>CM061753.1:220331312-220931312 GCA_030979885.1 Lolium multiflorum
CTAAGGTTATTTAAATATGAACATTTAATTGTGGAGCTTGTTAACTCCGGCATTGAGGGTTCGTGTAATCCTACGGAATGTGTTCATCATCCAACAAGAGAGTGTAGAGTATGCATCTATCTATTCTGATATGTGATCAAAGTTGAGAGTGTCCACTAGTGAAAGTCTATTCCCTAGGCCTTGTTCATAAATATTGCTATCGTGCTTGTTACTGTTTTACTGAGTTACTACTGCTGCGTTACTGCTTGTTTACTTCCTACAATATTACTATCATTAACGCACGCCAGTTGCTATTTTCTCCACGCCAGCTATTCTCATATTCATTTATACCACCCGTATTTCACTATCTCTTCGTCGAACTAGTGCACCTATTAGGTGTGTTGGGGACACAAGAGACTTCTGCTTTGTGGTTGTGGTTGCATGAGAGGGATATCTTTGACCTCTTCCTCCCCGAGTTCGATAAACCTTGGGTAATCCACCAAGGGAAACTTGCTGCTGTTCTACAAACCCGCTCTTGGAGGCCCAACACTGCCTACAAGAATAGAAGCACCCGTAGACATCACACTTTTCTGCGCCGTTGCCGGAAGGAAAGGTAAAAGGTACTCACACTCCGGATCTCGCTAAGCTATTTTCCCCGCCATTGTAAGTACTCGAAGCTATTTCCTTTAGACTCTGCAATCGCGACATTTGGTTTCTTGTTTACACTAGTTAGGCATAATGGACAACAATGACCTTTTATTCTATTTCCTGATTTAAGACATGGATGGTTTGATGCGAAAATTAAAAAACCCATGGAACATATTAATATGAATGCTTTGAACACTATTGTTGCTAATGCTATGGAAAATTCTAAGCTTGGGGAAGCTGGCTTGATGAGCATGATATTTTTAGTCCTCCAAGCATTGAGGAGAAAATTTACTTTGATGATACTTTGCCTCCCATTTATGATGATTATAATGATAGTAGTCTTTTGTTACCACCTGTTATGGAGGATAAATTTGATTATGATTACAATATACCTTCTATATTTGATAGCTACTTTGTTGAATTTGCTCCCACTACAATTAATAAGAATGACTATGCTATGTGGAGAGTAATAATTTTATGCATGAGACTCATGATAAGAATGCTTTATGTGATAGTTATATTGTTGAGTTTGCTCATATTGCTACTGAAAGTTATTATGAGAGAGGAAAATATGGTTGTAAAAATTTCATGTTACTAAAACACCTCTCTATGTGCTGAAATTTTTGAAGCTACACTTGTTTTATCTTCCTATGCTTGTTACTTTGCTCTTCATGAACTTGTTTATTTACAAGATTCCTATGCATAGGAAGCATGTTAGACTTAAATGTGTTTTGAATTTGCCTCTTGATGCTCTCTTTTGCTTCAACTTCTATTTCTTGCGAGTGCATCATTAAAACTGCTGAGCCCATCTTAATGGCTATAAAGAAAGAACTTCTTGGGAGATAACCCATGTGTTTTTTACTACAGTACTTTGTTTTATATTTGTGTCTTGGAAGTTGTTTACTACTGTAGCAACCTCTCCTATCATGTTTTTGTGCCAAGTAAAGTTTCTATGTTAAAGTTGATGTTATATTTGGATCGCTGCGCAGAAACAGCATTGCTGTCTGTCACGAATTCTGGCACAAGTCTCTGTAGAAAATTCGAAAAATCTTCCAATTTACGAGCGTGATCCTCAGATATGTACGCAACTTTCATTAGTTTTGAGTTTTTCCATTTGAGCAAGTCCGGTGCCATTTTAAAATTCGCCTTTACGGACTGTTCTGTTTTTGACAGATTCCTGCCTTTTATTTCACATTGCCTCTTTTGCTATGTTGGATGAATTTCTTTGATCCATTAATGTCCAATAGCTTTATGCAATGTCCAGAAGTAAAGAATGATTGTGTCACCTCTGAATGTGTGAATTATTAATTGTGCACTAACCCTCTAATGAGTTTGCTTGAAGTTTGGTGTGAAGGAAGTTTTCAAGGGTCAAGAGAGGAGTATGATATACTATGATCAAGAGGAGTGAAAGTTCTAAGCTTGGGGATGCCCCGTGGTTCATCCCTGCATATTTCAAGAAGACTCAAGTATCTAAGCTTGGGGATGCCCAAGGCATCCCCTTCTTCATCAAAGTATCAGGTTCCTTCTCTTGAAACTATATTTTTATTCGGTCACATCTTGTGTTCTTTACTTGGAGCGTCTGTTTGTTTTTGTTTTTGTTTTTGTTTGAATAAAATGATCCTAGCATTCACTTTGTGGGAGAGAGACACGCTCCGCTGTTGCATATGGACAAATATGTCCTTAGGCTTTACTCATAATGTTCAACGCGAAGTTTCTTCTTCGTTAAATTGTTATATGGTTGGAATTGGAAAATGCTACATGTAGTAATTGTAAAATGTCTTGGATAATGTGATACTTGGCAATTGTTGTGCTCATGTTTAAGCTCTTGCATCATATACTTTGCACCTATTAGTGAAGAAATACATAGAGCATGCTAAAATTTGGTTTGCATAATTGGTCTCTCTAAGGTCTAGATAATTTCTAGTATTGAGTTTGAACAACAAGGAAGACGGTGTAGAGTCTTATAATGTTTACAATATGTCTTTTATGTGAGTTTTGCTGCACCGGTTCATCCTTGTGTTTGTTTCAAATAAACCTTGCTAGCCTAAACCTTGTATCGAGAGGGAATACTTCTCATGCATCCAAAATCCTTGAGCCAACCACTATGCCATTTGTGTCCACCATACCTACCTACTACATGGTATTTCTCCGCCATTCCAAAGTAAATTGCTTGAGTGCTACCTTTAAACAATTCAAAAGTTATTACCTCTTATTTGTGTCAATGTTTTATAGCTCATGAGGAAGTATGTGGTGTTTATCTTTCAATCTTGTTGGGCAACTTTCACCAATGGACTAGTGGCTTCATCCGCTTTATCCAATAATTTTGCAAAAGAGCTGGCAATGGGATTCCCAGTCCCAAATTAATTAACAAAAATAGACACTCCTCCATGGTATGTGATTGTTGGACGGCACCCGAAGGATTCGGTTAGCCATGGCTTGAGAAAGCAAAGGTGGGAGGAGTGTCATCATAATAAAACTAAAATAAAAAGGCACCCCTTCATGGTATGAGATTGTTGGCAGGCACCCGAGGATTCGGTTAGCCATGGTTTGTGAAAGCAAAGGTTGGAAGGAGTGCCACCCAAAAATAAAATAAAATGGGAGCCGCTCTTTGAAGGTTTGTCTAGCAAGGGGGTTAGAGTACCCGCTACCATTCGTTGACAACAACAAACACCTCTCAAAACTTTATTTTTATGCTCTCTTTATGTTTTCAAAATAAAAGCTCTAGCACAAATATAGCAATCGATGCTTTCCTCTTTGAAGGACCATTCTTCTACTTTTATGTTGAGTCAGTCTACCTATTTCCTCCCATCTCAAGAAGCAAACACTTGTGTGAACTGTGCATTGATTCCTACATACTTGCATATTGCATTTGTTATATTACTCTATGTTGACAATTATCCATGAGATATACATGTTACAAGTTGAAAGCAACCGCTGAAACTTAATCTTCCATTGTGTTGCTTCAATGCCTCTACTTTGAATTATTGCTTTATGAGCTAACTCTTATGCAAGACTTATTGATGCCTGTCTTGAAAATGCTATTCATGAAAAGTCATTGCTTTATGATTCACTTGTTTACTCATGTCATTATCATTGTTTTGATCGCTGCATTCATTACATATGTTTACAAATAGTATGATCAAGGTTATGATGGCATGTCACTTCAGAAATTATCTGTTATCGCTTTACCTGCTCTGGGACGAGCAGAACTAAGCTTGGGGATGCTGATACGTCTCCAACGTATCGATAATTTCTTATGTTCCATGCTACTTTATTGATGATACCTACATGTTTTATACACATTATATGTCATATTTATGCGTTTCCGAACTAACCTATTGACAAGATGCCGAAGAGCCGTTGTTGTTTTCGCTGTTTTTGGTTTCAAATCCTAGTAACGAAACATTCTCGGAATTGACGAATCAACGCCTGTGTTCCTATTTTGCCCGGAAGCATCCAAAACACCGAGAGTCGCGCAGGGGGCCACACAGCCCCAGATGATAGGCCGGCGCGCCCACCCCCGGCCGCGGCCCTATGGTGTTGTCGCCCCTTCGACCTTCTCGACACCCTTCTATATAAAGCCCCCCGAAAACCCTTACGAGGAAGCCACGATACGCTAAAACCTTCCAGCGCCGCCATCGCAAAGCCAAGATCTGGGGACAGAGTCTCTGCTCCGCACCCTGCCGGACGGGGAAGTGCCCCCGTAAGGCTTCTCCATCGACACCGCTGCCATCTCCACCGCCATCTTCATCACCGCTGCTGCTCCCATGAGGAGGGAGTAGTTCTCCATCGAGGCTCGGGGCTGTACCGGTAGCTATGTGGTTAATCTCTCTCCTATGTACTTCAATACAATAATCTCATGAGCTGCCTTACATGATTGAGATTCATATGATGATGCTTGTAATCTAGATGTCATTGTGCTAGTCAAGTGAGTTTTACTTATGTGATCTCCGGAGACTCCTTGTCCCACGTGTGTAAAGGTGACAGTGTGTGCACCGTGTGGGTCTCTTAGGCTATATTTCACAGAATACTTATTCACCGTTATGAATGGCATAGTGAAGTGCTTATTTATATCTCTTTATGATTGCAATGTGTTTTGTATCACAATTTATCTATGTGCTACTCTAGCAATGTTATTAAAGTAGTTTTATTCCTCCCGCACGATGTAATGGTGACAGTGTGTGCACCGTGTTAGTACTTGGTTTATGCTATGATCATGATCTCTTGTAGATTGCGAAGTTAACTATTGCTATGATAGTATTGATGTGTATTATTCCTCCTACATAAGCATGAAGGTGACAGTGTGCATGCTATGTTAGTACTTGGTTTAGTCATGTCGATATTTCATGCACTCTAAGGTTATTTAAATATGAACATTTAATTGTGGAGCTTGTTAACTCCTCATTGAGGGTTCGTAATCCTACGCAATGTGTTCATCATCCAACAAGAGAGTGTAGAGTATGCATCTATCTATTCTGTTATGTGATCAAAGTTGAGAGTGTCCACTAGTGAAAGTCTATTCCCTAGGCCTTGTTCCTAAATATCGCTATCGCTGTTTGTTACTCGTTTTATCGAGTTACTACTGCTAAGCATTACCGTTTGTTTACTTCACAATATTACTACCATTAATCGCACGCCAGCCAGCTATTTTCTCGCGCCGTACTACTGCTCATATTCATTTATACCACCTGTATTTCACTATCTCTTCGCTCGAACTAGTGCACCTATTAGGTGTGTTGGGGACACAAGAGACTTCTTGCTTTGTGGTTGCAGTGGTTGCATGAGAGGGATATCTCTGACCTCTTCCTCCCTGAGTTCGATAAACCTTGGGTAATCCACTTAAGGGAAACTTGTCATTGCTCTACAAACCTCTCGCTCTTGGAGGCCCAACACTGGCTCACAAGAATAGAAGCACCAGAGACATCACGCGTTCTGTCGACGCGGCTGCCAATGCAACGGTTCCGCTCCCAAGAATCGCATCGTCGCTACCTAGGCGGCGGTTGAGCGTCCGAGCCGCCGACGCGTCGGCCCTGCGCCTCGCCTCTCATTTTCAGTCCGCGTGCCCGGAGCGTCCCCTGTGTTGCGGGGACGGGCTTGGGGCGCCGGAAACCGTATTAGGCCGCGCCGGACAAAAAAGTCCTTTGGAGCGCGCGGCTGGAAACATTTTTTTGTCCGGCGCGCCCCGAATACCTTTGGGGGACAGTTTGGGGGACGTGACTGGAGATGCTCTTAGTTTTTTCACGGGGCGCATACACGCAGCAGCTGATCGGGAGTTGTGGAAAACCGCCGGTATGTGGAGAGTAGGTCAGGAGGGAGAGTAGTCCTAGTGGAGGTGTGTGTGTGGAGAGAGAGCCCTTTCGCATGTGATCGGATGCTCAATTTCTTGTAAACTTCATTTCCTTTCTATCTTTATGAAGAAGACACGCATGGGAGGGGGAACACCGCGCTGAACATCCGGTCCGCCCCCGCAGCCAACACCGCCCGGCCGCCTGCCACCGCCACCCACGGCCAGCGACGCTACCGCGACCGCCTCGCCGCACCGCCCTCTCAAATCACAACCTCCACCGTTCATCGCCGCACCGGCCATCCCTCTAAGCTCCGCCGCCGTCTTGTTTGTCTCTGGCGCCGGCGACGCCAACCCTCCCACCCCTAAGTTTTCTTACTCACCTCCGCTGGTGCCGCCGCTAGCGCGTCGTGCGCCGCTTCTTGAGGTCCAGCGGTTGGTAGCGGTGGCAACAAGAGAGGAAGAAGAGCCATCCATGGCTGTGACGGGAGAAAGAAGAAAGGGAGGGATAATATGCGATGGAGAGTTGTTAAAGATAAGGTGGGCCCCATGTTTGACGCGTTTTGGTCAGTCTCGGCCGATGATCGTGGCCATGATCACCCGTTAACGAGCCGGTTTGACTTGAAGCATGTATGGTCCCTTTTCAAAGCTATAAAAGATGTGGCCCCTCAGGTCGGTGCTCAAAGAGTTGCGAAGCCGGGTTCAATTGTTCTGCTTAGCGATATAGAACTTGTTTAGATCTTCTCCACTTCTCAACTGCATTTTTAGCATAAGGTCATAGGCCGGCTTTACGTATAAAGCCACGAACGGCACGAACACATAGTCTGGCGCAACCAACACATACCCACATGCTCCAAAGTTGATCCACGGATCTGTCCCCAAAGGGAACAGCTAGGCATCATATATCCCGGTAAGGTAGCATAAGTCTAGAAGAAGAACATAAACCCTGAAGCGGGGCAAATATAAAACGATGTATATCTCAAGCCCTAGCCGAAGGGAAGAACCGGATGTTGATTGATGCAGCAAGGACAATGATGGCGGAGTTCAAGTCTGTGTATAACTTTTGGGCTAAAGCTATGTCCACCGCATGCAATGCCAGCAACCAACTCTACTTCCGCAAAGTCTTAGAGAAGACACCATATGAGATCCTCACGGGACACAGGACTAATGTGTCGTACTTCAAGGTCTTTGGATGTAAGTGCTATATTCTCATCAAAGGTATCTAAATATCCAAGTTCGAGTCTAAAGCTCAAGAAGGAATGTTTGTTGGTTATGCCTCGGAATCCCACGTCTATAGGATCTACAGAAGGACCATGGATCGTGTTGTAGAGACTTGTGACGTGGAGTTCTTTGAGGATAACGACTCTCGAAGAGCCATGCGTTTCTAGTGATGCAGGTGATGCAATACCCTCGAAGGCCATAGGAAGAATGGGTATTGGGTTCATCCAACCCATTGAGGGACACCTTGTGGCCGACTTGGAAGGACCAAGTTCTACGCATGTAGAGCCATCACAAACACTGACTGCACTCAAGTTCCTGAGAAGCCAAGTACTATCCATGAACCAACAAAAGATCTTCAATCTGCCACTAAAGGGCAAGCTGTTGAAACCGCCAGGCCGAATAATCCGGCCGGGTTCGCAAGACAGGACCATCTGAGGGACCCAGATCATCCGGCCCATGGGTCAACTAGACCATCGGGGGGCACTCAACTCAAGATCCTCCTCCATCTCCAGAAGCTAAATATGCATGTTCTGAGGCTAATTCTGACTCTCATCATGGTCAAGGCGAGGACCGGACTTTTTGTGATGACCAAGAGGCTTCTAATGAAACTATCCATGAATCCACCACTTGCCGTGAAGACAAGAAATCAAGACACCTCTGCCTCAAGTCACATAAGCTCAAGGATATCTTGGTGATGTTAGAGGAAGAGTCTCCACCTGAAAGAAATTGGCAAACTTTAGTGAGCACCATGCCTTCATATCAATGGGTGGAACCTCAGAATGTGTATGAAGCTCTTGAAGACCCAGTTGGGTGATTGCAATGCACGAGGAATTGAACAACTTCAATAGGAACGAGGTGTGGGCCTTAGTGGACAAGCCTAAAGATTGATGCAGTATTATCGGCACCAAGTGGGTATTCAAAAAAAAATAGGATGAACACGACATCGTAATCCGCAACAACTAAAGATTAGTGGCTCAAGGGTATTCTCAAGTTGAAGGAGTGGACTATGGCGAGACATATGCACCCGTTGCACGGCTCGAGTCGATACTTATCCTTTTGTCTTATGCATCTCACCATGGTTTCAAGCTCCAACAATTGGACGTAAAGTGTGCCTTTCTCAATTGTCCATTACAAGAGGGGGTATATGTTAAGCAACATCAGGGGTTCGAGGACCCTCACCATCTAGAACACATCTATAGACTCAAAAAAGCTCTATATGGCTTTAAACAGGCCCCACATGCGGGGTATGAGAATTTGTGTGAGTTACTAGAAGACCGTGGGTTCGAGGTGAGGAGAATCGATCCCACTCTTTTTACTAAGAGGGTTAACGGGGATCTCTTCATATGCCAGCTTTATGTGGACGATATGATTTTTCGGTCGACTAACAATGTGTTTAATGAGGAATTTGCTAAGTTGATGACGGACAAGTTTGAGATGTCCATGATGGGTGAACTCAAGTTATTTCTTGGGTTCGAGATCAAGCAACTTCTAAGCGGAACCTTCTTCAACCAATCCAAGTACATCCAAGATATGCTCAAGCGCTTTGACATGAAGGGCACCAATGGTATTGGAACTCCTATGGCTTTAAAGTTCCAACTCGACCTCGGCCCTAATGGCAAGCCTGTCGACCAAAAGCTCTACCGCTCCATGATAGGTTCGCTTCTTTACCTTTGCGCATCCCATCTCAATATCATGCTTAGTGTTGGTGTATGCGCATGGTATCAAGTGGCTCCGAAGGAAAGCCATCTCATGGAGATCAAGAGAATCTTCCGATATTTAGTTGGTGCCCCTAACTTTTGACTTTTAGGTCAAAATAAGTCTGTGGGCGCAAGATTGAAGCAAATCGGGTGGACGAGGTGGAAAAGAACATAGGTGGTGTGCGCACCCTGCCTGGGCGCGCCACCGGGCCTCCTTCCCATCATGTTGATCTCCTGGTGTCTCACTTTATCTCATTTTGTCCGTCTCAAAATTTCTGAAGCGTGGCCCCTGACCTTGCCCTTTTTTCGAGTCTCGTAGCTCCTGCAAAGTCAAAAACACTAAAAAGAGGCATTTTCTGCTAGACAGAGTTAGAGCCGGAGGAGAGGGGATTGTTTAGAAAATCCCCAAAAACAATATAAACATGCAATAACATTATATAAGATGATAATATGTGGTAATATGTGGCAATAAAGTGCAAAGTTCATGTATGCATTTTACATGCATCAACACCCCCAAACTTAACCTATGCTCATCCTTGAGCATAAAGGTGATAAAGCTAACATGGACTTTGAAGTTTATTACATTGCTTATAAAATACTTTGACAAGAACTTTACTCAATGCATGCATAAAAATTTAACATGAAAAGTATTTGAAACATAGCTTAATTAATGAATAGCAAAGTGCTAATAAAGATCCACTATGTTGGTGCGCTGCTATCTATTCTTGGTGTAAAATAGATAATATATGGCAACACTACTTGGACAGGATTAATTGATAGTATCAACAAATAGAGTTCTCACATTGCATCTGATTGAATCATAAGTAAGGTTTTTGAGACCTTTGATTCCTTCAATTTTCATGCTTGCATTGCAAACCAAATAATGGGAGGAATGCCGTATCCTTTCAGTCCTTTAACATTCAAACTCTCATAGAAGACTCATACATGAGTAAGTAGCTAGTATCTTTAGTTGACCATATGGTGGAGTGGAAATGGGTCAGGTGTTCGCTTCTTAGCTTTTCACCTTATGAGTGGCAGGGGTTCTTCCCCTTTGGAATAAAATAGCACTTGGCTAGGCTTCGAGCACCTCTTGGTTTTAGCCCTTCACCTTGATAAAAATAGCCGACTCATTGGGTTCTAACTCTTCTTCTCTTTTTCTTTTTTTCTTTTTATTTTTTTCTTTTATTTTTTTTTTTATTTTATTTTTTGTTTCTTTCTTTTCTTTTCTTTTTTATTTTCTTTCTAAGTGGTGGCTCATTGGTTCAAATGCTAGCAACAGATTGGTTGGTCAACTAAAGATACTATCAGCCGACTTATGTATGCTTCAACGATAAGGTTCACCATTTAAAAGGCAGGACTATCACCCAAAGATCAACCTACATATTTTACATACACATAGAAATATAGTTATTCATCATTGAATGTGTGCCAAGTCCGCAATAACAAGCATAATGGGATGCTCAGACTTTTATTCAAAGCTACTATCTCTCAATCAAGTGTAAGTAATGTTCCTTAATAATATCTCATTTGCATCAAGTATAGCGAGGAGAACACAAACATAGTAAACATCTAATATCACTTCCCCAAGTATTAATGAAACTATGCACAAGTATTTGCTATGGTTAAAGTGCATACAAAAATATAGCATATGTGTCATATATACCCTTTTTATCAATTCCACATAAGCATGCAAATTATTTTCATTACGATTTTTAATAATAAGACAATTTACTTAATTATATCTTTAATAATCATTCAACACATTTTTCATGATGCTAATATTTATTTCAAAGCAAAACTATACATAAAACAAATAAAGGACGCTCTAATTTTTTGCGAGAATTCTATGTTGCTAAAAAAAAGTTTAGAAGTATGCAAACCGAGAGTTTTGATATATGTCCAGTGGGTGCCTTAGGCATCCCCAATATTATGGTCTTCACCATTCTTGGAATGCTCTTGGTGTGGTGTTCCTCCATTCTCTTGAGAAAAATCTAACACAAAACTGCCTTCCCATTCTTTTCTATGGGGTGACATATTAGTACAAGGAAAATATGTTTGCTGCTATTTTCTTAAAATAAAATTATTTATTCATGAAACAGAGAGCACATAATGTCCTACACTTTCTAGTATATCAAAAGTTTCAAGCAAAAATCATTTTAATACTTAAAAGAATGATTCTTACATTAAGAGACAAAATATGTCCAGATTTTTAGCTGCAGCAAAACTGATTTTTTTTGACCACTTAGACATGTTAGGAATTTTAGCCAATTTTTATGCATATATAAGAAGGTTGCATATATCAAGATTTTAGGAGTTACCAAAAAATCGTGCACTAAAAGTGAGCATAAATTAGCAACTCCAACACAACTTTAACATCGAAATGGGTAAAACTTGGTACTTTATTTCAGAAACCATAGAGTAAATTAACAAGAAACTATCTTGAAACATCAGGCATGCATAGGAAAAACTAAAAACATTCAAACATAAATAAAAATATGGTCCCCGTAAACATTCAAATGGATCATGAGGATAAAACTAAAACATGACTTTGAAATAATTTACTTGAGATATTTGAAAGAAGAGGAATTGCATGGGCACCCCCAAACTTATGATCTTGCTACTTATGGTCCTATAATTCTTCCTCATCATATCATGTTACTCATCTCAAACAAAGAAATATTTTCATCTCCATGATACTCCAATGCCTATAAAATAGTTAGTTCTCCAAACAAATGATATGATAATTTCTACCAAAATGAAAACTATAGTAATTATTGGGAAACCATTTTATTCAAGAAGATAAAATATATAGAAAAAACACTCTTTTTATTTTGTTTTATTGTAGGAAGAGTTTTAATGATATAGACTTTGCAATGGTTTCATTGGCATGAACAACACATGCTCAAGGTCGACCCCAACTTCTCCATTGCTCATCCTTCTCATTTACTCTCCCATAGTTATTTTTATTTTATTAAAACATATAAACTAATTACTATGTAATAATAAGTAAAGTTATTTTACTATTTAATAAGGACATAAAGGTTTGCTCAAATTAAATTTTATTTGAAAGCATATGGAGCACACCACAAGAATTGATACCATTAACTTTTAAGTCTAACTCTCTTCCTATGCATTGGCATTTTATGTATGAATAAATAACAGCAAAAAAATAATGGTAGCCAATGCATATAATGACCAGTAGCTTGAATTTTAAATAACATGGAAACATAAAGAGGGATCTTATCTCTTCCTCTTTCATAATATTTGCAAGCATGAACAGTAAACTCAATAACATAGTTGTGAATAGAATCACCACATAAAGACAAATCATCTAATGAGCTTATGGTATCATCTATTTCTTTTACATCATTATGATCCTCCCATAAATTAGATAAGCTTATATCACATAGAGGATCATCATCAATATTATAAGAAGGGTAGCTAGTCCATTCTTCCTCCACTTGTTCTTCATTATCCTCTTCTTGGGGTTGCGTGGACATCCCAAGCTTATGCTTTTGTCATCCTCCTTATCTTGTTCTTCCTTGGCCCTCTAAAAATGATTTCTTGCATTCAAAATATTAGTAGGCAATGGAATATTCTTCAACATATTTATCTAGCAAATCCTTCAGATATTTGCAAGACTCACGAGAAGTCTCCATGGCATCTTTCATTATATAATATTTTTTATGGTTTTAATTTTATATGCAAGGTACTCAAAGTAAACTAGCAATGCAAGCAATAATAGAAGCATAGCGGTATGATCCCCGACAATGGCGCCAGAAAAAAGTATCTTGATAACCCCCAAGCTAGTACAGGGATCACCGTAGTACAATTCGATAAGTATTTGAGTGCCGAACCCACGAGGAGCTGGAGGTAAACTATATATTCTCTAAATCCCTATAACTCACTTATATGACCTTCTATGCAAAGCTAGGATCTATAGTGTGTGGTGTGAAGAGGTTTTTACTATGGAACTACAAGTGGTAAAAATAAAATGCAATGAGTAATACTAATGCAAGAAAAGTAAAGTGCAGTAAAGTAAAATGAGATGAAGTGAAGTTAAGTGGAGTAACTCAAGGGAGTAAGTGTTCTAGCAAATTGCTACTTCATTTGTGTGGTTGTCATAATTAGTGAAGCACAAAGATAGTCTTTTTATAGTTTCTTCTAGAGAGGAGCCATAGATAGGTGTAGCCATAAACATGAGCAATTACACCACTAGTGATTGATCCCAAGGTCAATTAAGAAAAAACAAGGGAATTATTAAGACATAAAGTCCAACCAGCGCTGTAAGTTTAAAGGTCCCCATAGTTATACCGCCCGTTGATTAACCATGAATTAATACAACATGAATCTAAGAATTGGGACATGGTTTCTGTCAAGCTCCAGTTGTCCCTCCTCCTATCATCATGCAACGGTGACAACCTCATGCATTCCCCAACATATGTGTGCACTCATATATTAGTACAAGTGATCATCATAGAAGATAACAAATACTTATATGCAACCATCACAAATTATCTCACAATTGCCAAGAACAAGTCACTACTCAAACAAAACATAGAGATACAATACATCATGGGAAAATGATAGATTGCCTCACACATCATGTTTTCCAAGAGATTACAATGGGGGAGATGGAGAGTTGCTTGTAGATGGTGATGGAGATGATGATGATGATGAAGATGCCCACACCGGAGGGGGTGGAGTCCACCGGAGTCGATTTCGGCAGCGTTTCCACTCCGATCCCTCCGCCATGCGGACGTTGTTGCATGCCGTTTATGTGTTTTTTTATGGCCGCCGGTAGCATCGATGAAACCTGGTGATATATTTAAGCGGTCGTCATTTGCCCAACAAGTGGCTGATCGGATCTTAGGGGGAAACGAGATAGGCCGCGCGCCCTAAGGGGGAGCCGCGCCACCTTCCGTTTCCACCTATTGACTCTCCTAGTGTCCCACTTTAGCTCATTTTGTTTGTTCAAAAATTTAAAGCGTGGCCCTAACCTTGCCCTTTTTCGAAGTAAGTTAGAACGGAGGAGAAGGGATTGTTTAGAAAATTCTAAAAAAAACAATATAAAACATGCAAATAACATTATATAAGATGCAAATCTCCACTAATCTCTACTAATAAGTTACGGATCGGTGGTGTTGGTAGGTCAAAAAAACCAGAGAAATTTTCGTCCGTAAAAAAACCGCTGTCCGTGTCGTCTGCCATCTTGCCGCATGTCGTTGTACGGAGGACGGCACCGGAGGGATCCATCACAGGAGAGAGAAGGGACCATAGGCGGAGTGCACACGGGACGGTACGCGGGTTACCCAGCTTCGAACACCGCACGATGACAGGGTGGCCTACCGCTTGTCCGGAATTATCCGGGGCGCTTGTGCGTTGTTACAATGGTTGTGGTTGTGCCTCTAGGGCTCCCGGGATCCGGCTTATATAGACGCACGGATCTAGGGTTTACATGGAGAGTCCTAGCCGGATTACAGATTGCCTAAACTACGGTACAATATCATGCCGTGCACGTCAAGGATCCTCCTTCCTTATACGTCGTACTGGATCCGGGTTCCTCATGGGCCTCCACGGATCCGGGTTCCACCGAAGGTCGGTGCGGATCCGGCTAATCGATCCTGGGCCGGACTTCATCCTTCATGATCAACAGCAATGGGGCGCCCGATGGGCCACACGCCACCATCACCGTCTATGGGCCACCCGGGCTTGCCGGATCTAGGCACTGCCGATGGTACACCCATGAAGTATACCCACAACAAGAGCCCCCAGAGTTCTCCGAGTTTCCCTGCAGCTTCCGCCATGCTTGCACCTCATGGTCTCCGGCATTGATGGTAACGCGGAGAAAGTTGAAGAACTCCAACTTCATATTTTCTTTTTTCCCAACCGTAAGTCGGAAAATCTCTCATCCTGCGGGACTTCATCCATCGACAGCCTTAAAACATGTCTCCGGGTTACTCCCCTGCTTGCGAATGTGAATTACTTATCTTCACGCTTTTACCCGGAATCTTAACAGACTCAAACGGTTCCGCCAATTCTGGCGCCATTTTCGCGCGATTTGAGCGGTAACTTATCCTTAGCCATTTTTACCGTTTGGGGTTTTGACACGTGTCACGCATCCAACGGTGCGACGCTATGCTCGACCACAGGATGCGAAACACGAATCTCGTCCCACCAGCCTATAAATATCCACCGTCGACTTCCTAACCCTCATTCACCCCCCGTTCTACCTCTCTGTGAAGTGATGACCCACAAGTATAGGGGGTGTATCGTAGTATCTTCGATAAGTAAGAATGTCGATCCCAACGAGGAGCAGAAGGTGTTGACAGCAGTTTCGATGAAGGATCCACTGTAAATGCTCACAGACAAGTATTCAAGGGGTTTTGATGTAACATGAATAAAGTACGAGTAAGTAAAATGCGAGAGAAAATAATTGCAGCGAGTGGCCAATCCTTTTAGCACAAAGGACAAGCCGGTTTGTTTACTTATAATGACCAAACGTTCTTGAGGACACACGGGGATTTTAGTCTAGTGCTTTCGCTTCATGTAGCTAAATAATCTTCATTGTTTTGATAAGTGTTGTGTGGGTGAACCTATGCTAATGCACCGCCCTTCCTAGGACTAATACATACTTGTGATTATACCCCTTGCAAGCATCCGCAACTACAAGAAAGTAATTAAGATAAATCTAACCACAGCCTTAAACTCGGAGATCCTGCGATCCCTCTTGCATCGAGATACTAACGGGGGCTTAGGTTTCTGTCACTCCGGCAACCCCGCAATTAGCAACCAAATACAAGATGCACTCCCCTAGGCCCATAAATGGTGAAGTATCATGTAGTCGACGTTCACACACACCACTAGAAGAATGACACCACAACTTAAATATCATAACATTGAATATTACTCAACCATAGTTCACTACTAACATTTAGACTTCACCCATGTCCTCAAGAACTAAACGAACTACTCACGAGACATCATATGGAATACAATCAGAGGTGATATGATGATGAATAACAATCTGAACATAAACCTTGGTTCTATGGTTTCACTCAATGGCATCAATAACAAGTAGAAAGTAACACCGGGAGAGTTTCCCCTATCAAACAATCAAGATCCAACCCAAATCGTTACAACGGTGATGAGGTGCAGGTGACGGCGGTGTAGATGGTGGAGATGATGATGATGATGATGGAGATGATGTCCAGCTCGATGACGATGGCGATGGCGTCGATTCTTCCCCTCCGGGAGGGAATTTCCCCGGCGGATTCCGCCCGCCGGAGAGCTCTTTTTCTCTCTCAGGTTCTCCCCGCCGCAGAGGCGGTCGTAACTCCTTCGTGAGGTACCCTCTATGGCTTAGGTCTTCTGGGACGAAGGAGTACGCGAAGAAAAGGAGGCTAAGGTTGTGGGGCCCCCCAAACAACATGGTGGCGGCGCGCCAGGCCAAGGCCGCGCCGCCTATTGTCTGGGCCCACCTTGGGTCCAGCTGCCCCCTTCGGCTTTCTTCATTATCCTGAAAAATAGGAATTTACGTATAATTTCCTTCGACAGTTGATCTTCCAAAATATTGCGTTCTGACGGTGCTTTTTCCAGCAGAATCCTGGCTCCGGTGCTTGATCCTCCAATAATGATGAAACATGCAAAATAGATGAAATGACATAAGTATTGTGTCCCAATATGAAATATATCAATGAATAACAGCAAATTATGATATAAAATAGTGATACAAATTGGACGTATCAACTCCCCCCATGCTTAGACCTCGCTTGTCCCCAAAACCGAGCTCAATAAACAAGACCACATGTTTATGGAGGGAAGAGTCGATAAATAAATATACGGACAAGAAGCATCATATTGATTCACACAAGACATTCTAGTAAACATTCTCTTCATATAACTCAACTTGAAATAAGTAAAGAGAAATCACAAGTAAAGGTGCATAGGAAATCATAAATGGTTATGGCAAACTTTGTTCTTGCTCTTATTTAATAAGCAAGGCTTTCATATTAGAACTTATATAGCAGGGCTTTCATATTCAATCATAACAATCTCCTCATAATCATTGATAACTTCAAAGTCATATTTATTCAGATAAAATTTGTACTAAACAAGAAAGTATAAAAGACATGATTAATCAATCATAGCATAAATGGTTGGTTCACAACAACTCAATTGCTTGTTTGAGATAGAGGGAAATAGGTTTAATGACTCAACATAAAAGTAAAAGATAGGCCCTTGCAGAGGGAAGCAGTGGATTAAATCATGTGCTAGAGCTTTTTAAGTTTTGAAATCATATAAAGAGCATAAAAGTAAGATTTTGAGCTGTGTTTGTTGTTGTCAACGAATGGTAGCGGGCACTCTAACCCCTTGCCAAACGAACCTTCCAAGAGCGGCTCCCATGAGGGACGGCATCTCTACCAGCAAGGTAGATCATCCTCCTTCTCTTGTTTACACATGTATTTTAGTTTTATTATGGATGACACTCCCCCAACCTTGGCTTTCTCAATCCATGGCTAACCGAATCCCTGGTGCCTTCCAACTTTCACATACCATGGAGGAGTGTCTATTGCAAAATTAAGTTGTTTACTGATAAATCAGGGCAAAACATGTGAAGAGAATTATTAATGAAAGTTATTAATTGGGGCTGGGAACCCCTGCCAGCTCTTTTTGCAAAAATTATTGGATAAGCGGATGTGCCACTAGTCCATTGGTGAAAGTCCGCCCAACAAGATTGAAAGATAAAACACCACATACTTCCTCATGAGCTATAAAACATTGACACAAATAAGGAGTAGTATAGTTTGAATTATTTTAAAGGTAGCACATGAAGTATTTACTTGGAATGGCAGAAAATACCATGTAGTAGGTAGGTATGGTGGACACAAATGGCATGAGTTTGGTCTAAGGTTATGGATGTATGAGAAGCATTCCCTCTCAATACAGGTTTGGCTAGCAAGGTTTGATAGCAAGCATAAAGGTTGAGGGAAACAAACAAATATACATATGATAGAAACAATCATGCAACTTTCTTATAAGCACAAGCAATTTTAACTTCAGAATACTAAACTCATTAGCATAGAGATAATAGAGTAATATATCTAAGTGTATTTCTCTCTTTATTTAAACATCAGGGTGTTGTTGCTATTGACCAATGCTAAGTTTGCCAAAACCAAATAGATTTACTTGATGCTCCCAAAGTGATATCAATACTAATGTCAAGAGTAATCATATAATGGAGATTTCAAACTAAAATAAGGTGTGCAAAAAGTAAATGATAAGACTTCTCATTAATATTCCATAACGATAACTCACACCAACGGATACATAGATAACCAACTAAGAGAGATACTTCCACATTGCAAACTATTCCATATGATAACTTCCCTACTCATGATATGATGCTACTTGATAGTAAAAGATAAAGGTAGTGATGATGATACCGCACTCCCCAAGCTTGGAACAAACCAAGGGGATGCCAATACCGATGATGAATTATTCCTTCGGTGATGATGGTGATGGATTCTTCTCGACAAGCTTCTTAACAGCTCCTTTAAATCTTCAATCTCATAGGTGAGGTTGCGAATCAGTCCGAGTTGTGCTCAACGCGGCTCATAATCATGTCGTGGTGAATCCCAACTCCTAGAGTTGTTTCCCCATCCTTCAGCTTCTTTCATCTCTCTCCTGCAATGTTAGAACGATCTATATCCCAACCACTTGGCAACACTACCTTGGGGGTTCTTTCAGTTTGACGATCGTAGATTAGGTTGCGGAAAGGGCTGTAATTGCCCGGAGAAGATGTCCTTGGAGCAAGTAATGACGTGGAACCGCTCCTCCGGTAGCGATTCGTGCACTCCTCTTGGTGTTGGATGGATTTGATATCACGCCAATGCTTGCAATGGTGGCACGCTGGTGTACTCGCGGAACTTCCTCCACTTCTTCCTCATCCTCACTTGCGTCTTCTTCCTTCAGTTCCGGGTCTTGAATATCTTCCTCCAAAAGTCCCTTGTCCTTGTTGTTGGAGACCATGGTGCTTCTAGATCAAAGCAAATCTGGCAGAAAACAGCTTGAAACAAAACACGACGAGAAAACGATATACGGACCTCCAGGGATCCGGGGGATTATATAGCAAATATTTTTACGACAAAAGGAAGGTTCCAGGTCGAACAAGAGTCGGAGGGGGACAACGAGGGGCTGTCCCCATAGGGCGGCGCGGCCAGGGTGGGGCCCGCGCCGGCCTATGGTGACGGGCCCTCACGCGTCTCTTCCACTCCATTTCGATCCCGTAATTTTTCATATTTTCCAAAAACAGCAGAAATATTGTTCGGAAAGCTAAACGCGGACTTTTATTACCTGTACCGTACCTATTCAAAGTCGAGTTCGCGACTGTCAATTTGTCCTTTGATGAAAGCCTTCGGTGTTTCCACTTGAATAATATCAACATCAACATTATAAGAATCACCCGAGATATAATGCTTGAGTCCTTGTCCATTCACCACTTGCGTAGCATTGCCTTGGAGAGAGCTAATTTTAATTGCTCCTGAACGATACACCTCCTCAACAACATATGGTCCTTCCCATTTCGAGAGTAATTTCCCTGTCTGAGACGAGACCGATACAATAGGACTTTATCCCCAATATTAAATTCTCTTTTAATAATTCTTCTATCATGCCATTTCTTAACTTTTTTATAAAGAGTTTAGCATTTTCATAAGCTTCACTTCTCCATTCATCTAGAGAACTTAATTGCAGCAACCTCTTATTACCGGCTAGTTTAGGATCTTTATTTAGTTCTCTAACAGCCCAATAAGCTTTGTGCTCTAGTTCTAAAGGTAAATGACAAGCTTTTCCATAAACCATTTTATACGGTGACATTCCCATAGGATTTTTATAAGCAGTTCTATAAGCCCATAGTGCTTCCTTCAATTTGCTAGCCCAATTCTTTCTAGATTTATTAACGGTCTTTCCCAAAATAGATTTAATCTCTCTATTTGATAATTCTACTTGACCACTAGTTTGAGGGTGATAAGCGGAAGCAATTCTATGATTAATACCATACTTAGCAAGAGTTTTTCTAAACCTCCATGAATAAAATGAGAACCTCCATCAGTCATAATATATCTAGGTACTCCAAATCTAGGAAAAATAATATCTAAAAGCATTTTTAAAGAGGTCTCACCATCGCACTTTTTGTAGGTATAGCTTCTACCCATTTAGTAACATAATCAACAGACAAGTATATGAGTGTTACCTTGAAGAAGGGAAAGGACCCATGAAGTCGAATCCCCAACAATCGAATGGTTCAATAACAAGTATAATTCATAGGCATTTCATTGCGTCTAGAGATATTACCAACTCTTTGACATTCATCACAAGATAAGATAAACTTCCTTGCATCTTTGAAAAGTGTTGGCCAATAAAAACCTGATTGTAGAACCTTTTGCGCGGTTCTATCTCCAGCGTGATGTCCTCCATAAACACTACCATGACATTTACTCAATATCTCCTGTTGTTCATATTCAGGAACACATCTTCGCATAATACCATCTACTCCTTCTTTATATAAGTGTGGGTCATCCCAAAAATAATGCCTCAAGTCATAAAAGAATTTCCTCCTTTGCTGAGCTGAAAAGGTTGGAGGCAAATACTTCAAACAATAAAGTTAGCATAATCAGCATACCAAGGGCTCTCTCGCGAGCTCACCTTTATTACAGCCAATTGTTCATTTGGAAAACTATCATTAACAGGAACAGGATCATAAGCAATATTTTCCAATCTAGACAAATTATCAGCAACAGGATTATCAGCACCTTTCCTATCTATAATATGTAAATCAAATTCTTGCAACAGAAGTACCCATCTAATAAGCCTTGGCTTAGCATCTTTCTTTGTCATAAGGTATCTAATTGCAGCATGATCAGTATGAATCGTGACTTTTGAATCAACAATATAGGGTCTAAACTTGTCACAAGCAAAGACTACAGCTAACAATTCCTTTTCAGTTGTAGCATAATTTCTTTGAGCAGCATCAAGAGTCTTACTAGCATAATGAATAACATTTAATTTTTTTTATCTACTCGCTGTCCAAGAACAGCGCCTACAGCAAAATCACTAGCATCACACATAATTTCAAAAGGCAAATTCCAATCAGGAGGTTCAACTACAGGAGCAGTTGTTAAGGCTTTCTTTAGAGTTTCAAAAGCTTCCTCACAATCATCATCAAAAACAAAAGGTACATCTTTTTGAAGAAGATTAGTAAGAGGCTTTGAAATTTTAGAGAAATCTTTAATAAATCTCCTATAAAACCCAGCATGACCAAGAACACTACGAATACCTTTAACATCCCTTGGATAGGGCATCTTCTCAATTGCTTCAACTTTAGCTCTATCAACTTCAATACCTCTCTCGGAAATTTTATGTCCCAATACAATTCCTTCATTAACCATAAAGTGGCATTTCTCCCAATTAAGAACAAGGTTAGTTTCTTCACATCTCTGTAAAACTTTATCGAGGTTTCGCAAGCAATTATCAAAAGAATTCCCATAGACAGAAAAATCATCCATGAACACCTCTACAATACTCTCGCAAAAGCCATGAAAAATAGCAGACATGCATCTTTGAAAAGTAGCAGGAGCATTACATAAACCAAAAGGCATACGCCTATAAGCATAAGTTCCATAAGGGCAAGTGAACGTGGTTTTCTCTTGATCTTTAGCTTTAACAGCAATTTGTGAAAATCCAGAATAACCATCAAGAAAACAAAAGTGAGTATTTTTAGACAATCTTTCTAGCATTTGATCAATAAATGGTAAAGGGTAATGATCTTTCTTAGTAACTTTATTAACTTTTCAAAAATCAATGCACATTCTATACCCTACAACTACTCTTTGAGGAATGAGCTCATCATTATCATTAGGCACAACAGTCATTCCTCCTTTCTTAGGAACACAATGCACAGGACTAACCCATCTACTATCAACAATAGGATATATAATACCAGCTTCAAGAAGTTTTAATACCTCATTCCTTACCACCTCCTTCATCTTCGGAATTAGACGACGTTGATGTTCAACAACAGGCTTTGCATCATCTTCCATATTAATAGCATGTTGGCAAATAGAAGGAGAAATCCCCTTCAAATCATCAAGAGTGTAGCCAATAGCTCCTGTTTCTTCAATATTTCCAATAACCTTTCTTCCTCAATCTCTTAAAGCTTAGAACTAATAATAACAGATATATTTTCTTATCATCAATATGAGCATATTTAAGATTATCAAGTAAAGGCTTTAAATCAAAAACAGGATCTTCCTTTGGTGGCGGTGTTGTACCCAAATCTTCCACCGGTAAATCATGCTTGAGAATAGGTTGGCGAAGAAAAATTTCCTCAAGCTCATCTCTTTCTTTCCTAAAAGCTTCACTTTCTCTATTCTCCAAATGTTGCTGCAAGGGATTATTAGGAACAAGAACAATAGATGCACACTGCTCCATTTTGAAATCATCACTAGGCAAATCAGCTTTATAAGGAATTTTGGTAAATTTAGAGAAGTTAAACTCATAAGATTCACCAACAAATTTAGTCAAAATTTTCTCTTTCTTGCAATCTATAATAGCTCCACAAGTATTTAGAAAAGGTCTACCAAAAATGATAGGACAATGATCACTAGCAGCAGAACCAAGTACCAAAAAGTCAGCAGGATATTTAATCTTACCACATAGAACTTCCACATCTCGAACAATACCAATTGGAGAAATAGTTTCTCTATTAGCTAGCTGAATAACCACATCAATATCTTCAAGTTCACAAGAATCAATTTCGTGCATAATCTCCGTGTAAAGCTCATAAGGAATAGCACTAACACTTGCACCAATATCACATAAACCATAATAACAATGATCACCAATTCTAACAGAGATAACATAGGAACACTAACTTGTTTAGGTTTATTAGGATGTGAAACAATATTAGAAGCATCTTCACGAAAATAATATGACCATCCTCCACATTTTCAGTCACAAGATCTTTAACTATTGCAACAGCAGGTTCAACTTTAATTTGTTCTTCAGGTTCTTTAGGTTTCTTTTCACTTTTATTAACCGCACTAGATATGACAGATCGAGTACTCCTTCATTTTAGCAGTGAAAGGAGTTTTTCAATATAAGCTTCAGAATAACATGATCAACAGTTTCAATCACTACACATTTGTTTACAGATGAATCAACTTTATCTTTATACGGTTCATGATACTTATCAAAATTCTTCTTAGGCAATTCATAATGAGAGGCAAAAGCTTTGTAAAGATTTGCAACAACTTGGGAATCAAGACCATATATAGCACTCATATTACGAAATTTATCAGTATCCATAAAAGTTTCAATGCATTTATAATCATAAATTATACCGATTCTCTATCTTTGTCATTCTCCCATCCTTCAGTATTTTCTCGGATCCGATCAAGAAGGTCCCTTTTAAACTCTTCTTTGTTGCGTGTAAATGATCCAGAACAAGAAGTATCCAGCAAGGTCTTGTCTTGAAAAGAAAGTCTTGCATAGAAATTATCAATAATAACATTACCAAGAAGCTCATGAATGGGGCATTTGAGCATTAAAGACTTCAATCTCCCCAAGCTTGGGCAATACTCTCTCCATCATGAGGCCAGAAATTATATATGCGGTTCCGATCTTTGTGAATTTCACTTGGAGGATAAAATTTGGAATAAAATAAAGGCACAATGTCCTCCCAATCAAGAGAATCACCATTCTTCAGCAATTTATACCAGTGCGCCGCTTTACATACAGCGATATAGTGAATAGTTTCTTTCTAACTTCATTCATAGCAATACCTGCACATTTGAATAACCCGCATAATTCATGCAAAAACAGTAAATGATCACCAGGATGGACAGTTCCATCCCCTTCATAGCGGTTATCCATAACATGTTCAATAATTTTCATAGGTATTTTATATGGTATCACTTCCTCACCTGGCGCTTCATCCACTACCGTTGCAGTAGTACTAGATTTCCCAAATAGAAATTGAAGAGAAGATCTCTCCATAATGACTTATAGAAGCAGGCAGAAATTAAATCAGCACAAACAGTAAAGGTTTTCCTTACCAATTCCACTTACCAATAGCGCTTCACTCCCCGGCACCAGAAAATAGTCTTGATGACCCACAAGTATAGGGTGTATCGTAGTATCTTCGATAAGTAAGAATGTCGATCCCAACGAGGAGCAGAAGGTGTTGACAAGCAGTTTCGATGAAGGATTCACTGTAAATGCTCACAAACAAGTATTCAAGGGGTTTTGATGTAACGGATGAATAAAGTACGAGTAAGTAAAATGCGAGAGAAATAATTGCAGCGAGTGGCCCAATCCTTTTTAGCACAAAGGACAAGCCGGTTTGTTTACTTATAATGACCAAACGTTCTTGAGGACACACGGGGATTTTAGTCTAGTGCTTTCGCTTCATGTAGCTAAATAATCTTCATTGTTTTGATAAGTGTTGTGTGGGTGAACCTATGCTAATGCACCGCCTTCCTAGGACTAATACATACTTGTGATTATACCCCCTTGCAAGCATCCGCAACTACAAGAAAGTAATTAAGATAAATCTAACCACAACCTTAAACTCGAGATCCTGCGATCCCTCTTGCATCGGTATACTAACGGGGCTTAGGTTTCGTCACTCCGGCAACCCCGCAATTAGCAACCGAATACAAGATGCACTCCCTAGGCCCATAAATGGTGAAGTATCGTGTAGTCGACGTTCACACGACACCACTAGAAGAATGACACCACAACTTAAATATCATAACATTGAATATTACTCAACCATAGTTCACTACTAACATTTAGACTTCACCCATGTCCTCAAGAACTAAACGAACTACTCACGAGACAACATATGGAATACAATCAGAGGTGATATGATGATGAATAACAATCTGAACATAAACCTTGGTTCTATGGTTTCACTCAATGGCATCAATAACAAGTAGAAAGTAACACCGGGAGAGTTTCCCTATCAAACAATCAAGATCCAACCCAAATCGTTACAGCGGTGATGCAGCGGTGGTGATGGCGGTGTAGATGGTGGAGATGATGATGATGATGATGGAGATGATGTCCAGCTCGATGACGATGGCGATGGCGTCGATTTCCCCCTCCGGGAGGGAATTTCCCCGGCGGATCCCTGCCCGCCGGAGAGCTCTTTTCTCTCTGGTGTTCTCCCCGCAGAGGCGGTCAGTAACTCTTCGTGAGGTACCCTTCCTTAGGTCTTCTGGACGAAGGAGTACGCGAAGAAAAGGAGGCTAAAGGGGCTGTGGGGCCCCCAAACAACATGGTGGCGCGGCCAAGCCATGGGCCGCGCCGCCCGTTGTCTGGGCCCACCCTGGGTCCAGCTGGCTCCCCCTTCTGGCTCCCTTCGTCATCTGGAAAAATAGGAATTTACGTATAATTTCCTTCCACAGCTGATCTTCCGAAATATTGCGTTCGACGGTGCTTTTTCCAGCAGAATCCCGCTCCGGTGCTTGATCCTCCAATAATGATGAAACATGCAAAATAGATGAAATGACATAAGTATTGTGTCCCAATATGAAATATATCAATGAATAACATCAAATTATGATATAAAATAGTGATGCAAATTGGACGTATCATGAAGCGCCGCCCCGAGCTTCTTCTCCGCCGTGCCGGAATCTCGCCGGAGTTTCGCCGGAGCTGCTTCACCGCCGCACGGAGTTCGTCCTGTTCTTAACTTCAGCGAGCCACCGCGCCGAAACCTCGTCGCCGGCGACTCCGGCCACCGCGGACTCCATTACGGTAAGTTCTCGAGCTTCGCTTTCGCCGTAGTCGGTAGTGATGATCATTAGGTTGACGATGCTGGATCCGACTAAGGAATGTTTCCGCCTATGTCTTTTCTTCAGATGTCTTCTACGACTCCGCCTCCAACCTCTGAACCAATCCTGGCCACTCCAATCTCTTCCGCCCCTCCACCCTTCGTCCCAATCAGGCTGGATCCTTCAAAGGATTCCGGCAAGGAGACTGAAGGGACTTCTGCTAACCCGGAGAAAACCTCCGGGGCGGATCAGACGGAGCACAAGGCAGAGGAAATCGTCAAAAAGTCGAAGGCTCGCCAACGTGACTCTGAAGCCAGGGGAAAATGGTGGCCCTGTACCACTACTGAGATGGAGCTGAAGAATCTCGAGGCGGAAGGCTTCCTGCAACCCGGAAGCTGGAGGTCAGTTCCAAATGCTTTAGCTCCAGCTCCGGAAGACAACGAGATGGTGCTGACGAAAGCACTGGTGGAGCGGGGCTTTTCATTTCCGCCTTCGGACTTCTTCCTGGAAATCCTGAAGGTCTATGGGCTCCAACCCCATAACATTTCTCCGAACAGCGTGCTTGCGATCAGCAATCACGTCACCCTCTGCGAGGGCCATCTCCGGGTAACTCCCGAGCTCTCCCTGTTCCAATATTACTTCTCTGTCAAGAAGGAGAAGGTCCGACAATCCACCGAGCTGGCTACATGCGGATCCATCACCTTCATGATCCGCCCAGGCCGCGTCTACCCCCACACCGACCGCCACGAATCCGCGCGGTACTGGTCTGGGGGCTTCTTCTACTTGAAGGACGTCTCCGACCCAGCGAGCACAAGGAAATTGCCGCCGTTCAAGAACTGCCCCGCCACCGAGCTTCCGGCGTGGTCACACTGCCCCCATCTCTCCGACTCGCCCCAGCTCACACGCGCCGTCAGGCGGATCTGCAAGCTGACGGAAGAGGGGCTGACAGGGAAGGACTTGACCCTTTCCTGGTTCACCAAGCGGATCCAGCCGCTCCAACACAGGGACCAGCTGATGTTCCAGTACACAGGGCGCGACGACCCAATGCGTGCCACCAAGGACAATCTTTCCGCCGACGCCATCGACAAGAGGATCCGGATCCTTATCAAGATTCCGCGTGAACTTCATGTTCACGTGTGTAATAAAGACATTCACATGAATGGTTCCGGAACCGCGGTACGTCGTCTTGACATTAGTCCATTGTTTCTTTTCGCATTCAAACTTTTGTTTTAAGTGTTTAACTCTATGCTCTAGCTCGAGGCCCTTGAAGAAAGTGAACTCGGAACTCTCCTCCGGGTTCCTTCCACCGGCAACACGGATCCGGAAGCTGCATCAGAGGCGGAAGCTCATGAAGCCCTGATACGTCTCCAACGTATCGATAATTTCTTATGTTCCATGCTACATTATTGATGATATCTACATGTTTTATACACATTATATGTCGTATTTACGCATTTTCTGGAACTAACCTATTAACAAGATGCCGAAGAGCCAGTTGTTGTTTTCTGCTTTGTTTGGTTTCAGAAATCCTAGTAAGAAAATATTTCGGAATTGGACGAAATCAACGCCTGTGTTCCTATTTTGCCCGGAAGCATCCGAACACCCGAGAGCCGCCAGAGAGGGGCCACGTGGGGCCACACATGGTGGCGGCGCGGGCCAGGTGGCCGCGCCGCCTCTAGTGTCTCGGCCCCCACTGCACTTCTCCGAGGCTGCCCTTTCGCCTACAAATAGCCTCCGCCGCGAAACCCCCAGTACCGAGAGCCACGATACGGAAAACCTTCCAGAGACGCCTCCGCCGCGAATCCCATCTCGGGGGATTCAGGAGATCGCCTCCGGCACCCTGCCGGAGAGGGGATTCATCTCCCGGAGGACTCTTCATCGCCATGATCGCGTCCGGAGTGATGAGTGAGTAGTTCACCCCTGGACCAGGGGTCCATAGCAGTAGCTAGATGGTCGTCTTCTCTCATGTGCTTCATTGTTGGATCTTGTGAGCTGCCTAACATGATCAAGATCATCTATCTCTAATTCTATATGTTGTGTTTGTCTGATGGATAGAGAATACTATGTTATGGTGATTATCAATCTATTGTTTATGTGTTGTTTATGATCTTGCATGTTCTCCGGGGGCTCCTCGGCAATGCCCTCCGATAGGGGCTTAGGTTGATGGAATCCTCAAGTGACACGAGACATCGGTAGGCCGACAAGTGGGGGAGCGATTTACCCAGGTCGGGGCCCCCGATGAGGTAAACCCTTACGTCCCGCTCATGTTCTGATTATGATGAAAACAATGTTACAATGGGGTGCCGAATAGTTCGGCTGTGATCTCGTGGAGATAGCTAATCGCTAGGGTAACCTAGGTCTAAGCTTCTATTGGCTAAGATCGCTAAGATTGATCGTGTCCTCGATAGCCCCTCCTGGCCTTTATATAGGTGGCTAGGTCCCGAGGTTTAATCGAGTACGAGTAGGTTTACAATAGATCTATCTCTAATCTTTCCTTCTTCGGCTCTTTCCGTGTCTTGTACTTCAAGTAATCTTTCACCGCACCGTCCTAGTGGCCCATCTTGTCTTCGAGTACCTTCATGGGCCTCCACCTGGGCCGTATAGGGTAGAGCAATAGTGGTTACCCGAAGGGTAATGCCCACGTCAGTAGCCCCCGAGTGTCTAGCCGAACATAGTTCGGGTAGAGACTGAAGCATGTCTTCTTCCGAACTCCTTTTCCTTGATCGTTCTTGCATTTCTTCTGTCTTCTATCGGGTGCGCGTCAGCGCTCCCGATGGGAGTAGCCCCCGAGTCTAGGTACGGATGCTCGCAATCCGTGCATAGACTCAAGTTGTACCACTCGAATATCTTCTTCTGCCGAAACTTTTCCTGCAAGCCTCTTGTAGTGCATCCGATACATTTTCTTTATGCAAGGGATACCGAATAACGTGCCCAACTTTTGTTGTTAACTGCCGATGGCAAAACAACATACCCTACTCAGAATCAAGTCCCCGGCATGATCCTGGTGTGCGAAGTTCGCCGGGTGCGCACTCCATCGTCCCGATGGGAGTAGCCCCCGAAACCGCGCGGGCGTATTACGCTCGGGTGCAGACTCGAGTCAATTATTTCTTCGAGTCCTCATTTTAACGGGTGCGCGATACCTCCCGATGGGGAGTAGCCCCGTGTCTAGGTGCGGATGCTTGCAATCCGCGCATAGGCTCAAGTCGATCACTCGATACTTTCTTATCTCTTCGTATGCAATCATTCTCCATGACGTCATTGATGACGTTTTTCTATCCCTTTGATTTTGACTGATAAGACACGACCTGCCAGCCCTGTTTTCGAGCGATTCCTGCTCCACGGTTAACTAGGCACCTTCTCGATTTCCACAATCATTAACTGGAGAAAAGGCCCATTATCAATACGAAGCCTCCCTTAAGTTCCCCAAGAGATAAAAATCCTTATCATTCTCCTTCATTCATCTCTTTGCCGTTCTTCCTCTTCTCCTGTTCACAACCGCTCGCGCCGCCACCACTGTTTTCTGATTTCTCCCAGATCTCGTGATGGTGAAGAAGAAGATCCCCAGCGCCGCCGCCAGCTCGACGAGCGGAGGCGCCGCCGCCAAACCTTCCTCAATCCTTTCGAAGGAAGGCGCTCCAAGCGCTCCTCCCCCAGCTCCGGCGCCGCCATTGAGCTCAGCAGCCAAGCCCGGTGACTGGATAGCCTCGACCGTCACTAAGCGTGACGAGAAGAGATCCCGAAGCCTGGGATTGATCTCCTCTGATGAGGGGAATGTGATCTTCCCAGGTGCGATTTCTCGACCTAACCCTCCTGCCGATTTTACCGTAATGTTCTTGTCCTTCTTGTACCGAGGCCTTTCGCTTCCTGTTCACGAATTCCTCCTCCATCTCCTGCGAACTTACGAAATCCAACTATGGCAACTCACTCCCAACTCAATCCTTCACGTTGCTGTGTTCATCACCCTCTGCGAAGCATATCTGGGCGTTGAGCCTCATTTTGGGTTGTGGAAAAAGATCTTCTATGTGAAGAGATACAGCAGTAGCAATGGATCTTTTGTCACCGGAGGAGTAGGATTTGTAGCTCGTTCGGATGTCAATTACTTCAATTTCCCAATGAAAGAGTCCGTGCAAGGGTGGAGATTGAAATGGTTCTATATCAAGGATTCCTCATCACCCGAATCTCAGCTTCCTCGCTTTGTCGACGTCCTTGAGGCCAAGCCTAAGAATTCCTGGAAGAATGTTCTCTCTCCCGACGAAAAAGCCGCAGCCGATGAATTATTTGCCAGATTTCTTCGGATCAAGGAGGCCGATGGACAAACTATGGTCGGCACCGAGGTAGCGGCAGTGTTTCTGAAACGTCGAGTCCAACCAGTCATGGCTAGGGTTCGCCCAATGTGGTTATATTCAGGTCCAAAGGATGAGACTAGAATTAATGCTGCCGAATTGTCGGAAAAAGAACTGCTCGATGAAGTCCGTCGCCTCACTTTCTTCAGCCAAGAGGACTCGATCCCACAACGTCTCCGTATACTCCTTTTGATGCCGATCATCCACCACCAGAGGTAATCTTCCTCTTAAATTCTGTTATGCTGCTATCGACATATATACTGTTATTCTCATTTGTTTTTCTTCGACAGACCTTCGCACTTCGAGGACTTTCATAACTTGCCAAATGAAACTTCCGAAGGAAGAGGCTCTTCAGAACCCGTTGATTCTCGTACTGTTGAGCATACAACCCATCAAGCGAACATGATGACCCGATAGATTCTGAAACTGCCCATGCCAATCTCCCCCCATCAGCCGGTGATACTTGCGACACAGAGGGATCAGTGCGCGATGATGACGCTGATCACGGTGCCTTTGTTAATGCAGCTGCGGAGGAGACCAGGGCTCCACCTATGAAGAGATCAATCGGCGGTTTTGCCGATGAAGATGATCTCCTTGATTTGTAAGTGTTTTTCTTCTTCTTACTATTTTCAACTTCTCGATATTCTCACATTTTTCTCATAACTTGGTCGATCAAATCTTCCTTGTAGTGACGATGCTTTTATTGAGCCTCCACCTAAGAGGGTCAGATCTGATGCTGTCTCGCCAGCCGCCGCAGCTTCCGAAGCTTCGGCTCCTAAGGCGGCTCCTGTGGCGCAAGCATCGACTGCCTCCTCTCTTTCCAAAGGGAAAGATGCTCCTGCTGCTGCTGCAGCTCCTTCTCCTGTAAGTCTTTGTTGAATCTAACAAGAATCTTTTGGAATGTGCCTTTGCTTAACAATCTCTGTAAATCATTCCCTTTCTTTAAGGATCTACGAGGTGTGATATCCTCTTTAGAGGCTTTTGCCTCTCAATTCACCTCTCTGGAGGCGGACAAGATTCGGCTGCAGGAGGAGGCTAGGTCTTCCTCTTCAAAGTTGGATGGCGCCATCAAAAAGGCCGCCGTAGCTCGCCAGGAGGTCGACTCCTTGAAAGAAGAGCTGAACAAGCTGAAGGAGCGGCTGAAGGAGGAGGAAGCTCGGGCGGCAGAAAAGGATGAACTCCTCCGTCAATCTGCTTTGGCCCTGCTTGGTAAGTCCCTTTATTCCTTACAGATTATTACTTTTTATGGATCTGCTTCTTCGTCAATGATTTCCTTTGACTACTTGCAGAAGCTGCCAACATCCCTGCTACTGCCTTGGATAAAATTCCGAGCAATTCTCCAGCAAATGGTGCGTCGACGGTTCTCACCGCCCACCAACTTACCCGAGAGCTTCTTGACAAGGGAAAGGGTGCTCTGGCGAGGATGCACTCGATGATATTCCCCAAGGCCACGCAGGAGAAGACTCTGGGTCAGCTGATTGATGCTTTCGCAGTCGACACCAAGGAGGTCATTGAGGTATTCAAGCGTACCTCGCGTACCTATGGCGCCCTTCTTGCCTTCCAACTTATGATGGGTTACGGCTTTAAGGCTGACATTGAAGAAATGACTAAGGAGCTGCCGAAAGGAAAAGATGGGCAATCTATCGATTTAAGCGCCTTTACGGCGTCCGCCCGTACTTGTGCTCGCCAGCTCCTTGATTTAGTCTCGAGGAAAACATCGGTTGGCCCTAGCCTGTCGACCCAGACTCAGGCTCCTTGATTGTTGTAACAATTTTACCCTTGGGCTAGTTTGAAACATTATTCTGCTACGAAAACTTTAAGTTTGTAATGAATACTATGCCGGCAATGTTGCCAGCATGTTTTTATCATAATATCTTCACTTGTGCTTCTCCTGATAGGGATTGCTTATACCTCTCCCGATGGGAGTTTTGTTGGATGCTTGATTTGACCATATCATCCTCTTTGACGCTGTTGCCTGCAGGTTTTCCCAGTGCCCTCATTTGTTGACGACTCCTCTGGTGTTCTTCCCGAAAGTGATCGGATCCAACGGATGAGGGATCGGATCGCCCAGATGGAGAAGGATCTGCGCAGCACTTATGCCTTGGCCGCGATTATCAATAAGAAGAGCCAGACTGCAGCCGACGTAGAGCGATACGCTCTTACTGAGCTGCATAAAGCTACCGAGAGCTTGAATTGTGAGTCCTTTAATCTCTTCACCCTTTGGTTGGTAGCGTTTTATCTGATCCTCTTTTGCTTCCTTGTCAGTCATAGCTCTGAATCGTGCGGAAGAGAGTAAACGGATTCACGAGCGTGTGAATGCTTTGATCGAGTTATCCTCAGCCGAGGAAATTTTCTGGCGGGAGCACTCGAAGGCATCGGCTGTCGCACAATTTCAGGATCGAGTTCAACAGGTTCACCACTTCTTCGACAAGTGCTATAGAGCCATGAGGGTGGTTTGGAAGACGATGTTTCCTTTGAACGCAGTTCCCCCTACGCTCCTTGCATTAATGTCGGAGTTTGGTAACGCCAGGAAGATCCGGGACTTGGTGCGCGCACAAGTTTTTGCAGGAGCCAGGTTTACGCTTGCTCTTGTACTTGCCCGTTATCCTTCGGCAGGTTTACTGTCGATTGCCAACGTTACTGGAGACTTGGAGGCGCTGTATCCGAAGGTGTTGTTGCCTGCAAACATAATTGTCGACAGACTCGAGAAGGATTCAAAGATACCTGAAGAAAAAGGAACTCCGCAAGGATGATCTCAGGGTTTTAATGGCTGTTTGTAAATAGATAGTTTGACTACTTTATCCGAGCGTTTGGATGACGCCTTTTCATTCGGTAGATACATGCATATGTATTTTTACCGTGTTATTGCCGTTGGCAGGTTTCAATTTTGAGCGAATCTTAGTTGCTCGTTTTTAAATGTATGTATATTGGCTGTTTTAGCAAATCATGTGAGTGATCAGCTCGTGTTGCAGGTCTTGCTAAACCTGTTGTATGCGCAACTTTGCTTTCAACCGTTTTAAATTTCGACAGGCACTCCCGAATATTTCGGGTGTAGTGATTCTGCCGATGAGCCCGTTGTTCCTTGATATTTCCATAAGTGAAATATCGAACGTGGGTTGTTGTTTATGTGTATTTCCAAACTCTTGCTATTTACGGCACTCGTAGAGGCATCTATAGCAGAGGGAAGGGTGAACGTCTTTCTAGCGCTCGTAGAGGCTTTCTGGAGCACGATCTTCCGCCCTGTACTATGTTTGTATAGTGATGGGGCTTAGAAGTTTGTAGTCACTGCAATGCTTAACAAATAATCGAAACTTAAGTTCTTATTGATAAGGTAAGCATAATGCTAGAGGGCGAAGGGGAAAGCCCTGTTTATACTAAAGGAAAAACAAAATAAATGTTGATAAACTGCTTAAGCAAGGAAGGGATTCTTCTCTTCTTCTGGCTTTTTCACCACGTTAGAGGTGGCCGCGGCGTTGTTGATTTCACCAGGGGTTTGAGCTGTGACTGCCAGCGTCTTGCTGTTTTCTATGCCTTCTGCGTCATCAACTGCCGAACCTTTGACTGCCGAAGCTTTTGCTGCCAAAGCTCCTGCTGCTGAGGCTTCTGCTGTCGAGGCTTTAAGGGCAAGGTCGGCTGGCTTCTTTTTGCTTCCCCTGTCATCCTTTTCTTCCTTGATTTCACGCAACAACAACTTAGGTGGAGGCTTAATAATTTCTTGCTTGCTCCCAAACTTCGCAGCGATCCTCTGGAAATCGCGGTCGCAACTGTCTGAGCGTGAAAAACTTCCATGGACTGTGATGTTTGTCCCTTTGTTGCCAGGCATCTTCAGCTTGAGATATGCATAGTGCGGTACGGCCATGAACTTGGCGTAGGCTGGTCTCCCGAGTATAGCATGATACTGTGACTCCCAGTTCACTACCTCAAACTCGATCTTCTCCTTGTTGGGGGGATGACCCTCGGTATGCCAAAGGCATGCCAAACCGGATGGTCTTATCCATCAAGATACCGGTTTAATATTTATACCGGAACTCAAAGATAGGAATTTGGCTAAGCTAAGCCGGTATCCCCAAGAGGGGTATACCGGAACCAGGAAGGAAAGATACCGGAGCACCGGAAGGAAGAGCATGTCGGCTGGCTGGTCAAAGATTCCGTCAGGAGCTAAAAGACAAGGATGAGCTAAGAAAAGTAGCTTTAAACGAAGGCCTGAAGACAAAGAAGAGGATGACGGCCAAAGAAGCCGGAGGACGTCAGCCTCCCTGTTTAAAGAAGACCCCGGTGTCATCTATGATTAAAGTAGCTTTATAAAGTATCTTTGTAAAGTAGTTTGTCTAGTCAAAGATCCCATTAGGGTTTCTTATCCTGTAAGCCACCCTCTCCCCTATATAAGGAGAGGGGGCAGCCTCTTTCATACGCGCGTGACATTAGAGACAGAACCTTGTAAGCTTGAACCTGTGAAACTGTGGAGATCAATGAAAGTGGTGATCTAGAGCGAGTTCTTCCTTGTGTCTTTCTTCTTCAACCTCTGGCTTTTGCCAAGTTCTTGAGGAAACCATCCGGAAGTTCATCCCATCTAGTCACAAACCCTCCCCCGAATCCTCTAGCGTCCATTCGGCCCCAAGATAAGCCATCCTATGGCATCTGTTTGTTCCCACGACGACAGTTGGCGCCCACCGTGGGGCATGAAGTGGCGCTTGCTGGAGTTCATATTCGGGCGGGCATCCTCGACATCAACGGCGAGCGCACGGTGTCCGCGCTCGTGCAACGCATCTACAACATGGACTTCATCAACGATAACGCAGGCTGCTTCGCCAACGGCGGCAAGTTCCCGCAGAACGGCCGCACCATCGAGTTCGGCAGCATCCACGTCTATTTCGGCACCGTTCCTGTGCGCCAGCGCCTCTCGCCGGTGCTGGTGGCGCCGGATCCACCAAGATGGCTGTGTGCTGGCCGCGCCGCCGGCAGCGTGGAGGTCATGATGGCTGGTGCGGTCAACACCGGCAAGGGAGCTGTGGAGGAAGGAGATGAACGCGCGGCATCGACCCGCCCGGCAAAACCGCCGCTGGAGCGTGACGCCGGCGTCGCGGGAGCATCGTCAGCACCACCGGCAACGCCTCTTCAAGCGGCGATGCACACGCTGGCCACGCCCATCGCGCAGAACATCGACCCGGCAAAGGCTCAGGAGGAGCTGGAGGCCACACGCAAGGCCCTGCTTACCGGTGGCGCCGACATCATCCGGGCGCAGCGCGAGCTGAACCTAACCCTACGTGAGTACAACGCTGCCCATGGCTTTGCTTCAGTTAGTGCTCATGCTGCTAGGATACCGGAAAACCGGCTTAAGGCTCGCAATCTAGATCAGGATTTGCGCAAAGAAGTTCTTACCGGCAAGAGTGCATCTGTATCTGTAAGCATCGTAGAAAAGCCTAAGTACAGTAGTCCGGATAAAACTATAAAAGCCGCTAAAGCTGCAGTAGAGCTATGTGAATCACTTTCCGGTGACGAGTTGGCAAAGCAGCAAGAACGTGTAAAAGAGCTGTTGAAAACTATTGAGCAGCAAAATGCTGAGCAGCTAGCTAAGCTGAACGAGGCAGTGGCCTCAAAATCCGCGTTCAACAAAGAATGCCGGAAGCAAGTCCCAGGGGCAGGCATCGTCCCCTCATCCGGACAAAAGAAGGGAAAGAGAAAAGAACGCACGGCAGATGACTGTATGATCCAGTTCTTGCCGGAAAGCAAAAAGCCGGGCAACATGATGCCGGAGAAAAAGCCAAGGGGCGGGGCTACGCCAAGGGAGGCTATGCCGGAAACAATCATGCCGGTAGATATGAAACCGGGCAAAATTATCGAGCCGCAAGAGTGGCATATGTGGATGAAGAAATGCCACCACCAGGGTACCGGCAGGCAAGAGCCGCGGAACCGGAAGAATATGACGAATCAGATTCCGAGGTGGAACGAACAAGAGTCCACCGGAACCCTTTGGGGGAACGCCTGGGGGAAAGATGTTTGCCAGACCGGGATGCGAGGCACAGGTTGGACAGGGTACATCTTTCTGCAATAGTTGAATGTGAGGGACCTCCTGGCCCAAGGTGTTTTGGCCCACGAATCATGAGAGAAGAACCACCGGTGCGCAATTTCCAGTTGCCCCGGGAACATATGATGGTACGACCAAGCCGGAAGACTGGCTGGCAGATTATGTCACAGCTGTTTATGTGGCTGGTGGTGGAGTAAACCGGCGTTGGGCGGTAAGAATCATACCATCCTACCTCGTGGGTCCTGCGAGGATTTGGCTTAACAATTTGCCGGCAGGAAGCATTAACGGATGGTTGGACTTTGAGGAAGCATTTGTGAACAACTTCAGCAGCACCTACAAAAGGCCAAACCGGCCCCAGCAACTTGCGCTGTGCCAACAGCGTGCAGGAGAACCAGACCGGGATTATCTCACCCGGTGGAACTCAATGAGAAACACATGTGAAGGAGTGATTGAGGCACAAGCCATTGCTTGGTTCAGTCAAGGATGCCGGAGAGGATCACCTTTGTGGCAAAGGCTGCAGAGAAGCATGCCAACGACTTTGGCGGAAATGATACGTGTGGCAGATAGCTATGCATTGGGAGACCCAATGCAACCGGCAGTGCAAGCTGAGCCGGAGCAGTCAAACCTGCCTCAACAGCAATACCGGGATAACCGGAACAACAAAAGAAGGGAAGATTTTCCGGATCGAAGATATGCACCGCAGCAAGTTGCTGCTGTGCAAGAAAATTTTGACGCCAGCGGCAGTCAGAGACAGAAAACCGGATCGCAGCCATGGGCGGGTCCTAAGAAGCAATGGGTCGAGAAGAAACCCTGGGGCCAGAAAAAGAATTGGCAAGAGCCTGTGAAATACACCATGGAAGCCGCCATGGACCAACCTTGCCGGTGGCACACGCCGAACCCGGATCACCCGTCAAACCATCTGACGAAGGATTGTTCTTGGACCAAGTACTTGATGCAAAAGGGTGCAGTGAAAGATGCGCAAGGACAAGGGTGCGCCACAATGTTGCCACCGCCGCAAGATATGCTGCGCCAACAACAACTGCCACCACCACCACCACTCACTGGAGCAAATGCTCTACCGGTTCAACCTCAGCCAAACAGGCAGCAGTACCAGCAAGTTAACCGGGTGGAGGAAAATCGTGACCAACCACCTCCACCGGCACCTTTGGGCCGGAATGTTTATGAAGACCCACACTTGTGCATGGTTGTCTTTGTCACCGAACCAACCGACAGGCAGAGCGTGCATCGCCGTTCCATGGAAGTAAACGCGGTGATGCCGGCAGTACCCAAGTACATGCTATGGTCAGATCAGGAAATAACCTGGTCGTTCAAGGATCACCCCAAAATCATGCCGAATCCGGGTGGATACGCTCTCGTTGTGGACCCAATCATGAAGGGGCCGGAAACTCGAGTAAAATTCAGCAAGGTGCTGATAGACAATGGTAGCAGCATAAACATCATGTACAAGCACACCATGCGTACGCTGGGCATAACGGAGAATATGCTGCAGCCAACTCACACAACTTTCCATGGGATTGTTCCCGGTTTGTCTTGCGCCCCGATAGGAAAAGTTCGGGTGGATGTGTCGTTTGGAGGACGTGACAATTGTCGTGTTGAGAACATTGAGTTTGAGGTGGTGGACTTAGATAGTCCCTACCATGCATTGCTGGGGAGACCGGCACTGGCAGCTTTCATGGCATCAACTCATACGGCTTACCTCAAGATGAAGATGCCGGCACCTCGTGGACCCTTGACTGTGGTGGGAAACTACAAAGTCTCAATGGAAACTGCTTCCGCCGGATCAAACCTGGCAGAATCACTGGTGATAGCGGAAGAAAATAAAAGAATGCAAACTGCTGTTGCGCTGGCTCAGTCCTCAAAGTTGAGCTTAGCGGCAATGAGTGGAAACTTGGCCTCGCCGGCATTCAAGCCGACAAACGAGACAAAGGACATTGTGCTGGATCCGGCTTACCCAGAGCGCACCGTTCGTATCGGTGCCGACCTAAGTCAAGCATAGGAAAGCGCGCTCGTCAGCTTCCTCCGTGAGAATCGGAACATCTTTGCCTGGTCTACTGATGACTTGGTAGGGGTTCCGAGGGAGCTGGCTGAGCACTCTCTAAACGTCCGGAAAGATGCTAAGCCGGTGCGTCAACCTTTGCGCCGGTTCGCAGAAGATAGGAGGAAAATCATTGGAGAAGAAGTAACAAAGCTGTTGGTTGCCGGTTTCATCGTGGAGGTCACGCACACAGAGTGGCTGGCTAATCCGGTGATGGTCGAGAAGAAAAAAGATGAGAACCTGGAGGCACAAGCTCCAAAGGTGTGGCGCATGTGCATCGACTACACCAACCTCAACAAAGCTTGCCCAAGAGATCCTTTCCCTTTGCCCCGAATTGATCAAGTGATTGATTCTACTGCTGGGTGTGAGTTGTTGTCATTCCTGGATGCGTATTCCGGCTTCCACCAAATCCCTCTGAAAAAAGAAGATCAAATAAAAACTGCGTTCATTACCCCGCACGGGGCTTATTGCTATGTTACAATGCCTTTTGGTTTGCGCAACGCTGGTGCAACGTACCAGCGCTGTATGCAAAAATGCTTGTTTGATCAAATCGGAAAAAATGTGCAAGTTTATGTGGATGATATTGTGATAAAAACTAAAGTAAAAGATACCTTAATCGATGACATCCGGCAAACATTTGATAACCTAAGACGGTTCCGGATGAAACTCAATCCGGCAAAATGCACCTTCGGTGTCCCTGCCGGCAAGCTGCTTGGTTTCCTTGTGTCAAGCCGGGGCATTGAGGTTAATCCGGTAAAAATCCGGGCAATAGAAAGGATGACAATACCGCGAGAACTGAAGGATGTGCAAAAGTTTACCGGAAGCTTGGCATCGCTAAGCCGGTTCATAAGCAGGCTAGGAGAAAAGGCCTTGCCACTCTATGCTTTGATGAAAAAATCGGATACTTTCGTCTGGACCACACAGGCAGACGCGGCGTTTAAAGAATTGAAAAACATGCTCGTAACGGCCCCGATCTTGGCCTCGCCCTTGGAAAGAGAACCTATGTTGCTTTATATAGCGGCAACAAACCGGGTGGTTAGTGTTGTGGTAGTGGTGGAAAGAGAAGAGGAAGGAAAAACCGTCCAGAGGCCGGTATACTACCTGAGCGAGGTGCTCTCCTCCTCAAAGCAAAACTACCCACACTTCCAAAAGATGACTTATGGCGTGTTCATGGCCGCCACGAAACTCAAGCATTACTTTGAGGAGCACCCAATGAAGGTGGTAAGTGAGGCACCTATCTCCGATATCATGGGTAACAAGGACGCCAGCGGCCGGATTGCAAAATGGGCAATTCAGCTATCACCGTATGTACCGGTGTATGAAAGAAGAGATGCCATAAAGTCAAGCTTTAGCTGATTTCTTGGTCGATTGGGCGGAGATACAATACAAGCCGCCAGAGCACAAAATAGAATACTGGAAGATGCACTTTGACGGATCCAAACTCAAGGAAGGTCTGGGTGCCGGTGTGGTACTCACCTCACCTAAGGGAGATCACCTCCGGTATGTTTTACAAGTGCACTTCAGGGCGTCAAACAATGTCGCTGAGTATGAAGCTCTGATACACGGGCTTAAGGTCGCAAAAGAAATTGGAGCGCTCCGGATCATTTGCTACGGCGATTCAGATCTGGTGGTGCAACAGTGTTCCGGAGATTGGGATGCAAAAGATGCAAACATGGCCTCATACCGGTTCCATGTGCAAAAGATTGCCGGCTTCTTCGAGGGATGTGAGTTTCACCATGTACCGCGGGCTGAAAATGAAGCCGCGGATGCTCTATCCAAGCTGGGCTCATCTAGACAAGAAATTCCACCCGGAATAGCCTTGGCACATCTAAGAATTCCATCAATCAAGCCAAGCCCGGAGTCGGAATCAATTTTCGTACCGGAATCGCATGTGGTGCCAATGGAGATTGACGAAGGAAACCCGGGGACTGCTCCGGCAAACTCGGGGACTGTACCGGTAAACTCGGGGACTGCGACGCCCATGCCGGAGGAGGCAATGCTCGTGGACAGCATGGACATAGACATGCCGGTGTTCGTGGTTAGAGAAGCACCATCTTGGGTTAAACCTATTAAGGAATTCCTGGTCAACGGCACCTTGCCGGTTGACGAAAATGAGTCCAGAAGAATACAGAGGAGGTCCAAAGCTTACACTATCATTAACGGTGAGGCATACAAAAGAAGTGTTACCGGCGTCCTCCAAAGATGTGTGGAGCCGGAAGAAGGAAGAGAAATGCTTGAGGAGATTCATCGAGGAGAATGCGGGCACCACGCCTCGTCAAGGGCACTGGTGGCAAAAGTGTTCCGGCATGGATTCTATTGGCCAACGGCTTTGGAAAATGCGGAAGATATGGTAAGAAAATGCAATGGGTGCCAGAGGTACGCCAAACAAAACCATACCCCAGCATCCGGTTTAAAAACCATACCGCTAACTTGGCCATTCGCTGTCTGGTGCCTGGACATGGTTGGACCATTTAAAACCGCAAGGGGAAACATGACCCACATCTTGGTAATGGTGGATAAGTTCACCAAGTGGCTGGAAGTGAAGCCTATCGCAAAATGTGATGGCCACACAGCGGTAAAGTTCCTAAAAGATGTAATTCTGCGGTATGGATACCCGCACAGTATCATAACCGACAATGGCTCAAACTTTGCTCAAGGAGAATTCAAAAGATTTTGTGAAGACAAGAACATCCGGTTGGATTTGTGCTCAGTGGCGCACCCACAAGGCAATGGCCAAGTTGAAAGAACGAATGCTTTGGTACTTTCCGGTATCAAACCAAGACTCATTGATGCAATGGAAAAATCGCCGGGATGTTGGATCGATGAGCTACCGTCAGTGTTGTGGAGTCTAAGAACAACTCCGAACCGGTCTACCGGATACACGCCATTCTTCATGGTTTATGGAGCGGAAGCGGTCATACCAACCGACATTCTCCATGATTCCCCAAGGGTGCAACTCTATACCGAAGAAGAGGTAAAGGAGGCCCGGGAAAATGATGTGGACTTGCTAGAAGAAGCAAGAGAACTAGCTCTGGCAAGAACAGCCATTTATCAGCAAAACCTCAGACGCTATCATAGCCGGAAGGTTAATCCAAGAGTGTTCCGAGAAGGGGACCTGGTGCTACGCCTGGTGCAGCGCACTGAAGGCCGGCACAAACTTTCCCCTCCATGGGAAGGACCTTTCATTGTGAGCAAGGCTCTACACAATGATGCCTATTACCTAATTGATGCACAGGAATGGAAGAAAGGAAAGGCGGACAAGTCAGGAGAGGAGACCAAACGCCCATGGAATGTAGCTTTGTTGCGTCCTTTCTACTCTTGAAGTGGTGTTGTAAGAGTTCCTTTTTGTACCTTAATTGCTATGAATAAAAAGATGTCGGAACCTCGAATGAATCTCGGGGACTACCCTTATTAAATTGCATGAAACATGTTTATTTTTTCCGTTGCCGGTTGCTTATTGAATGTTTTTTCTTTCCGGTTTAGTAATGTGCTAGACCATACCGGAGTCTTCGACTCTGTTGTTGTCCATAACTTGGCTTCATGACAAGCAAGATAAACCGGTAGGGGATAAGCACATGAACTGCGGAAAGAGAGAGCAGGAAAGAACAATCCGGAAAAGTTTAACTAACCCCGGTTATACCGGTTTTTTGCAAAAATTTCGAGTTATTTCTAAGTTCAAGAAAATGCTTGCTTGGTAAAAGAACTTTGTGCTCATACGCCAAAAATGCCCAGAGAAGGTAGGCAGAGCCAAGGCAAAAGAGCCAAGTATGCATCAATTGGATGCGGAAACAATTTCGGAATCATTGCAGTGCAAGAAAAAGCAAATCAACAAGCAAATATCTTAAGACAAACATAACTTAATAAGTTACCGGTACAGCTTACCGGCATAGAATGTTGCAGCACAAACCAAAAGGTTAAGTTTTATCTTACATCATAAACCCCGGCATACCGGGGTAGAATTTAACAAGTTTCATGACAAGGTAATCAGGAACAGGTGATATCTATGACAAGGTCAGGCAGCAGGGGCTTCCGGGGAGCAGCGCCGGCATCAGGAGTTGGCGGTGGCACGTCCTCGCCTTCATCTTCCTCCTCCTCGCTCAGATAATCTTTGACATCTTCAGGAGGGGGGATGAAGGTGCGCATGTCGGCATACTCCGCGATGTGGTACGCACGGTCCTGCCGCTTAGCGGTAAGAACCGGATCCACATCAGTGGGAGCACCTTCACGCACGCCGATGAAAGCATCCAGGTCCAGCTCCGGATACCAGGAGCAGGCGATGCGGAGCGCTGAGTCCGCTCCGGCACGGGCGGCAGAGCCACTCCCGGATCCTTCTGCAGGCACCTTTTAACCGGTCGCTGATGAGGGAGAAGGTTTCCGGCACCGCTTCACCAGGCCAAAGGGTCTTGAAAAGCTGGGAGGCTACTTCAGGGATGTCGGAAAGGTTCCGATCCACTGAGCGCATGTGGGAGATCCGCGCGCTCAGAGCAACCAAGTGATCATAAGGATCCCAAGGTGCACCCAAGTTGTTGCCGGCCTGCTGTGCCCGGTGCTCCGCAACCTTCTTTATAGCGTGGGCCTGGGAGTCCGGAAAGAGCCCTACGAAACAAACAAAAGCTAAGTATATGATACCGGAATGAATAAGCTTGTAAGCAGAAACCGGGAAAGAGAAAAGGAGAAACTTACGAAGGGCAAGCGCATCAGTCCGCGTGACCAGAAGATCATACTCCTTCTGTTCCGCTTTCAACCGCGCGACCTCGTTCTCGGCTGCTTTCTGGGCCTTCCTGGCCTCCTCCGCGGCAGCTTTGTGCGCTTTGGCGGCTTTGCCCTCGGCTGCTTTCAGCGCCTTGGCGCCCTCCTCCAGCTCTGCCTGCAACACCACATTGGCGTTGCCGGCATCCTCCAGCGCCTCGTTTAGCCTGGCCTCCGCGGCAGCTTCGGCGGCCTTCAGCTCCTCAGCGTACCGGACTCCGGCCTGCATAGCCTGGTCCTTGAGCTCTCTGGAGATCTCCTTTTGGGCGTCCAAGGCCTTCTGGTGATCCCGGATGAGCTGCTCCTTTTCAGCTAAGAGCCGGAAGAGAAGATATTAGCAAAACACAAAGGCAGGTGAAAAGCAAGTCAACCGGAAAGATAGAAGTTGTACCTTGGAGTTTGGCAACCTGGTCCTTGAGGGCCTCAATGGAGGCTTCCGGGATAGCTGTTGTGCAAAAAACTTGTAAGTCACAAAGAAAAGAAAAACCTTCCGGTGAAAAGATGTCGGAGGTGCGAGAAATTACCTAGGCACTTGCTGTGCGCCTCAGCAAGGCTCCGGTGCTCCCATAGAAGCTCCTCAAAGAGGGCTTTCCGGGCGTCGGCCGTGCTCTGTTTAAGGAAATGATGTTAGTGAAGAACAAAGGATTTTAACCCGAAACTCGGGGACTGGTGATGCCGGTTTCGTGCATTTCTAGTAAGTTTCGCTAAGAGCAAGCTCTCAGCCCAAAACTCGGGGACTGGGAGTTTGCGGCATCTTTAAAAAGAAAGTTTTGCGCTAAGAGCTGAGCTCTCAACCCAAAACTCGGGGACTGGGAGTTCGCGGTTTACTAAGAGAAAGATGCCGGTTTTGGAAATTCTTTAAAAAAGAAGTTTCGCGCTCAGAGTTGCACTCTAAACCCAAAACTCGGGGACTGGGAGTTCGCGGTTTACTAAGAGAAAGATGCCGGTTTCGGAAATTCTTTAAAAAAGAAGTTTCGCGCTCAGAGTTGCACTCTAAACCCAAAACTCGGGGACTGGGAGGATAGACAAGATCCGGAAAGAGGAAAACCGGCATCAAGAAAATTTACAAGAGAAGTTGATAGAACTTACCACCACGTTGGCGGTGGCGTCGTACCACGCGCTGTCGAACTCCTTCACGGCACGCTTGAGGCGCGAGAAGTGTTCTTCAGTAGAGCGAGGGCCGGCAGGATCTGGCGCTGGGAGGCGGTCCTTCCCCAAGCCGCGGGTAGCTGCGGAGATGTCCGCAGCGTTCCAGCGCTGGGCGTAAGGAAGGAGAGGCCCCAAGTCTTGGCCCCCGCGCTTAAGCTCAACGATCCGGCCCAAGAGGCCGGAAGGTTTGTCTTGAACCACCATGGCGGCAGGCCCGGTGTGCAGCACTAAGGGCTGCGAGCCGCTTGAGGCGCTGCCGTCCGTAGCCTTTCCGCGCGACGCCCCCGGCTTGAGATAGTCGGTGATCTTGAGGGACGCCGGCGGCGGCTTAGGCGCGGTCGCGGGAGCTCCTTGGGTCGGTGGAGGCGTTGGCGTGGGCCCGGTTGCCTCAGGAGCAGAGGTTTCCGGTGGCGGCGGCGGTGCTGAAGTTTCCGGCGCGGAAGCTTCCGGCGCGGTCTTGGAGGAGGTTTTCTTCCTTTTCTTCTTCTCAAGGACGGGAGGAACGGAAGGTTCCGCCCGCCCGGCAGGTTCTTTTCCGGCGCCCATGTTGCTGGCGCCGGTGTCTTGGGTCTCTGGAGGGGAGGCAAAGTCCTCCTCCGCGCGGGGATCTGGCGGTGTAGGGGCCGCGCGCCCCGAACTTGTTGTGCCCCCCAGAGGGGAGGCAGAGGTGTTGCCGGCACCAGATGGTGCCGGGCTGGAGTGAGGAGGAGGAGTCGAGGTCCTGGCCGAGCCGGCAGAGCCCTCAGGCCTGGGGCCAAGCTTGAGCGCGGGGCTGAAAGAGAGAAAAGGAGAAGGTTGGGAAAAAAGCAACCGGAAAAGAACTTGGTGAAAACAGAACAAGCAGAAAAGAGAAGCCTTACCCGGTGGCCGTCGGCATCTGCTTGCCCTTGTGGCGCCTCATGGCAACGACCTTACCCGCGACGGGTTCGGTCCGGAAGCGCTTGGCAGGAGGAGCTTGGCTTGAGCCGGCATCAGAGGCCGGCGTCTTGTTCTTCTGGCCCTGGGCCATGAGTTTGTCCACAAACTCTTTGCCTGCCTCGGCCTGCAGCGGCGCCACATGCTCATGGACCTGTGGGTTGAGGTTGGCTGAGGGCACATCTACAGAAGAACAATAGCAAAAGAATATGAGAGGAATGAAAGAAAAGCTACCTCAAGAATGGTCAATTCATCAGACGAACCGGAAGGTTCCGGCGGAGCTTTGCCAAGGCGCGCGGCTGGAGTCCGGCCCATCTTCAAGTCCTTCCAGAAGATGACGGGGTCGGGGTCGAACTTGTCGAGACCGCGCTTCCGGCAACGGCCTCGCTTGTCGGATTCGATGCCGGGGAAACGGTCCTTGGCCTGAAAAACAAAAAAGAAAGAAGGTTAGCCGCAATAAAAGCTTCCGGAGAACCGACCCGAGTTGTGTAAATTCTTACTTCTTGGGTCGGAGGGTTAGTAGAGCTAAGAGGCCGGAGGCCCCATTCCCAGTTTTCCGGCATGGAGGTCTGGCAGATCTGCCTGGCCTTGAGGACGACGTCCTTCTTGCTGAGAGGGAGGCCGGTGATCTTGGTAGGATCGCCGGGACCATACATCTCGCACATCTTGTGGGCGCGGCGCTTAAGAGGAAGCACCCGGCGCGAGATGAAGGTGCGGATGATGTCGTCAGAGCAGAGGTTGGTGTCCTTCATGCGCTGTTTCATGAAGCGTATAATCCGGTTTGTCTCGTTGTGAGACTCCTTCGGATTGTAGCTCCAGTTAGTCTTGGTGGGCGGCGCCGGATCAAAAGGAGGCAGATCAATGAGATCCGCGGCGCCGTTGTTCCTAACATAGAAGAAGGTCCCTTGCCATGACCGGCATGACTCGAGACCGGAGAATTTGAAGAAGGGGCTCGCTTGACGAGAGCCAATGATGCAGGACCCGCATTGAACGGGGGGTTTGGGTTTCGGAATGTCTAAGCCCTGAACGGAATTAATCCGAAGGGCGAAGAATCGAGCAAACGTCTCACGAGTGGGACGAATGCCGATGTATGCCTCCATGAAGGTGACATAGCAAGAAAGGTAGAAGATGGCGTTGCCGGGAAGATGGTGAGGTTGGAGTTTGTAGAAATCGAGAAAATCCCGGAAAAAGGAAGAGACGGGAAGGCCGAAGCCGCGCTCAAAGTGAGCGAGAAAGACAACACGTTCACCGGGTTCGAGCACCGGTTCGATCTCGTCGGGGAATCCGGCAGGAAACTCCTTCCGGAATCCTCCGGGACCGGTACAACCAGTCAATCTCATACTGACTAACGCTGGAGCCCATCCAGGCTCCGCGGGTGACCTCGGAAAGATCGGTGCCGGAAGCTTGGCTAGAGCTTCCGGCATCTTGTTCTTGGGCGCTGTCGGTTTCCATCTGCGCGAGATCTGCGCTGACCCCGTCAGATGCGGGATCTTCCGGGTTACTGGAGGAAGAGGTGGAAACGTATTGTTCGGAAGACATTCGGATTTGAGAGTTTTCGGTATCTACTCGGAAAAAACAGATTCCCCAAGAACTACCCCCGCGAGAAGATCTACGAAGGACAGAAAAAGCAAAGAAAAGGAAAGAATAAATATGCTTTCAACCCAAGATCTGAACTGCAAGCAAAAGAGGAGTAAACGTGAATAAGGCCTAACCTGGGGCGGCAGAGTCGCACAGGGAAATGATCGCCGGCGTCAGGGCGAGCTCGCTGTAGACAGGGAGGTCCGGCGACGGCGAGGTGGAGAAGAACTTGAAGGAGCTTCAATGTCGTGGCCGAGAGAAAGGCGCCGCGGAAGTTTTCCCCGCGGTGAAGTCCGGCGGCGTCCGGCGGCGCGCTGGTGAAGGTTTGCTGGGCGGCGGAACTCGAGCGAGCAAAGGAGCGGCGGAGGCGTACGAGCAAGGAGCAGTACTGCGCGAGCGAATGGGGAATGCGAAGAAGAGGAAGGAGAAGGGGCGGTTTGACCTTATAAAGAAAAAGAAGTGGGCTAAAAACCGCCGAACCGTAGCGGTTCAGCCGTGGGCCGCGACGGTTCGCCTCGCGTGTAGCCACGTGGCGCGATGATACACGCGCGGAAGAAAAGGGCCACAAGGAGGCACACACGATCCGGAGAAGTGGTTGGGATCCGCTGCGGATCAATTAATGCGCGCGCGGAAGCCGAACGGAAGTGACTACTGACACTGGCGCGACAGTCACAGTGCGCATGTCTCTGACAGGCGCGGGACCCGATATATTCTCGACTTCGCCGAGGAAGTATTTAATGACCAAGATGCCGGAAGATAAGCTGCCGGAGAGTGCCTTGCAAAGAGAGAAGGCATGAGTCCGGGCAAAGATGCCGGAGCCAAGTTGAGCGCCGGATAGATTAAACCGGTATACAAGAACGTGAGAACCTGGCATGGTCTGTTGGATAGAATCCGCCAGACTATACCAGCTTCGGGGACTAATGTTGGGGGGATGACCCCCGTATGCCAAAGGCATGCCAAACCGGAGGTCTTATCCATCAAGATACCGGTTTAATATTTATACCGGAACTCAAAGATAGGAATTTGGCTAAGTAAGCTAAGCCGGTATCCCCAAGAGGGGTATACCGGAACCAGGAAGGAAAGATACCGGAGCTCCGGAAGGAAGAGCATGCCGGCTGGCTGGTCAAAGATTCCGTCAGGAGCTAAAAGACAAGGATGAGCTAAGCAAAGTAGCTTTAAACGAAGGCCTGAAGACAAAGAAGAGGATGACGGCCAAAGAAGCCGGAGGACGTCAGCCTCCCTGTTTAAAGAAGACCCCGGTGTCATCTATGATTAAAGTAGCTTTATAAAGTATCTTTGTAAAGTAGTTTGTCTAGTCAAAGATCCCATTAGGGTTTCTTGTCCTGTAAGCCACCCTCTCCCCTATATAAGGAGAGGGGGCAGCCTCTTTCATACGCGCGTGACATTAGAGACAGAACCTTGTAAGCTTGAACCTGTAACCTGTGGAGATCAATGAAAGTGGTGATCTAGAGCGAGTTCTTCCTTGTGTCTTTCTTCTTCAACCTCTGGCTTTTGCCAAGTTCTTGAGGAAACCATCCGGAAGTTCATCCCATCTAGTCACAAACCCTCCCCCGAATCCTCTAGCGTCCATTCGGCCCCAAGATAAGCCATCCTATGGCATCTACCTCAAACTCGATCTTCTCCTTCCTGAAATTGTCGGATCTGCCGAAGACAACGTTCAGGTAAATTCTTCCAAGAGAGTAACCTGGTTCAGTCGGCAGAATCCCGTGAAAGCAGGTGTCTGTTTCTTCCAGCATTCCCATGGTGATCCCCATACTCTTGATTGTGTCGACGAAAATCAGGTTTAACCCGCTTCCACCGTCCATAAAGACTTTGCTCATCTTGAATCCTCCTATCTGTGCCTCGACTACCAGGGCAGCATGTCCTGGTTTTGGTATGGTCATCGGGTGGTCTGCTCGGCTGAACGTAATGTTCTGAGAGGACCACTCGACGTACTCAGGGATGTTTGCCATGATGCTTTCGGCCAGATTAATTTCTCGGGTGAGCTTGGTCATCTGCTCTGCTCGAGACACCTGTCTTCTGGAGGACCACTCGACGTACTCAGGGATGTTTGCCATGATGCTTTCGGCCAGATAAATTTCTCGGGTGAGCTTCTTCATCTCTCTTCTCGAAACACGTGGATCATACTCATCTGCCCACGTGGTGGTGGGAACGCCTCGCTGGGTTGATGAGGTTGGGCCTGCTGTACTTGGTGCTGTGGCGGAGGTGGAGGTGGAGGTGGTAACGGTTGCTGTCCTGACTGCTGGATGAGTTTATGCATGTCAAGGAACTGTCGACAATCCCTGAGAAGGTGACTTGACTTCGTTTTGCCGTCCTTGGAGTCGACATACGAGTGCAAGTAACAGGGGGCGTTGATCTGCTCAGCATAGGGTAGCTCGGGAGCCCTCTGCTGCCGTGGTTTATAATTGCCGCGGTTTCCAGAGTTGTTCCGGTTGCCATCCTGTCGATCATCTCTTCTTTCATCATACCGATCATCATGTCGATCGGAGTATCCTGCAGGCTACCAGATTGTTGTCGTCGTAGTTGCGATTTTTCCTCCTTTTGTTCCGATCCCTTCGGCTGCCCGAATCGTGCTTTGGCTGGTCATCGTCTTCATCATCGCTGCGCTGGCGTGGTCTTCGCACGTTGTCCTCGCCATCAGCCCAACTGTTGGCGATTTCCATCAGCTTGGTGATGGTTTTTGGCTTTTTGCGTCCAAGTTCTTCTATGTAACTTTCGCGTCGGACGCCATCGCTGAAAGCGTCGATTGCTCTGTCTACAGATACATCTTCGGCAGCGTTTAGGAGTTTGGTGAATCTCCCTATGTAAGAGCGCATCGACTCCTTCTGCTTCTGCTGGCAGTTGCGTAGCTCCTCAATCCCGACGGGTCTTTTATATGTTGCCTGGAAGTTAGCGACGAAGGCATCCACCAGGTCGTCCCATGATTTGATGGAGCCTTTCGGCAGTCCTCTTAACCAAGCCCGTGCCGAGTCCTTTAGGTAGAGCTGTAAGCACTGCATTGCCGCTATCTGGTTCCCTTTATGCAGAATCACAGTCTGCAGGTAATCGTCTATCCAAGATCTTGGTTCCTGCTGCCCATCATACTTGGCAGCGTCAGTGGGAGTAGGTTTGAATTTTTTGGGTGGCATCGACTCGCGGATTTTGTAACTCAAACAATCGGCTCCCCTTAGTTCACCATCGTACTCTTGATCCTCGTCTGAGGAGTCGCTGTCGTCATCCTTCCTCGCGGCGCGTCGTCGCCTGCTTTATCGATTCGGCTCTGGGTGATTTCATCCCGAGCATCTCTCGCCCGATGTTTCGAACCACTGGCCTGTGCTGCGGGACTAGATTGTTTCCCAATATGGCGAGACTTTCTAGGGCACCGCGATGAGCTTGCGCCATGGATCCTTCGGGGCGTTGGTTAATGAGGTACGCGGCGAGATTGGCCGTTGCTCCCGCAACGTTCTTCGGCCGTGGCATGCCTGCGGTATCCGTGGTCATGAAAGACTTGGTTAGATTCGACGTTATTTCTCTGGCGTCGTCTTCTGAGAGCCTGGACATTCTTGATCGATGTTTTCCTGCCCCAAGAGCGCTTCGGGAAGCGCTTCCTTGTGAAGCTCTCCGTCGCTCGCTGGATCGTTCTGCCGCAGATAGTCGTCTCTCGAGCGTAGCTTGCTCTCTCGACAGGTGCTCCCGGTTTTTCTCTAATATAGAGCGGTATGCATTTAGGGTTCCAACCGAGGTTCCTGCAGGGAGCGGGGTGTTGTTGAGCACGGCTGTCCTAGCCGCAGCCCACTCTTCATCCGCGATGGTGTAGTCGCTGTCGCGATTACTAGCGCTATTTTCGAAGCTCGCCCTTCTGCTGGAACGGGGCGTGCGGTCTCCGTCTCCTCCGTGCCTTGTATTTCCTGTGTTGTTGGCGACGTAGACCTGATGGTGTGCTGTTCTTCGGGTGGTTCTTGGGACGATGCTGCCGACGCTGTCTTCTCCTGACGAGTATCGGGCATTGCAGATGAACGGTGTGTCGCTTGATCCCAAACCGTGCCTGGCGTCGCAGTTTGAGCAGTAGTAGGAGGTTAGTTCTGAAGTCATGGGTTCGTCAGATCCCACCGACATTGAGGATGGTGAACGGGGAGTCGAAGGCGCGGGCGAGCCCATCGACTCTGCCAGGCCAGCCAATAGATCGGACGATGACGACGCACTAGGACTCATTGATCCGGAGGTGGGTGACTCTAGCAGCTGGAGGATTCCCTCCGCGTTGACGTTGTAGTGGACGCTGCCGATGGTCATCTCCATGTTTCCTTGCAGATCTGAGAAGTTCGAGCGAGAAGAATCGCTATGCGGGGTAAACTCGTAGGAGCCGAATCGGATCGGACTTCCCAGAGCTGGTGATGGCGGAGCCGATGAAGATGTCGACGACATGATCGGATCTGCCGATGACTGATCTGGTGCCTGCAGGTTTCCCACAGACGGCGCCAATTGTCGAGGGGGCTCCTCGGCAATGCCCTCCGATAGGGGCTTAGGGTTGATGGAATCCTGCAAGCTGACACGAGACATCGGTATACAGACAAGTGGGGAGCGATTTACCCAGGTTCGGGGCCCTCGATGAGGTAAAACCCTTACGTCCTGCCTGTCTGTTCTTGATTATGATGAAAACGGTGTTACAATGGGGTGCCGAATAGTTCGGCTGTGATCTCGTCGAGATAGCTAATCGCTAGGGTTACCTAGTTCTAAGCTTCTGTTGGCTAAGATCGCTAAGATTGATCGTGTCCTCGATAGCCCCTCTCCTGGCCTTTATATAGGTGGCCAGGTCCCGAGAGGTTTAATCGAGTACGAGTAGGTTTACAATAGATCTATCTCTAATCTTTCCTTCTTCGGCTCTTTCCGTGTCTTGTACTTCAAGTAATCTTTCACCGCACCGTCCTAGTGGCCCATCTTGTCTTCGAGTACCTTCATGGGCCTCCACCTGGGCCGTATAGGGTAGAGCAATAGTGGTTACCCGAAGGGTAATGCCCACGTCATGCTCTCCGTTATTAGTAGAGGCTCTGGCCAAGATTTTGCTCTTAACTCCAAGAGGGAGTATTTATGCTCGATAGTGGGTTCATGCCTTCATTGACACCTGGGACAGTGACAGAAAGTTCTAAGGTTGTGATGTGCTGTTGCCACTAGGGATAAAACATTGATTCTATGTCTAAGGATGTAGTTGTCGATTACATTACGCACCATACTTAATGCAATTGTCTGTTGCTTGCAACTTAATACTGAAGGGGTTCGGATGATAACCTGAAGGTGGACTTTTTAGGCATAGATGCAGTTGGATGGCGGTCTATGTACTTTGTCATAATGCCCAATTAAATCTCACTATATTTATCATATCATGTATATGCATTGTTATGCCCTTCTCTATTTTGTCAATTGCCCGACTGTAATTTGTTCACCCAACATGCTTTTATCTTATGGGAGAGACACCTCTAGTGAACTGTGGACCCCGGTCCTATTCTTTACATCGCATACAATCTACTGCAATTGTTCTTTACTGTTTTCTTCGCAAACAATCATCTTCCACACAATACGGTTAATCCTTTGTTACAGCAAGCCGGTGAGATTGACAACCTCACTGTTTCGTTGGGGCAAAGTACTTTGGTTGTGGTGTGCAGGTTCCACGTTGGCGCCGGAATCCCTGGTGTTGCGCCGCATGATACGTCTCCGACGTATCGATAATTTCTTATGTTCCATGCTACTTTATGGATGATACTTACATGTTTTATACACATTATATGTCATATTTATGCGTTTTCCGGAACTAACCTATTAACAAGATGCCGAAGTGCCAGTTCATGTTTTCTGCTGTTTTTGGTTTCAGAAATCCTAGTAACGAAATATTCTCGGAATTGGACGAAATCAACGCCCAGGTTCCTATTTTGCCCGGAAGCATCCAGAACACCCGAGAGCCGCCAAGGGCGGCCCGTGGGCCCAGATGATAGGGTGGCGCGGCCTGGGCCCCGGCGCGCCAGCCTATGGTGTCGTCGCCCCTTCGACCCTCCGAGGCTGCCCTTTCGCCTATATAAGGTCCCTGACCTAAAAACCCTGACAGAGGAAGCCACGGTACGCGAAACCTTCCAGATCCGCCACCATCGTGAAGCCAAGATCTGGGGGACAGGAGTCTCTGTTCCGGCACGCCGCCGGACGGGGAAGTGCCCCGGAAGGCTTCTCCATCGACACCGCTGCCATCTCCACCGCCATCTTCATCAACGCTGCTGCTCCCATGAGGAGGAGTAGTTCTCCATCGAGGCTCGGGCTGTACCGGTAGCTATGTGGTTCATCTCTCTCATATGTACTTCAATACAATAATCTCATGAGCTGCCTTACATGATTGAGATTCATATGATGATGCTTGTAATCTAGATGTCATTGTGCTAGTCAAGTGAGTTTTACTTATGTGATCTCCGGAGACTCCTTGTCCCACGTGTGTAAAGGTGACAGTGTGTGCACCGTGTGGGTCTCTTAGGCTATATTTCACAGAATACTTATTCACTGTTATGAATGGCATAATGAAGTGCTTATTTATATCTCTTAATGATTGCAATGTATTTTGTATCACAATTTATCTATGTGCTACTCTAGCAATGTTATTAAAGTAGTTTTATTCCTCCTGCACGATGTAATGGTGACAGTGTGTGCATCCGTGTTAGTACTTGGTTTATGCTATGATCATGATCTCTTGTAGATTGCGAAGTTAACTATTGCTATGATAGTATTGATGTGTATTATTCCTCCTACATAAGCATGAAGGTGACAGTGTGCATGCTATGTTAGTACTTGGTTTAGTCGTTTCGATCTTTCTTGCACTCTAAGGTTATTTAAATATGAACATTGAATTGTGGAGCTTGTTAACTCCGGCATTGAGGGTTCGTGTAATCCTACGCAATGTGTTCATCATCCAACAAGAGAGTGTAGAGTATGCATTTATCTATTCTGTTATGTGATCAATGTTGAGAGTGTCCACTAGTGAAAGTCTAATCCCTAGGCCTTGTTCCTAAATACTGCTATCGCTGCTTGTTTACTGTTTTACTACTACTGCTTGTTTACTTCCTACAATATTACTACCATCAACTGCACGCCAGCAAGCTATTTTCTGGCGCCGTACTACTGCTCATATTCATTCATACCACTTGTATTTCACTATCTCTTCGCCGAACTAGTGCACCTATTAGGTGTGTTGGGGACACAAGAGACTTCTTGCTTTGTGGTTGCAGGGTTGCATGAGAGGGATATCTTTGACCTCTTCCTCCCCGAGTTCGATAAACCTTGGGTAATCCACTTAAGGGAAACTTGCTGCTGTTCTACAAACCTCTGCTCTTGGAGGCCCAACACTGTCTACAAGAATAGAAGCACCCGTAGACATCAAGCACTTTTCCGGCGCCGTTGCCGGGAGGAAAGGTAAAAGGCACTCATACTTCGGTTCCAGGTTTCTTTTCGCTATTGTGTGTGTGCTCGAAGCTATTTCCTTTAGACTCTGCAATTGCGACATTTGGTTTCTTGTTTACACTAGTTAGGCATAATGGACAACAATGACCTTTTTATTCTATTTCCTGATTTAAGACATGGATGGTTTGATGCGAAAATTAAAAAACCCATGGAACATATTAATATGAATGCTTTGAACACTATTGTTTCTAATGCTATGGAAAATTCTAAGCTTGGGGAAGCTGGCTTTGATGAGCATGATATTTTTAGTCCCCCAAGCATTGAGGAGAAAATTTACTTTGATGATACTTTGCCTCCCATTTATGATGATTATAATGATAGTAGTCTTTTGTTACCACCTGTTATGGAGGATAAATTTGATTATGATTACAATATACCTCCTATATTTGATAGCTACTTTGTTGAATTTGCTCCCACTACAATTAATAAGAATGACTATGCTTATGTTGGGAGTAGTAATTATTTTATGCATGAGACTCATGATAAGAATGCTTTATGTGATAGTTATATTGTTGAGTTTGCTCATGTTGCTACTGAAAGTTATTATGAGAGAGGAAAATATGGTTGTAAAAATTTTCATGTTACTAAAACACCTCTCTATGTGCTGAAATTTTTGAAGCTACACTTGTTTTATCTTCCTATGCTTGCCACTATACTCTTCATGAACTTGTTTATTTACAAGATTCCTATGCATAGGAAGCATGTTAGACTTAAATGTGTTTTGAATTTGCCTCTTGATGCTCTCTTTTGCTTCAAATACTATTTCTTGCGAGTGCATCATTAAAACTGCTGAGCCCATCTTAATGGCTATAAAGAAAGAACTTCTTGGGAGATAACCCATGTGTTTATTTTACTACAGCAATTCTTGTTTTGTTGAGTCTTGGAAGTTGTTTACTACTGTAGCAACCTCTCCTTATCATGTTTTTGTGCCAAGTAAAGTTTCTATGTCAAAGTTGATGTTATATTTGGGATCGCTGCGCAGAAACAGCATTGCTGTCTGTCACGAATCTGGGCACAAGTCTCTGTAGAAAATTCGAAAAATCTGCCAATTTACGAGCGTGATCCTCAGATATGTACGCAACTTTCATTAGTTTTGAGTTTTTCCGTTTGAGCAAGTCTGGTGCCATTTTAAAATTCGTCTTTACAGACTGTTCTGTTTTTGACAGATTCTGCCTTTTATTTTGCATTGCCGCTTTTGTTAAGTTGAATGAGTTTCTTTGTTCCATTAACTTTCAGAAGTTATGTGAAATGTCCAGAAGTGTTAAGAATGATTGTGTCACCTCTGAACATGTGAATTTTTGATTATGCACTAACCCTCTAATGAGTTTGCTTGAAGTTTGGTGTGAAGGAAGTTTTCAAGGGTCAAGAGAGGAGTATGATATACTATGATTAAGAGGAGTGAAAGCTCTAAGCTTGGGGATGCCCCCGTGGTTCATCCCTGCATATTTTAAGAAGACTCAAGCGTCTAAGCTTGGGGATGCCCAAGGCATCCCCTTCTTCATCGACAAAGTATTAGGTTCCTTCTCTTGAAACTATATTTTTATTCGGTCACATCTTATGTACTTTACTTGGAGCGTCTGTGTGTGCTTTTATTTTTGTTTTGTTATCTTAGTTCTCTGAATAAGTTCATCCTTGTGTGGGAGAGAGACACGCTCCGCTGGTTCGTATGAACACATGTGTTCTTAGCTCATAATATTCATGGCGAAGTTTCCTCTTCGTTAAATTGTTATATGGTTGGAATTGGAAAAATGCTACATGTAGTAATTGGTAAAATGTCCTGGATAATGTGATACTTGGCAATTGTTGTGCTCATGTTTAAGCTCTTGCATCATATACCTTGCACCTATTAATGAAGGAATACATAGAGCTTGCTAAAATTTGGTTTGCATAATTGGTCTCTCTAAGGTCTAGATAATTTCTAGTAAAGAGTTTGAACAACAAGGAAGACGGTGTAGAGTCTTATAATGTTTACAATATGTCTTTTATGTGAGTTTTGCTGCACCGCTTCATACTTGTGTTTGTTTCAAATAACCTTGCTAGCCTAAACCTTGTATCGAGAGGGAATACTTCTCATGCATCCAAAATCCTTGAGCCAACTACTATGCCATTTGTGTCCACCATACCTACCTACTACATGGTATTTCTCCGCCATTCCAAAGTAAATTGCTTGAGTGCTACCTTTAAAATTCCATCATTCGCCTTTGCAATATATAGCTCATGGGACAAAATAGCCTTAAAACTATCGTAGTATTGAATATGTACTTATGCACTTTATCTCTTATTAAGTTGCTTGTTGTGCGATAACCATGCTTCTGGGGAACGCCATCAACTATTCTTTGTTGAATATCATGTGAGTTGCTATGCATGTCCGTCTTGTCTGAAGGATCTACCACCTTAATGATTGGAGCATGCATATTGTTAGAGAAGAACATTGGGCCGCTAACTAAAGCCATGAATCATGGTGGAAGTTTCAGTTTGGACATATATCCTCAATCTCATATGAGAATAATAATTATTGTTACATGCTTATGCATTAAAGAGGAGTCCATTATCTGTTGTCCATGTTGTCCCGGTATGGATGTCTAAGTTGAGAATAATCAAAAGCGAGAAATCCAAAATGCGAGCTTTCTCCTTAGACCTTTGTACAGGCGGCATGGAGGTACCCCTTTGTGACACTTGGTTGAAACATGTGCATTGTGATGATCCGGTAGTCCAAGCTAAGTAGGACAAGGTGCGGGTACTATTAGTATACTATGCATGAGGCTTGCAACTTGTAAGATATAATTTACATAACTCATATGCTTTATTACTACCGTTGACAAAATTGTTTCATGTTTTCAAAATAAAAGCTCTAGCACAAATATAGCAATCGATGCTTTCCTCTTTGAAGGACCTTTCTTTTACTTTTATGTTGAGTCAGTTCACCTATCTCTCTCCACCTTAAGAAGCAAACACTTGTGTGAACTATGCATTGATTCCTACATACTTGCATATTGCACTTATTATATTACTTTGCATTGACAACTATCCATGAGATATACATGTTACAAGTTGAAAGCAACCGCTGAAACTTAATCTTCCTTTGTGTTGCTTCAATACCTTTACTTTGATTTATTGCTTTATGAGTTAACTCTTATGCAAGACTTATTGATGCTTGTCTTGAAGTACTATTCATGAAAAGTCTTTGCTTTATGATTCACTTGTTTACTCATGTCATTACCATTGTTTTGATCGCTGCATTCATTACATATGTTTACAAATAGTATGATCAAGATTATGATGGCATGTCACTTAAATTATCTTTGTTATCGTTTTACCTGCTCGGGACGAGCAGAACTAAGCTTGGGGATGCTGATACGTCTCGACGTATCGATAATTTCTTATGTTCCATGCTACTTTATTGATGATACTTACATGTTTTATACACATTATATGTCATATTTATGCGTTTTAACTAACCTATTAACAAGATGCCGAAGTGCTAGTTCCTGTTTTCTGTTTTTGGTTTCAAAATCCTAGTAACGAAATATTCTCGGAATTGGACGAAATCAACGCCAGGTTCCTATTTTGCCCGGAAGCATCCAACACCCGAGAGCCGCGCAGGGGGCCACACAGCCCTGATGATAGGCCGGCGCGGCCCACCCCCGGCCGCGCCTGCCATGGTGTCGTCGCCCTTCAACCCTCCGAGGCTGCCCTTTCGCCTATAAGGTCCCTGGCCTAAAAACCCGACGAGGAAGCCACGGTACGCGAAACCTTCCAGCCGCCGCCATCGCGAAGCCAAGATCCGGGGGACAGGAGTCTCTGTTCCGGCACGCCGCCGGGACGGGGAAGTGCCCCGGAAGGCTTCTCCATCGACACCGCTGCCATCTCCACCGCCATCTTCATCAACGCTGCTGCTCCCATGAGGAGGGAGTAGTTCTCCATCGAGGCTCGGGGCTGTACCGGTAGCTATGTGGTTCATCTCTCTCATATGTACTTCAATACAATAATCTCATGAGCTGCCTTACATGATTGAGATTCATATGATGATGCTTGTAATCTAGATGTCATTGTGCTAGTCAAGTGAGTTTTACTTATGTGATCTCCGGAGACTCCTTGTCCCACGTGTGTAAAGGTGACAGTGTGTGCACCGTGTGGGTCTCTTAGGCTATATTTCACAGAATACTTATTCACTGTTATGAATGGCATAATGAAGTGCTTATTTATATCTCTTAATGATTGCAATGTATTTTGTATCACAATTTATCTATGTGCTACTCTAGCAATGTTATTAAAGTAGTTTTATTCCTCCTGCACGATGTAATGGTGACAGTGTGTGCATCCGTGTTAGTACTTGGTTTATGCTATGATCATGATCTCTTGTAGATTGCGAAGTTAACTATTGCTATGATAGTATTGATGTGTATTATTCCTCCTACATAAGCATGAAGGTGACAGTGTGCATGCTATGTTAGTACTTGGTTTAGTCGTTTCGATCTTTCTTGCACTCTAAGGTTATTTAAATATGAACATTGAATTGTGGAGCTTGTTAACTCCGGCATTGAGGGTTCGTGTAATCCTACGCAATGTGTTCATCATCCAACAAGAGAGTGTAGAGTATGCATTTATCTATTCTGTTATGTGATCAATGTTGAGAGTGTCCACTAGTGAAAGTCTAATCCCTAGGCCTTGTTCCTAAATACTGCTATCGCTGCTTGTTTACTGTTTTACTGCGTTACTACTGCTGCGTTACTACTGCTTGTTTACTTCCTACAATATTACTACCATCAACTGCATGCCAGCAAGCTATTTTCTGGCGCCGTACTACTACTCATATTCATTCATACCACTTGTATTTCACTATCTCTTCGCCGAACTAGTGCACCTATTAGGTGTGTTGGGGACACAAGAGACTTCTTGCTTTGTGGTTGCAGGGTTGCATGAGAGGGATATCTTTGACCTCTTCCTCCCTGAGTTCGATAAACCTTGGGTAATCCACTTAAGGGAAACTTGCTGCTGTTCTACAAACCTCTGCTCTTGGAGGCCCAACACTGTCTACAAGAATAGAAGCACCCGTAGACATCACCGCACTACATTTCGCCACCATCAACCTTCAACGTGCTTCTTGGCTCCTCCTGGTTCGATAAACCTTGGTTTCTTTCTGAGGGAAACTTGCCACTGTGCGCATCATACCTTCCTCTTGGGGTTCCCAACGGACGTGTACATCTACGCGCATCAAGCTGCTGGCGCCGTTGCCGGGGAGGAAAGGTAAAAGGTACTCACACTCCGGATCTCGGCTACTAAGCTATTTTCCGGCGCCGTTGTAAGTACTCGAAGCTATTTCCTTTAGACTCTGCAATTGCGACATTTGGTTTCTTGTTTACACTAGTTAGGCATAATGGACAACAATGACCTTCTTATTCTATTTCCTGATTTAAGACATGGATGGTTTGATGCGAAAATTAAAAAACCCATGGAACATATTAATATGAATGCTTTGAACACTATTGTTGCTAATGCTATGGAAAATTCTAAGCTTGGGGAAGCTGGCTTTGATGAGCATGATATTTTTAGTCCCCCAAGCATTGAGGAGAAAATTTACTTTGATGATACTATGCCTCCTATATTTGATGATGAGAATAATAATGATAGCTACTTTGTTGAATTTGCTCCCACTACAACTAATAAAATTGATTATGCCTATGTGGGGAGTAATAATTTTATGCATGAGACTCATGATAAGAATGCTTTATGTGATATTTATATTGTTGAGTTTGCTCATGTTGCTACTGAAAGTTATTATGAGAGAGGAAAATATGGTTGTAAAAAATTTCATGTTACTAAAACACCTCTCTATGTGCTGAAATTTTTGAAGCTACACTTGTTTTATCTTCCTATGTTTGTTACTTTGCTCTTCATGAACTTGTTTATTTACAAGATTCCTATGCATAGGAAGCATGTTAGACTTAAATGTGTTTTGAATTTGCCTCTTGATGCTCTCTTTTTGCTTCAACTTCTATTTCTTGCGAGTGCATCATTAAAACTGCTGAGCCCATCTTAATGGCTATAAAGAAAGAACTTCTTGGGAGATAACCCATGTGTTTTTTTTACTACAGTACTTTGTTTTATATTTGTGTCTTGGAAGTTGTTTACTACTGTAGCAACCTCTCCTTATCATGTTTTTGTGCCAAGTAAAGTTTCTATGTTAAAGTTGATGTTATATTTGGGATCGCTGCGCAGAAACAGCATTGCTGTCTGTCACGAATTCTGGCACAAGTCTCTGTAGCAAATTCGAAAAAATCTGCCAATTTACGAGCGTGATCCTCAGATATGTACGCAACTTTCATTAGTTTTGAGTTTTTCCATTTGAGCAAGTCTGGTGCCATTTTAAAATTCGTCTTTACGAACTGTTCTGTTTTGACAGATTCTGCCTTTTATTTCGCATTGCCTCTTTTGCTATGTTGGATGAATTTCTTTGATCCATTAATGTCCAGTAGCTTTATGCAATGTCCAGAAGTGTTAAGAATGATTGTGTCACCTCTGAACATGTAAACTTTTATTGTGCACTAACCCTCTAATGAGTTTGCTTGAAGTTTGGTGTGAAGGAAGTTTTCAAGGGTCAAGAGAAGAGTATGATATACTATGATCAAGAGGAGTGAAAGCTCTAAGCTTGGGGATGCCCCCGTGGTTCACCCCTGCATATTCTAAGAAGACTCAAGCGTCTAAGCTTGGGGATGCCCAAGGCATCCCCTTCTTCATCGACAAAGTATCAGGTTTCTTCTAGTGAAACTATATTTTTATTCCGTCACATCTTATGTACTTTACTTGGAGCGTCTGTATGTTTTTGTTTTTTGTTTTTGTTTGAATAAATGCTTGTGTGGGAGAGAGACACGCTCCGCTAGTTCATATGAACACATGTGTTCTTAGCTTTTAATGTTCATGGCGAAGGTTGAAACTGCTTCGTTAATTGTTATATGGTTGGAAACAAAATGCTACATGTAGTAATTGGTAAAATGTCTTGGATAATGTGATACTTGGCAATTTTTGTGCTCATGTTTAAGCTCTTGCATCATATACTTTGCACCCATTAATGAAGAAATACATAGAGCTTGCTAAAATTTGGTTTGCATAATTGGTCTCTCTAAGGTCTAGATAATTTCTAGTATTGAGTTTTGAACAACAAGGAAGACGGTGTAGAATCTTATAATGTTTACAATATGTCTTTTATGTGAGTTTTGCTGCACCGGTTCATCCTTGAGTTTGCTTCAAATAACCTTGCTAGCCTAAGCCTTGTATCGAGAGGGAATACTTCTCATGCATCCAAAATCCTTGAGCCAACCACTATGCCATTTGTGTCCACCATACCTACCTACTACATGGTATTTCTCCGCCATTCCAAAGTAAATTGCTTGAGTGCTACCTTTAAAATTCCATCATTCGCCTTTGCAATATATAGCTCATGGGACAAAATAGCCTTAAAAACTATTGTAGTATTGAATATGTACTTATGCACTTTATCTCTTATTAAGTTGCTTGTTGTGCGATAACCATGCTTCTGGGGACGCCATCAACTACTCTTTGTTGAATATCATGTGAGTTGCTATGCATGTCTGTCTTGTCTGAAGTAAGAGAGATCTACCACCTTAATGGTTGGAGCATGCATATTGTTAGAGAAGAAAATTGGGCCGCTAACTAAAGCCATGAATCATGGTGGAAGTTTCAGTTTGGACATATATCCTCAATCTCATATGAGAATAATAATTGTTGCTACATGCTTATGCATTAAAGAGGAGTCCATTATCTATTGTCCATGTTGTCCCGGTATGGATGTCTAAGTTGAGAATAATCAAAAGCGAGAAATCCAAAATGCGAGCTTTCTCCTTAGACCTTTGTACAGGCGGCATGGAGGTACCCCTTTGTGACACTTGGTTGAAACATGTGCATTGCGAAGATCCGGTAGTCCAAGCTAAGTAGGACAAGTTGCGGGCACTATTAGTATACTATGCATGAGGCTTGCAACTTGTAAGATATAATTTACATAACTCATATGCCTTATTACTACCGTTGACAAAATCGTTTCATGTTTTCAAAATAAAAGCTCTAGCACAAATACAGCAATCGATGCTTTCCTCTTTGAAGGACCTTTCTTTTACTTTTATTGTTGAGTCAGTTCACCTATCTCTCTCCACCTCAAGAAGCAAACACTTGTGTGAACTGTGCATTGATTCCTACATACTTGCATATTGCACTTGTTATATTACTTTATGTTGACACTATCCATGAGATATACATGTTATAAGTTGAAAGCAACCGCTGAAACTTAATCTTCCTTTGTGTTGCTTCAATACCTTTACTTTGATTTATTGCTTTATGAGTTAACTCTTATGCAAGACTTATTGATGCTTGTCTTGAAGTACTATTCATGAAAAGTCTTTGCTTTATGATTCAGTTGTTTACTCATGTCATTACCATTGTTTTGATCGTTGCATTCATTACATATGTTTACAAATAGTATGATCAAGATTATGATGGCATGTCACTTCAGAAATTATCTTTGTTATCGTTTACCTGCTCGGGACGAGCAGAACTAAGCTTGGGATGCTGATACGTCTCCAACGTATCGATAATTTCTTATGTTCCATGCTACATTATTGATGATATCTACATGTTTTATACACATTATATGTCGTATTTACGCATTTTCCGGAACTAACCTATTAACAAGATGCCGAAGAGCCAGTTGTTGTTTTCTGCTGTTTTTGGTTTCAGAAATCCTAGTAAGGAAATATTCTCGGAATTGGACAAAATCAACGCCCAGGTTCCTATTTTGCCCGGAAGCATCCAGAACACCCGAGAGCCGCCAGAGAGGGGCCACGTGGGGCCCACACATGGTGGCGGCGCGGCCCAGGCCCGCGCCGAGTGTGTCTGCCCCAGACCCTCCGACGCTGCCCTTTCGCCTACAAATAGCCTCCGTCGCGAAACCCCCAGCACGAGAGCCACGATACGGAAAACCTTCCAGAGACGCGCCGCCGCGAATCCCATCTCGGGGATTCAGGAGATCGCCTCCGGCACTTGCCGGAGAGGGGATTCATCTCCCGAGGACTCTTCATCGCCATGATCGCCTCCGGAGTGATGAGTGAGTAGTTCACCCCTGGACTATGGGTCCATAGCAGTAGCTAGATGGTCGTCTTCTCCTCATGTGCTTCATTGTTGGATCTTGTGAGCTGCCTAACATGATCAAGATCATCTATCTGTAATTCTATATGTTGTGTTTGTCGGGATCCGATGGATAGAGAATACTATGTTATGGTGATTATCAATCTATTGTTTATGTGTTGTTTATGATCTTGCATGCTCTCCGTTATTAGTAGAGGCTCTGGCCAAGATTTTGCTCTTAACTCCAAGAGGGAGTATTTATGCTCGATAGTGGGTTCATGCCTTCATTGACACCTGGGACAGTGACAGTTCTAAGGTTGTGATGTGCTGTTGCCACTAGGGATAAAACATTGATTCTATGTCTAAGGATGTAGTTGTCGATTACATTACGCACCATACTTAATGCAATTGTCTGTTGCTTGCAACTTAATACTGAAAGGGGTTCGGATGATAACCTGAAGGTGGACTTTTAGGCATAGATGCAGTTGGATGGCGGTCTATGTACTTTATCGTAATGCCCAATTAAATCTCATTATATATATCATATCATGTATATGCATTGTTATGCCCTTCTCTATTTTGTCAATTGCCCGACTGTAATTTGTTCACCCAACATGCTTTTATCTTATGGGAGAGACACCTCTAGTGAACTGTGGACCCCGGTCCTATTCTTTACATCGCATACAATCTACTGCAATTGTTCTTTACTGTTTTCTTCGCAAACAATCATCTTCCACACAATACGGTTAATCCTTTGTTACGCAAGCCGGTGAGATTGACAACCTCACTGTTTCGTTGGGGCAAAGTACTTTGGTTGTGTTGCAGGTTCCACGTTGGCGCCGGAATCCCTGGTGTTGCGCCGCACTACATTTCGCCACCATCAACCTTCAACGTGCTTCTTGGCTCCTCCTGGTTCGATAAACCTTGGTTTCTTTCTGAGGGAAAACTTGCCACTATGCGCATCATACCTTCCTCTTGGGGTTCCCAACGGACGTGTACATCTACGCGCATCAATCCCCGCGTCCTGCTAAAAGGAAAAGAGCTGCTCCCTCCAGCCCTTCGGCCAAACGTGCCCGCGACACGCTCAGCATCGCGGCAACTCGCAAGGCGGAGGCGGAGAAAAAGCGCCTCAAGCTCATTGATACCAGCAACCGAGCCCAAACGGACATCCAGCAGTTCTTCAGGCCTTCCGGGTAAGTGCTAAGTCTTCAAAGGATAATTCTTCCGTTGTCGTGAATCAACACATACTTAATCGTAATGCTCTTTTCTTTTCACAACAGAAGTTCCGAGAACCAGCCCCCCAAGGCCCCTAAAGCCCCCAAGAAGAAAAGCAAGCCATCTCCGGCTACCATACCAGTCACACCAGAAGTCGGAGTTCCACCCAAGGCTGCTTCAGCGGCCAAGCCGGATCCTAAGGACGTCATCAATGTTGACGACATCCCTGAAGATCCGGCCGCGAGACTGCGCAAGGCGATTCCGGCAAGGGTGCCTCCACATCTACTCCTCCGCCTGAGCAACCCACCGCTACTTCCGCCGAGCCAACGGCCGAACAGTACGAGCAGAAAGTGCAGCTGATCCATGCCACTGGCGCGTCTCAAACTCCGTCGCTGCAGAAACTCCCCCTTTCTCAACGTCACGCGGAAATTTCAGCCATGATGGAGAAAGTATGGGGGCCTGCGGACACGGAGATGAAAGAGCTCTCCGACCTTGAGAGCGAACTCAAGGTCTTTTTTGCTAAGCATAAGGAGGTGCGCCAGGTAACACTAGCCCCCAAGCATTGGTTCAGACATTTTTCCGTGTAACATGTGTTAGCCGATGCTTCTCTCAACATTAGTCTTAGACGGAAAATTTAAAATTTTCTCAATCCAGAACTTTTAAGTTCCTCGCCAGCCCCCAGAATTTTGAATTCCGCCTAAATCCTTTCTGCATTGTAGAGCACGCGTAAGCTGCACGAAGATCTGCGCGTCCATGTGCTGGAGCAGATGACGGAAATAGAAGGGCTGCGCCAGACTGCTGAAAGTAGTCGTCAAGCTGTGCTCCGCCTGGAGGCCCGACTGAAGGGTAAAATCTCCGAGTTGCTTAAACTTGTACTGCATTGAGCAACCATAGTGTATAACTTGTGTGATGTTCCATGTTTCAGAAGAAACTGACAAGCGCTCCACCATCGATGCCTTATCCGCCAAGGTCCAAGTATTGGAGGCGGAGAATGAATCTCTGAAGAACTTCTTGAAAGAGTCCTCCGAGAAGGAAACTAAAGAAAAGAAGGAGCTCTCCGAGAAACATGCCCGCGAGATGGCGGAACTGGCTGACAAACTCAAGAAGAGCCATCAAAGGGTGACCACCCTAGCGGCCAAGAACAAGAGCCAGGAGGCAGAGGCGGAGGCTATTGACAAGTTGATCTTCCGTAAGGATCTTTTTTGTTATTTGTCTTGACTCCGGCTTCCTCAAAATTTTCTCTGTCCGCGGGAGAAACTGATCCTTTTGCTTTGCAGCAAGCCTAGGCTTTGAGTGGACCAAAGATTCAACCCTCAAAAGGACTGAGGCATATGATGAAGCGCGGACCTCCATCGGCGATCTCGTCGAAGCATGTCGCGGAATCGCCAAGTCCCTCAACCTGAAGAAAGCCAAGACAACGGTGATTGACCGCATGACGAAACTCATGCGGAACGTGCCGGAACTTATCAAGGATTGGCAGGAATCTTCTTCTCGCGGAGTCGCTGCCCTCGTGCTAGCCACCTGCAAGGCGCACTTTCCCACCATGAAATTTGCAGATGTCGCACACGGAGTCCCCAAGGATACCGTCATGAGACATCTCCTCTCGGAGGCCATGGGATTTGATCGCCTTTTTGCTGGACGAGTTAACCACTCGTTTTGGTACAACAAATATGATCTTCCCAAAGGCTTTTCCGACCCGGAGGAGGAGGAAGAAGAAGCTGCCGAGGAGGGCGATGAGGAAGGCTCCGGGTCAAGTGCTGACCATGACGAGGAAGGCTCCGACTTCGATGACGGCGGCTCAGGTGGGGGCTCGGACGACGGCTCCGCGTACGTGGCTTCTGACGAAGAACAGTCCTCCGAGAACCTGTGAAACAATGAGAAACGATGCATCACTTTTGACCCCGGAGTGGGTTTGTAATGAATAACTTAAATTCTTAAGTTAGATAGGGACGAAAACATGTTATGCGCGGGCGGAGAACACTTATCCTGCTATCCGTTTTAATATTATTTGCATGTTTCGTTTTGTTGGAAAGCAAGTGCTGATTTCTATGTTTTCCGGCTTACTCGCTTGACCTTCCACGAGCCGGAAAACCTTTAGCCGGAAACGCTCGCCTGCGGCGACGAAGCCCAATGGCAATCCGTCCATAACCGCGGAAACAAGCCCCCAGCCGAGGTGCCGGAAATCGCTACTAGGAATCCACGAGTTTGCAACAGAAAAAATTTCCATCAGAAAACTTAAGCTTACGTCCTAAAGGACGATTTTGAAAATCACAACTTTCATACACGCCTAGGCGGAAACATCCAGCTCTGCGGTTTTAGTCGGAAAACATACATGATCCAAAAATGAAAAATTAAAGGAGGTAAAAGACTCTAGAGTGAACCAAAAGCTTTATTTCATTGATCATGTATCATATATATTACAAGGTATGTAATGCGTAAAATGCTAAGTGTGGAAAGGACGTAGTTGTGCTATGTTCCAGGGACGGTCTGTCTCATCGTATATGTCACCCGGATCCTCTCGTTTTCGTTTCCGGTGCCAGTTGGCAGGTCTATCTTTTAACTCCCGGAAATCAACGAGGTAGTAAGATCCGTTGTGTAGTACTTTGCTGATGACAAAAGGTCCTTCCCATGGAGATTGCAACTTGTGATCTTTCACCTGGCGAAGGCGGAGGACTAAGTCTCCGACCATGAATGAGCGGTTCCGAACTCGACGGTAGCGTCAGAGTTTCTGCTGGTAGATGGTGGAGCGTTGGTCAGCTAGATTCCGAGCTTCTTCAATTAGGTCCACAGATAGCTGTCGAGCCTCGTCAGCAGTCTCTTCGTCGTAGGCGGAAACGCGCGGTGAATCATGGATGATGTCAGTGGGGAGCACTGCTTCGGATCCGTATACAAGGAAGAACGGGGTAAATCCAGTTGACCTGTTCGGGGTAGTTCGTAAACTCCACAAGACAGAGTCTAACTCATCAGGCCAAGCTCCGGCTGCACGTTGATACGTCTCCAACGTATCGATAATTTCTTATGTTCCATGCTACTTTATTGATGATACCTACATGTTTTATGCACATTATATGTCGTATTTACGCATTTTCTGGAACTAACCTATTAACAAGATGCCGAAGAGCCAGCTTGTTTTCCGCTGTTTTTGTTTCAGAAATCCTAGTAAGGAAATATTCTCGGAATTGGACGAAATCACCGCCCAGGGTCCTATTTTTGCACGGAGCTTCCAGAAGACCGAAGAGGGAAGGAAGTGGGGCCACGAGGCGCCGTCACCATAGGGCGGCGCGGCCCGGCCCTGGCCGCGCCGACCTGGTGTGGGGCCCTCGTGTGGCCCCCGCGTTGCCCTTTTTCGCCTACTTAAAGCCTCCGTCACGAAACCCCAACCGAGAGCCACGATACGGAAAACCTTCCGGAGACGCCGCCGCCGCGAATCCCATCTCGGGGATTCAGGAGATCGCCTCCGGCACCCTGCCGGAGAGGGGATTCATCTCCCGGAGGACTCTTCATCGCCATGATCGCCTCCGGAGTGATGAGTGAGTAGTTCACCCCTGGACTATGGGTCCATAGCAGTAGCTAGATGGTCGTCTTCTCCTAATTGTGCTTTATTGTTGGATCTTGTGAGCTGCCTAACATGATCAAGATCATCTATCTGTAATACTATATGTTGTGTTTGTCGGGATCCGATGGATAGAGAATACTATGTTATGGTGATTATCAATCTATTGTTTATGTGTTGTTTATGATCTTGCATGCTCTCCGTTATTAGTAGAGGCTCTGGCCAAGTTTTTGCTCTTAACTCCAAGAGGGAGTATTTATGCTCGATAGTGGGTTCATGCCTTCATTGACACCTGGGATCGTGACAGTAGGTTCTAAGGTTGTGATGTGTTGTTGCCACTAGGGATAAAACATTGATGCTATGTCTAAGGATGTAGTTGTTGATTACATTACGCACCATACTTAATGCAATTGTCTGTTGCTTTGCAACTTAATACTGAATGGGGTTCGGATGATAACCCGAAGGTGGACTTTTTAGGCATAGATGCAGTTGGATGGCGGTCTATGTACTTTGTCGTAATGCCCGGATTAAATCTCACTATATTTATCATATCATGTATATGCATTGTTATGCCCTTCTCTATTTGTCAATTGCCCGACTGTAATTTGTTCACCCAACATGCTTTTATCTTATGGGAGAGACACCTCTAGTGAACTGTGGACCCCGGTCCTATTCTTTACATCGCATACAATTTACTGCAATACTTGTTTTACTGTTTTCTTGCAAACAATCATCTTCCACACAATACGGTTAATCCTTTGTTACAGCAAGCGGTGAGATTGACAACCTCACTGTTTCGTTGGGGCAAAGTACTTTGGTTTTGTTGTGCAGGTTCCACGTTGGCGCCGGAATCCCTGTTGTTGCGCCGCATCACATTTCGCCACCATCAACCTTCAACGTGCTTCTTGGCTCCTCCTGGTTCGATTAAACCTTGGTTTCTTTCTGAGGGAAAACTTGCTACTGTGCGCATCATACCTTCCTCTTGGGGTTCCCAACGAACGTGTGAGTTACACGCCATCAAGCTCTTTTTCTGGCGCCGTTGCCGGGGAGATCAAGACACGCTGCAAGGGGAGTCTCCACTTCTCAATCTCTTTACTTTTTTTTGTCTTGCTTTATTTTATTTACTACTTTGTTTGCTGCACCTAAACAAAACACAAAAAATTAGTTGCTAGTTTTACTTTATTTACTGTCTTGCTCTCTATATCAAAAACACAAAAAAATTAGTTACTGTCTTTACTTTGTTTGCCTAGTTTACTTTTTGCTTATTGCATCATGTTTCCTCCTAAGTACACTCTAAAAGACATACCGGTAGGCCGAGGGTCTATAATTGGAAGAGATAATATAGAAGAATTTTTCACTCATGTTAGCACAGCTGAAGATTTTGAGGATAGACACTTGGTAGAACTTGCTCCTACTTATGAAATTGCTGTTGCTTCTTTAGTACACATGCTGGAAATTAAATTTGTTAATCTCAATCCTATAATCCAACACATGTTTCTCACACTTGGTGATATGGAGGAAGGAGAGAAGAAAGACTTTGTTTTAGAAACCCTTCTTAAAGAATTTGGTGGTGTAGCAAGAGAGGCTAGAAAAGTCTTTGCTAAATATAAAATGCTTGGTTCTTACACCAATTTTGTTAGTCTCCTTGAAAAGATGGACATGGAGAGAGTAAAGTACACTAATGATATTAATGATGGTGGGGAGGTTAAGACAACAATACCATGTAAACTCCTAGGAATGCATGAAGCTCTAGAAAATAACTATGGTTGGCTTGTTCCTGAAAATTTGTTTGATGAGAATAGCAAGCCTAAGAATAATGAAAAAGGAGCCTCTGAAACTTACATAGACGAGATAACATGCATTGTTGAGAAAACTCCCAATACCCCTGGTTATGATGTTGATGCTTCTACTCTTGATGTTACTTGATTTGCACTTTCTGCGCCTAGCTGAAAGGCGTTAAAGAAAAGCGCTTATGGGAGACAACCCATGTTTTTACTACAGTACTTTGTTTTATATTTGAGTCTTGGAAGTTGTTTACTACTGTAGCAACCTCTCCTTATCATGTTTTTGTGCCAAGTAAAGTTTCTATGTCAAAGTTGATGTTATATTTGGGATCGCTGCGCAGAAACAGCATTGCTGTCTGTCACGAATCTGGGCACAGGCCTCTGTAGAAAATTCGAAAAAATCTTCCAATTTACGAGCGTGATCCTCAGATATGTACGCAACTTTCATTAGTTTTGAGTTTTTCCATTTGAGCAAGTCTGGTGCCATCTTTAAATTCGTCTTTACGGACTGTTCTGTTTTTGACAGATTCTGCCTTTTATTTCGCATTGCCTCTTTTGCTATGTTGGATTTATTTCTTTGATCCATTAATGTCCAGTAGCTTTATGCAATGTCCAGAAGTGAAAATAATGATTGTGTCACCTCTGAATGTGTGAATTATTAATTGTGCACTAACCCTCTAATGAGTTTGCTTGAAGTTTGGTGTGAAGGAAGTTTTCAAGGGTCAAGAGAGGAGTATGATATACTATGATCAAGAGGAGTGAAAGCTCTAAGCTTGGGGATGCCCCCGTGGTTCACCCTGCATATTTTAAGAAGACTCAAGCGTCTAAGCTTGGGGATGCCCAAGGCATCCCCTTCTTCATCGACAACATCATCAGGTTCCTCCCCTGAAACTATATTTTTATTCAATCACATCTTGTGTTCTTTACTTGGAGCGTCGGTTTGTTTTTGTTTTTGTTTTTGTTTGAATAAAATGGATCCTAGCATTCACTTTGTGGGAGAGAGACACACTCCGCTGTTGCATATGGACAAATATGTCCTTAGGCTTTACTCATAATGTTCAAGGCGAAGTTTCTTCTTCGTTAAATTGTTATATGGTTGGAATTGGAAAATGCTACATGTAGTAATTCTAAAATGTCTTGGATAATGTGATACTTGGCAATTGTTGTGCTCATGTTTAAGCTCTTGCATCATATGCTTTGCACCCATTAATGAAGAAATACATAGAGCTTGCTAAAATTTGATTTGCATATTTGGTCTCTCTAAGGTCTAGATAATATCTAGTATTGAGTTTTGAACAACAAGGAAGACGGTGTAGAGTCTTATAATGTTTACAATATGTCTTTTATGTGAGTTTTGCTGCACCGGTTCATCCTTGAGTTTGCTTCAAATAACCTTGCTAGCCTAAACCTTGTATCGAGAGGGAATACTTCTCATGCATCCAAAATCCTTGAGCCAACTACTATGCCATTTGTGTCCACCATACCTACCTACTACATGGTATTTCTCCGCCATTCCAAAGTAAATTGCTTGAGTGCTACCTTTAAAATTCCATCATTCACCTTTGCAATATATAGCTCATGGGACAAAATAGCCTTAAAAACTATCGTAGTATTGAATATGTACTTATGCACTTTATCTTTTATTAAGTTGCTTGTTGTGCGATAACCATGCTTCTGGGGAACGCCATCAACTATTGTTGAATATCATGTGAGTTGCTATGCATGTCCGTCTTGTCTGAAGGATCTATCACCTTAGTGGTTGGAGCATGCAAAATTGTTAGAGAAGAACATTGGGCCGCTAACTAAAGCCATGAATCATGGTGGAAGTTTCAGTTTGGACATATATCCTCAATCTCATATGAGAATAATAATCATTGCTACATGCTTATGCATTTAAGAGGAGTCCATTATCTGTTGTCCATGTTGTCCCGGTATGGATGTCTAAGTTGAGAATAATCAAAAGCGAGAAATCCAAAATGCGAGCATTCTCCTTAGACCTTTGTACAGGCGGCATGGAGGTACCCCTTTGTGACACTTGGTTGAAACATGGCATGCAAAGATCCGGTAGTCCAAGCTAAGTAGGACGAGGTGCGGGCACTATTAGTATACTATGCATGAGGCTTGCAACTTGTAAGATATAATTTACATAACTCATATGCTTTATTACTACCGTTGACAAAATTGTTTCATGTTTTCAAAATAAAAGCTCTAGCACAAATACAATCGATGCTTTCCTCTTTGAAGGACCATTCTTTATTGTTGAGTCAGTTTACCTATCTCCTCCACCTAAGAAGCAAACACTTGTGTGAACTGTGCATTGATTCCTACATACTTGCATATTGCACTTGTTATATTACTTTATGTTGACAATATCCATGAGATATACATGTTATAAGTTGAAAGCAACCGCTGAAACTTAATCTTCCTTTGTGTTGCTTCAATACCTTTACTTTGATTTATTGCTTTATGAGTTAACTCTTATGCAAGACTTATTGATGCTTGTCTTGAAGTACTATTCATGAAAAGTCTTTGTCATATGATTCACTTGTTTACTCATGTCATTACCTTGTTTTGATCGCTGCATTCATTACATATGTTTACAAATAGTATGATCAAGATTATGATGGCATGTCACTTCAGAAATTATCTTTGTTATCGTTTTACCTGCTCGGGACGAGCAGAACTAAGCTTGGGGATGCTGATACGTCTCCAACGTATCGATAATTTCTTATGTTCCATGCTACTTTATTGATGATACCTACATGTTTTATGCACATTATATGTCGTATTTACGCATTTTCTGGAACTAACCTATTAACAAGATGCCGAAGAGCCAGTTGCTGTTTTCTGCTGTTTTTGGTTTCAGAAATCCTAGTAAAGGAAATATTCTCGGAATTGGACGAAATCACCGCCCAGGGTCCTATTTTTGCACGAAGCTTCCAGAAGACCGAAGAGGGAAGGAAGTGGGGCCACGAGGCGCCGTCACCATAGGCGGCGCGGCCCAGCCCCGGCCGCGCCGACTATGGTGGGGCCCTCGTGTGGCCCCCGTTGCCCTTTCGCCTTAAAGCCTCCGTCACGAAACCCAGGGTACGAGCACGATACGAAACCTCCGAGACGCCGCCGCCGCGAATCCCATCTCGGGGATTCAGGAGATCGCCTCGCACCCTGCCGGAGAGGGGATTCATCTCCGGAGGACTCTTCATCGCCATGATCGCCTCCGGAGTGATGAGTGAGTAGTTCACCCTAGACTATGGGTCCATAGCAGTAGCTAGATGGTCGTCTTCTCCTAATTGTGCTTCATTGTTGGATCTTGTGAGCTGCCTAACATGATCAAGATCATCTATCTGTAATACTATATGTTGTGTTTGTCGGGATCCGATGGATAGAGAATACTATGTTATGGTGATTATCAATCTATTGTTTATGTGTTGTTTATGATCTTGCATGCTCTCCGTTATTAGTAGAGGCTCTGGCCAAGTTTTGCTCTTAACTCCAAGAGGGAGTATTTATGCTCGATAGGGTTCATGCCTTCATTGACACTGGGATCGTGACAGAAGGTTCTAAGGTTGTGATGTGCTGTTGCCACTAGGGATAAAACATTGATGCTATGTCTAAGGATGTAGTTGTTGATTACATTACGCACCATACTTAATGCAATTGTCTATTGCTTTGCAACTTAATACTGAATGGGGTTCGGATGATAACCTGAAGGTGGACTTTTTAGGCATAGATGCAGTTGGATGGCGGTCTATGTACTTTGTCGTAATGCCCGGATTAAATCTCACTATATTTATCATATCATGTATATGCATTGTTATGCCCTTCTCTATTTGTCAATTGCCCGACTGTAATTTGTTCACCCAACATGCTTTCATCTTATGGGAGAGACACCTCTAGTGAACTGTGGACCCCGGTCCTATTCTTTACATCGCATACAATCTACTGCAATACTTGTTTTACTGTTTTCTTGCAAACAATCATCTTCCACACAATACGGTTAATCCTTTGTTACAAAAGGCCGGTGAGATTGACAACCTCAGTTTTCGTTGGGGCAAAGTACTTTGTTGTTGTGCAGGTTCCACGTTGGCGCCGGAATCCCTGTTGTTGCGCCATTTCGCCACCATCAACCTTCAACGTGCTTCTTGGCTCCTACTGGTTCGATTAAACCTTGGTTTCTTTCTGAGGGAAAACTTGCTACTGTGCGCATCATACCTTCCTCTTGGGGTTCCCAACGAACGTGTGAGTTACACGCCATCACACGTCGCAGCGGTTCTTCGAGCCGTGGTTTAATTCCGGCTAGTATAAGGCCATTGGCTCGTTCAACTTGGCCATTGGATTGTGGATGAGCCACAGATGCAAGGTCAAGCCGGATCCCAACTTCATCGCAATAATCCTTGAGTTCTCCTTGCGCAAAGTTTGTGCCATTATCTGTGATTATGCTGTGTGGGATGCCGAATCTCGTCACGAGGCTGCACACAAATTTTAGTGCCGTAGCACCGTCGGCTTTTCTCACTGGCTTTGCCTCGATCCACTTACTGAACTTGTCAATAGCGACCAGGAGGTATTCATGACCACCAGGAGATGATTTCTTTAACTTACCAACCATATCGAGCCCCCAGACCGCGAACGGCCAGGTGATAGGTATGGTCCTCAGCTCTTGGGCTGGAGCGTTTGGTTGAGTAGCGTAGTACTGACAACCTCGGCAAGTTTTCACCAGCTTCTCAGCGTCTTCTTTAGCTGTTAGCCAGTAAATCCTAACCGAAAAGCTTTTGCAACGAGGGACCTGGGGGCGGCGTGATGCCCGCAATCCCCTGGATCTCTCGGAGGATTTCAATGCCGTCTTGATTAGAGACGCATTTAAGAAATACCCCGTTTGCACTTCGTTTGTAGAGCTGTCCATCAACAATGGTGTAGGATCTTGCTCGCTCTGATGATCTGTCGTGCGTGGACCTCGTCCTCCGGCAACTTTCGATCAATGAGGTAATCCAAACGGCTGAGTCCAGGCCGGAATGATTGCCATCACTTCCTTAGCCGGAGAAACTGCCAGATCGGGATTTTCCGGGTTTGCACCCTTCACTGAGGGTACTCGTAGATGCTCAAGGAAAATTCCAGGCGGAATTGGTTTCCTGCCGGATCCGAGCTTGGACAGCATGTCTGCTGCTGTGTTATCGTCTCTCCTGACGTACTTGACTTCGTATCCGAGGAAGCACTTGGCGATCTCGTCAACTTCGTCTCTGTAAGCCGCCATGATGGAGTTTCTGGCGTTCCAGGTTCCGGCTACTTGTTGTGCCACCAGGTCGGAATCTCCGCAGCATATGATGTGCTTGATCCCAATTTCCTTAGCGATGCAGACCGTGTAGTAAAGCCTCGTATTCCGCCATATTGTTGGTAGCTTCGAAGTGAATCTGCAGAACGTACTGCAGTTCTTCTCCGGTAGGTGACTTCAGGGTAACTCCAGCCCCCGAGCCTTGATGTTGCTTGGATCCGTCAAAGTGCATGACCCAGGCTTCAGGTTCCGGCACAGGTGTGCCCTCCGGTGCTTCAGTCCAATCCGCGATGAAATCCGCTAGAACTTGAGACTTGATTGCGGTTCTGGCTTCGTAGTTGATGTCAAAGGCAGATAGCTCGATGCCCCATTTTGCTATGCGCCCTGTTGCGTCGGAGTTGTTGATGATTGTTGCCAGGGGAGCCTTGCTCACCACTGTTATTGGGTGCTCTTGGAAGTAGTGTCTCAGCTTCCGGCTGCCTAGGAATACTCCATAGGCTAGCTTCTGAAAGTGAGGATATCTCTGCTTGGACTCCGTCAAGACTTCGCTAATGTAATAGACTGGCCTTTGGACTCCATGCTCATGTCCTTCTTCCTGTCGCACCACCACGATTACGAGACTGATGACTTTGTTGGTGGCTGCCATATAGAGGAGCATAGGCTCTGACTCAGCTGGAGCTGCCAGTATGGGTGGTGAGGAGAGTATGTTCTTCAATCCCTGAAGTGCTTCGTCTGCTGCCTCGTCCCAGACAAATTTGTCTGTTTTCTTCAGCAGCTTGTATAGAGGTAAGGCTTTCTCGCCAAGACGGCTAACAAATCTACTGATTGCGCAACGCAACCAGTTAATCGTTGCACATCTTTGAGACAAGTTGGCCTTTTGATGTTCAGGATAGCCTTGATTTTTTCCGGGTTAACTTCAATGCCCCTGTGGGAGACAATGAAGCCAAGGAGTTTTCCGGCTGGTACGCCAAAGACGCACTTCAGTGGATTTAACATCATCTTGTACCGTCGGAGATTGTCAAAGGTTTCCTTCAGGTCGCTGAGCAAGTCGGATCCCTTTCGGGTCATGACTGCGATGTCGTCGATGTAAGCGTGCACGTTCCGGCCAATCTGGTCCTTGCACCGCTGCATCGTACGTTGGTATGTGGCACCTGCGTTTTTCAAACCAAAAGGCATGGTAACATAGCAGTATGTGCCAAAAGGTGTGATGAAAGAGGTCGCCTTTTGGTCAGACTCCTTCATCAGGATCTGATGATACCCGGCGTCAAGAAAACACAGAAGTTCCGCCCCTGCCGTCGAATCAATGACTTGGTCAATGCGTGGCAAAGGGAACGGATCTTTCGGACAATGCTTATTCACGCCGGAGTAATCGATGCACATTCTTAGTATTTCAGAATTCTTTTTGGGTACAAGGGGTTTGCGACCCAATCAGTATGGATAACTTCTACTACAAAACCTGCCTCTAGTAACTTTGCTAATTCCATTCCTATGGCGCGGCGCTTCTTGTCTCCAAAGCGTCGCATAGCTTGCTTCACCGGTTTTGCACCCGGATTTATGTTGAGGTAGTGCTCGGCGAGTTCCCTTGGTACTCCGGACATGTCAGAAGGTTGCCATGCGAAGATATCCATGTTAGCTCTGAGGAACTCGACGAGCGCGCTTTCCTATTTGGGGTCCATGTTGGCTCCGACTGAAACCTGCTTGGAGCTGTCACCTTCCCGAGGTCATGCTTCTTGGTTTCTATCGCGGCCTTGAACGAGGTCTTCTGCTCGGAGATCTGCTTCTTGGTGGTCTGCATCTCAGTCGGATCCACCGCGGCTCTGTAGCCTTGCAGCTCCTCTCCAGATATGACGGATTCTGCAAAGGCGGCCTCGCCTTCCTCGCAGTCCCTAGCTTTCTTGTAGTCTCCGGATACGGTGATCATGCCGTTAGGGCCCGGAATCTTGAGCTTGTTGTAGATGTAGCATGCCCTGGCGTGGAACTTGTGGTAGGTGGGCCTGCCGAAGATCACGTGGTAGGAGCTTTTGAAGGGCACTACTTCAAACGTGATCATCTCTTCGCGGTAATTGTTAACATCGCCGAAGGCCACGGGAAGTTTGATGCTACCCAGGGAGTTTGCCTTTTTACCCGGAACCACACCGTGAAATTCAGTGGTGCTGTGCTTCAGCTGGTCCTTGGTTAGGTTCATCTTCTCCAGGGTCTCCAGGTACATGATGTTCAGGCTAGCTCCGCCATCCATAAGGCACTTGGAAAAGTCGTACCCGTCTATGCGGGGACTTACAACCAGGGCGTAGCACTCTTTGGGGATGACGGCCGGGTGATCCGACCTGTCAAAAGTACAGGCTTTCTCCGACCACTTGACATACTGCGGCACAGCCGGAACTGTGGCGTTCAAGATCCGGAGCGCCGATTTTTTCGCGCGGACAGTTGGGGTTCCGAGGAAGGTGTGGTAGGTTCCGACACTCTTTTTGCCGAAGGGGTTGGATTTGTTGGCTGCGGTACCCTCCTTGGGTTCCGGCGAAGCGTCATCCTCATCCATGGCCTCGGAACTGTCCTCTTCTTTGTCCTTGTTCTTGCCCTTGCCTCCTTTGCCGCGTGGGCGGTGCTTCCGGGCTCGCTTGTATCCTGCCTCCGGTCATTCTTCAGATCGTTGACCCACTTGCAGTTGCGATTGGTGTGAGTGGATTTGCCCGTAGCCGGATCTACATGAGCTGGCACGGCATATCCCTGTATTCTTCGTACGTTTGGGGGCGCGGGATCCGGCTGCGGTGACCTCGTCAGCGCGCTGCTGGCCCCGCCGCCACGTCCGCGGCCTCTTCCGCCTCCTGAACCTCCGCGTTGGAACGTCATGGCGACCATGTCGGATCCTCCACCTTTCTGGTCTTCAGGGTGGTTCTTCCGCTTGTTGTTGTTGCTGACGCCGTTGTCACGGTTTTTCTTCTGTTGGTGCAGGGGTATGGCTGTAGCTGCGAGATCTCCGCCTGCGTCGTCATCGGCGGCAGTGTGATCGCTGGCGATGTTTATCATCTCATCAAGAGTGAGCTTGTTCGCGTTCACCAGGCAAGTAAGCTTGTGGCGCAGCAGCCCCCCACGCTGCAAACCACCAATGAAGGCGTGCATTGCTGTGCGGTTATCTACGTTCTCGCACTCGTTTCTGGTTGCCAACCATCGGGTAAGGAAACTTCTGGATGTCTCACCCTTCTTCTGGATGCAAGCTTGAAGATCGCTGGTGGTGGCCGGTCTCTTGTAGGTGCCCCTGAAGTGGTTCTCGAAAGCCTTCTTCAGGTCAAACCAGCAAAAGATGGTGTTTTCCTCGAGGTCGCTGAGCCAAACTCGAGCTGGACCAATAAGGTACAACTGGAGCATGCGGCAGGCTATATTCGGGGTTCCTCCGGCAAAGGTTACTGCATTGTAGTAATCCTCAATCCAGGTATCCGGCCTCTCGCTGCCATCATAATGCTTCAGGTTTCCGGGTAGCTTAAGGTTCAAGCTTCTTGGCTTTGGTTCCTCTCGGATCATCCGGCCAAAGCACCTTGGACCAATGTAGTCGGATCTGTACTCGTTGAGGCGCTCCCGAGCGTCGCGAGGACCGCCGCCGGGTGACCTTGAGCGGGAACGGGATCTCCGGCTGACATAGGCACCCCAAATGGGCCTGCCATAGATAGTACCCGGGATTTACTGAAGGCCCACTATCCGAAGAATAAGAAGATTCGGGAGCCCAAGATGTATTAAGGAAAGCTAGAGTTGTAATAGGAAGCATTATTTGTAATCTGGCGGGACGAGTTAGAAACCGTCCCGAACTCTGTAACTTGTACAATACGAAACCCTCGGCTCCACCTCCTATATAAGGGGGAGTCGAGGGACAAAGAAAGGATCGAATCTACTGTCAACATAACCCTAGTTTTCATAATCGTCGAGTACTTTTCGCCTAAACCTTCGAGATCTACTTGCCCTCTACTTCTAGCAAAACCCTAGTCTACAATCTGTAGGCATTGACAAGTTAATCCTTTGTCAATTGGCGCCGTCTGTGGGAATTAGAGGCTGCAAGGATCTGATCTCGATGGCACGTTCAAGATCTTCGACTTCATCAACAGCAAGCAACGCGATGGATCGAGGTAACAAGGGAAAAACTGATCTATTCAATTTTATTCCTCACCCGCCCTCCCGTATGGATGCATGTGCCTATCTGGAGGAGCCCATCGTCATGACGTTCGGAGAATTCCGATTTGGCGTCAACAAGGAAGGATCCTACCGTCTCGAAGTTCCGATCTCGTCGGAATTTTCAGCGGTCGACTCCAACTTTTCGTCGACCGACGAGGAGTTTTCGTCGACATACTTCGTCGACAACAAGGCAAGCGGAAAGCTCGCCAAGATCTTCAGCAACACATCCTTCGAGTCATCTGCGGACTCCTTTATAAGCAGCGACTCCGACAGCGTCGACAGCTTCAACTTCATCGACAAGTCTGCTGCCATCGGAAAGGTCTTCACCACTCTATATGATGGTGTCACCAGTCCCGACAAAAATCAATGCACAAAATATCATCAGATCTATGTGGTAGAAGGGGCAGGCACATCAGACCCGCCAACATCGAGGCTTTCGACGAATTGGGAAATCCATACGTCGATCCCGCTGATCTCAGACATGGTCTAGGCACCAAATATCCTGGATCCACAACTCGCGCAAGAGTACAGCTCCCGCAAAGTGCGTGGGATAGGGCCGCGAAAGCCATGGATGGTTCAGAACCCATGACCAACACCGCTACTGCACAAGAACTTCAAGCATATCAATATAGACTTGCTCGAGTAAGCAGAGAGTTGGAAAAACAGACAACATCCTTGAATAGGAGAAAAGAAGCAGCTTCTGCATCAAGCAGACGCCGGGCAGATTTAAGTCGCCTTTCAGGAAATACAGGAGATAGTCACAGAGAAGCTCGGAGGAGAGCAATGTCTCGACTGCAAAACATACCTGAAGCAGAAAGAGGAAACATAATCCAAAATCTCGACATGTCCTTTATGTCGATCGACGAAAGAGGAAATATCATCCCGAAAACGCCAGAGGCAGGTTACATGGCAACACAAGCATACATCTTGGCGTCCAGACCACCTCCTGGGGACCCGAGAGAACCATTGTTCAATATGGCAATGGCTGGAGTAGGAGTTATGGGAACAGCGTTTGCAACAACGCCTCCCGAAGAAAATCCTAGAAAAATAGTCCACGACCCGCTGCAGCAGTTCAAGACCCACCAAGAGCAAGTGGAGCAAGAGACACAGCAGTCCAAGTAAGGGTGGACAGAGCGCGACAAGAAAGGAGGGACCGTCAGCACTCGCCAGAGCTTGCCGACGAAGATATGTGTGGGCTCCCATGCTTTACGAGAAGAGTGCGAAAAACTCGAGTCCCAAAAGGGTTCAAGTTACCCGAGAATTTCAAGAAGTTCGACGGCCTGCAAGATCCCGAGGATTGGCTCGTGGATTATCTCGAGATGGTGAAACTGGTAGGAGGAACCAGAGCAACAGCTATGCAAAGTATCCAAGTTCACCTGAGTGGTGCCGCAAGATCTTGGATAAAGAAACTCCCCTTGAACTCCATCGACAGCTGGGAAACCTTTGAGGACATCTTCGTGAAGAACTTCCGATCCACCTGCAAAAAACCCGCGTCGTTGGAAGAATTACGAGCGTGTCGACAAAAACATGACGAGTCGATGAGAAAATATATACAGCGGTGGAACATTATCAAAAACTCGGCAGAAGATATATCTGACGAGAGGGCAATAGATGCGTTCGTGGCAGGAATTCGACGAGGAGACTTCGTCGAGGACTTGGGGAGAACTAATCCCAAGACAATCTCAGCGTTGATGGAAATCGCTAACAAGTGGGCAGATGGAGAAGACGCAATATACAACAAACGACACAGGTCGCCAGAAGAGGATCGTAGTCGAAACTATCAAAATAGAAGGCGATTTTCTCGCCAGTTCTACAACAACGATGCTCCCGGCCACATATCAGCTGGTTTTCGAGGAAACCCTGGTGGAAATAGTCGAGATGATTATCAAAGGAGCAATGAGCAACAAGGCGACAGTAGAGGTGATTTTCGCGGCAACAGACAAAATAGTGGACCAAGAATTCAGAGACCTTACGTGTCTCCCGAAGAGATGATGAACGGTCCGTGTCAAATGCACTTTTACCTCGACAACAATGGAAAGAGACAGTCAGGACATCTCCAGAAAGACTGCCGCAATTTTCAGGCAATGCTGCGAGCCGCAGGAATCGCAAATGCCCAAGCAAATAACAGAAATCCTCGGGAGCCAAGGAGCGAGATTCACCTTCCACCTCCTCCCGCAATAACCGAAGAAAATCGACACCAGCTCAGAATAGCGGCAGCACCACAACCACCCCCATACGTTGATCCCAATTCCAATGGCGCAGTTCTGATGATTCAGAAAGCCAGGCCGTCCAACAGGGCGCAGAAGGTCATATCTCGACAAGTGTTTATGGCAGAGAAGATGCCTCCACCAACAGTCGAGTATCTAAATTGGTCAGGGCAAGACATTGGCTTCACAATCGCGGATCATCCGCAGCAAGTTCCTCGACCAGGACAATCAGCACTTATTCTACCCGCAGTAATTGCTGGGTTCGACGTGTCGCGAGTTTTCATAGATGGCGGCAGCAGTCTAAACCTCATGTATGCAGACACATTGAGGAAGATGAACATATCCCTGGCAAACTTGAAACCAACTGACACACGCTTTCACGGGATCACACCAGAGAAGCCAAGTTACCCATTGGGCAAGATCAACCTCGACGTTCAATTTGGAACCCGAGAAAACTACGAATAGAGAACCTGGAGTTCGAAGTTGTGGATTTCCCGTCGCAATATCATGCTTTGTTGGGACGACCAGCGTACGCTAGGTTCATGGCAGTGCCGCATTATACATATCTGTTGTGGAGGTTGCCTGGGCCCAAGGGACCTATCACAATCAAAGGAAGCTTTGCGTTGTCCGATAAATGCGACAAGGATTTTCATCGACTGTCAGAAACTTTCGGGATGCAAGCAGAATATGCGGCACCTAGGTTCACTGATTATGATGTGCTGCCTGAGGTAGGAAGACCTTCTAAGGAGCCAACTTTCAATATAAATAAAGATTCAAAAGAGGTACAGATCCACCCGACAGATCCAAAGAAAACGACGTCCATTGCTGCAAACATGGATGTCGCATAGGAAAGCGCGCTCGTCGAGTTCCTCCGTGAGCACTGGAAAATCTTCGCATGGTGTCCAGCTGACATGCCAGGAGTACCCAGGGAACTTGCCGAGCACCACCTCAATTTGGATCCTCTCGCACGACCAGTAAAGCAACCTTTGCGGCGTTTTTCTAGCCGCAAAGCCATGTTATCGAAATAGATCGACTCAAAGATGCCGGGTTCATCAGAGAAATATCTACAGAAGCCACATGGGTAGCTAACCCAGTGATGGTGCCGAAGAAACACACAATAGTCCTTCGCATGTGCGTCGACTTTACGTGTCTCAATAAACATTGTCCCAAGGATCACTTTCCCCTCCCAAGGATCGATCAAATCATCGACTCCACGGCAGGATGCGAACGTCTTTCCTTCCTGGACGCATACTCTGGTTATAACCAGATCAGATTAAAAGAAGAAGATGAAGCCAAAACAGCGTTCATCACACCTTATGGCGTGTTTTGCTACAAAACAATGCCCTTTGGTCTGAAAAACGCGGGAGCAACATATCAGCGGATGATGCAGAAGTGCCTAGCAACACAGATCGGGAAAAATGTACAAGTCTACATCGACGATGTCGTAATAACATCAAAGAAAGGGTCAACGTTGATTGAAGATTTGAAGGAAACCTTCGACAACCTCGACAAGTTCTGCCTCAAGCTGAACCCGACAAAGTGCTCTTTTGGAGTACCCGCAGGAGAACTTCTCGGGTTCTTAGTATCAGCAAGGGGGATTGAAGCTAATCCCGAAAAAATACAGGCCATCGTCACTATGAGAAAGCCAACAAAGTTGAAGGAAATACAACAGTTAACGGGGCGAGTCGCAGCTTTAAGCAGATTCGTCGCCAGGCTAGGAGAAAAGGCGCTGCCGTTTTATGCGTTGATCAAGCAAGGGGAAAAATTTCAATGGAACGAGGAAGCAGACAGAGCTTTCGAGAATCTCAAGCGAGCAATTTCGACACCGCCGATATTGGTGGCGCCAAAAGAGAAAGAACCTCTCCTCTTGTACATTGCAGCTACACCTCAGGTGGTCAGCACGGCCTTAGTGGTCGAAAGGGAAGAAGAAGGCAAGCTTCATGGAGTTCAAAGGCCAGTATATTTCATCAGCGAAGTACTGTCGCCGTCAAAACAGCGGTACCCGCAATATCAAAAGCTAGCATATGGAGTATTCACGACAGCAAGAAAATTGCGGCACTATTTTTCGGCTCACCCGATAATAGTGGTCAATGAAGCTCCCTTATCAAATATACTGAACAATCCAGAAGCTACGGGTCGTGTCTCCCTTTGGGGAATAGAACTTTCCCCTCGGGACATCACATATGAAAAAAGAAAAGCAATAAAGTCACAGGTCTTACCAGATTTCATTGCAGAGTGGATGGAACTACAAAACACGGGACCCCCAGATTTATCGAGGACTTGGACCATGAACTTCGACGGGTCCAAGAGATTGGAAGGTGCCGGAGCAGGCGTGATATTAGTTTCACCTGAAGGCGACAAGTTGAAGTATGTTCTGCGGATGACGTTCCCAAACGCATCTAACAATGAAGCAGAATATGAAGCTCTCATACACGGGATGAAGATGGCGAAAGCTTGCGGTGCAACCCGATTGAAAATTTTCGGCGACTCACAGTTGGTAGCACAGCAAGTAATGAACCAATGCGACGCAGTCAACGAAAGTATGATAGCATACAAGGAGGTATACAATGAGCTGGAGAAGCTATTCGATGGTTGTGAAGTAAACCACATCAGCAGGATGAGCAACGATGAAGCCGACGTTCTCGCAAACATCGGGTCACAATGCCTCGCAATCCCTCCAGGTGTGTTCTGGGAAGAGATTAGCGAGAGATCAACAAAACCAGCAAAAATAAAGGAGAAAAAAGAGAAACCTTCGAGTATCACCAAAAACATAGCAGAAGAAGAAGAAGAAGAGCAAGAGCTAGTCATGATGGTGCAAGTCCCTTGGATGCAGGCTTACATATCCTATATCCTAAGGAAAACGTTACCCGATGATCCAGTTGAAGCAAGGCGAATAATTAGGCGATCAAAAGCTTTCACTGTGGTAAAAGGGGAGCTGTACAAACGCAGTATCTCGGGTGTGCTACAACGGTGTGTTACACCCGAAGAAGGAAGGATCATCCTAAAGGACGTGCATGAAGGAATATGTGGGCACCACGCGAGTAGCAGAGCTATCGCGGCTAAGGTTTTCAGAGCAGGATTTTATTGGCTAACAGCAATCGAGGATGCGAAGGAAATAGTGCGAACTTGCGATGCGTGCCAAAGATTTGCGGCAAGACCTCACTCACCAGCAGCAGAACTTATGCCAATCCCATTGTCTTGGCCCTTTGCTCAATGGGGTCTCGACATGGTGGGAAAACTACACAAAGCTTCGCCAGGAGGTTATGAGTATATGCTTGTTGCTGTCGACAAGTTTACAAAATGGATCGAAGCAAAGCCGATAAATTCACCGGACGGCGCGTCAGCGATTAAGTTCGTGAAAAGCATCGTCTTCAGATTTGGAGTTCCTCACAGTATTGTGACAGACAACGGCAGCAATTTCACGTCCAAGGAGTTCAAAGCATACTGCGCAGAAGTGGGCATTAAATTGAGTTTTGCGTCTGTTGCACATCCTCAGACCAACGGACAAGTCGAGAAAGCCAATGGCATCATCTGCAATGGCATCAAGAAACGCCTGCTAGGCCCATTGGAAAAAGCCCGGCATACTTGGCCGGAGGAGTTACAAAGTGTGTTGTGGAGTATCCGAACAACACCAAATACGGCGACACAGGAAACACCGTTCTTTCTGGTTCATGGCGCCGAAGCAGTCCTGCCGATAGAAATAGAGCACGATTCTCCAAGAGTCACAGAATATGACGAAGAAACTTCGAGAAAAGCTTTGGAAGATGACGTCGATGCACTCGATGAAGCTCGAGACGAAGTCTTGTCACGAGTCGCCAAATATCAGCAGGACTTGAAAAACTATCACAGTCGACGATTGCGGCCAAGGTCTTTTCAAGTTGGTGACTTAGTTCTGCGGCTCAACCAAAAAAGTCACGAAAAACTCGAATCACCATGGCTTGGACCCTACATCGTCACAGAAGTAATCGAAGGAGGAGCATACAGAATCAAAGACAAGAAGACAGGGATTGACGAGCCAAATCCCTGGAATGTGGCACAGCTCAGGCGATTCTACGCCTAGGTGTTGAAAATATAGTCCTTTGTAAAGCTTCAATGTACTGAAACGCCCACGAGTTTTCAGACGCACTCTTTTCCTTTTTCGGGGCACCGAGTGGGGCCGGGAAAGGTTTTTAATGAGGCGGGCTCGTGGTGCTGCAATATAATAAAGATAGTGGAATTATATATCTTCTTCTCGACAAGATCAGGGGTTTTCCCCTACATGATACAATATATATATAAACACAGTGTCGACAAACGCAAAAGAAGCATATTGCCTTGGTAAACATACCTCGCCAAAATAAAAAGAGATACAGACAAAATAGTGATCAACAAAAGACTCGGGGGCTTACACCCACAAAAATAGTATACAGTGTATATTATCTTGCCTTGGGACAACCTCGCATGATAATAAACAAAAGACACTGCAATCAAAACGCCCGGGGGCTTGGCGATAAAAATAAAATACAATGACTTTACAATATAGCTCGTCTATACAGGATACAAAGTTCGGAATAAATGTCAAGGATTTCCCAATATATTATCTATGGTTAAGCGCTCGTTATTTACAGCGCGAGTACTATGCTCAGCATAGCTACCCTTCACGAAGAATTCGGAATCCATCCGAAGAAGTTCATCCATCATATCTTCAGCAACGGGAGTAACTATGTCATCATATTTGCCGAAGTTCCTCTTCCTCTTCGACATCTTCTCCAGGCACTTTGGGACAATTTGCCCTACATCTAACTTCGGGTAGCAAATCTTTATCATGATCATCGCAAACCTTGCACCAGCAGCTAGTTGGGCTCGCACAAAGCCGTGGATGCGAGGAGCATCTCGAAATTTGTCCATCAATGCAGGAAGGGTTTCTGGCATCTTATTGCGAGGAAACATGGTACCATACACCAGAGACAAAGTCCTTGTACAGAAGTCAAGATATTCGCGAACCTGAAGTGCACGATCTTGAAATCTCACGATTTGGCGGGTCCGCTCAGGTGTACCCCAAAAAGTCGATCCGTGTTCATGTGCAAGCCGAAGGAGAACATTGGAACGAGCCTCGACACGTTCATCTTCAGTTATAGGATCCAAAAAAGCACCTATGGTTTCATAAAACAATTCAGTGGGCAATGAGGAGGCAAGCAGCAAAGGAAACGAAGAAGCGAGATAAAGACAATGAAACTTACCCGCCATATCCAAGCTAGCATCTGTTAGCAGCTGCAGCATTTTCTCGAGATGCAGCCGCGTCAGCTTCAGCAACAGCAGAGTCCTTTTCAGCAATGGCAGTTTGTGCTTGTTGGAGTGCAATTTCCTCGGCTTCAGATGACTTACGAGCCTTCTCCATCAGCACAAGTGATTGCTTCTTCACGAACTGAAGTTGGTGTCGAAGTTCGTCTAATTCTTGCGGCAAGGAATCCTCGGCAGACGAAGCATCAGCAGGAGTTCTCCTTGGGGGAGAAGGCAAAATATTGGAAGAACCAGGAGCTGGCGTATAATTGTCAAAAATTAACTGGAAAAAGAAATATTTCGACATCAATCACTGAGCAAAGATAGATTTCCATTCATCTCCATAATATATACATGTCTATTACAAAAGAAGGACCTTCTAGAGGGATACTGAAATAGTTCTCGCCAATAACACTACGGCGACAAAGCCAAAAGAAAGAGGAATGCTAAAAAAGAAAAAGCAGAGGCATTCAACTAGACCTCCGGCTTTGATGAGCTAGGAGTCGAAGATGGCTTGATCCCGATATAAGCCAGGATTTTCCTCGTGTTGGGCTTAGCTGCCTTGATCAAAGACCACCTTGACTGTTCTATCTGATCAGTGTCGCCAACTTTCGACCAGTCGATAGATTGTTGGCTATCAGCAACCAAGGCGACAGTATTTTCCACGGCAATCTTCATATTCTCATGGCGCACCCTTAACCCAAGATCTTCAGACGGATTGAAACACTTGGCGAGGTCAAGGAAAGTTGCGGGTTCCTCTTTCTTTGGGAAGAAATAAGGAAAAAGCCGCGACAACCCCGCTTTAGCCTGATCAATGCCTCCGCGTGCCTCTGATCCATGAACTTCAAGGAGTGAAAGGGCGTCAAGAAGAGAATCATTGGCGGGTTCATCAAGTTGAAATTCTTGAGCTGTTCTAGCTGTCAAGAAAGAAAAATTGAGCAACAAACGAGTGCAGAGAAGAAAATACAAAAGAATAATGAGTGGTACTTACCTACGAAGCGGCGACTCTGCGTCGTTAAACGCTTACGGATCGCCTCCTCGCGAGCAGACTGGGCGGCTATGTGATCGCTCAGGGAAGTTTCAGCGGTGTGAAGCCTCTTTCTAAGGTCTTCGACACCAGCAGCGTCAGCCTTGGCTTTATCAGCCTCTGCTCGCGCATCAATAGCATCTGACTCAGCCTTTTTGCGAGCCTTTTCACTTTGCTCTAATTGCTGAGCAAGTGTATTGGCACGATCATTGGCTTCCGCCAGTTTTTCTACAATGGAAGATAAATATAGTTACAAATCTCGACAACAAAGAAGGAACAAAAGAACAGAGGCAAAAAGAAGGAGCAGAGCATTACCTTCAGCTTTATTCGCATATTCACGGTACCCAACAAATTGGGCACCGATGCGAAGAAGATCCTTGATCACAGGCTGTTAACCAAAAAGAGAAGACAAAGAGAAAATGGGGGTATGAGAAAAATATAGTGATGCACAGAAGCAAACAGAGAAAACATAGACACTGACAAAAAAGTAAAGAACTTACATCTTCCATGAGAAGGTTCGAAGAGCTACTCAATTGGAGAGTAGGCTCCGAGACAATCTCCGTCCTTGCCCTTTTCGGTGAAGGGGCTCGGGGGCTCGAAGGAGGAGTAGAAGCGCCGATGTTTTGTTGAGGAGGCGAGGATTCCTCTCCTTCAACTCGTGGCTCTGAAATAACTAGGGTATGTGACATACTCGTTCGAGCAGCCACATCCAAAGCTGGCGTTTCCTCGTCATCATCACTATTGCAAAAGGGTGGCAGTGTAAAAAGCAAGGCAAGCAAAAATTCTTCGAATAGGAAAATAAAAGAGGGAACTTACGAACTGATGATACTCGCAAGATATGGGTCATAAGCTGCTTTTGCGGTAAAGGAGCAGCTTCTTCGGGTTTAGAAGTCCCGGAATCTTCGACATCACCCCTCTTCCTTTTGTTCTTTGGAGAATCAGCAGGAGGAGGAGATTGGGCCGATGTAGTGTCTTCAGAGCAGCATCTTTTTCAGCAGATCCCGCAGATTTTCGAGAATCTGCGGGTTCATTCACAAAAGAGGAGGCCTCTTGGTTATCATTAGAGATAACGGTCCTTTCTTCGACTTCCCCACCTTCAGGAAGAGGAGGAAGTGAAACAAGATTTGGATGATTCTGTCCAAAAAGAGGGAAGGATATCAGAACGAAGCAAACAATGCAAAAAAGCAAGGCAGTAAAAATTGCGCGACAATGTTTACCTTAGGAAGTGCATGGGTGGCGCTGTATGGTTTTACGCGACAAGAAGAAGGGATGGAATCCTTTTTGCTGAGGGAGGTGATTTTTCGGACAAGCCTCTCCAGGTCCTTGACTTCCAAATCCACCGACAGCCGATCCACGTCTTCGTTGCCAGTATATTTCCAGAGAGGGAATTTGCGAGCTTGAAGAGGCTGAACTCTACTCTTAAGGAAATACACTATAATCTGGATACCTGACAATTCTTTGCCGCGAGTATTTTGCAACTCATGGATGCGAGTCATCAGGGCTTCAGTCGAAGTTCTTTCTTCCTCGGTAGCCTCTGCATCCCAGGAACGGCGACGAAGAATTTTTTCGGCACCATCGAACGGGGGATGTTGTCCTCTGCACATCCATGGTTTTCTTCCCGAATGTATAGCCACCTCTTGCGCCAACCTTGAACGGAGTCGGGGAGCTTGACGTCGAAGTAATCAGCAGTGGAGCGAATAGAAATAACAACGCCGCCTATATTATAGGCGACATTGGGAGAGCCATTGCGGCGACAGAAGAAAATGCGCTTCCAAAGCGCCCAATTGGGTGAGACGCCAAGGAAGGCTTCACAAAGCGTGATGAAAATAGAAATGTGGAGGATTGAGTTGGGCGTGAGGTGGTGAAGCTGGAGACCGTAGACATAGAGTAATCCACGGAGGAAAGGATGGATGGGGGTGGATAAACCACGGATGAGATGGTCGACAAAACTTACCCGGTACCCCATTGGAGGGGCTGGGTAGCTTTCTTCACTGGGGAAGCAAACCGCTTTGGGCTTCGCGGTGATTCCCAGTTTCTTCAGGAGGTTCAGGTCTTGGTTTGTGATCTTGGACCTCTCCCACTCCGCAGTTCCTAGATCCGCGGCGGCCATGGAAGAATCAGGAGTGTTGTGCCTGGTTAAGCGACGCGGTGGCATCAACAATGGCAATGGCGAGCAGCAGCGAAGAGAAGAGCTTTGGCAGCAGTGGAGCGCAAGGGGAGATTTTGCAGAGGAGAGCAGAGAACGGCGCGAGCGGAAGTGCTCGAGGAAGAAGAAGAAGATCTTATATAGAGGTGCGGTGAAGCGACGGAACCGTTGGATGAAGAAAGAATGCAGGAGATGATTACCACGTGGCAACGAGGGCAAATTAGTATTTCAACATTGACGAGGTTACAGAACGTGCGCCAGGAAAAGCGGAGGACGTGTGTCCCCCACTTGCACGACGTGTCAACGTGGTGGGAACAGTGGACCCACAAGGCAGAAACAAAAATCCCAATTATTGACAGAGATGAAGAGAATTTGACAAGGGAAAATATGTCGACAAGAAAAATAAAAAGAGAATGGCGACAGGGTTAAATATTCGAATACTCTTGGAGCCTTTGATCAAATACAAGTTTTTGCTCAAATGCTCGGGGGCTACTCTGGAAAAATAGAAAATTTCGAGTATGACAATATAGAAATGGCGAGAGCCTATGACCAAATCCAAGAATTTGTTCATAGCCTCGGGGGCTACTCCCATCGGGAGCGCTGGTCGCGCACCCGATAAATATAAAAATATCGAGAAGGATCATAAAAATAGCGGCAAAGGATGCTAATCTGTGGAGCCTACACCCAAGCACAAGTTCTTGGCTGTAGCCTCGGGGGCTACTCCCATCGGGAACGCTGTTCGCGTGCCCGATGATCAGAAATAGAGAAAAAGAAGTGAGTATATTTCGAGTTACACAAATAACTCTACATATACTCCCATCGGGAAGACAAAATAAAGTCATCTAATATGACTCAATAAAATGTGCTATTCCAAAGGCGAAAAGCACTCGACAATATATTCTCAGAACGCCAAAGTTGCGATCAATTTCTGAATGCCGCAAATTTGCGAAGGTAAGACCCCAGATCCGTTCTGCTGGGCGTGGCATCGCCAAGAGCGCTCTGCTACTTTTATCCGTATCAACAGATACGAAGAAAAATCCTAACGGACGCGTTAGGTACCCGATAAATTTGACTGGGACTTGACGAATGGTAAGACCTTAAGCGGCACCTGTCGAAGTTTACACCAGTATCCCGAGATCATGTCCGGGGCCGTGATCTTGAAGTAGGTTTTTGCGGATTGCCACTAGAGCAGTTAACTAGTACCTGATCCGTCAGATGAACTAGCCCCAACTACCATTATCCCTGTACAATATAGAATTTTATGTGGAGTGTGAATAAAAGCTCTCGAACAAAAATAAATGGGAGATTTTCCGACTCTACGATTCAAGCAAAATCTCGGGGGCACTGACATAGGCACCCCAAATGGGCCTGCCATAGATAGTACCCGGTATTTACCGAAGGCCCACTATCCGAAGAATAAGAAGATTCGGGAGCCCAAGATGTATTAAGGAAAGCTAGAGTTGTAATAGGAAGCATTATTTGTAATCTGGCGGGACGAGTTAGAAACCGTCCCGGACTCTGTAACTTGTACAATACGAAACCCTCGGCTCCACCTCCTATATAAGGGGGAGTCGAGGGACAAAGAAAGGATCGAATCTACTGTCAACATAACCCTAGTTTTCACAATCGTCGAGTACTTTTCGCCTAAACCTTCGAGATCTACTTGCCCTCTACTTCTAGCAAAACCCTAGTCTACAATCTGTAGGCATTGACAAGTTAATCCTTTGTCACCGCCACCTCCGCCTCCGCCTCCGCCTCCGCCTCCACTAGGTGGTGGCGAGGGAGATCTGCGAGGGGGCCTGTAAGATGATCTTCCGCCTTCGGACTCTCGGCGCTGCTCCCGCGGCTGGCTCCGGCTTCGGTGGCTCCCTTCCTCTTGGTGGTGGTCGCCTCCGTCGTTCCGGCTCTGCGAGGCTCAGGCGCGTGCTCTTCGTTCCGGCTCCTCCTAGGTTCGCCGCGCCTTGGCTTCTGCGAGGCTCGGCTCGCGTTCTTGATTCCGACGAGGCTCAGGCTCGCGGTCTTGGTTCCGGCTCCTGCGTGGCTCCGGCGTACGCTCCCTGCTCCTGTCCCTAGGAGGCGGCATGTTGTCGCGGATGTTGATTCCACCTGGCCCATGGGGCCTGGTGTTTCCGGCGGGACTGCGACGTCGAGGGGGTAGCGGAGGACGCGAGCTCGGGGTGGTGGTGATGGAACACGGTACTTGTCTCTGCCAGTATACATCGGATCCTTTCCCTTTGCCGGGTTTTTCGGGGTTGAATCCGAGGGCACCGGGATTGGATTCGGATGTTCTCTGACTTTCCTCCTGCGCTCCGTGGATCCGGTGCGCGACTCGCCATCACGGTGTTGACTATGGCGTCCTTCTGCGCGGTGGATATGCAATGTTCCGGATTGGATTCTAACCTGCGCGAAGTGTCTGCCTTGCTCTGCTGCTGCATTGCTGAGGCAACGAGCTTCCGGACGTAGTTGATGTCAATCTCCTCGTCCTTCTTCTTCAGGAGCTCCGCAGCCTTCTTCATGTTATCCTTTGGAGTTGCGAGCGGCTGTTGTTCTGTGGGTGTTGCAAAGGTAATCTTGCGGGGAGGGATGGCTTCTCGAGCGATCCTATCAACCTCCTCCTGCGCACAGGCTACCCTTTCCTCCCATTCCTTTCGGAGCTTCTTGACTGTCGCCAGCATTTCGTCGACCTCGCGATCCTTCTTTAGGGAGTGGTCCACAAAGTTTGCAGCTAGGGTTCTTTCTTCCAGCATTGCGGCTGCGGTCCTGGCAAATTTCTGAGCTGTTGCCAGCATCTCCTGCCTTTTGGCTTCTAAAGCCTCCGGATCTGCAGCCTCCTCGGGAGTTATTGGTTTGTTGAGAATATCAGACTGCGCGACTAAATCCATGCGCGCTTGCTCGACCATCTCTTCTGGTGACAGGACATCCTTTCGTGGTCGTGCCCGATCTAAGGGAGACCTTACGTTGGATGGTCCTGGGTCGGAGGTGGAGTCTTCGTCTTCCGTTTCCTGCTGATCCAGCGGTGCTACGGTTGCTAGAACCTGCATTGGCTGGGCGGATTCTACGTCAGCTTGCTCACCGCCTCCGAGTTCCTCGAGCTTGCGGTTGAATTCTTCTGTATTCATGGATGAGGCGCCGTCAGCTTCTTCCCCGATCTCGAGCTCTTTCGTCAAACGATTGTATTCTTCTGTGCCTATTGAGGAGGCATCGTCGGAATTTGGGCTCAAGTTGCCGAGGATTGATTCCTCGAGGCTTCCTCTTGTCCTGGAGTGTCGCTGTCTCCGACCGCTTGCAGATCCGGAGCGACGTTGTTTCCGGGTGCCCCAACCTGCAAAGGATCGGCCTCGTCCTGGTGGAGGGCGTCTCCTGCGGTATGGGCCAAGAAGTGCACGAAGTGACACCTTTGCTTCTCTAACACCTGGGAGACCCAGGCGGATCTGCATTGGTCTTCCACCGTTTTCTCCTGCTCAGGGGCGGATTGGGTGGGCTTTGATTTTTTCGATCTAAGGCGGAATCTTCCTTAGGGAGCTCCTGCGACTCAGATCGATCTTCGCGACGGCGTCCGCCTCGGGCGGACGCGTCAGCGTTACTTACTGCCAAGTCGTCGGAATCGACGGCCTCGCCGATGAAGATGTGGATGCCGCCGATTGGGACGATGGAGAGCTTGACGGGGTTTGACCTCCGGAATCCGAATTCGTCCGAGGGATAATCGGAAAATTCCCGGCGTAGTACGCGCCCCACAGCGATCGAGTCGTCGTAGCTTCCCATGGCGGAGCCCTCCCGGTTCCGCCTCCAGCACGCCTCGGCCCCACGGTGGGCGCCAACTGTCGTTGCCTAATCGACGGTACCCGGAGGAGGGATCCTCACGAGGGGAGAAGAAGTAGGGGCCATAGGGAGGAGTGCACACGGGACGGTGGTACGCGGATTACCCAGCTTCGGAACACCTGCACGATGACAGGGCCTACTGCTGCTTGTCTGGAATTATCTGGACGCTTGTGCGTTGTTACAATGGTTGTGATTGTGCCTCTAGATTGCCTAAACCTCCCAGGACCATCCATGGTGGCGAAGCCCACGGCCGATTCAATCACCGGCGCGAACTCCATCGATGCAGAGCCCATGGCGGAGATGACTCCCATCAAGGGCGCCCCCGTTGAGCTTGCGGATGCTCCTTGGCCCACACATGGCCGCGCGAGAGCTCGCCAGTGCAGCGCAGCAGGGAGGAGGACGCGGAGCTGTGCAAGCGTAGCGAGCCTTGAGGAGCGACGGCGTGGACGGCGAACCAGGCGAGGTGCGCCTGCTCGCCAAGGCTGACCCCGAGCAGCTCTGGCGCCGCCTCCGCAAGGCCACCGGCAAGAAGGTTGACATGATGTCGCCGGCCTGCAAGGAGCAGGGCACCAGCGGAAAGAAAGTGCAGCCCGCTCGACGACGCCGCGGCAAACCAACAGCAGTTATCGATGAATGAATCGAATGTGTGAAAATTAGCAGCGGATATGGCCGGGAGAGGCCTATGTTGGAGAAATAGTGGAGAAGTCATCTCCCAGAAACACGTGACTGAAACGAGACAATGCAGTGATAAGTCTACCCGGCCCTACGACTACAGACCTACAGTGCCCTATGGCTCCTAGATAATTATAGAGTGGAAGGGCAGGGAAGCTCCAGCTACCATCGACGATGCAGATACGGGTGCGCTCGCGTCAGACAGGGGCACCGAATCTCCAGCTACCATCGACGATGCAGATACGGGTGCGCGCGCTCGCACGTGCTTCGTTGCACTTTTCCTGAGGGGGATATCAGGTGGACCACGAAGGATGCCGAACCCAAGACACGGGACAGCAGCCAGATGCGCGCGGTACAGGAGCAGAATTCATGGACGGTGGTCACATGTTTAGGGACGATGAGACGGCGGCCATATGTAATGCAGCGAGCAGGACGCGAGGACGGCGGCCAGACGCGGTGTTGACGGACCCATAGTTCTGATCTTCTTGGCGTTTCCATGTAGGGAAAATTTGCCACAGGACACTGTTATTTTTTGGCATTTGCCAAAACACACCGCTCGATTGTGTCTTTGCCAGATACTATTATAATTTTGTGACACATTTGCCAGAACACACCACCTGTCCTAAAACAGAAACTTTTGCATTTTTTTTCAAAATCAGTCATAGCATGGTCATCCAAGCCAAAAGTGCCAAAATTTTCCTTTTTGGACAGGTGGTGTGTTCTGCCAAATGTGTCACATAATTGTAATGGTACCTGACAAAGACACAATCGAGCGGTGTGTTTTGGCAAACGCCAAAAAATAACAGTGTCCTGTAGCAAATTTTCCCTTCCATGTATCGTGCGGCAACTACCAAACAAGTCTTCCGCGACCTCCTGGTGTACTCCGGCCTTCCCGTCTGCCCTGCGGGCCGCGGGCGAGGCGGCCGTCCTCTGGTCCGTGCGGAAGGTAGCGGCCGGGAAAACATGGCCGCGGCGCTGTCGCCATCCGATGCCCGTGATTAAAGGCAGCCGCCGTAACAAAGAGAAGGGCGACGATAACGCATGAATCGATCGATCTCAACTGCATCGGGGGCCGCTGCTGTGCTCTGGGGCGGATGTCAATATTACGCCGGTTGAGGTGCTGCATGTTCTGCATCTCTCGACCCTCAGGGAGAAATATAGTCAATGAAACTCCACCCCCAGGCCAGCCGTGGGTCGCTACAGCCGCCTACATAGCGTCGGGCTGCGGCGACATGCACGCCCAAGATGGCGCCCATCCAGCCGGGCCAGCCTTGGGTTTCGCTATGGCCGCGTCCACACAGAGAAAAATATATTGTCCATGCTGAAGGTCAATGTAGCTTAGAGGGTCCTGCCCTTTGAGCGAGCTCGCCAAAGACCAGAGCACATACCACACTGGTTTTCAGCGGTTTGTCTTCTCTCTTTTCATTCATATTGCTTCATATGTTGAATGCAGAATTGACACTACTCCTCTTATCGATCGGACGCATTTATTTTGTCAAATCTCCTTATTTCCAGAGTTCACAATTGTCCTAGACATTGCTCGTTTTCATGAGTTCAGGTAGAGGTAGAAGAACGTACATCTACAGAATTTGCACTACTCATCTCTGATCTAATGCAATAGATTTTCTCGAATCGTATTAATTTTCAAAAACTTCGGTCTATTTCATGACTCAGGTAGAGGTAGGTGTACTTCAGACGTTTAGTGTGGTATGGACAATATCATCATACATGTTAATAAATTCATATATGATACTTACTACAACTAATTGAAATATGGCGACCAAAAGCAAGTGAAATATGCTACAGCTAACTGAAATACTGTGGCAGTTTTGAGCTTTACTTATAAGCAAGTGAGTTTTTCATGTAATAATTATATATTAATTAGATACAATTATATTAATTTACATTACGTGTTTCCATGAAATTTAGCAAGTGATTTTCCACATGATCATTTCATAGTTTTATATATACATGATGTATACAAAGAAAATTAAGAACTAAGTGGTAAGCTTTTTATTATTTTTTGTTAGGATTGTGGTAGACATTGTGTATATATACATATAAGAGAATAAAAATTTAGGTGAAATATTACATTTACTTTAAACCCGTCGCAACGTACGGGCACTTCTGCTAGTATGTGGTAATATGTGGTAATATGTGGCAATAAAATGCAAAGTTCATGTATGAATTTTACATGCATCACATAGCTACAACGACCAAATAACGACAATCGATCCCACCCTAATAAGTATTTTAAACCTAGGATCCACACCATCGAGCCAATTGACGAATATATTCGCAAAGCTATGTGTTGGGTATAAGGTAGAACCTATCTGGATGGCTGATCATGTATATCTAGCAAATATGCACATGAAGAATACTTGCTTTATAGTCTTGTCGTGATGACAGAAGACACCCTTTGTACTTCCCTGCCAATTGCATTTTGCAAGGTTATATATCTTTCGTAAGATTTACCACTGACAAAGATACCATGCAAACAACTTTGTTTTATGTGGTATCTTTATCTTCTAAATTTTCTCAATATTATTAGTTGAAACATTAGATTGGATCTAAGCCTTATACATAGAATATACCAATAATTTGGCACTTGTGTTGATATTCCACTAAAAGTCATCAGATCCCTGCGTCAACTGGACCGAATCCAAACGCAATAACAAGGATTCCAAGATGCTTGTCTTGGACCAATGAGATCGACTTCTTCTGAACGTCACATTTGTTGGAGATATTTCAACCATTTTGGCGAGTGTTTCGTCTTTGTGGTACACAATATTGTATAAGGCCAGATATTGTTCTCAGAGTGTGGCATTGCCTAGGCATTTATCCTCCTAGAACCCAATTTCTGATCCATCTCTGGTATAGAAAGACCCATATGAGAAGAACTTCTTTGTTGTCATAAGGATAGCCTAGAAGTGTGAGTCATCAGGTTTCCAACAAACATGTGACAACGCTCATGAGCCAACATACTTTCTTCCAAAAAGGGTTTGCCAAATCTCCTCTTCCGTAAGAAGCTTGAAGAGCCATTTACCAAGGAGGGCCCTATTCTTGACCTCAAGGCCATGAATTCCAAATCCTACTTGATCTTTGAGCTGGCAAACCACACTTCACTTAGACAAAAAAAAAATCTTCTTTTCTGACTATCGCGACGCCAAAAGAATCTTGACCGGAAATAATTCAATGGTTTTAATTTCCAGTTAGATAATCCAATTTGTAGTCGCTCCTCCGCCATTTGCTATTCAGCGTTTGTAAGCCTCCAATAATAAACTGGAATACTCAAATACTTAATAAAAATCTAGCCTTGCCTGCTGCCAAATAATTCAACATACATGGCAACATCATCTTAAGCCTCGCCAAAACAAAACAACTGGGCGAACCACATGGTCAGCGAGAGAGTTCATCTCTCATGGCACATGGGCCGGGTACTTTTTGCTGCACTCCGGGCCTTTGACCTTACAAGCTTTTTTTTTTGCTCCCCAATACATAAACTTTTAGTCACTCCGGTTCAAATTAATCGGGGCATGCAGCTACGCTATGTCTAGTATAACTGTATTTCTAAACTACAGTACTACACCCATTAATTTGGGCACACGTACGTAAAATCTTTTGTCTTTTCGGAAAGAAGCTCATAACCTTCCTTGGGTGGATGTGCTCACGTATGTGAAGCCCATTCAGTAACCAGCCATCACTTCATGTGCTTTAAGTTGCGCTGAAAGTAATTAGTCATCAAAAATCCGTTTCATTGCGGAAGCCGCCTTAGTTCCTCTTTTCTAATCCGTAACGAAAACCAGCAATGTCACAGGCGCCGGTGCGCCGCGGCCCCATATCATTTAGCTCAGGTTTCTCGTCTTTTCGGAAAAGAAGCTCAGGTTTCTCATAATTGGATGCAACGCATGGGAGGAGCGACTCCATGCATTCTGGCCAATTTTCTACTACCCCTGATCCTTAAAGTTTTCGAAAAGTTAAATTATATATAGTTTGATCAAATTTATAGAAAAAATCAGTAACATATATAATACCAAATTAATACCGTTAGATGTATTATGAAATGTATTTTCATATAATATCTATATAGTATATAGTTGTTGATCAAAAAATTCTAAAATTTGCTCACATATTGTACTGTTGTCTAACTTTTAAAAAGAATTCAGGCTTTTTTGTCAGGAACGAAGGGAGTAGATCGAAGTTATCGCTCATAGTCCTTCGTATCACTCGTTGTTTAGACCCTAATTTATTAAACCGTTGTTGGCTGTTACAGTGCTTCCAGTATGCTTCGATCAGATAACTTCAAAAGAGTCCAGAACCAGAGGAGGTCAGCAGACAGCAGATGATAGATTATGGTCTTACGTATACCTCTACTTTGGAGGAAACGTTAGCTGAAGCAACTGAATATCTAATTAATTAAGGAAGAGAAAAGGAAACAACCGACAGTTATTATTTGCAGGCTGCGTGAAATGTAACTAAAGGCTACAGCGAGCAAGTGGTAAAACCACCCATCTATGATGGATGGAGTACAATAGATATATGAGCCGGAGATGACTCGAAAGGTGGTCGCCGGCCACGCAAGGCTTTCTGCTGTCCAACTTTTATTTACTAGTATTTCCAAGCTATCCCAGCGGCATCGATTCCCATTACCATCGAATTGTCCAACTTTTAAGGCACAAAGGTCTTTTACGGCGATATAAGCCATCGGATCAGCTGATCCAAGGGTCCAAATTTACTAATCCTACGATGCTTGGTGGGTACTATATTTGTTAATGTTGCTCAAAATAGGTAGCTAGATGTCATTCATTAGTCTAGCTGCTTGCTTATGGCTCCTCTGACTCATAGAATTTTCAAGAGATTTTCACAGGATCGATATCATATGAAAGTTTTCCTCTGAGACCCTCTAGCTCTTGACAACGGTGGCGTGATGAGTTGTTACCTACTTGGGGGCATCATTGTGTAGCTCAATAACTCTCGGTCTAGCTCCATTGTCATCGGTGGGTAAGTTTGGATCATGTCTCGAGACACTTTCGATGTTGGCGTGGGGCATGCTTGGCGTCCTCCTATATTATACATGAGACTTAGTTATCACCACCCTCCGTCCTAGTTGTGCGCTAGCAGGATCGGCGCTCCACGGCTCGGAGCGAGACGCAGATGCCCTTCTCCAGCGGTGACTTGGTGGGTGTGGTGGGACGATGTCTGGTGGTTTCACAAGGAGGCGTGGTGTCTTCTCTAGTTAGTAGTCTTCGAGTGTGGCCACTCTTGTCTTTGTTGTTTTACCTTTGATATGTTGGGTAAGAGGGTTTCTCATCACTTTGTATCGGTTTGACTGTATGACTTTATGTATAATGATAAAAAAAGCAGTTTGATTCATAGATCATATCCCATCAAATATTGTAGTGTAATTTTTATAGAAAAACTCATAAAATTATGCATAAACATCGGACAATTTCTTCACCACAACTAGAGTGAATTTCGCTTATCATAGGATTGAGTTAAATATGGGCATCCAATTCTATATGTTTTCAGTTGTACACTTTTCTTATCATATGGATCAAACAAGCGAACGTACCCTAGAAAGATATGGACCAAAATATCCTAACGGGAAAAGGAAAAAAAACAAAAAAAATGTAGGCACTACTTACCAAATTGACTGTGGATCTGCTCCCTCGTAGCACTAGTAAAATGCACCGTGACACCGGGATAATTATGTTCAAAAAAAAACACCGGGATAATAGATACCAAATCTTACTTGGGGTCACCGTTCACTCCCTTGTAGTTACACACTCCCCTATTCCAAAATGACTGAAGTTCCAGGTTTGTCATAAGTCAAATTATCTTAAGATTGACCAAGTTTCTCGAAAAACACATCACCACCTATCTCACCAAGTTAGCTCTATTAGATTCATCATATTATACACCTTCATATTATACATATTCACACATTTTTTATGGAAATTTGAATTAACGCAAACCTAAAACTTCGATTATTTTGAAACTGCAGAAGTAACTTATAGACAGCAGTGCCTTCTCCAAAAGGGAGAAAAGATTCAATTATTAGAATAATCACGAGAGTAAAATTGCACATGAAATTTGATTTCGATCCTTAATTATCTCCCTGTTTTTTTTGGTACGAATATTTCCCTCCAATTGTCTAGCAGTACTACCACTAGTGAAAGTTGAATCTTTGCTGAGATTAAGAAACTCTGACAATAATGCATCATCGATTCCTTGGCCTAGGAGAAACACTAACATGATGGTATCGTCATTCCCATCACACTTCTCCCTAGTAGTAAAAAATAACGACAGTGGGCAATGGCCAATGGGTGATCAAGCCCTCATGTCTCCACCAGACCTCCTATAATTAAAAATAACAGCAGCGGATGATGAAGCTCCCTCGGACAACCCTTGTCTTTATAAACGTGGGAGTTGGACGAATCAGGCGTTCCATCTCAGTGAGTGAATATACTCAGATACTCCCAAATGGCAGCCCCTGCGGCGCCGTTTCTCCGCAACAACAACAACGACAATGACCAGTTGGAGCGGCGGCTCCACTTCCACGCCGCGGTGTACGTTTTGCTCGGCGCCTCCTTCTTCCTGCGCGCCGCTATTCCTCGCCTGGCTGACAGCCACCTCGTTGCCGGTTTCCTGCTGTGTGCGGCCGCCGTGGCGCTCGCGGTCCTCTCCTTCCACCTCCGCCGGTTCCCCGTGGCGGCCATGGCGGCGGCTCGCCTCGCGCAGGTAGCACTCAGGGCCTTCTTCTGATCCAACTATGGCTGACGGCGAACCTGCATCATCGGTTGACTGTTGTGTGGTTGACTTGTAGCAATGTAAAGAAGAAATAATAGTCAAATTTCTGGTGCAGTGTAGCATGAAGCTTATCTGGCATGCATGACAGATGAATTCTCCATAGAAGTTGGAACTATCGTAACATAAATGATATTATCTATTAGAGTTACTAGTGTTGATTTTTCATGATTTAAGTGGGCATAATTGAGAAGTTAGTATATATGCAATCACGATGGCTTTGTGAAATTTCAACAATATTTGAGAGCTGGATATATATATAAGAGTTTTTATTTGTCTGGATTCCATGAACTTGTAGCTTCCACATCGGTATACATACGTGCATATATGCTCCAACTGCCTAAAAAAATATTTGAAAATGTGAAAAAAATCTACTTGACCATATTCTATGCGCACATGTAAAGTTTCGTGAAAAACCAAAATTTTATGCTCTGTGTAAAAAGGCCACACTAAAAGTCGTTTTTGCACGAAGCGACTTCGTATGCACATAGGTAGTAAAGATGTTAATGCGATGTATATTTTTAGTTTCTTCTAGATTTTAAGATGTGTACGCACGCACCCGAAAGCCAAAGCGTTGCTCTTGATGTGTAGTGTTTGTTTCTTGTCCTTACGTGTGGTTACCCATTTCGAAGGCATTGCTTTTGAAAAAAAATTCTACGGTCGTGTGTTGGCAGGGCAGGACAGGGCAGTGATTGATGTCATTGTTAGTTATTGCGTGTCTTAGATTTTCTTTTTCTTTTTTGAGTTATTGTAGATGTTGGGTGTCCTTGATATCCTCTATGTATACCATTTATGCTCACGACGTAGTGCGTTTGGAAGCATAGGAACGCGATCATCTTCAACAACGAGCTATCTTCGGTGGCCTCCACTAGTGGAAAACGGGGCAATAGGCCCGGTCCATTTGGGCCTTTAGACCCGGTTCCCGAACCAGGTGGCCAACTTTAGGCGGTTCAAATAAACCGGGCCCAAAGGCCTCGACACGTGGCGGCCAGGGAGCTCGCGTGGAAGGCTTGGTCCCGGTCGTGGTACGAACCGGGCTGTTCCTCTGCCGCGGCAGAATTGCTATTTCTCTGCCGCTGCACAGTTTAGGCTGTACGCGTGCTCGCCGCGTGCAGAAACAGGGCGTTTCTCGCTACGGCAGAGTTTCAGCAATGCATATATATCATTCAAGAAACCACAAACAAATCGTCGTGAATATATATAGACATCGTCAACAGTACACGTAATGCATGCATATCAAGTCAGATCTCTTTACTAAATCTATTAGCTTCTACAAAGTTGCTCAACACCTAGCTATGACCTTCGCATAGTGCTCTCCACCTGGGGTTATGCACTCGGTAAGAAAGAATCCCGCGATTTCCTCTTGAATTGCTCGTATTTGATCCGCCGTTATGAGACTGTCCCGCAGGCGTATCATCTATATTTAAAAAGGAGATCAATATATGAATGGAAATCATACAATAGATGGTACTAATTAAGATAATTGTGAGAATTTGTTATCATACACGAGTGGCATGTATTTGGGCATCCCCACCCTTGGGACAGGTCATGTCACGAATGAAGGTGCAGACGTAGTATCCACATAAGTTATTCCCGCGTTCCTGCCACATACACTTTACGAAAAAATAGTTCGATCAAACTAATAATTAATCAAGCATCGTATTGAAAGTAAATATCATACATAGAGTTTCACGGACATAGCTATATATATAGTACTACTTACAGGGTAATCTTCAAATGTAAGCTCCGGTTTCCATTTACCCGGAACAGTAGTGATGAACCGTTTCCAAGCCCTGCCCGGCAAAAAATAATGAGTAAATGAGTTAATGATTAGTTGATGATATCGTCGAATTAGAACAGATGAAGATGCCAATACGAAATTGATTGAAATTACCTCTGAAGGATGACAGCCATGTCCGCCCATTCCGCATGTTCTTTACGTTTCGAGTCCATGACCTTTACGACTCCTTTGTGAAGATCAATGATAAGGAGAATAAAGTGGAAACTGCACAAGCATAGCTCAATGATTAGGAGAATAAAGTGGAAGCTGCACAAGCATAATGTATGTTATATATAACACTCACTTGAAGTTGTAGGGAAAAAATATTTCCTCTTTGTCTGCTTGCTTCACTAAAAACATTACCATGTTGTCCTCTGTGTCCTTGGCGAAGTCTCGAACCGTAACTTCATGAACTGTGTCTGGGTCTATGAACCCCAGCGGTAGGAGCTTGCCTCTTTTGCATTCGAGCTTCTTCATTCTGCATAATTAAATATATAGCGTACACAAAGAATATAGTGAGGATAATTGTTAGTGCAAATGAATGAGCGCTGAGCTACATACTTAATTACATAAATAAATCACTTACAGGCAGTAGCAACTGATGACAGCTTTGTCGAGGGCGTCTTGATTGAATAACTGAAACAGTTCTTCTAACTCAAGGTTTATCTCCTCGTTCCCCCGGAAGTAATGCTCATCTCGAAGATACACCGTGAGGTAGCGATCACCTCTTCGACAGGCTTTCAGGTACCAGTCATGCAACCTTCGCATCTGAGTACCTAGACGCGCGAGCTCGCCAGGTTTGACGAGATCTTTTCCGTATCTATACGTGTTTACCACTTGAGCCGTGGGATAGTAATCTTCGTAATCAACTGATGCTCCCTGAGCTCTAGCCTCCCGTTCGATCATCGATGCCGTCTCTGGATCATCATAGGGCTGCACGACGAAGTGGGCTATGGCCTGATTGTCCTGCTGTCCAAGCTGGGCGACTTTTTTTGCTTCTTTGCTCGCTCTATAGGACTGTCCAAGAGAGCGGTCATGATCAGATCTCAGCTCAGGTCTCTTCATTCTCGTCTCGGCAAAGTGCTTCATTGTTTGCGGTTTAATAAACATCTTCTTCGGCGCAAGAAACGCCTTTTGCTCTTCAGTCTGCTCATGTGGTAACAACTCTGGAGTCTGTGCCCTCATCGGAGTTGATGATCTCTTCGGAGCTGTAGGAGGTGCCGCGGTTAGCTTCCTCTTTTGCTTAGGTGGAGGCGGCGGAGTCTCCCGACGAGGAGGAGGAGGCGGCGGAGTGTTTTCACGCGGAGGAGACTGCTCATGCACATGGGAATCATCATCGCGCATAGGAGAATCATCACGCGGAGGAGACTCATCACGCGGAGGAGACCCGCAGTGGCGGAGGAGGCGGAGGAGGTGGCCTGCTTGGTGGCTTCTCACCTGGAAACACAATGTTCTCCTTCCGCCATTGCACGGTGGTTCTACGGGCTTCTCCCAGTTCTTTGATTTCCCCATCACCTGCAGGGTGCTCAAGCACCATCCCCTCATAATCTCTCAACACTTCATCCACCATCACAACAGCAAAGTCGTCTTGGACCGGACGGCAATGGTAAGACCTTGTAGGTAAGAAGATGTCGACCGCCGCCTTGAAGGATAGGTTGAAAACTTTAACATGCAGCTCACAAGGACGGCTCTCTGTGATCATCCACGGGGGGTAGCGAGGAGGCTCGACCACCTGGTCATCATCATCATCATCCACCGCTTAGAGGAAGCCACGCTGCTTTTCCGGTGTGGTTGAGATTGCAGCGGGGCGATGGCACCGAGCAATGCAGGATCTACAGCCTGCCGAGCCATCTGAGATGTAAGTACTTGGGTTACAATGGTGAATTGGGCTTTGATGGTGCTAAAATCCTCCTCTAAGATAGCCAGGCGGTCTGTTTCCCTTGCCTTCCTCCTCTCATGGCTTTTATCAGGAAATCTCTTCCTTTCCGCAGGAAAGCCATACTTCCACGGAACGGAGCCTGCTGTGCCTCGTGTTCGTCCGCCGTGTTCTTTGTTCCCAAGGGCGCGTGTCAGCTCATCGTTCTCTCTTTCGGGCTGGAACAACCCCGCCTCCACGTCCCTATGTGCCTTTTCCAGGGCATCAATGGGAACCTTCGATGAGCTTTCTTATAGATGCACTTCCTGTTTCGGATCCAACGTTCCCCCAATCCCGTAGAACCACTCCTTGCACCGTTCGATCCAACCGTGTGTCCCTAATCTGATCCCTTTGCGGGTCAGTTCCGCCTCAGCTGCCTGCCACTTAGGACGGTTAGCCCTGTATCCACCTGGACCCAGAATTTGGTGATATAGCTTCAACGCAGCATTTGCCTTATTTATTTCCGACCTTCTCTTAAATTCTTCTGACTCCGTGCTGTACTTCACGAATTCTTCCCAGTGAGTTTTTACCTTCTCATTGTCCGGAGTCTTCTCTATCTTGATAAGGCGGCGCAATCTTTTCTTGTGGCTCTTGAATAGTTCGGCCATCTTCTTCTTGCCAAACTCGCGGAGGGCCTGCTCCATCTTGGCCTTTTCAGCGTCACCCCCCTCTTCGGGTACTATGTTGAAATGTGACATGAGCTTGTCCATAATGCTGTTTTTGGCTACATCATCGATATAAAGACCTTGACCTTCTTCCTCTGCAGACAGCACTAGTCCCTTCGGCTTGTGCCATTCTCGAACGGTGATCGGGACGTGGTCCCTAACAAGCACTCCGCATTGAGCTATAAATGCCTTTGCACCTTTCTCTGGAGCAATCGGTTTACCATCCTTTTCGATGTGGGTGATGTCGTGCCTAACACCGTCATCCAACTTTTTGGCCGGGCCTCGCTTCCTCGACTTTACAGAAGAAGTGCTCGATCCGGAGGGCTAAAAAAGAAATAATTCATAGTCAGTACAATTTAATTAGTTAATGCATCTAGTCGATCAACAGCGGCTTAATTAGTTTATATACCTCGGTGATAACTACAGTTCGGGAGCCATTATGATGATCTTGTTCCTCACCGGCGCCACTAGGATCTTCTTCCTCAATATTCTCCGCTCCATCACCGGAGTCATTCAAATAAGTTGCGGTGACGTCGTCGCGATCATCCAGAGTACCGTTTGCTATGAGTTCCTCCATGAAATTTTCTTGAATTTCATCTCTCCATGCTTTCTACAACGACCGCAGCTATAAAACCATCATATATGTAATTAAGGATATATAGAAAACATGATATTGTGCTAAATAAAAAACTTCACTACTTTTGTACTAACGCCGCGTTCCACGACCCTGTTTTGGGGGCGTCGGCAGGGGCGCCGGCAGTACCGGCACCGCCACGGACTCGGCGCTCCTCCTCGCTCGCTCTTTCTCTATTTCGCGACCCTAAGTCTATGTCGCGGCGGCACCGCTACGGACTCGGCACCGCCACGGTCTAAGTCGTCGGCGCGCGCGGGGGGCGGCGCCGACACAAATGAATCTATTTTCTAACTTTTCTAACTTTTTCCTAACTAATTTTACTAACTTTTTTCTAACTAATTTTACTAACACTAACTAACTAATTTTCTAACTTTTCTCTAACTAATTTTACTAACACTAATTTTTCTAACACACTAACTACACTATTTTTTTTCACTAAATTTTACTAACAAACTAACTACACTAATTTTTCTAACACACTAACTACACTATTTGTTTTTTCACTAAATTTTACTAACAAACTAACTACACTAATTTTTCTAACACACTAACTACACTATTTTTTTTCACTAAATTTTACTAACAAACTAACTACACTAATTTTTCTAACAAACTAACTATACACTATAATCTAACAAATGAAAAAAAAAGCCGGATCGAGCGAGGAGGCTTACCGGCGGAGGGAGAGGAGCGGGCGGCCGGCGGGTCGGCGGCGGCGATGGCGGCGACGGCGAGGAGAGGCGGAGGCGGGCGCGGCGGAGGCGGGCGCGGTGCGGCGGACGGCGAGGAGGAGTGGCGGAGGCGGCGGCCGACGTGCGCGCGGAGGCGGAGGCGGGCGCGGCGGGAGGGCGGCGGCGATGGCGCGGCGGCGGAGGCGGGCGCGGCGGAGGCGGGCGCGGCGGGAGGGCGGCGGCGATGGCGCGCGGCGGCGCGGGGCGGTGAAGGCGTGGCGCGTAGCTTGGGCAGCCTCGGCGGCAGCGCGCTTCGTCTCGCGGGATTGATCGCCGCGGAGACGAAGTCCTTTCTTTTATACTCCCCCCTTTGGACCCGGTGCGTTTTACAAACCGGGTCCAAAGACCTTGACCCGGTTTGTAAACAAACCGGGACTAAAGGCCTTTTTGCGTTTACGTCAGCAAAGGTCTTTAGACCCGGTTTTAATACAAACCGGGTCCAAAGGCCAATTTTTAAAATTTCATTCCCGCCTTATTTCAAATGAAAAAAGCCACCGCACCGCCGCCACCACCGTCACCGCCGTGTAGTGGCCACTGTCGCTACCGCCACCGCCTGCCCACCACCGCCACCGCCGTGTACTGCCACCGTTGGCACCGCCGTGTACTGCCCACCACCGCCACCGCCAGCCACCACCGTCATGTCAGCCACTGCCGCCACCGCCGCCCACCACCGCCACCGCCGTGTACCGGCCACCGTCGGCACCGCCGTGTACGCCACCACCGCCACCGCCACCGCCTGGCCACCACCGTCACCGCCATGTACGGGCCACGTGTACTGCCCACCACCGCCACCGCCACACGTGTCCCTTCCCGTGCCACGTGTCGCCGCCGCTTCCACGTGCCTCGCCGCGCCACCGCCGTGCGACGTGTAGATCCCGCTTCCACGTGCCACGCCGCCGCTTCCGCGCCACTGCCGCCGCCGCTTCACGCACGCCCGCCGCTTCCCCGCGCCACCTGTCGCCAAACTGCCGCGTCGCTGTGCTATAAAGCGCCGCGTGCGCGCGAACCACACGTCGCCGTCGCCTCCGTTCATTCGTCGCCGGATGCCGCCGCGCCGTCGCGGCTCGTCCGGTTTTCGTGGCGTCCGCGCGGCCGCACGGTAGGTTCTACGCCGAGATGCGTGCCGGTGGCTTCCGGCTCACCCTCGGCACGTACAACACCCCGGAGCTGGCGGCGCGCGCTACGCGGCCGCATGGCGATTTCGGCGGCCACGGTGCGACATGAACTTCCCAGACGTCGAATCGCTAGAGGAGGCGGAGTTCGCGCCGACGCCGTGCCTCGTCGATGACAAGGACCGTCGCCGCCACCGCAGTGTGCAGCGCCGGATCGCAATCGCCGAGCACGACGAGGAGTTGATGCGCCAGTGGAGGGCGTTCCCCAACGACATCGACAACACCGCCGCGTTCTTCGCTGACCTCCGGGCACAACGCAGGTCCAACAGGCGCCATCGTCGGGCCGTCGCCGTGTTCGAGCTCGATAACCCGAATACAACTTGGGCCGACAACGACCCTCGGTGGGACGACATTTGGACCGAGGCGCAGTTCCCCAACGACGTCGACAACACCGCCAGATTACATGTGGAATTAAAGTACGAACTCAACTGAAAATTAATTAAGATACATGGCCAGATAGTACTCGTGCCTAGCCCTATAGTACTCGTGCCTAGCTCAACTGAAAATTAATTAAGATACATGGCCAGATTCGACTGTTCGAGTCATTCAGTCATACTCGTGCCTGGCCCTATAGTACTCGCCACCGTAGTCGTCGTAGTCGCCGTCATCATCGTCGCTGGCATCGGGGTCGCGGTAGTCAAACCTCGGCGGGAGAGCACGCGTGGGCCTGAGGGTAGCGCAGGCGGGGGCCACGGTGGGCCATGACGCCCTGGAGAGTCGGTCGCGCCACCACACCGACGGCCGGCCTCGTTGAAGTTCGAAGAGGCGGGCCGCCGTCCTCGTGCCTGGCGAGCGCCCTCTCACGCCGATTGATGAAGAAGCTCTCCCAAGTCGGGCTGTAGTCGGGATGCCACTGGGGATTCCTCCGCTGCTCTGGCGTGAGCTCGAAGTAGTAGTGGTTCGTGATGGCCATCTCACGCGCCACACCTAGAGGGACAGGAGGGACCGGTACCCCTCCGACGCTCAGCAACCAGCCGGTAGGGACGCGGTAGCCCGGCGGGCAGGGGTAGTTCGACGCGCAAAGCGCCTCCGCCTCCCGGAGGGTTAGAGATACGATGGAAGCCATGTGACCTGGTGATGAGGTTTGCAGATATGAGTCTAGATGTGATATGTAAATGGAGGCCAAGCCAACATATATATAGTGAAAAAATGGCGGGAGGACGGAGGCGGGAAGCAGTGGAAAGCGCGGGAAGAAAAATAGGCGGGAACGCAGTGGCGCCAAAACTGTCGGTGGGATAAAGACGTGTGGGTAACCTTTAGTCCCGGCTGGTGGGTACAACCGGGACGAAAGATCCTTTTTTGTCATCTAACAAAATTGTCGGTGGGATAAAGACGTGGGGTAACCTTTAGTCCCGGCTGGTGGGTACAACCGGGACGAAAGATCCTTTTTTGTCATCTAACAAAACTGTCGGTGGGATAAGGACGTGTGGGTAACCTTTAGTCCCGGCTGGTGGGTACAACCGGGACTAAAGATGTCGGCAGGATAAGAACGCATGGGTGGACGCACTGCTCGATGAGATAAAGCATGTAGCGCACGACTACATCTCCTCTATATATATGGTACAAAAAGCCAACCACATCTCCACTTTTCATATCTTACATACAGTTAAATGATTACACAAAAATAAATGGGAAATTGATTGCCATGTTGAGATACTCATTTGTGCCATGGAGCATCTTCATCATTTAATCTTCTTCGGCCTTAACCATGGAGCATCTTCATCATTTAACTTGATGCTTGGATCAATGTTCACTCTGAAGGGTGGAATTTCATCAAACTGATTATAATCTTCTGACATGTCTGTCTTGTCCTCCACTCCCACGATGTTTCTTTTTCCGAAAGAACTATGTGGCGCTTTGGCTCATCGTTTGATGTATTTGTTTCCTTATGTTTCCTTTTTCTTGGTTTGGTAGACATATCCTTCACATAGAAAACCTGGGCCACATCCTTGGCTAGGACGAATGGTTCGTCTCTATACCCAAGATTGTTGAGATCCACTGTTGTCATTCCATACAACTTGTCTACCTGAACCCCGCCTCCTGTTTTGTTGACCCATTTGCACCTAAACAAAGGGACCTTAAAAGAAGGTCCATACTCAAGTTCCCAGATATCCTCTATGTAACCATAATATGTGTCATTTGGGCCTTCATTCATTATTGCATCAAAGGACACCACTGTTTTGGTTGGTGCTCTTTTTATCTTGGGCGATCGTGTAAAATGTATTCCCATTTATCTCGTACCCTTGGAATCACTACAGTCGAAGATGGTGTCTGGGCCAGCAAGTACTGATCATCAATATCTTCGTTATTCAGGAGATGTTTTTGCAACCAACCGCCGAAAGTCGACATGTGTTCACGTCTAATCCAATCGTTCGACTGCCCCGGGTTCTGGGAGCGTAGAAAGTTCTTGTGGTCACCGATATACGGAGCCACCAAGGTGGAACTTTGTAGAACTGTGTAGTGTGCTTGAGTCAAAGAAATCCCGTCCCTACATATCATTGATTTCCTTCCTAGCGTGCCTTTTCCACTTAGTCTCCCTTCATGCCGCGATTCAGAACACCAATCGCTTAAGGTCGGAATAAAGTCAACACAGAATTCAATGACCTCCTCTGCTCCATAGCCCTTGGAGATGCTTCCTTCTGGCCTAGCACGGTTATGAACATATTTCTTCAAGACTCCCATGAACCTCTCGAAGGGGAACATATTGTGTAGAAACACAGGACCGAGAATGGAAATCTCATCGACCAGGTGAACGAGGAGATGTGTCATAATATTGAAGAAGGATGGTGGGAACACCAGCTCAAAACTAACGAGACATTGGACCACATCATTCTGCAACCTCGGTAGAATTTCCGGGTTTATTACCTTCCGAGAAATTGCATTGAGGAATGCACATAGCTTCACAATGGGCAATCGAACATTTTTCGGTAGAAGCCCCCTCAATGCAATCGGAAGCAACTGTGTCATTATCACGTGACAGTCATGAGACTTCAGGTTCTGGAATGTTTTCTTCTCCATATTTATTATTCCCTTTATATTGGAGGAGAAGCCAGACGTTGATACTGCTAAGACATTCAAAAAATATTTCCTTCTCTGCTTTTGTAAGAGCGTAGCTGGATAAATGACGTCCTTTAACTCTCTCATGCAGATTTTTGGGGTCTTTCCAACGTTGCTGGTCCTCCCGTGCTTCTGGTGTATCTTTTGTCTTCCCGTACACACCCAGAAAGCCTAGCAGGTTCACGCAAAGATTCTTCGTCACGTGCATCACATCGATTGAAGAGCGGACCTCTAAGACTTCCCAATAGGGTAGATCCCAAAATATAGATTTCTTCTTCCACATGGGCGCGTGTCCGGCATCGTCATTCGGAACAGTTCCGCCAGACCCTTTCCAAATATTACATCTAGATCCTTGACCATACCAAATATATCAACACCATCACGATGGGGAGGCTTCCTCCGGTGATCAGCCTCACCGTTGTAATGCTTGCCTTTCTTCTTACGGGATGGGTAATCCTAAGAAATCGACGATGCCCCAGGCACGACCTTCGACCTTTTTCCAAATAATCACCTTCGAGCTCATGTAAACAGTGCGTGCATGCATTGTATCCCTTGTTTGACTGTCCTGAAATGTTACCAAGAGCAGGCCAGTCATTGATGGTTACGAAAAGCATCGCTCTTAGGTCAAATTCCTCCTGCTTGTGCTCGTCCCACACACGTACACCTGCTAGGGACCACAGCTGTAGAAGTTCTTCGACTAATGGCTTCAGGTACACATCAATGTCGTTCCCGGGTTGCTTCGGGCAGTACCGGTTGTTGGAGATATGCCCAAGAGGCAATAATAAAAGTGGTTATTATATATCTTTATGTTTATGATAAATGTTTATATACCATGCTATAATTGTATTAATCGAAACATTGATACATGTGTGATATGTAAACAACAAAGAGTCCCTAGTAAGCCTCTTAACTAGCTTGTTGATTAATAGATGATTAGTTTCATAATCATGAACATTGGATGTTATTAATAACAAGGTTATATCATTGTATGAATGATGTAATGGACACACCCAATTAAGCGTAGCATAAGATCACGTCATTAAGTTATTTGCTATAAGCTTTCGATACATAGTTACCTAGTCCTTATGACCATGAGATCATGTAAATCACTTATATCGGAAAGGTACTTTGATTACATCAAACGCCACTGCGTAAATGGGTGGTTATAAAGGTGGGATTAAGTATCCGGAAAGTATGAGTTGAGGCATATGGATCAATAGTGGGATTTGTCCATCCCGATGACGGATAGATATACTCTGGGCCCTCTCGGTGGAATGTCGTCTAATGTCTTGCAAGCATATGAATAAGTTCATAAGAGACCACATACCACGGTACGAGTAAAGAGTACTTGTCGAGACGAGGTTGAACAAGGTATAGTGTGATACCGATGATCAAACCTCGGACAAGTAAAATATCGTGGACAAAGGGAATTGGTATCGTATGTGAATGGTTCATTCGATCACTAAAGTCATCGTTGAATATGTGGGAGCCATTATGGATCTCCAGATCCCGCTATTGGTTATTGGTCGGAGTGAGTACTCAACCATGTCCGCATAGTTCGCGAACCGTAGGTGACACACTTAAAGTTGGATGTTGAAATGGTAGTACTTGAATATGGAATGAAGTTGGAATATTTGTTCGGAGTCCCGGATGTGATCCCGGACATCACGAGGAGTTCCGGAATGGTCCGGAGAATAAGATTCATATATAGGATGTCATTTTATGTGAATAAAATGATGCGGAAGGTTCTATGGAAGGTTCTAGAAGGTTCTAGAAAAGTCCGGAAGAAACCACCAAGGAAGGTGGAGTCCACATGGGACTCCACCTCCATGGCCGGCCAACCCTAGTGGGGGAGGAGTCCCAAGTGGACTCCCCCTTAGGGGGCCGGCCACCCCCCTATGGAAGGTGGAATTCCCACCTCTAGTGGGAGGGAAGGTTTCCCACCATATGGAAGGTTTTGGGTTCGGGTCTTATTCAAGACTTGTAGTCCAACACTTGGGGCTTCCACCTATATATAGGGCCAAGGGGAGGGGCCGCCACCCCAAGACCACAAGCTGGCCGCCCCATAGAGTGGCCGGCCACCCCCTCCCCAAACCCTAGCTTTGCTCCTCCACTTCATATTGCCCGCATAGCTTAGCGAAGCTCCGCCGGACTTCTACACCGCCACCGACACCACGCCCGTCGTGCTGTCGGATTCAAGAGGAGCTACTACTTCCGCTGCCCGCTGGAACGGGGAGGTGGACGTCGTCTTCATCAACAACCGAACGTGTGACCGAGTACGGAGGTGCTGCCCGTTCGTGGCGCCGGAACCGATCGTGATCAAGATCTTCTACGCGCTTGCAAGCGGCAAGTGAACGTCTACCGCAGCAACAAGAGCCTCCTCTTGTAGGCTTTGGAATCTCTTCAAGGGTGAGTCTCGACAATCCCCTCGTTGCTACCTTTTAGATTGCATCTTGGCTTGGATTGCGTGTTCGCCGTAGGAAAATTTTTGTTTTCTATGCTACGTTATCCTACAGTGGGTAGAGCCGTGTCTATGCATAGATGGTTGCACGAGTAGAACACAATGGTTTGTGGGCGTTGATGCTCTTGTTATCTTTAGTTGAGTACTTTGCATCTTTGTGGCATAGTGGGATGAAGCGGCTCGGGCTAACTTTACATGACCGCGTTCATGAGATTTGCTCCACGCTTGACATGCAACTTGTATTGCATAAGTGGCTTTGCGGGTGTCTGTCTCTCCTACTATAGTGAAGATTCAATTTACTTTTCTATTGACAACACTAGTATCACCGTTGTGGTTCATGTTCGTAGGTAGATTGGATCTTGCTCGAAACCCTAAACCACGTAAAATATGCAAACCAAATTAGAGAACGTCTAACTTGTTTTTGCAGGGTTTGGTGATGTGATATGGCCATAATGTGATGATGAATATGTATGAGATGATCATTATTGTATTGTGGCAACCGGCAGAGCCTTATGGTTGTCTTTAAATTTCATGTTGAGTAGTATTTCAAAGTAGTTGTAATAGTTGCTACATGGAGGACGATCATGAAGACGGCGCCATTGACCTTGGTGCTTCGCCGACGATGATGGAGATCATGCCCGTTGATGATGGAGATCATGTCCACGCTTTGGAGATCAAGATCAAAGGCGCAAAGACAAAAGGGCCATATCATATCACATATGAACTGCATGTGATGTTAATCCTTTTATGCATCTTATTTTGCTTAGATCGCGACGGTAGCATTATAAGATGATCCCTCTCACTAAAATCTCAAGATAATAAAGTGTTCATCCTTAGTAGCACCGTTATCAAGTCTTGTCGTTTCGAAGCATCTCGTGATGATCGGGTGTGATAGATTCAATAAGTACATACAACGGGTGCAAGACAGTTTTGCACATGCGGATACTAAGGTGGCCTTGACGAGCCTAGCATGTACAGACATGGTCTCGGAACACGTGATACCGAAAGGTAGAGCATGAATCATATGATTGATATGATGAACACTTTGAGTGTTCGCCATTGAAATCACACCTTTTCTCGTGATGATCGGGTTTAGGTGCGGTAGATTTGGTTCGTGTGATCACTAAGACAATGCGAGGGATATTGTTTTGAGTGGGAGTTCACCTAGATTTTTAATTATGTTGAATTAAAATTTGAACTCAATTTGTCATAAACTTAGTCTAAACTATTGCAAATATGTTGTAGATATGGCGTCCCCAATCAATTTTAACCAGTTCCTAGAGAAAGAAAAACTTAAGAGCAACGGTAGCAACTTCACCGACTGGTTCCGTCATGTGAGGATCTTCCTCAATGGCGGAAATCTGCAATATGTGCTTGATGCACCGCTAGGTGACCCTCCAGCAGAAACTGAAACCGATGAAGTAAAGAGTGTTTACGCAACTCGGAAAACTCGGTACTCTCAAGTTCGGTGTGCCATCTTATGCAGTCTGGAATCCGATCTTCAAAAACGTTTTGAGCACCACGATCCTCATGAGTTGATGAAAGAGTTGAAGACTATTTTGAAACTCATGCGGCCGTGGAATGCTATGAAGCATCGAAACACTTTTTCAGCTGTATGATGGAAGAAGGCAGCTCCATTAGTGAGCACATGCTCGTTATGACCGGGCATGCGAAGAAACTCGGTGACTTGGGAATAGTGATTCCTAACAGACTGGGATTAATCGTGTCCTTCAATGCCACCAAGTTACAAGAACTTTGTGATGAATTACAATATGCAGAACATGAACAAGGAGTTTCCTGAACTCTTTGGCATGTTAAAAGCTGCGAGATTGAGATTAAGAAAGAGCACCAAGTGTTGATGGTCAACAAGACCACCAGTTTCAAGAAACAGGGCAAGTCTAAGGGAAAATTCAAGAAGGGTGGCAAGAAAGCTGCCACGCCTCCTATGAAACCTAAGAACGGCCCTAAGCCTGATGCTGATTGCTATTACTGCAAAGAGAAGGGACACGGAAGCGTAATTGCTCCAAGTATTTGGCGATCTGAAGAGCGGCCTTGTCAAGAAGAAGAAAGAAGGTATATCTGATATACATGTTATAGATGTTCATTTCACTGGTTCTCGTTCTAGTACCTGGTATTTGATACTGGTTCGGTTGCTCATATTTGTAACTCGAAACAGGAACTAAAGAATAAACGACAACTGCTGAAAGATGAAGTAACGATGCGCGTTGGAAACGGATCCAAGGTCAATGTGATCGCAGTCGGGACACTTCCTCTACATCTACCTTCGGGATTAGTTTTAAGCCTAAATAATTGTTATTATGTACCCGCGTTGAGCATGAACATTATATCAGATCTTGTTTAATGCAAGACGGTTATTCATTCAAGTCTGAGAATAATGGTTGTTCTATCTTTATGAATAATATCTTTTATGGTCGAGCACCTGAAAAGAATGGCTTATTTCTATTAGATCTCGATAGTAGTGATACACATATACATAACATTGATGCTAAGCGAATTAAATTGAATGATAATTCTACTTATATGTGGCACTGTCGTCTTGGTCATATTGGAGTGAAACGCATGAAGAAACTCCATACCGATGGATTACTTGAATCACTTGACTTTGAGTCACTTGATAGATGCGAAGCATGTCTGATGGGAAAAATGACTAAGACTCCATTCTCGGGTATGATGGAGCTACTGACTTATTGGAAATCATACATACAGATGTGTGTGGACCAATGAGTGTAGCATCGCGCGGTGGTTATCGTTATGTTCTAACCTTCACGATGATTTGAGTAGATATGGGTATATCTATTTAATGAAACATAAATCCGAAACTTTCGAGAAGTTTAAGGAATTCCAAAGTGAAGTAGAAAATCAACGTAACAAGAAGATTAAATTTCTACGATCTGATCGCGGAGGTGAATATCTGAGTTATGAGTTTGGCATGCATTTAAAGAAATGCGGAATACTTTCACAATTGACACCGCCGGGAACACCACAACGAAACGGTGTGTCCGAACGTCGTAATCGAACTCTCTTAGATATGGTTCGTTCTATGATGTCTCTTACCGATTTGCCGTTATCATTTTGGAGTTATGCATTAGAGACAGCCGCATTCACTTTAAATAGAGCACCATCAAAATCCGTTGAAACGACGCCGTATGAATTATGGTTTAATAAGAAACCTAAGCGTCGTTCCTAAAAGTTTGGGGTTGCGAAGCCTATGTAAAAAAGTTACAACCGGACAAGCTAGAACCCAAAGCGGAGAAATGCGTCTTCATAGGATACCCTAAGGAAACTATAGGGTACACTTTCTATCACAGATCCGAAGGCAAGATCTTTGTTGCTAAGAACGGAACCTTTCTTGAGAAAGAATTTCTCACTAAAGAAGTGACTGGAAGAAAAGTAGAACTCGATGAGATTGAAGAATCTCTACTCGTTGATCAGAGTAGCGCAGTACCGGAAAATGTTCCTGTACCACCTACACCGACAACAGAGGAAGCTAATGATAATGATCATGAAACTTCAAATGAGACAGCTACTGAACCTCGCAGATCGACAAGGGATCGTGCCACTCCACATTGGTATGATCCTTGTCTAAATGTCATGATTGTGGATAACAATGATGAAGACCCTGCGACGTATGAAGAAGCGATGATGAGCCCAGATTCCAACAAATGGCAAGAAGCCATGAAATCCGAAATGGGATCCATGTATGATAACAAAGTATGGACTTTGGTAGACTTACCTGATAGCCGCAAGGCTGTCGAGAATAAATGGATCTTCAAAAGAAAAACAGATGATGGTAATATTACTGTCTAAAGCTCGACTTGTCGCAAAGGGTTTCCGACAAATTCAAGGTGTTGACTACGATGAGACTTTCTCACCTGTAGCGAAGCTAAAATCTGTGAGGATTTTGTTAGCAATAGCTGCATTTTTCGATTATGAGATTTGGCAGATGGATGTCAAAACGGCATTCCTTAATGGAGACATTGAGGAAGAGTTGTATATGGTACAACCCAAAGGTTTTGTCGATCCTAAAAATGCTGACAAAGTAAGCAAACTTCAGCGTTCAATCTATGGACTGAAGCAAGCATCGAGAAGTTGGAACCGACGTTTTGATAAGGTGATCAAAGACTTCGGGTTTATACAGTGTCATGGAGAGGCTGTATTTACAAGAAAGTGAGTGGGAGCTCTGTAGCATTCCTATATTATATGTAGATGACATATTATTGATTGGGAATGATATAGAACTATTAAGCAGTGTAAAGGGTTATTTGAATAATAGTTTTTCAATGAAAGACCTTGGTGAAGCATCATACATATTAGGCATCAAGATTTATAGAGATAGATCAAGACGTCTAATAGGGCTATCACAGAGTACATACCTGGACAAGATTCTAAAGAAGTTTAGAATGGACGAAAGTAAGAAAGGATTCTTACCTATGTTACCAGGCAAGGTCTTGAGTAAGACTCAAGGACCGGCTACGGCAGAAGAAAGAGAAAGGATGAGTCGATCCCCTATGCCTCGGCAGAGGCTCTATCATGTATGCCATGCTATGTACAAGACCGGATATAGCACATGCCGTTAGTTTGACTAGCAGATATCAAAGTGATCCAGGAATGGAACACTGGACAGCGGTCAAGAATATCCTGAAGTACTTGAAAAGAACTAAGGATATGTTTCTTTGTTATGGAGGTGACCAAGAGCTCGTTGTAACAAGTTACACCGATGCAAGTTGGAACACCGATCCCGATGACTCTAAGTCACAATCTGGTACGTGTTTATATTGAATGGTGCTGTAAGCTGGGCAAGCTCGAAGCAGCACGGTGGCGAAATCCTCAACAGAATCGGAGTACATAGCGGCTTCAGAGGCTTCATCGGCGGTATGGATGAAGAGGTTCATTGTAGAGCTCGGTGTGGTTCCTAGTGCATTGGACCCATTTGTCATCTACTGTGATAACATGGGTGCCATCGCCAATGCACAAGAGCCAAGGTCACACAAGAGGCTGAAGCATATCAAGCTGCGTTACCACTCGATTCGCGAGTACATCGAAGATGGAGAAGTAAAGATTTGCAAAGTACACACCGAATGTAGCAGATCCGTTGACTAAAGCTCTCCCTAGGGCAAAGCATGACCAACAGAATGCCATGGGTGTTAGGTATATTACAATGTAATCTAGATTATTGACTCTAGTGCAAGTGGGAGACTGTTGGAGATATGCCCAAGAGGCAATAATAAAAGTGGTTATTATATATCTTTATGTTTATGATAAATGTTTATATACCATGCTATAATTGTATTAACTGAAACATTGATACATGTGTGATATGTAAACAACAAAGAGTCCCTAGTAAGCCTCTTAACTAGCTTGTTGATTAATAGATGATTAGTTTCATAATCATGAACATTGGATGTTATTAATAACAAGGTTATATCATTGTATGAATGATGTAATGGACACACCCAATTAAGCGTAGCATAAGATCACGTCATTAAGTTATTTGCTATAAGCTTTCGATACATAGTTACCTAGTCCTTATGACCATGAGATCATGTAAATCACTTATATCGGAAAGGTACTTTGATTACATCAAACGCCACTGCGTAAATGGGTGGTTATAAAGGTGGGATTAAGTATCCGGAAAGTATGAGTTGAGGCATATGGATCAATAGTGGGATTTGTCCATCCCGATGACGGATAGATATACTCTGGGCCCTCTCGTGGAATGTCGTCTAATGTCTTGCAAGCATATGAATAAGTTCATAAGAGACCACATACCACGGTATGAGTAAAGAGTACTTGTCGAGACGAGGTTGAACAAGGTATAGTGTGATACCGATGATCAAACCTCGGACAAGTAAAATATCGCGTGACAAAGGGAATTGGTATCGTATGTGAATTCATTCGATCACTAAAGTCATCGTTGAATATGTGGGAGCCATTATGGATCTCCAGATCCCGCTATTGGTTATTGGTCGGAGTGAGTACTCAACCATGTCCGCATAGTTCGCGAACCGTAGGGTGACACACTTAAAGTTGGATGTTGAAATGGTAGTACTTGAATATGGAATGAAGTTGGAATATTTGTTCGGAGTCCCGGATGTGATCCCGGACATCACGAGGAGTTCCGGAATGGTCCGGAGAATAAGATTCATATATAGGATGTCATTTTATGTGAATAAAATGATGCGGAAGGTTCTATGGAAGGTTCTAGAAGGTTCTAGAAAAGTCCGGAAGAAACCACCAAGGAAGGTGGAGTCCACATGGGACTCCACCTCCATGGCCGGCCAACCCTAGTGGGGAGGAGTCCCAAGTGGACTCCCCCGGGGGCCACCCCTCCTATGGAAGGTGGAATTCCCACCTCTAGTGGGAGGGAAGGTTTCCCACCATATGGAAGGTTTTGGGTTCGGGTTTATTCGAAGACTTGTAGTCCAACACTTGGGGCTTCCACCTATATATAGAGGGCCAAGGGGAGGGGGCCGGCCACCCCAAGACCACAAGCTGGCCGCCCCCATAGAGTGGCCGGCCACCCTCCCAAACCCTAGCTTTGCTCCTCCACTTCATATTGCCCGCATAGCTTAGCGAAGCTCCGCCGGACTTCTACACCGCCACCGACACCACGCCGTCGTGCCGTCGGATTCAAGAGGAGCTACTACTTCCGCTGCCCGGAACGGGGAGGTGGACGTCGTCTTCATCAACAACCGAACGTGTGACCGAGTACGGAGGTGCTGCCCGCTCGTGGCGCCGAACCGATCGTGATCAAGATCTTCTACGCGTTTTTGCAAGCGGCAAGTGAACGTCTACCGCAGCAACAAGAGCCTCCTCTTGTAGGCTTTGGAATCTCTTCAAGGGTGAGTCTCGACAATCCCCTCGTTGCTACCGTCTTCTAGATTGCATCTTGGCTTGGATTGCGTGTTCGCCGTAGGAAAATTTTTGTTTTCTATGCTACGTTATCCTACCGGCATCATAATGAACTTCCGCTTCATGCACAACCAAGGAGGAAGGTTATATATACAAAGAGTCACAGGCCAGGTGCTATGGCTGCTGCTCTCCAAAAGGATTCATGCCATCTGTACTTAGACCAAACCTTAAGTTCCTTGCATCCCGTGCAAAGTTTGGGAACTCTCTATCGATTTTTCTCCATTGGGATCCATCAGCAGGGTGCCTCAACATCACGTCTTTCTTACGGTCTTCTTTGTGCCATCGCAACAACCTAGCATGCTCTTTATTCCTGAACAAGCGTTTCAGCCGTGGTATTATAGGAGCATACCACATAACCTTGGCAGGAACCCTCTTCCTGGGCGCTCGCCCTCAACATCACCAGGGTCATCTCGTCTGATCTTATACCGCAATGCGTGCACACCGGACATGCATCCAAATTCTCGTACTCATCGCGGTAGAGGATGCAGTCATTAATGCATGCATGTATCTTTTGCACATCTAATCCTAGAGGGCAGACAATCTTCTTCGCTTCGTATCTGGCGGGCAATTCGTTACCCCTTGGAAGCTTCCTCTTAATTATTGTCAGCAACTTTCCAAATCCTGAGTCAGTGACACCGTTCTCTGCCTTCCATTGCAACAATTCCAGTGTCTGCCTAGCTTTTTATGGCCATCTTCGCAAGTTGGGTATAACAATTTGTTGTGATCTTCTATCATCTTGTCGAAGGCCAACCTTTCCTTTTCAGTTTCACATTCTCTCCTTGCATCAGCAATGGCCCGGCCAAGATCATCATCAGCAGGCTCATCTGGTGCCTCTTGATCTTCTACTTCATTGTCTTCATTGCCTTCTGCAGTATCATCGTATTCAGGGAAATTGGGATAACCGTCATCATCCTCTTCCTCTTCGTCATTGTCTTCCATCATAACCCCTCTTTCTCCGTGCTTGGTCCAACAATAGTAACTGGGCATGAAACCGGATCGCAGAAGGTGGCTGTGAATGAGACTCGAGCGAGCGTAATTTACGGTATTCTTGCAGTCCACACATGGACAATACATGAAGCCACCATGTTTGTTTGCCTCCGCCACGGCCATAAAATTATCCAGGCCCGCAGTGAACTCGTCAAACCGTCGGTCAATGTACATCCATTGCCGATTCATCTGCATGATATAATTAAGCTGATCAAAACCATTACGAACATCACGATGTATATATACACATGCATTTTATCAATTGCAGATGAAAAGGATAAAGTTGTTAACCTCGATGAAGAAGAAAAAAGCAAGTTAAGTGTGGCTTGATTTGTGTAAACTCAAGTGGCAAATCCTCTTAAGCATTTCATCAAACACCTCTTGTGCATGTGAAGAAGAGAGGAGAGCAATACACCCTCTTGTGAAGATAGTGAAAAAATGGCTAAGTGTGGCTCACACTTGGGCAGGGCAAGGTTATATAGCCAGAGGGGGGCCTTTGGACCCGGTTTGTCATACAAACCGGACTAAAGGGTTCCCTAGGCTGACACGGCCTGGCGCGCCCTCGGACCTTTGGACCCGGTTTGTATGACAAACCGGGTCCAAAGGCCGCTACAGGACAGGCGCCAGCCAGTGGGGTCGTCTGGGCAGAACCGGGTCCAATGGGGGCATTGGACCCGGTTTGGTTCAGCAGTGGGTCATTTGCTTGGGACCAAAGGCCTCTTCTCCACTAGTGCTCCTTAGTCAACACGATCAAAGTTGAGGCAAGATCATGGGCATGCGGGAGCACGAGGGCTAAGCCAACTTCAACCTTGGACTAGGTTTCTTGTGTTGAGTTGTATGACGTGGGTGTTGGTCCACTCATAGAACTTGTAAATACAATTTTTTTCTATAAATTCATCAAAACACAAAGTTTTTTGCATTTTTGCGGGAAAAATTATCAAGACTTTGTTTTTCTCTTGTTAATTTTATTTTATTTTATCTTTCATCTTTTTTCCTATTTATTTATGTGTCATTTTAGTTTACTTCTTATACTTTCTAAGTATTTTTAAAAATGCAAAATTTGAAAAAGGTTTTAGATTTAAAAATGTTAAAATTTGAAAATGTGCAGATTTTGAAAAAAAATGTACACAATTTTAAAACAAATCAGATTTTTTTTTGGAAAAAAGATTTAACAAAACAAAAAAGTGACAGATAAAACAGAAAAGAAGAAAAGTATACAATCCTTATGGTGTGCGATGTGCTGTATATGCTGACCGGCATATAGGCCCACCCCAAAATTCACCTTTTTGTTTTTGAGAATACCGAAAAATTCAGGGGGCTGCTTAACACCGACCTGGTCGGCACATCCAGGGCACCGCACACCCCGCGCATGCCTAAAGTGGTTTTAAAGGACAGATGGGCCGCCGCCCAACAACATCAGGTAATACAGTTTATCTTTTTTCGTTTCTTTTTCTTTTTTTCGGCTGATTCTTTTTAGACCCGATTTTTTAAAATTATTTTAGTTTTTTCTGAAATTTAAATATTTTAAAATTTGAACATTTTTCATATTCGAACAATTTTCAAATTGCAACAAATTTTAAATTAGAACAAATTTTGAACATTTTTTAGAATGAACACTTTTTTTTCAAAAATTCGATTTTTCCCAAAATTTGAACATTTTTAGAAAATGAACATATTTTAAATTTGAACATTTTTCGGTTATGAACAATTTTTAGCTTTGAACAATTTTCGTTTTGAACACTTTTCAAAATTTGAACTTTTTCAAATTTGAACTATTTTCAAATTTGAACTTTTACGATTTTGAACAAAAATACAAATAAACACAAAAGAAAGAAAACTAAAAAGAAAACATAAAAAAAACAGAAGCAGAAAACGAAAAAAAAGATGAAAATGAGCCAGGCCCAATACCCGACCAGGGTGTGCGGTGCCTGGTAGGCACCGACCTGGTCGGTGTCGCGATTCCTATTCTCCGCTCGCTGCGATCCCTACGATCGCTCCCGCCTGAAGCCAGTCGTTGCTGGGCTAGGCCCATTTAACAAGGATTCTCATTGTTTCCAGACAGTTTTTAGTTTAATATGGTTTATCTGTTTGTTTTTGCGGTTGGTTTCCTTTCTCGTTTTTTTTCCTTTTTTCTTTTCATTCTTTTCATTTCATGTTTTCATTTACATTAATTTTTATTATTATTTTCAAATTATGAAAAATGTTCATTTTTAAAAAATGTTCAATCTGGAAAATGTTTAGTCCTGAAAAAGTTTAATTATGAAAAATTTGAATTTCCAAAAATGTTCAGATTTTAAAAATATTGAATTTTGAAAAATGTTCGCGTTTGAAAAATGTTCGATTAGGAAATGTTCTGGTTTAAAAAATGTTCGTGTTTGAAAAATGTTCAATTAGGAAAATGTTTTGGTTTAAAAAATGTTCGATTTTGAAAATGTTTAGTCCTGAAAAAGTTTAATTATGAAAAAGTTGAATTTCCAAAAATGTTTAGATTTTAAAAATATTGAATTTTGAAAAATGTTCGCGTTTGAAAAATGTTCGATTAGGAAATGTTCTGGTTTAAAAATGTTCGTGTTTGAAAAATGTTCGTTTAGGAAAATGTTCTGGTTTAAAATAATGTTCGATTTTGAAAACTGTTTGATTTTTGGAAATTACTCAAATTATGAAAAAAAATCGCGTGAAAAATGCTCGATGTTGAAAAATGTTTGATTTTTGGAAATTGCACTTATTTTTAGTAATGTTCGTATTTGGAAAATGTTCGATTTTGGAAAATGTTCGGGTTTAAAAAAAGTTCGATTTTAAAAACTGTTTGATTTTCGAAAATTGCTCAGATATTAAAAAAAGACAAACAGAAAATAGAAAATCCTAAACTGTTCGAAAAATGTTTCTTAAAATGAAATTTTGTTTTTCCGCAGGCGAAAAGAACGATGGAACTGTCGAATGAAACAATACAACTATAGAGGAAATAATCTGGACTCACGCGCGCACGTGGAAACGCGACACACATCTTGATACCCAGTTATGGGCCGAGCCCATTGCTTCCGTAGTGTACGCGGAAACGAACGGAAGCTCCGCTTAGAGCGGCGAATAGGGACACCCGGTCGGTGTATAGGATTTCCGAAAATTCACCTGATTCACTTCGGCAGTATTTGCAGGCCCGTGCCTAGGCAAACCCTATTCTCCGCTTAATGCGGAGGATATCTGGCATGCCGCTTAGGGAAGCAGTTCTGGGCCAGGCCCATCAAACGAGAGGAGGGCTGCTTCGTCCCCTTCAGGCTTCAGGTTCGTTTTTTTCCCATACCTTCCGATATCAGTTTTTTCAACGTTTTTCTGTTCAGTTTATTTTGAACCTTTTCAATTTCGAAATTTTTTGAATTTTTTACATATTTAAAGTTTGTTTAAATTTCGAAATTTGTTCATACTATGAAATTTGTTCTTATTTGAAATTTGTTCGGACTACGAAATTTGTTCATATTCGAAATTTGTTCAGACTACAAAATTTGTTCATATTTGAAATTTGTTCTAATTTCGATTTTTTGAAATTTGTTCAGATTTTAATTTTTGAACTTTTCTCAACTTTGAAATTTGTTTAGATTCAAAATTTGTTCAAAATTGAAATTTGTTTACATATTGAAAAAGTTCAATTTTAAAAAATGTTCACTTTGAAATTTGTTTCATTCTAAAAAGATGTTCAGTTTTAAAAATGTTTACTTTTTTAAAAAAATGTTTTTGAAAAATGTTCGGTTTTCTAAAACTTCAGATTTAAAAATGAAAAAGAAAACAGAAAATAAAAGAAAGAAAAAGATAACGAAAAAAGAACGAGTACCTTTTGTTGGGCCGCTGCCGGGAGGCCCAAGAAGCTAGTACACAGGCGGAAAGGAGACTTGCTCCCGCTTAAAGCGGGCGATAGGAGCTCCCCCGTGCCTATCAGAAATGCAACTGCAAACATCGACGTGGTGCCTTCGTTGGGCTGACCATGAAGTTTAAGTGGACCCTCGGATGGCTCACATGGGCCGTTTCCACCTGCGCTCGCGGCCGACGACCGGAAAAAATAGTTACGGAGTAAATTAATTTCAGAAAGAACAGCCGAAACCGCAGGCTCGCCCGCGCTGGCTCCGGCGGCCGCCCACCATTTTCCCCTGCTCCCAAGACAGAGCTGCGGCGGAGCCACCGCCTCCCTTAAAATTCGCCCATGCCGCCGCCTATACCCTCACTCCGTTCCAATCCTAGTCCGCCATGGCTACCCCCACCAAGCCCTTTCCCCTGCGCCTCGCCGTGCCGCTCGCCCTCGCGCTCCTCCTTGCCCTCGCATTCGTCGCTGACTTCCTCGTCTCCCCCACCACGACCCCCGCTGTCGCCACCTACTCCAAGACGGTAACCAACATCTCACCCGGATTGCAGGGTGTCGAGAGAAGGAGAAAGAAGGGGAACAATGCGAAACGGGTGGAGATCCTCAACGCGACATACGCGGACCTACCGGCGCCGCGGTGGGACTGGGAGGAGATGCCCGCGGCGCCCGTGCCCCGCCTCGACGGCGCGTCCGTGCAGATCGGGGACCTCCTCTACGTCGCCGCCGGGTACGAGAGCCTCGACCATGTGAGCACACTCAACTCACTCACTCACTTCGTGCATGATTTTTTCTCCCACCTTTTTTTTCTTCGTGTCAATGTCATCATCAGCCTGTTGACCTACCTAATCGAATGTTACACTTGAGATGATAATCTATACTGCGCTGGGAAATGCTCGGCGGTACCAAGTATGGATGAAGCAAGCAGATTGTATTGCTGAACAGCCAAATATCATGCCGCTGCTCTACTCTGGTCTCTGGAGTAGAACTGTACCGCAGGCTAGTGCAAATTAATGATCAACGGATATTAAGCTCAAATAAATTAGCCGGATCTACTCTAGGCATTTGCCGAAAACTGCTGACAGTGTCTAACATACTTAAGTAGTAACTTACTAGCTGGAGCTGCCCACCCATGACGCCACCTCACTAATAAATTAGCCGGATCTACTCTAGGCATTTGCCGAAAACTGCTGACTGTTGTAATTTTTATTATTTTTAGGTCTATTTGTACTATTGTTGATGATCATTAATATATCGGTGGAATTTTCGCAAAAAAAAAACATAGGCTATTGCGAATGACTGATTTTGTCTGAACATTCCTTATCTGGCAAGTGTGTTCCACCGCGGCAGTCCGACAGGATCCTCATTTTGTGATATTTTGCTTTGGTTCATGCTATTTCAGGTTCATTCTCATGTGGATGTGTACAATTTCACCTCTAACACATGGACTGAAAGGTTCGACATGCCCAAGGAGATGTCAAATTCACATTTAGGAATGGTGTCAGATGGGAGATACATCTATGCAGTAGCTGGACAATTTGGTCCACAGTGTCGGCCAGCAGTGAACTGTAACTTTGTTCTAGACACAGAGACGAGAGAGTGGGGGGAATTGCCGCCTTTACCTGTTCCTAGGTATGCATTTGAGCCTTTTATAACCTATTCAAAAGGCTTAAAATTGGTGCATATGCATTTCTGTAATACTTGTTTTTGGTTACCATCAATATCCACTTGTTCCCTGAAAAGAAAGAATTCACATGTCCGTTCTGACTTTATTTTTCTCAACCGTTGCTTATCCATGTAACTGCTTATCATGCACACAAGATACAATCATTTGTAATTTGGTTCCATGATAATGTCACAACTGATATTCATTCATACATACAGTTGCGTAATCCAAATGTGGTAAGGATGTTTTTTGTCATTTTTAATTTGATGACATGACAATGTCACAACTGATGTTCATTCATACATCCCATGAGTAAAATTGTACGAGTGTCTTCTTAGCTGGGTATTTCTATCTGTTTGATCAGACATGCTACTGTAGAAGCTCCGTCAGTATACTGTAGCTATGCTGAAGAGATGAAGAGCAGTTCAGTGGTTAAGATTCCTGCGGGTCAAATTTTCCATTGTACAGATCGATCTTTAGTATACCATATGCTAGGTTAGCTTTAAAGATGAAAACTGCGAGACCAATAGGGAATTCATCTATACACCATGTCTGAGTTGGTTATTGCTTATACTATATGCTGCTATAAGTATTGTTATCAAGATTCCAATTCTTACTCTATAACATCTTGTAGGTATGCACCAGCTACTCAAATTTGGCAAGGGCGGCTTCATGTGATGGGTGGTGGCAAAGAAGACCGCCATGAACCTGGATTGGAGCACTGGAGCCTTGCTGTGAAGGATGGCAGAGCATTGGAGACTGAGTGGCGATCTGAAATACCCATACCGCGTGGTGGACCTCATAGGTAAATTTGTGTGCCTAGTGTGATACATTTATATGCTATTGCCCATTGCTAGACACATCCTTCTAATCATTATAAGAATGAACATATGTGTGGTGTGTAGTGGATACTGCTTAGGTTTTTTTACAACAAAAAAATATGTCAATAACTTCTTACTTCCATCTTTTGGTAGGGCATGTGTCGTTGCTAATGACAAACTCTTTGTAATTGGTGGTCAAGAGGGAGACTTCATGCCTAAACCAGGGTCACCTATTTTTAAATGTGCAAGGAGGCATGAGGTATGTATGTGCTTTTTGGTAAACATCGAACCTTGAAATATAAGAGTGCAAAATGTACATGACATTTTTATTTTGTGACCAATATATGCATTTGGCTATGCTTAGTAACTTACAATATAAAGCACACTGACATCTTAAATACTCATGTATGTTCTCTAATAAAATAGTTGCTGACAATGTACATGTGTTTTCTCTAATAAAATAGTTGTTGACAAAGTGCATGTGTTTTCTTATATTCAGGCTTTAATCTGTTGTTCTAGCAGTGACTTGTATAGTCTTGATTCATGTCACTGAAGTTCTTACCAGAAGCATGAGTCCCTCAGATTCACAATTGTTTCACAGGTTGTGTATGGTGATGTGTATATGCTGGACAATGGAGCTAAATGGAGGCAACTGTCTCCAATGCCAAAGCCAGATTCCCACATAGAGTTTGCATGGGTCGTTGTTAATAACTCGATAATAATTGTCGGTGGAACTACCGAGAAGCACCCTCTCACCAAAAAGATGATTCTTGTTGGTGAAGTCTTCCTTTTTGATTTAGAAACATCGGTATGTTCTTACTTGTGTGTAAATTGTTTTGCTTGATCATGTTGTTTATATTTTCCTCTGAAAACTGGGACATGACCAAACGGCTTAACATTTGCTATGCCATTTTTGCAGAAATGGTCAGTCATTGGTCGGATGCCTTTCCGGATCAAGACAGTCTTGGCTGGTTACTTTAATGGGTGGCTCTATTTCACTTCTGGGCAGCGGGATAGGGGACCTGATAATCCAACTCCGAAGAAAGTTGTCGGTTCTATGTGGAGAACAAAACTGCACGTCTGATGTGCAATGTTTTAACAGAGATTTATGTACATTCTTGACCTGGAAGTGATCCCATTTTCGAGCAGCTAGAGTTCGTACCGGCTGCTTTTCCCATGTAATTTGTTTTTTCATTGTTGAACTTGTCTTCTGCTTCACTGTTTAGATATGATTATTTTGGAAACTTGCTTACAATTTGATAGTATTTTAGCCTTCTAAGTACTGCTGCCTTATGCAGAGTTTCTTACAGAGGTTTCATGTAGATCGTTGCTTTGGACCTATCTCCATAGTCTAGTTGCTAAGGTATTCCCAGTTGTCCTTGTGAACGTTATTCTGTTTGGTTTTTAATGTTGTTCACTTATTATGGTTCTCACGTTTGGGACCTGGATTTTGGAGATGTCTTCAAATAACCCAAAGGCCAAAGCAACTCTTTGGAACAATCTTGCCCTTAAGTATCAACTACCAACTTTTGTGGAGAATATGTTCTTTGCTGGAAATGTAGATCAATGAGTTATATGACCAAGTTTCCTCCTAGCTGTTACAAACCGAACGGTCTTGACTTTGCTTTTCCTGTTTCTTAGCTGCCTTCTACAATTTGCTATTGAAAATGAATCATTGTGTGCCTTCCACAGTTTGCTATTGGAAGCGAATCACGATTGGTAAGGTTCCTTCCTTTTAGTGTTACCACCTTTTACAAATTATATGAAGATTCAGTCTCCGACCATGTCTTATGTCTATTTTAGAATTTAACTTTTCATGTACACTTAATCATAGCGTTGATTTTTAACGTTTCTGTAATTATAATGTTTTTAAAACACACCATGAATAATCATTTGCATATTTAATTATTTGTGTAGGATGGCAGTAGCCTTGACATCATACTGCCAGCATAAACTATCATTGCACCTTTTCTTCAAGAACTAGTTTGCCCAGCTACTAGAACAGTTGTTTGACTCAATAATAACATTATAATAAAACTTTTTTTCGTTTGATTCCACCTTTCCCAGCGCAGTTGGGCGATGACACGCTGGCTGGACTCGATGGTGACTTAGGCGTTAAACAATGCCAGCGTGCAGAGGGCACTGTCACGCTAAACAATGACTAGATCACATGGTGAGACCGACTGGCCTTATCACCTTCATTAGTAAAATCTGAGTATCTGACCCCTGTGCGACGTATGAGGCCCGATTTGGCGGTGGCGTAAATCTGGACGGCCGGCCTGCGACGAGCCGTCGTTGTCGCTGCTGGGCAACCTGCGCGGTTACCAACTCCGAACGCAAATGTGCCGACTCCATCTGCCTGGTCGTATGGAAATAAAAAGTTGTATGCAAGTTGCATCGCATAAAACTTACATGATTGAATATTCTACAGGGTTTTAATTCCATTGCTAGTGAGTGCTTCCCCTGGTTCCCTCAACTGTAGGCATGCTGCCGTGTGTCGGCTATGGCTGGCAAGCTGGGTGAGTCCTGTTCCTTCTTTTTTTTGTGCACAATTTTCTTCAGCGGTTTTGTGACATGGCGGAATCAATCAAACAAGTTTGATACTATAGTGACTAGTGGATATACTTTTCAGCATTTCTGTTTGTCGAATGCTCAAATGGAATCTTCTTTGACTCGAGATACTCGTCGTGGGATCGCATGAACCCAGAAGCTGTTACTGAAAAAAAAAATGTTGATGAAGACAGGAAGGAAAACGTTTCTTCTGAGAGCCAGATCGTGCGCACCTAATCAGTCTGCAACTAAGGCATATCTGGGTGATGAACCATTGAACTGTCTGCTGGCGCAAAGTTTTATAATGGAGAGGGAGTCTTTGTAATGGACAATGACACCCCGGACCAGACTGGTCTACAAGATGCAATTTGTGGGGCTCGCACCGGAAACCTTGGGTGACATGGGGAAGTGCAATTTTTTTGCTTGGCTGATCTTTCAAATCTGTGTTTAGACGGCAAATGGACTTGAATAAAGGGATGGCAAAATTATGGCCTATGCAAGCTTTATAACAAAGTGCAAGCATTCGCCAACCATCTTCTCTTCAAATGTGGGTTCACTATTGCAGTTTGGTCCACTTTGATATAGCTTGGCTTAACTTCCATGACGTTAAGCCAAGGGATTCGTAAGGCTTTTAAACCTTCCCAGAATGGTGGAGCAAAGGCATCCATAAGGTGGGACAATCTAGAAGACCATGGCGTCCCTGGCCACACGTTGGTTTCATGTGAAATTAGGAAGGAAAGGAATGCTCGTGTCTTTCGCAACCAATCAATAACATCAGCAATGCTTGTTTCCAAAATCAAAGATAAGTGGCAATGTGTTATCTTCTAATGTGGCTAAAGACTTGAGTAATGTATTGCTGCACGAATTTGTGTTTTTTTTCTTCATCATTTTGGCAAAGATAACTTGATAAAAGGATCACATGAGGAATATCGGACAGAGCACATCCCGCATAGTTTTTATACCATTTTATGGATAGGTTCCAGCGTATTTGCCTCTTCCATATATACCGCAAATTGGATAACCAAATACTTAAACTTGCATATACATGTCTCTATTGCTACCAATAAAATAAACTAGTAGAATACTAATTGGATACGAGACAAAAACCTCGGCTCAGTCTCCACCATATCATATAGATTCATACTACAAATAAAAACCAAAAACAGAACAACAAAATCTAATCCTTTTGGGTTGAATAGGGTTCGGATTACCCGTCAAATGTTCCCCTGAACACATCGTAGAAACGACCGATCATGGGAGCGAAGTAGCCAGCAGGCGGGTAGTCGTGTTCGTCCGGCGATGCCGCGACGGTAGTGCCTGACGACACAACCTTGGAACCAACAAGCGGCGGTACATGAGCCGCATGTTGACCACGGCGCGAAAAGGGAGGAAGGGCGGCGACGAGTAGATCGGCGGTGGTGGCAGCACGGAAGGGGTAAAGTGTAGCTGAAGCATCTCTCTCGATTCCCACCACGCGAGAGGAAACCCAAAACCTACGCTTGAAATCGTGTATATGCATGTATTCCCTCCGTCCCACCACCAAAGTGTCTCGATTTTATTAAAATTTGAATGTACATTTTTGATGGGACAGAGAGAGTATTAGATGACTTTCTGAGATTTGCCGCAAAAACTTTTGTGGGTCAAAGCCGTTTGCAGTATATATTCGGAACTTCTTTCTTTTTATCCCATGACCGCAAAACGGCGGTTAGTTTAAGGTTACATCCATTTTAACGGTATCTGCTAGAGTTGCTTTCGAGATATACTCAAATAGTACGGAGTATATGAATTACATGTATGTCCTGTTTGGTTGCACTGAATTGGCCTCTGAATTGGCTTTTTGGAATTGGAAACCTCAATTCTAGTGTTTGGTTGTACTCAGTATTGAAGTGTGGATTTGGAAACCAATTCAGAGCGCCTCCCCCCGCACGGCCAACTTACCTGTTCGCCAATTCAGAGCCCTGGACCTCCGTATTCGCTCGGAAACGGCCCGTCGCTCGCTCCCCTGCCTCTCCCGAGAAACGCCCCATCGCTCTCGCTTGTCTCGCTCCCGTCCCCGCGCTGGAGAAGGCGACCACGGCGGCGCCGCCAGGTACCGCCGCCGCCTCCCTTCCCACTCCGCCTCTGGCCTCCTTCCGCCCCTGCCTTCCCTCTGTCCCGCCGTCCCATTCCCCGTCGCTGCACCCTCCCCGTCAAACCCTAGATGCGGGGCGGCGGCGCGATTTGCTCGGCGGGCGGCGCGACGTGCTCGTGCCCCGACGAGCGACGGCCGCGGGCGAGCTCCTCCCTCCGTCGCGCCGCCGTGGGCCTCCTCCGCCCTAGGTCGCGCCGCTGCGGGCCACCTCCGTCCTGGGTCGCGCGAATCGGGTCTCGCAGTCACTGCTGCCTCCTGATCTAGACGGGCCATGGCTCACAGTCACATCCTTTTTTCTGATTTTTCTGATTTTTTTGTTCATCTCGAAATGAAACATGATTATGTGAAAAATAATATTAAAACATTCTGATATACATGTTTATTTTCATTCAGATTACACAATATATATTGTTCAAAGTCAAAAAACTTTCAATTCCGCACATTGTACATCCAAACAAGTTTTAGAATTCCATTGCAACTTCGATTCTATATGTGAATACCACGCGCATCCAAACAACATTTGTGGTATTGAATTGAATTGGTTGATTTGGTTTTCCATTGCCAATTCAATTCAGAGCCCAATTCATTGCAACCAAACACAGCAGTACTGTTTTGGAGTTTCTTTATTATAATCATAACATAGGCCGTTAATCCCTTTATTATTAGAAAGTAAAAAAAAAGTTCAGCATTTCACACAAATTCTGAAAGAAAATCCGACTTTGCTCCCTGCCCACCAGGCCACGAACCGTGGCCAGCCGTGCGGAACTTTCTGGCATCCTTCACACGCAAACCGGGAGGCGGTCCGCCACGTCACCCACACAACTGCCCAGGATCCAATCACGTGTCCCTAGCTCTCTTGGCTCCCTCGCACGCCACTGGCCAACTCGCGGGTGGGCCCCACATGCTCGCTCGGAAAATAAAAGGGCCCACTTCCCCGTCTCCTCCCGCCCTCCAACCGCCGGTAGCCCGTATTTGATCCTCCTTCCCGCCCTCATCATGGCCGACGCCGACCGCCTCGCCGGAGCACCACCGCCACCGCCGGCTCCTCCATCCCTCCCCCCGATCCCCACCAGGCCGGCGATCCGGGTCCCGTCAGCAGCCTCCGACACCTACCCGCCGTTCTCCTCCGCGCCGCTGCTCCCGCTCCCGCCCGTCGACGCGCAGCTGGAGCGCTGGCTGCGGCGGCTGGGGGCCTTCCTCGCGGCGTCGGGGCTCTCGGCGTCGACGCGGGCGGAGGTGGCCCTCGCGGCGTCCGTCCTGGCCGTGGTCGGCGTGGCGCTGCCGGCGGCGGCCGTCGCGCTCTCGCCCTGCCACGACCGCGGCGTCGTCTGCGACGACTACGAGGTGGAGCTCTTCGAGGAGTTCGTCATGGTCTCGCAGGCCGCCGCCGCCGCCGTCGCCGTCGCCTGCGTGTCCAGGAAGATGGCCATGTACGGCCTCCGCAAGTTCCTCTTCGTTGACCCCGAGCTCGGCATGCGGATCCGCTTCCAGAAGGAGTACGCCGCCAGGATCGAGGTCAGCTCTCTCCGTAGTCTCGCCGGCCAGCCTCAGTTTTTTTTTTTTTGGCTTACTAATCTTGCTTGTTGACTAGTCCTGCCACGAGTTTCCCGTAGCTTTTCTCCTTGATTGTGAAATGAGGCAAGGAATTGGTTCCAATTCATGTTACAGTGAGACAGCGCGCGCTTCCAGCAATTTCTTGCCTACTTGCTACTATTAGTAGATGACTACGAAACTATGATATGCATCATTTTGTCCAAACATGTGAGCTCCAAGGATGGATCAAGTGGCATCAGGGGCCATTGTTTATATATCTTGTGCTTAGATTCAGCACGTCTGCTTGTTTCAGACTATCTGGCACACTACCGAAAATCTGAAGCCTCCTGTCTCGCCGGCCAGCCTCAATTTTTGCTTAATCTTGCTTGTTGACTAGTCCACGCACTGAAGCTCTATCCCGAGTTTCCCGTAGCTTTTCCTTAATTGTGAAATGGCTCATTTAAATAGTAGTTCGAATTCATGTTCCAATGAGAGGGCACTTCGACCAATTTCTTCCCTACTTACTACTACTACTAGTATTTGACTACGAACTACTATTTAAATGAGCAGGTTTGCTCATTTAAATAGTAGGTAGGCAAGATATTTTTTTTGGCTTACTAATCTTGCTTGTTGACTAGTCCACGAGTTTCCCGTCGCTTTTCCTTGATTGTGAAATGAGGCAAGGAATTAGTAGAGAGCGCTTCCAGCAATTTCTTGCCTACCTACTATTAGTAGATGACTACGAAACTATGATATGCATCATTTTGTCCAAACATGTGAGCTCCAAGGATAGATTAAGTGGCATCAGGGGCATTGTTTATATATCTTGTGCTTAGATTCAGGACGTGTGCTTGTTTCAGAATATTTGGCACACTACCGAAAATCTGAAGCCTCCTGTCTGGATCCTTTTCTATATGTATTTTTGTCGCCTTGGATTCGTTGGTCGGTGGATCTATGCAATTGATTCTATCAGTTCCATATGTATATGCATGTGCCTACTTGTGTCCCCATGTGAATCAAGGCCATGGGCGTGTTAAAGCAGGTTTGTGTTTGTTCCAGCTATCAGTTTTGTGGCTGACTGTGAATCGAGGTTCTAGTGTTTTTTATTTTTTTTCGAGAACCCTTTGCGTTTCCTTTCATTGAAAAGATAGAGGGAAACAGTTTACAAGCCTCCTAGGAGGTAGATTACAGATTTTAACCAAAAAGCCTCCTATGATGGTTCTAGTGTTTTGTGCCACATGTCTGTTTCATAATAGATTCAGTTATGCTCTTGAAGACAAGACACACTTGCATTCAGCTGCTATTTGTAACACAAAATTTGAAATTGCAAAATTTCGTGTGCCTAGGACTAGAACCATCATAAATTCATTACTCATTAATGCTTACGAGTTTTGGCATTCCGCTTTTATGCTGACGAGTGATGCGGCCGCTATGACAGGACTTCTTCCGAACGCTGCTGTGGTGGATATTGCCATGCTTTCTCGTGAAGGTCACCCGAGAAATCTTCCGCTTTTCGCACATGCTCCACGAGTCGACCTGGAGAGCATTCATTGTGTTCTTTGCTTCCATCATCTCATGGATGTATTTGACCACAATCGTGCTGTCTTCGAGCCTGCTTTTCAACTTGGTTTGCAATCTTCAAGTTATTCACTTTGATGACTACGGCAAAGTTCTAGAGCAAGATGCAGATCCTTTAGTCTATATGAAAGAGCACCTGCAGCTCCGCCATAATCTCTCCAAAATTAGTCACAGGTTTCGCATGTTCCTTCTGCTGCTCTTCTTGTCTGTTACAGCAAGCCAGTTTGCCATTCTTTACAAGACAACAGCATACAAAGGACCAATCAATTTCACCAATGGTGGTGATATAGCTGTGAGTACTATATGCTTGTTTAGTCCGAAAAATAACACAAACTTCCCCATCTACATATGCTAGTACAAAAAGATCAGATTATAGATACAGTTGTTTATGTGGTGCAGGTGTCTTCAGTTGTTCAAGTTGTTGGTCTCGTCGTTTGTTTACACGGAGCTGCTAAAATTTCTCATAGAGCTCAAAACATTGTTGCAATAGCTAGTCGGTGGCATGCTTTAGCGACATGCTCTACTGATTCTACATATGGAAGCACCCCAAACGGTTCTACGCACCTTGCGACCTTTCCATCACAAATGTTTCTGAGAGATTACTCTGAAAGTGACTTGGAGTCTTTGGAAGGTGGCTCGGTGAATGGCGGTTCTCATAACTCAGCTCAATTGACATCTTACCTGTCCTCATACCACAAGAGGGAATCGCTTGGTTAGTATGCTAAAGCTTCATTTAAGTTTGCATTGCTAAAACTTATCTTAAAACTCCCTTCAAGTTGCATTGCTTAACCATTCTTAATATTGTTTCTGCTGGCAGTGCAATCATGTTATTTTACTTTCCTTCCTCTTTTTCTCATGTATTTTCTTCTCTCTTGCGCTCCAGTGCTCTATCTGCTAACCAACCCTGGTGGCATCACGCTATATGGCTGGACCGTCGACCGGACATTCCTCAACACGATCCTGACGGTCGAGCTAACCCTTGTGTTGTTCGTGCTCAGCCAGACCATTGTGAGCCCAGCGAGTACATCATTCAACAGTTACATGAGTTTTCGGTGAATGGAGTTTGGTGTCAGCTGCAACATTGTGATTTTGGTTCGGAGAGCATGACACCCATAGAGATAGCAGGATTTCTATGCAAACATTGGACGTCGGCGAAGTTGATCGGTCCTATACAAGCTCGCGTTGTACACTTTATCTGGGAAAATGCATGGTTGGTATTTCTTGATAATTTCCAAGAAATGCACACCGTCCCTGCTAATGCGAAGCTTGCAATCGCCGGACATAGTCCCGTTTGATCGCTGGACTATGTAGGGTACAGACTGACCCGGTTGTATCTTGGTGCAGTTTCTGAGCTGCCACCGTCCCTCTCTCCATGTGAAGGTTTTTTCGGGAAAACCGCTCCATGAGAAGATGGTCCTGTCTCTTTTTTTGAAACAAGTATGGTCTTGTCTCTTGATTTTGCTGTGCATATGTACATGCGCCGTTGTATACCACTCGATATCTACAAGACTGAGTTTCTTTACTAGTTTTGTCAATTCTGCTGGATTAAGATGGTGTACAGTATATGTTTTGACGCATAAAGTGGAGATGTAATTGAACAAGATCTCTATCTGCTGCATTCCTGGGACAAAAACACTGACTGTTCTAACCTGAAAGGGCAACAAAAAAATACCCACGCTCGTTAGGAGGATTTCAGAAAAATAATTATTCCAGACTCTCTTTTTACGAAACAGTATGCAAGTGGGCCAAGATTAGGGTACCCTCTACCCTATTTGGTCAAAAAAAAATGAACTAACAATTTTGGATAACATCATCATTTTAGTTCAACTTTTGCACAAAAGAGGGTGAAGGGTACCCTAATGTTGCCCCACTTGCATCTAACTAACAGCCTTGCTTATTTTGCCAAAAGAGTGTCGATCGGAGATTCAAAGGAGCATAATATTCGGACATACACTGGAACCTCTACAGGATCAGTGATCGCCAGAACAGCAGATTTCACCCTGATATAACAAAATGACCAGCCACGATTAGAAGAATTCACAAACGGAATCTAACCTACCAAGCATCATACTACACGCAAACGATCAGAAAAGTCATTAAGAATAACAAGTTCACAGCATCCAGGGTTCCATATCGGCAAGAGAACATAGCCCTAAGATCTAGCATCCTCTGGGTATCAGATCTCAGGTGTCTATGGGTAGCTGCTTCTTGTGCTTCAGAATTAACCACTAGTTCTACTCCAGTTCTTAGCAAATGCTTAATCCATCGGGATAACCACCATTCACAACGTTGCAGAGGTTTCAGATTCACCTAAACAAAAAACCAACAAAATGTCACCAGTATTAGTTTGTCACTTGATTCAGATCATTAAATGCCTGCTGAATCCAACGGAGAAACTGAATAATAACATTAGTTAGTGACACGCTTAATTAGCAACTTCTAAACAGAACTTCTTACCAGCAAGAGGCTAGCGGGAGCTGGAGAGATTCTTCTTCTTGTTCCTAGTAGACATTGCGTGCGACGAACCCTCAACATTAGTAGCTGTTTTCCCTTTCTTCCTCTTTTGCTTCCTGCCATCGAGCATGCCACTCTTCTTCGATTCCCAGGCCCCGATTGGCTTGTCAAGGGCATCCTCACTCGATATCGCCTTGCATATCATATCAACCACAGCCCTAGAAGGTGCAGGAGGATCACATTCATCTTCTTCGTCTAGTAAAGTCAAAGATGCACTCCCTGTCCTAGGGATATTCAGCCAATCCATGATAGGGTTTTCTTTATCATATAGTTCAACATCCATCATCATCCTGCAAGGATCGAACTCTTTATTTCCCTTGCCATCTTTTTCTCCGGTGTCTATTTTCGATTCTTCGGTCCGCAGCCTGAGATTGTAGCGGACATAGACCAACTTGTGGAGCTTTTCATAAGCGAGCTGGTTTTTCGCTTGTGTGTGCATTAGTGCAAATGGGCTCCAGTTTCGCTCACGCCCACTAGAGGACATGCACTGAGACACAATTCGAATTGCATAACCCTGTAGTATTCTGACTTCTCCTCCATACATCAGCCACCAAGAAGCTGGTCTTACTTTGCAAGCTCCATGTCGAGCTAATTCTTTGTCAAATCTGCCTCTGGAAGTACGGAACGTTTCAAATTGTTCAAGTGCCTCAGCTGCATTTGCAGGTGAGTCTGCAACCTTCTGAATTGCAATTGTGAATGTTTGCATATAATGTGGATTGCTGGCAAGATCATACTTGTAGTGAGCCTCAGGATCAAGCATACCAGCTGTAGAGGAAAGAGAGTTAGACAGGTACAAAATGCACTGAAGGGGAAAAAAAAATTAAGACATATGCTAGCTTAGTCTTTACCTGCAATCATGAGAGTGTCATTGTACAGATCTGCCACCCTCTTGTCCACCACATCTATTACATTCTTCAAATCCTCTGACCCCTCTTTAAAAAGAGAGAGCAATTCTTCCCTAGCAGCCATCATCCGAGGCATAAACCCAGAATGCATCCCTATCTTCCGTGAGTCTGCATACTGAAGTACAGAATAAAGTGGTCGGATTATATCTAGCACCCACTCCACATCTTCCCACCAAGAGCGGCTTATTAAACAGTCATACGTGTAGTCATAATCTGTCTCCCTGTTCCAGGAGCCATCGGCCCACTCATCCAAGACCATCCACTGCCTGAGCTTGTCTTGGATATCCACGAAACTTTGTAGGAACACAAAGTCAGTTCCAAACCTTGCAGCGTTTGGTTGGATCAGCTCTCCAACCTTAATGCTCATTTGCTCGTGCAGCTCAGAATGATTGTAGAAGAACCTACATATCCGCTTGGCGCTGGAGACCACCGCGTCAATTTTGGGGATGTTTCCGATGTCCTTCAGCATGAGGTTAACAGTCTGAGCTGCACACGGCTGCCAAACAATGTGTGGATACTCCTTGATGAGTTGACCGCACGCTTCCTTGAAGCCGGACCCATTCTCCGTCACAATCTGAACCACGAAGCCTTGCCCAATCTCCTCCACCACCACCTTCCTAACTGACTCATACAGATACGGGACACTCTGCATGCGTCCGGTGGCATCGACAGACTTGTGAAAGAACATGCGCCCGTCGCAGGAGACCATGAAGTTCAGAATGGTCGTCCCGGTGGGTCCTGTCCACGAGTCGCACATGACAGTAACACCACACCGACCCCAGCGTTGCTTCCAATTGGCGACATACCTCTCCAGCTCATCATACTCAGCCTGAAGGCACGGTCCGTCTATTTCTGCCGCCGTAGGAATGTGCTGAACCTCCTTACCAAGCTGCTGCGTCAGTCTCAAAGCCTCTCGGAAATGCGGGCAGTCAGCCTTCTCCCCAGAAATGCCGTTGGCATGGAAAAACTTGGCCCAAGCTTCACCGAGCTGCTCACTGGAATCCTTTCCGAGGGCACCCTGGAGACGAGGCAGGGTGGATGCCCTGCCGCGGGAAAAATCTGAATGAAGCCCGAAATCAGCAGTCACTCTCTGCCTAGTCCTCGGTGCAGGCTTCTTCTTTCTGGCAGCTACAGTACCTGCAAGTTTGCAACCCATCCATGTAAGAAAAAAAATAGTAGACCAGATTCTACCATAGCAGCAATCTGATAGGGGGAGGAAGGATAAATCCCATCAGATGAGCATTCTACATTTCTAGTGAAGATAGGAGATGCAGATAATGTTCTTGCATTCCATCACACAGCAAGAACCATACAAGGATGCCTATCACAACCTAGTACATTATCGCAGACTAAACTAAAAAAAAATATGGGTTTTTCAGGAGGAGAACTAGACAACGCGTCGCTCTACAGCCTGAAGTTCGTGCTGCTGATACCCTAATTTCGGCTGTGACAGATCGAGAGCTCTACGGATCACTCGGGGGTGAGTTTGAGCGGAAGGCCATTAGTTTACCGGTGCGTGGTGAGCGCAAGCCCACGCGGACGCCCCAGCTGGTGCTGCTGCTCCCATCATCAGAGTCCGATTCCATGCGGATGCGGCGGTTCCAGCCCTGGTCTGGTTCGGAGGAAGACGAAGTAGCCGCCGATGGAATGTTTGGGGGAGAGATTTTGGGGGAGAAGCATCCAGCAACAGTGTGGGCCAAATGGGCTTCCTAAGGCCAGACAGGCCGAATGCAAGATGTCCTTTGATATATTGTGTAAAACCAGACAGTTATAGGACAATAGCAACTCTTGTCATAGTGGATGAAACAATTTGCCAAGTTGTTTGACGAGCTTGGTCGGTTTTCAACTTCTGTTGGAATAAATTGTTCCCTCGTGCCAAGTACATCAGTGCAGATTCCTCTACTCCATACAAAAACTTACACGAGGTGCACATTTTAGACTCGGTCCAAATGAGCAAGACACGTTAGTTTGGAAGCTAACCCCTGCAGGTACTTGGTCCTCCAAGAGTGTGTACAAGCACTGCTTCAACAACCTCGCTCTCCCTCCAAATCAGCAGCCCAAGATTGTTCCACAACAAGTCATTACATTGCTCAATCAGGTTTGGCGGGACAAAGAGATAGTGTCTCATGTGCAAACGCTTGCTTGGAGACTTCTTCGTAAGGCTCTCCCCACTGGTAAGCGAGCAAGCAGATTTTCTAAATATATAGATGAATATTTCTCTAGGTGTGGAGGTATGGAAGATGAGATACACATGCTCTTTCTTTGTCCTTTTTCTAAAGCTGCATGGTTCTGCAATCCTTGGCATATATCTAATTAACCTTTATTAAAACAGAGCTACTTGCTGCAGCTCACAACCTGTATTACTAACATGATCAATGCTTTGCTTTCCTCTGACCACCCATGGATAAATACTACAAATCTATATACTTTTTTGTGGTGTCTTTGGAAAGCAAGAAATGATACTCTTTTTGGCAGAAAAATCCGAAACCCCGCCCAGGTGTTTGCTGCCTTTAACGCTGTTTTGCAGAAAAGTAATCTGGAAGGAATGTTGCCGCACGCGGACCAGGGCTGAGCCTGTGCGAGGATCAACTGCAGCACCTTCACCCTACCATCATGGAGACACAGGTCCACTCTTGCTCAATTTTCTGTGATGTGGCATGGAAGATACATGGAAATGCTCAACAAGCTCCTATTGGAATTGGGATTTATATACAGGTGGATAATAACCACCATTTCAAACAGCTGCATATCGCATCAAGCTGAAGCTCTTACTCTTGTTCGTGCTACCAAACTAGGTGTTGTTATCTAGCTACAACAGCCCCAGTTCTTCACAGATAGTACTATCTTGGCACAAGCGGCTTCTACCAACTTCATCTTATCTGCTATGAGCCATTGGGAGATCAGGCCTCAGTTGGCGACCATTTAAGCATCCTCTTCATTTTAAGCAAACAGGGTCAAGAATATCTCAAGAAACCTGAATGTTAAAGCTCATCGTTTAGCTAGATTAGTTACAAGGATTAACTCTACGTCTGTAGCTATCAAGATGCCTATGTCAGGATGTAGGTCTTTGTCCAGGCAGAGAATCCTCTCTAATCTAAGCATGAATCCTTTCAAGCTACTTTCTGTAAAGTGCTGCTGATTTTAATAAAATCTCTATGTTAAAAAAAACTCCAATTACTTCTAGCATTCCAATCAAGCAGTGGAAGAACGTCTCCGTAGCCAAAGAAAAACCTATAGTGCTCAGCAGTCAGGACACAGCGCCATACATAGCAAAACTCTTTCAGCCAGTCTATCTGAACAATGGGGGAAAATGTGTGTACCACGAAAATTGGCTATAAATATGCACCTGGAACGGAGAGAGTGCTGGCTATACACAACATGGGTTACAGAACAGAGAGCTACATATTGAGCTACCAATCTAATGGCCCCAATGATGCTAAATGAAGAATCAATTTTGACTCTATTCTATTTGGAAAAACCTAGTGGCGCTACAAAAAAAAAGTATGTCAAAACTTCAGTACATCCCTTTGAAAACGGTGCTTGTTCGGCAGATGCTTGCTCCATGTTCCTCATACTCTTCCTTCGTGTGGCAGGACTGGATGAGAACAGATAAAACACTTAATTCCATGTATATCAATTTATTCATGTGGACAATAAGTATGATTGAATGAATAGCAAAATTAAAAATAGCACCATCAGTAGTAACACGAACTGAATGACTTCCAACTGAACCTTGGCCTTTTACCGACATGTAACAGTTAATATAGCAGAAATATACGCACTGTTATCCACTTCTGCATGTGAAATGAAGTGTCAAGTGACAGGTACCTCGAAAAATTCAGGGCTAGATGCAGCTACTGAACCCCCGAACCAAACTGCATAGCTCTGTATAGGATGGGTGACCACGTTGACCTCAACAGGCTGACATCACAATAATAGACAAATGAAACATACACATAATCAGTCACATGTAGACTACTGATTACAGCAGGCTTACATTGAAATATGAACATATATAGAAAAAACCAACTATTCATGTCATTAATAGAGAACCAAGCATTGCTGTACTTACTTTCACTTCCACATGATGACGGGCATTAGTTGCAGCAACACGATCATCTACTATCTTCTTTATATTATTTTGGAGCCTCTTGTGGAAGTCTTTAAACATGGTAGTTCCACCAGATAATACAATATTCTGCAAATTGTACAGATTTCATACAGTATCACATTGTCAGCATGTCACTCCTTATTGGCTTATTCTTAGATGTGTCTGCAGAGCTCAAAGAAAGCACCTTATACAAAGCTCTCCTCGTGTCAATTGGTGCAGATTGAACACAGCTATCAATCAGTTCAGGTAAAGGAGTGGAGAAATCAGCAGAGTACATCTCAGGATGGAAGAAGATCTGCATTAGTGTTATTACAAAATTACACCTGATTCCAACTACTCTTCTTGTGTCAAGTTTTCAAGAGCAAGTGCACATGGAAACTGTCACCTCTTTCTTCTAATAAAACATGTAACAACCAACAACATTAAGCTCACAGGGAAACAAACATGGACTTATTAACACCTGGATTTCTTTAGAGCTTCTAGAATATTTCATAACCTACCTATACCAATGCTAAACCATAGCCCTGGAACAATCCTGAGCTACTTATTGTTTAGTTCCTCTGTTCCCTTTTATAAGGCAGGCTTAATTGGTTGCCAAATGTCCTATAAAATGGAACGGAGGGAGTATTTATGAATAACCGAAACATGATACCAGTTCCCAATATATTAGTCAACCTGTCTTCCAGTCAGATGATTCTATAAGTATGTAAGGCACTGCAGCCTTCAAGTTTAAACAAACAACGGCATACATTGCTCTGATGCCTGCTGACAAGAGCTTAACATGTGAACCATCATATTAGCACTATCACACATTTAAACCCCCATTGTTTTCCTTATTACTGATGATCTTAAAGAGTGAAATGATTTCTTCAAGTAACCATAAATGTTCCATCATACTATGTAGTTTTAATCCAATAGTGTAAACCAAAAGAAGTACAATGGATAAGTATAAAAATACTGAGCACGGACAAACCTCTGGTCCAAGAAAACGCTCATATCCAATGTCAAATGTGTATGGAACCCCAGTCTTTGGTTTGACTGCGGACCATTGCTTGACATATTTACTAGGCTTGCTGTCAAGTTTCTTGAACTCCTGAAGTTGTAGAGTTCGATCAATAACCCCATATCATATTTGTGAACACATGAATTCATACAGAAATGAATGCATAAATGAGTTGGCATTGCAAAAGAAAAGCCCGAAAGGTAGGTGTTAGTCATTATTAAAGTAACACAAGAAAATATGTGCAGCATGTAAACCAGTTCCATGACAAAATAAACACATTTCAGTAGTAATTTCTGCAGAGAGAATATATTTTAAATTTTGGCTTACATGGAGAAAATTGAAGTCTCAATCAACTATTCCACTGAATAATATACTTGTGATCATTGGGCAGTAAAGGACAAAACACATAAAATCAAGACATTAGTTCTAAGCAACACAATACCTTGACAATGTCTGAGGAAGTATAGCAATACGTTTCTTTCACCCTACGAGCTATATCCAAAGCATCATCAGGTGGAAGAAGCTCACCTCTTTCCTGCATATTGCAAGATGGTAATAAGTACTAACAACATTTTTTTATTATAATACAAGTCTTAATAATCATAGAAGCAGTCATGTTCGTGCAGAAATCCATTGCCTCTGATCACCAATATATGCTGTTTTGGGGACCCAGGGTATTCAAGATGAAACTTCGACCGCCGATTTATATTAATATATGTTGCTTGAGTATATTTTCATAATGGATCTAGTGATATCTTCATATTCATAGTGATGGTCAAATTTTAAAATGTCTGTCTGGGCCAAATCCAATATCGACAAACATTTGTGATTGGACAGAATATCATGTTTCGCTAGCTTCTGCAGAATGGACCACAACTAAGTATTGAGGGCAGATAACATGTTGTGGTCCTGCAGCAAAATGGAGTTCTTACCCAGATGGCAACAAGCAAATTCCAATTTTCCATCTTAAAGCATGTATTTTCATTCAATCAGTATTCACTAAATTACAATTTAGATTAACAGGCCACTCAAATACTACGGTAGCACTAGTAAATAGCTATGGTTCAAATTTTTCTATATTCGTGTGGTTCAAGTTCAAATAAGCAATGCTTCATGATAGATCATGTCAACAAAATTAATTTCTTCTGGATCATGTAAGGTCTGCAGGCAAAATATTGGGGAGACTGGAACCTCAGATATCCTTACAAAAGGAATGGAAAATCTTCCAAGCTGATCAATCAAACCATCCGTTCATGCAAGCACAAAACTAACGTCAGAATGACAAGCAATAATGCACAACCCATCGAGGGCCTATCCACTAACGTGAATACTGATCAGGAGGCTTCACAAAGCTAATCCATGAAATTATTTAACTGATTAAGAATCATTTTGAAATTGTTGACCAACTTGTAGTGTTATCCAATTATCACTATCGTTGAACTATCCAAACAAATATTATAACGTAAGAAATATTTACTGAAGTACCTACCAAATAAGTGACGATCTCTTGTTAGGGTAAAGCAATTCTACAAATAAAAACTTCTAGAGATAAAATTCAATTCTCTAGGTAACTCCATACCACCGAAATATAGATGCAAGTGCATCAACATTAGGGCACCCTCTCTCCTCTTTAATTCAAAAAATTGAACCTAACTTTTCCAATGAGTAAAGTGAGTACAGGGTACCCTAATGGTGGCCTACTTGCATCTAACACTCAAATTTCATAATTTAGTAAATTGCTATTCAACTGTTCTGGTTTAGTAAAATACTGCACAAACTCGCTTCTACTAATGTACTCCCTCCGTACAGTAATATAAGATATTTTAGACACTTTTAAAGTAGACTAGATAAAAAATCAAAAGGAGTGAATCTACACACTAAAAATAGACTAGATACACACAAAAGCGAATGAACCTTCAAAAGACCTTAAACGTCTTATAAAACCAAACAGAGGGAGTATTTACAATATACCACTGCTAGATACAGAACCTATTTATGAACAGCAAAAGTAACTTTGACACCTTAATGTAACCCTAGAAAACGCGGGAAGAAAATTAAATACCTGTAAGAGCTGCATAACAAACTGAGTTACATCACTTCCAGATAGAGGAAAAGACTTTATGCTGCTCCCGATTACATAGCCGTTAACAACTGGCACAATATGTGGGGCTCCATCCCCAATGTCAACTACTACACCTGTCATATCAGGCTGACAAAATATATTGGTCAAATTTAATGAGAACTGTTATATCCTGCCAGAACACTTGTTGTTTAGATGAGTCTACTTTATCAATGTTCTTTTCTCCTAGAGTTTAAATAAGCATTGAGTTTGCAGTTGTATGTGATTTTGCATCTTCTTTGCTGCTATTTATGCCTAGAACACAATAAATAACAAAAATATCTTTGCAGAGCTTCACAATACGAATTCCCAGTAAAAACAAATTTTAGCTGGCAGTAAGTTAATAAGCGCTCACTATGCCACCACCAAGTGATAAAAAATAGCAGTAATTTTATGATTGCCACAAAATGGTTCCATTTATTTCAGGTTATATTTACGCTCAAGAAACTCCATGGTTCATACTGGGAATAGAAAAATATATGTCTAAAGTGATATAGAAGTTCCAGGGGCTGGGCAAGCAACAGGTATGCATGTGTAATGTTACCCAAAAATGAACTGAGATTTTGTCAGAAGATGCAAGGAACTATGATCTAAATTCATGAAAGGGGAATCTATCTTAATCGGTATGAGACTAATACGAGGATTTTACATTGGCAATCTGTTAAATCGTTCACAAGGCAGTTTGTTCCAGTGAAAAAGATGAAGTCCACATGTTGATAACCATACTTGATAAACATAAGCATGAAAGGAGGTGATTCAAGACCTACCTCAGAATCCGACTCCTCTTCAGAAAGACTTTTCAGATACGCAAATCCAGCAGAGAGGCTGAGCACAGATTGGACAGAAATATATAGACCAGGGACATTAAAGGTCTCAAACATTATTTCTCCCATACATTCACGACTTTCAGGCGTACTGACAGGGCTATCAGTAAGAAGGAAATAATGTTCTTCAGGATTGCAGCGCAGATAGTTGAAAATGGATTGCTGCCAAAATCTCTCCATTGTATCCCAATCGTTAACCTGGAAAGCAGAGACAGGGACATGACATGGTGGCATATTGCACAAACGAAGGACAGAGTTATTACGAACGAAAATGCATATTCATACCTGACCATGATGAATTGGGCTTCTTGAACTGTACAGGCCACTAGATTTGAAATGCGAGAGAGCCTCGTCCCCGATAAAAAAATCAAGGTCGGCCATGACACCTGCATTGTACTGCGCTAACCAATTTGCACTGCTGCACTGCTCTGATTGGTCCAAGAAAGATTCATTTACAGCTACTACGGTAGGGATGGTGAAAGTTGGTTCAGAATTGCCAGCGAACCCAAGTTTGCTATACCTACACACAGAAACACAGAAATCATGTAAGGAAACATGGCGATGACCTTACGAGAGCAAATATTTGCAAGGGACATGCATTTGAAATAGTCGAGCAGCTTTGAAGACATCAACACGATTTCAAGAGAGACATTTGTGTGCGGGCAGTTATTTGCTGCCTTCTATCGTCTTCATTTGCATGTAATAATACACATAATACATCAGGTAAGACAAGCTACAGTACTTCCTAGAAGACTACAGTGTAACAGGAACGATAAATTTAAGCTAAACAACATTATAGATAGATATAATCCTGAAAGGTATAAGCAGTTTCATTTGTCGAATCACACATCAAATGGGTAATATCTCTGGATGTTGAGTTCATAGATCCAGCATAACAGACAAATACTGCATTACCGGCGCTGAATGGACAGATACCTAGTTCAGGTAACGATGAAAAGAAGATAGCTATAGTAAGTCCATAAACCCAGTTCTGAATAGTTATTACTACTACCTTAGGTACATCATACTAGTACTCTTTTTTATCTAATAACACCCATCAATGAGCGTGGTTTGTATTATAGGTTCAGGTTCACCGCACTCTAAATCACTGAAGCTAGTACTCCGAATGTTGCCTCCCAATTAACGAGCGAGGTAGCATGTTTGTTCCTAACCCAATCTGCAGCCCGATCCGACCTACCACCATTTCACCACCTACCGCGGTCAGTGGAAACACCAGGAAGACACACACGCTCGCCCTTCCTGCGGACGCACCCGCACAAACGAGAGAGACAAAAGGAGTAAAACCTAGCTAGTGATGCAAGCGCAGACGCGAATCACGCCAGCGGTGCGTGCGGCCGCGGGGTCGGCCCCGGAGGGATTAGGAGTTTTACCCTGTGCCGTTGTCGAAGACGACGGCGGGGCGATCGCAGGGGTCCATCTAGGCGGGCGGCGGCGGCGGCGGTTCCGCGCCGGCTCATATCTCGTCCGCGGCCGCCCGGGGAAGCATGGGCGGGCGAGGGCCGCCCCGATCGCTCGGGCGAATCGGTGAGGAGGAGCGCGCGGCTGCGGCGGCCGGTGAGGGGATCGATCCGCGCGCAGGGGGGTTGGGGCGGGGTGGAGAGCTCCGGGGGAGGAGGCGGTGCCGGTGGGCGGTGGTGGCGAATGGGGTGGTTGATTTGGTTGACGACGGAAGCGGGAAGGGAGGAAGGCGAGTCGCAGGGAAGCTTGGTCCTCGGTTGCCGTGGCGTGGTCGGAGATGGAGGCGCACTAGTAGGTGTAGGTTGGGTCCGCACTTGCTGCACTTGTGGATCCTACCAGACAAACCACAATGTACCACCAGACCGCAAGGAGCACAAAAGTTCGGATGCAAGATTGTATGATACCCGTCCTCTTTTTCTTATGCAAATGATTCGATTTAAGTTATCGTAAGCAGATCAGAATCGAATAAAACAGCACACGGGAACAATAAAAAATTCTTAGGGCATGTTTGGTTCATAGGAATGTTGGAGGAAAACCATAGGAACATAAAATTTTCCTTTGATGGCGCTATTTATCCATTCAATTCAAAGGAATGGAGCATAAGAAAAGTGTAGAAAAGTGTAGGAATATATATCCTTTGGTTTAGGTTTCATGGGGAAATCATAGGAATTCTTGGTAGGTTTTATAGGAAAATCAAAGGAATTCTACAATCCACTCGTGGCTCCTTTGATTCCTAGGATAGAAAAAACATATAGGAATAGAAAAGATATAGGATTGAGATATCATATCTACTTGAACCCTATGAGAAGTGTCTTTGATAGTAGCAAAGGTAATTTTCGTGAGGTATGAGCTTATGCTTTTTTTCTATAGTATTTGTACTACAAAATTCCTACAGGATCAGTTCCTACAGGATATGTTTCTTTGAATCAAACAAGTTACGTTGGAAATTTTTCATAGAATCCAAATACTGCACATTTTATATACAAATCCTACGAATCAAAAGAGTCCTCAAGCCTACTTTTTACATTCATATGCACAAAGAAGGGCAAAGGTCATAAGTTGCATGGAAGACCTAATCTTACCTTTATATTTATTTTAATCATGCTTTTAAGGATTCCTGTGTTTTTTCTATTTCTGTGAATGAGACAACCAATATATCAATTTCCTATGCTTTTACAATCCTATGGAATTATACATACATTCCTATTTTATTCATGTGTATTTTCTATTTCTACTTTGTGAAATTCTGCAAATCAAACAGGTCCTTAGAAACTAAAGTTGCGTCGAGAACAGTTCAAATATTCATTCCTCGTAAACTGTTGTTGCCTTCTATAAAACTGAAAGTATAGAGATGGTAAACCTAGAGGGGGGGTGAATAGGTTTCTACAGATTTTAATTCTTTCTTTGCAATATTAGGCTTTGCGGAATATAAAGGTGAGCCTAATGCAAACTAGGTGAAGCAACCTATATGAGGATACAACTAACTCGAGCACGAAGGCTCTCACAGGCAGTTAAATCACAAGTAAGGAGTTCGGTTAGAGATAACCGATAGCACGCGGAGACGAGGATGTATTCCCGTGTTCCCTTGCTTTGCAACAAGGTACGTCACGTTTGGAGGAGTGGAGGTCCCACGAAGGATTCCCAGCGCCACGAAGGCTCACCTTATTCTCCGGAGCCTATCCCACGAAGGAATAGCTCTCTCACTTGTGGTAGACTTTGAGGTAGCCTCCAAACCTTCACAATCTTGCCCGGAGCAAATCCACAGCCCGGATGCTTCCGGACTCCTCTTGCCCACCTAGGGTTTCCAAGGAACCCTAGGAAGCAAGCTTCTTGATGAATACAAAGGGAATGAGATTTGGCTTGGTAGAACGGTAGATCGGGTCCTCATCTAATGATTCCCCGGAGGGATTTGAGTTTGGGTGGAGGAGGAGGGAGATCTGAGGCTTTTGGTGTTTCTAATAATGGAGTAGGAGAGAAGGAGCTCAAGAACAGCTTGTAGTGTAGTGCCTAACTGTCTAGAGGTAGGAGAAGGGCTATTTATAGTGTTCTTCAAATATGGCCGTTGGCCACTTGCCACCTCAGCCTTTCTTTCGACAAACCTCAACCGACTGGGGACCGGACTGCCGTGGAGGCGGCCGGACCGACTGGACCTGAGCTTCTTTCGTCGTCTGGGGCTCCTCCGTTGGCGCCAGTCACATACGACCGGACCGTGGGCCGACCGCCGGTCAGTAGGCCGACCGACCGGCGGTAGGACCATCTTTCGTCCAGAGCTTGCGCCGGTTGATAACCGGCGACCGCAGACGGGGTCGCCGAGATGTGGGCCGTCCAACCAGACCGATTTCTGCCAGAGACCTCTTTTTGATTGTTGAAGTGGGGGTCTCCTTTAGCCTTCTTGTTCCTTTGATACACCATTTATGCCTCTTTGCCTAATACCTGAGATTATCCTTATAAACATATTAGGCCAAATATTCTAGCACGGTGTCATTGTTACCAAAATAATGGATAAGGGTAAAATACCCTTACAATCTCCCCCTTTTTGGTATACGATGACAAACCGAGCTAGAGTCATATAGAGATATTATGATAAGCTTTAAACCTTGATTCCATATAAGATATTACGACAGCTCCCCCATAATGTATGCACTTGGAGAATTTGCGTTTGAATGCAAAGTGCACCATTTGTGGAACATGAGAAGCTCCCCCAATATCTTTAGGAAACAAGCATGGTATGGAGATGTGCATGTCAAGATATATAAGCATATATGTAAACATAGCACACATAATCATCCTAACATAGAGTAGCACACATAATATTCGTCCATACACGAATTATTCGAAGTAGCAAATCCAAATGGTTCTTGAGAAATCAAAGCAAATAAGCACAAGCCATATAAGAATCAAATAAAGCAACACCCATGGCTTGTGACAACCAAAGTACCCCGTGGTCCTAGACTCTACTCTCTTCTCCCCTTTGGCATCGAAACACCAAAAGGCGAAGAAGAGGAGAGATGCTATCGCACCCATCAATAGAACTCATGCCCGGAGGAGTAGGAGCTCTCGCATCATGCAGCCGCATCACCTTCATCCTCATCACCATCACCATCATCACAGGAGGAGTAGGAGTACGAGCAGTCCTAGGAGGAAGGCCACCATGAGCATACATGGATAAGTCAAAGTTCTGGATCATCTCATCGGTGAGGGGAGGCATCTCCCACCGAGGTGCAACCACAGGCGCCAACTCAGGTCCAGGAGGAGGAACAGGGACATTCCTAGTAGCCATGAACTCGTTCTGTCGCCTCCTGGTCTCTTGGTTCAAAGCAAGACTGATGTGCAACATCATTTGTGTTCTTGCACATTTGCCACATGGAGAAGAAGCGAGCGCACCGTGCTTGGGGCGCCGGGAGTAGCTAGAGCTAGCTGCAGATCATGGTGTTCCTTGGAACGGCGCTCATTGGCGGGCATCATGGAAGGGACTTCCGGGCGACCTTCCAGGGAACTTGAATGGTGCCATGATGACTCTTTCATCACGAGTGTTGAGAGGAGCAGGGACAATGTGGTTGATGAGCCAACATACGAGTATAGTTGGGAGTCATGCGGTCCATAACGCACGCTTCATTTCACAGTAAATAAGATCACAACCATCAATTTTCCTTATCCTGGCAGGTGGCAATAGTACATCGATTCAGGTGAGTTCCCGACTTCACTAGAGTCGCCTGACTTGCTGATGAGACTCTCACGAACATCTTGGCAAGGACAAGATATGAGTAGTACATCCCAGAGATAGTGGGAGGTCCAGCTGTGGGGCCAGTGGGATAGCAGAAGGAGATGTCACCACTTGCGAGCTTAGGCCGAGTATGAATTCTGTACCCTGTAGAACGGCCACCATCAAAACCCATGGCCTCACATAACTGAGTGTAGGTGCAGGAGTACTTCTCCCTGCCAGTCATCCAAGTCATAGTGCGGTCCGCATCATCATGGAAGAAGACAGTGCAATGGAACTGACGGACTAGAAGGGGACAATAGGTGGGATCTTCTTGGTCATCATCGGGCTTTAGGCACACAAGGTCATATAGTCCCATACCCTTCAAGGTTTGAACCACAAAGCGGTACTTTGTGGCTTCATGCAAGGCAAGCTCTTCAGGATTGATGGCCTTGGGCTTCACAACAGCACCATTCTTCATACACTCGTGAGTGTTATCATAGTAACCAACCCATAGGGCTGCTTGTGTCTTGGTCCAGAAGAACCTGTCCCCACCAGTGTAAGTCCGTTGCTCATAGCGATAAGGATTCACTGTCCTCAAGTCCTGCCAATCAAGACGATTTGCATCCGCAACATTGAAATCCGGTACAATTTCATCATCTTCTTGGGCTGCTTGTTTGTCTTTCCTTTTATTTCCAGTTGACTTGTTTCTTCCCCTAGATGAGCTGCCAATGTCAGTAGGCTGAGGTGCTTTAGTACGCTTGCGGTTGCTAGTACGGCAGCCAGGAGGCCTTGGCGCAGTCCTACCTCGCTTGGCAAGGCCACCACGATCATCGTCACTCGAACCACCTGTGAATAAGCAAGTAGAGCGAGGATAGCAGGGGGTAAGTGTACATGTCATCAATAAGAGGGAAGCCAAAAAGCATAGTATATATTCAAGTGGTTTGACGAAGTTGTGCGAAAACTGGACGATCCGGCGCACAGGCCGGTCCAACCGGTGACAGAGACGAGCCGGTTGCCGACGGTTGACCGGAGCACGCCGGGCCGGCCGGGAGGGGCCGGCTGACCGGGCTGGTGACCGGATCTGTCGATTTGTGAGAGGTTGCCCAGAATTTCTACCACAAAATCATGCAAACACTCATAAACTTGAATATAGACTATAGCAATAGAGTGGAGTATGTGCATTGTGTTGTGAGACACTCTAAAGGCATGAGGACTTACAAACCCTAACCCTAACCCTAAAATTTTCCTCAAATCTTGTCAAGACATTGCAATGTGTGAGGAGGACTAGAGAATAGGGAGAAAGGGACATTACCCGAAGACATGGTCCTTCTTGATCAAAAGAGTAAGAAGAACACTAGGTAGGGTTTGAAACCCAAGAACTCCAAAATTTCCCAAAATAGCTTGAGAGGGACCAATCCCTTTGGTGGAGTTGTTCCAAGAGGCCCGATCTATGGTGTGGTGGAGTTTGGGAGGGTTCTTGTGGTGGGAAGGGCCTAGAGCATGGTGGAGGTGGTGGAGGCGGCGGCCATGGAGGTTTGGGAGATGGGGGTAATGAGGAAGAAGACCCCAAGGGGTATCCTCTCCCAGCACATAACAGGCCGCACGGCCGGTCGGGCGCCCGGTCGACCGGACCTGGCGCCGCTAGTCCGGCCCAGAGGCCGGTCCAACCGGGCCAGAGACCGGCCAGGGACAAACTACCCAGTTTTGTCTCGTTTTGCCTCGTTTTGCCCCTATATTTTGTGTAAATGTGTGTGAATGCTCAGATGATGACATGTACATATAGATAGATAGATGATGATGAGATGAGCATAGACATGGGGTTGGAAACACAAAGTTCTCTAGGCATACCCATTGGAGTGAAATCTAAACAAGATATAGATAGCAACAATGGGCATGATTCGAAGAATATCAAGAATCATAAATCTTTTTATCATAGTTTTTACAATAAGATCATTTAGCCTTGTAGAATCGAATAAATTTGCAATTGAGGCTTAAAGAGGGGCGGGGGATTACTCCCCCTATGTGAAAGCGCAAATGTCATGTGACCTCGAAGAGACGTGCTTGGGTCCATATAATGACATTGGGTCTATTTATGTTGCACACATAGGTATGCATCATACCAAGACATGGTAAGATGACTATCCCCATATGTGATGTGCCTCTAAGCTAGATAGTTAGATAAATGCAAGAATATAGTGCAAGAAGTTATTCAATCCAAGTTTTTAGGATCAAGAATACCAAGTTCTCCTCTCAAGTTCACAAACCGGGCTTCATCCAAAGGCTTAGTGAAAATATCCGCCAATTGGTAGGTTGTCCCCACATGAGTGAGATCAATATCCTTGTTGGCAACATGATCACGTAGGAAGTGATGGCGGATGTCAATATGTTTGGTGCGACAACGTTGAACCGGGTTATTTGCGATCTTTATTGCACTTTCATTGTCACATAGAAGAGGCACCGTACCAAGAGACACACCATAGTCTTTCAAGGTTTGCTTCATCCATAACAATTGAGTGCAACAAGATGCCGCGGATATGTATTCGGCTTCGGCGGTGGATAGAGCGGTGGAGTTTTGTTTCTTGGATGACCAACTCACCAATGACCGTCCAATAAATTGGCAAGCCCCGGAGGTAGACTTCCGGTCAACCTTATCACCGGCCCAATCGGAGTCCGATTAGCCAATAAGTTCAAAGGTTGACCCCTTTGGATACCATAGCCCGAGAGTAGGAGTGAGAACAATGTATCTTAGAATCCGTTTGACCGCCATCAAATGGCTCTCCTTAGGAGCGGATTGAAAACGAGCACACATCCCTACACTTAGCATGATATCCGGCCTAGAGGCACAAAGGTAGAGCAAGGATCCTATCATGGAACGGTATACCTTTATATCCACATCCTTCTCACCGTCACATGATCCAAGTTGCCCCTTTACGGGCATGGGTGTCTTCATTGGACTTGCATTGGTCATGTTGAATTTCTTGAGCATGTCCTTCACATACTTTTCTTGAGAGATGAAGGTGCCTTTTGCAAGTTGCCTCACTTGGAAGCCTAGGAAAACTTAAACTCCCCCATCATGGACATCTCAAATTTCCTAGTCATCAATAGCTCAAAATCTTTGTTATGATTGGGGTTAGTTCCACCAAATATAATACCATCAACATATATTTGACATATAAACAAGCCACCCCCTTTAACCCGTTTGGTGAAAAGGGTGGAATCGACCGTACCCATGCAAAACCCATCTTGTAGTAGGAAATCCCTAAGGAACTCATACCAAGCACGTGGAGCTTGCTTGAGACCGTAGAGTGCCTTATGGAGTAAATACACATGGTTGGGTCGGCATGGGTCTTCGAAACCCGGGGGTTGAGCTACATATGCGGTTTCTTTTAGAGGACCATTCAAAAATGCACTTTTCACATCCATTTGGTATAGTTTGAAATTGTGGAAAGATGCAAATGCAAGCAAAAGACGAATAGCTTCAAGACGGGCTACCGGCGCAAAGGTATCCTCAAAGTCCATACCTTCTATTTGGGCAAACCCTTGCGCCACTAACCTTGCTTTATTTCTAATGACAATGCCATTCTCATCTTGCTTGTTCTTGAAGACCCATTTGGTCCCAATAACATTGATGCGATGATCCTTGGGTCTCTCAACTAGAGACCATACTTCATTACGAGTGAAACACTCCAATTCTTCTTGCATGGCAATAACCCAATCCGGATCAACAAAGGCTTCATGTACCTTGAGTGGTTCAAAACTAGACACAAAAGCATGATGTTGACAATAAGTGATAAGTAATGCATGGTGTCTACGAGTTACCACTCCTTTTGAGATGCTACCAAGGACTTGATCTACTTTCATGTCACTTGCCCTTGTAGCAGCCTTGATCTTCCGAATGGTTCCTTCATGATCAATGAATTCATCTCTTGCTAATACTTGATCATGAGGGACAACTTGAGTTTGAACATGAGTTGAGGATGTTTCTTGATCATCATCATGGTCTTGCTCAGTGGGTTGAGGGCTTTCTTCTTGTTCTTCGGGATGTGGCTCATCTTGAGTGGAGGATACATCTTGGGTTGCACTTGATGGTTCAACTTGAGTTGAGCTAGGCTCAACTTGAGGTGAGCTTGATACTTCTATTCCATCACCTTGATCATTGATACGTCTCCAACGTATCGATAATTTCTTATGTTCCATGCTACTTTATTGATGATACCTACATGTTTTATGCACATTATATGTCGTATTTACGCATTTTCTGGAACTAACCTATTAACAAGATGCCAAGTGCCAGTTCTGCTTTTGGTTTCGAAATCCTAGAAAGAAATTTCTAATTGGACGAAACTTTCGCCCGTGGTCCTATTTTTGCACGAAGCTTCCAGAAGACCGAAGAGATAACGAAGTGGGGCCACGAGGCAGCCGGGAGGCGCGCCCAAGCCCCGGCGCGCCGACCTGCCCCCGCCTCGTGTGGCCCCTCGCGTTGACTCTTCGCCTATATAAAGCCCCATCAAAACCCTTACGGAGAAAGCCACGATACGAGAAACCTTCCGGAGCCGCCGTCATCGCTAAGCCAAGATCTGGGGACAGAGTCTCTGTTCCGGCACCCGGGAGCGGGAAGTGCCCCCGAAGGCTCCTCCATCGACACCGCTGCCATCTCCACCGCCATCTTCATCACCGCTGCTCCCATGAGGAGGGAGTAGTTCTCCATCGAGGCTCGGGGCTGTACCGGTAGCTATGTGGTTCATCTCTCTCCTATGTAGTTCAATACAATAATCTCATGAGCTGCCTTACATGATTGAGATTCATATGATGATGCTTGTAATCTAGATGTCATTATGCTAGTCAAGTGGGTTTTACTTATGTGATCTCCGGAGACTCCTTGTCCCACGTGTGTAAAGGTGACAGTGTGTGCACCGTGTGGGTCTCTTAGGCTATATTTCACGAAGTACTTATTCACTGTTGAAGAGCGTAGTGAAGTGCTTATTTATATCTCTTTATGATTGCAATGTGCATCGTATCACAATTTATCTATGTGCTACTCTAGCAAAGTTATTAAAGTAGTTTTATTCCTCCTGCATGTGTGCAAAGGTGACAGTGTGTGCACCGTGTTAGTACTTGGTTTATGCTATGATCATGATCTCTTGTAGATTGCGAAGTTAACTATTGCTATGATAATATTGATGTGATCTATTCCTCCTACATATGCATGAAGGTGACAGTGTGCATGCTATGCTAGTACTTGGTTTAGTCTTTTGATCTATCTTACACTAAAGGTTACTAAAATATGAGCATTATTGTGGAGCTTGTTAACTCCGGCATTGAGGGTTCGTGTAATCCTACGCAATGTGTTCATCATCCAACAAAAGTGTAGAGTATGCATTTATCTATTATGTGATCAATGTTGAGAGTGTCCACTAGTGAAAGTGTAATCCCTATGCCTTGTTCCTAAATACGATGAGTTACTACCGTTTGTTTCTCGTTTCTTTGTTACAGAATACTACCACCACCAACTACACGCCAACAAGCTATTTTCTGCACGGTTACTGCTCATATATATTCATACCACCGTATTTCACTATCTCTTCGCCGAACTAGTGCACCTATTTGGTGTGTTGGGGACACAAGAGACTTCTTGCTTTGTGGTTGCAGGGTTGCATGAGAGGGATATCTTTGACCTCTTCCTCCCCGAGTTCGATAAACCTTGGGTGATCCACTTAAGGGAAACTTCCTGTTCTACAAACCTCTACTCTTGGAGGCCCAACACTGTCTGAGGAAAGGAGGGGAACGTAGACATCAAGCTATTTTCTGGCGCCGGGAGGAAAGGTAAAAGGTACTCACACTCCGGATCTCGGCTACTAAGCTATTTTCCTTGCTGTAAGTACTCGAAGCTATTTCCTTTAGACTCTGCAATTGCGACATTTGGTTTCTTGTTTACACTAGTTAGGCATAATGGAAAACAACAAAAATATGAGAGATCTTTATGAACTTTATCTTGAATTAGGACATGATGTGTTTGAAGAGAGAATTAAAAACCCATGGAACTTTATATGCACGATAATGGGAATGTTATTAGTATGAATGCTTTGAACACCATTGTTGCTAATGCTATGGAAAATTCTAAGCTTGGGGCCGGCTTTGATGAGCATGATATTTTTAGTCCCCCAAGCATTGAGGAGAAAATTTACTTTGATGATACTTTGCCTCCTATTTATGATGATTATAATGATAGTAGTCTTTTGTTACCACCTGTTATGGAGGATAAATTTGATTATGATTACAATATACCTCCTATATTTGATAGCTACTTTGTTGAATTTGCTCCCACTACAACTAATAAAATTGATTATGCTTATGTTGGGAGTAGTAATTATTTTATGCATGAGACTCATGATAAGAATGCTTTATGTGATAGTTATATTGTTGAGTTTGCTCATGATGCTACTGAAAGTTATTATGAGAGAGGAAAATATGGTTGTAAAAATTTTCATGTTACTAAAACACCTCTCTATGTGCTGAAATTTTTGAAGCTACACTTGTTTTATCTTCCTATGCTTGTTACTTTGCTCTTCATGAACTTGTTTATTTACAAGATTCCTATGCATAGGAAGCATGTTAGACTTAAATGTGTTTTGAATTTGCCTCTTGATGTTCTCTTTTGCTTCATTGTCTATTTTCATGAGAGTATCATTAAAACTGCTGAGCCCATCTTAATGGCTATAAAGAAAGAACTTCTTGGGAGATAACCCATGTGTTTATTTTACTACAGCAATTTTTGTTTTGTTGAGTCTTGGAAGTTGTTTACTACTGTAGCAACCTCTCCTTATCATGTTTTTGTGCCAAGTAAAGTTTCTATGTCAAAGTTGATGTTATATTTGGGATCGCTGCGAAACAAGATTGCTTGTCACGAATCTGGGCATTCAGAAAATTCGAAAAAATCTGCCAATTTACGAGCGTGATCCTCGATATGTACGCAACTTTCATTAGTTTTGAGTTTTTTCCATTTGAGCAAGTCTGGTGCCATCTTAAAATTCGTCTTTACGGACCGTTCTGTTTTGACAGATTCTGCCTTTTATTTCGCATTGCCGCTTTTGTTAAGTTGAATGAGTTTCTTTGTTCCATTAACTTTCGAAGCTTTGTGCAATGTCCAGAAGTGTTAAGAATGATTGTGTCACCTCTGAACATGTGAATTTTTGATTATGCACTAACCCTCTAATGAGTTTGCTTGAAGTTTGGTGTGGAAAGTTTTCAAGGGTCAATAGAAGAGGGTGATATAATGTGATCGAGAAGAGTGAAAGGTCTAAGCTTGGGGATGCCCCGGTGGTTCATCCCTGCATATTTTAAGAAGACTCAAGCATCTAAGCTTGGGGATGCCCAAGGCATCCCCTTCTTCATCGACAACTTATCAGTTTCTTCTAGTGAAACTATATTTTTATTCGGTCACATCTTATGTACTTTACTTGGAGCGTCTGTGCTTTTATTTTTGTTTTTGTTTTGTTATTTTCATTCTCTGAATAAGTTCATCCTTGTGTGGGAGAGAGACACGCTCCGCTGGTTCGTATGAACACATGTGTTCTTAGCTCATAATATTCATGGCGAAGTTTCCTCTTCGTTAAATTGTTATATGGTTGGAATTGGAAAATGCTACATGTAGTAATTGGTAAAATGTCTTGGATAATGTGATACTTGGCAATTGTTGTGCTCATGTTTAAGCTCTTGCATCATATGCTTTGCACCCATTAATGAAGAAATACATAGAGCATGCTAAAATTTGGTTTGCATAATTGGTCTCTCTAAGGTCTAGATAATTTCTAGTATTGAGTTTGAACAACAAGGAAGACGGTGTAGAGTCTTATAATGTTTACAATATGTCTTATATGTGAGTCTTGCTGCACCATTTTATACTTGAGTTTGCTTCAAATAACCTTGCTAGCCTAAACCTTGTATCGAGAGGGAATACTTCTCATGCATCCAAATACTTGAGCCAATATTCATGTCATTTGTGTCCACCATACCTACCTACTACATGGTATTTCTCCGCCATTCCAAAGTAAATTGCTTGAGTGCTACCTTTAAACAATTCAAAAGCTATTACCTCTTATTTGTGTCAATGTTTTATAGCTCATGAGGAAGTATGTGGTGTTTATCTTTCAATCTTGTTGGGCAACTTTCACCAATGGACTAGTGGCTTCATCCGCTTATCCAATAATTTTGCAAAAAGAGCTGGCAATGGGATTCCCAGTCCCAAATTAATTAACAAAAATAGACACTCCTCCATGGTATGTGATTGTTGGACGGCACCCGAAGGATTCGGTTAGCCATGGCTTGAGAAAGCAAAGGTGGGGAGGAGTGTCATCATAATAAAACTAAAATAAAAAGGCACTCCTTCATGGTATGAGATTGTTGGGCACCCGAGGATTCGGTTAGCCATGGTTTGTGAAAGAAAGGTTGGAAGGAGTGCCACCCAAAAATAAAATAAAATGGGAGCCGCTCTTTGAAGGTTTGCCTGGCAAGGGGGTTAGAGTACCCGCTACCATTCGTTGACAACAATAAACACCTCTCAAAACTTTATTTTTATGCTCTCTATATGTTTTCAAAATAAAAGCTCTAGCACAAATATAGCAATCAATGCTTTCCTCTTTGAAGGACCTTTCTTTTACTTTTATTGTTGAGTCAGTTCACCTATCTCTCTCCACCTCAAGAAGCAAACACTTGTGTGAATGTGCATTGATTCCTACATACTTGCATATTGCACTTGTTATATTACTCTATGTTGACAATATCCATGAGATATACATGTTATAAGTTGAAAGCAACCGCTGAAACTTAATCTTCCTTTATGTTGCTTCAATACCTTTACTTTGATTTATTGCTTTATGAGTTAACTCTTATGCAAGACCTATTTATGCTTGTCTTGAAATACTATTCATGAAAAGTCTTTGCTTTATGATTCAGTTGTTTACTCATGTCATTACCATTGTTTTGATCGCTGCATTCATTACATATGCTTACAATAGTATGATCAAGGTTATGATGGCATGTCACTTAAGAAATTATCTTTGTTATCGTTTTACCTGCTCGGACGAGCAGAACTAAGCAGGGGATGCTGATACGTCTCCAACGTATCGATAATTTCTTATGTTCCATGCTACTTTATTGATGATACCTACATGTTTTATGCACATTATATGTCGTATTTACGCATTTTCGGAACTAACCTATTAACAAGATGCCGAAGTGCCAGTTTTTGTTTTTGGTTTCGAAATCCTAGTAAAGAAATATTCTCGAATTGGACGAAACTTTCGCCCAGGTCCTATTTTTGCACGAAGCTTCCGAAGACCGAAGAGATAACGAAGTGGGGCCACGAGGCAGCCAGGGTGGCCGGCGCGCCAAGCCCTGGCCGCGCCGACCTGCCCCCTGGGCCCCTCGTGTGGCCCTCGCGTTGACTCTTCGCCTATATAAAGCCCCTGCATCGAAAACCCTTACGGAGAAAGCCACGATACGAGAAACCTTCCAGAGCCGCCGTCATCGCGAAGCCAAGATCCGGGGACAGAGTCTCTGTTCCGCACCGGAGCGGGAAGTGCCCCAAGGCTCCTCCATCGACACCGCTGCCATCTCCACCGCCATCTTCATCACCGCGTGCTCCCATGAGGAGGAGTAGTTCTCCATCGAGGCTCGGGGCTGTACCGGTAGCTATGTGGTTCATCTCTCTCCTATGTAGTTCAATACAATAATCTCATGAGCTGCCTTACATGATTGAGATTCATATGATGATGCTTGTAATCTAGATGTCATTATGCTAGTCAAGTGGGTTTTACTTATGTGATCTCCGGAGACTCCTTGTCCCACGTGTGTAAAGGTGACAGTGTGTGCACCGTGTGGGTCTCTTAGGCTATATTTCACGAAGTACTTATTCACTGTTGAAGAGCGTAGTGAAGTGCTTATTTATATCTCTTTATGATTGCAATGTGCATCGTATCACAATTTATCTATGTGCTACTCTAGCAAAGTTATTAAAGTAGTTTTATTCCTCCTGCATGTGTGCAAAGGTGACAGTGTGTGCACCGTGTTAGTACTTGGTTTATGCTATGATCATGATCTCTTGTAGATTGCGAAGTTAACTATTGCTATGATAATATTGATGTGATCTATTCCTCCTACATATGCATGAAGGTGACAGTGTGCATGCTATGCTAGTACTTGGTTTAGTCTTTTGATCTATCTTACACTAAAGGTTACTAAAATATGAGCATTATTGTGGAGCTTGTTAACTCCGACATTGAGGGTTCGTGTAATCCTACGCAATGTGTTCATCATCCAACAAAAGTGTAGAGTATGCATTTATCTATTCTGTTATGTGATCAATATTGAGAGTGTCCACTAGTTAAAGTGTAATCCCTAGGCCTTGTTCCTAAATACTGCTGAGTTACTACCGCTGTTTACTGTTTTGTGTTACTCTGCTGCAATACTACCACCACCAACTACACGCCAGCAAGCTATTTTCCACGCTACTGCTCATATATATTCATACCACCTGTATTTCACTATCTCTTCGCGAACTAGTGCACCTATTTGGTGTGTTGGGGACACAAGAGACTTCTTGCTTTGTGGTTGTGGTTGCATGAGAGGGATATCTTTGACCTCTTCCTCCCCGAGTTCGATAAACCTTGGGTGATCCACTTAAGGGAAACTTGCTGCTGTTCTACAAACCTCTACTCTTGGAGGCCCAACACTGTCTACAGGAAAGGAGGGGGAACGTAGACATCAATCATCACTATGAACTTCCATGGGCCGGATGTGTCCAATGCCCATATGCTTGATGGCACTAGATGGATCATCATCATTACCTGCAACACATGGAACAACTTGCTCCACTTGGGAGCCATTATCCTCCAAGAACACCATGTCACAAGATACTTCAATAGTCCTAGTGGACCGGTTGTAGTATCTATAGGCGTGGGAGTTCTCCGCATATCCAACAAAAATGCCCTCTATAGTTCTAGTTTCAAATTTACCAAGCTTCCCTTTATTGTTCTTAACAAGACATTTGCATCCAAAGACACGAATGTACATGACATTAGGCTTGTTACCTGTGAGAAGCTCATATGGAGTTTTGTTGTGGAGGGGGCGGAGGAAGAGCCGGTTGGAGTAGTGGACAGCTGTAGAGATGGCTTCTCCCCAAAAGTTGTGGGGTGAGTTGAATTCACTCAACATGGTTCTTGCCATCTCAATGATAGTCCGGTTCTTCCTTTCAACAACACCATTTTGTTGAGGGGTATATGGAGCTGAAAACTCATGCTTGATGCCCTCATCATCATCAAACTCTTGCATAGTGTAGTTATTGAACTCGGTGCCATTGTCGGTCCTAATCGCCCTGATCTCGGATTCATATGTACGTTGAGCTTTCTTGGCGAAGGTGATGAACTCTCTATGGGTCTCATCCTTAGACTTAAGGAGAAAGACCCAAGAGTATCTTGAGTAATCATCAACAATGACAAGTCCATACTTGCTCCCACCAAGAGTATCATAATGTGATGGCCCAAAGAGATCCAAATGAAGGAGCTCCAAAGGCCTAGATGTGGTGACGATACTCTTGATAGGATGTTTCTTCTTGAGTTGTTTTCCGGCTACACATGCACTGCATACACGATCTTTCTCAAAAGAAATGTCGGTTAGTCCAACAATGTGCTCACCCTTTAGGAGTTGTTTAAGATTCCTCATGTTAACATGACCAAGGCGGCGATGCCACAACCAACCTTCGTCATGCTTGGCCGCCATTAGACATGTGGAGGGAGAGGGGCTCTCTTTCGAGAGGTCAACCACGTAAAGGTTGTTCTCCACATATCCAACAAGGACCAATTTGAGATTGTCACTCCTAAAGACTTGCACATAATACTTAGTAAAATATGAATTGTAACCGGCATCGGCAAGATGATATATAGAAAGCAAGTTATAACCAAGGTGTTCAACAAGCATGACCGTCTCAAGGCACAAGTCCTTAGAGATTGCCACCTTGCCATACCCAAGTACCTTTCCCTTTGAGTTGTCACCAAAGGTAATGCTTGACTTCTTGTTAATATCTTCAATGAATTGGTCAAGCACACCTCTTCCTCCGGTCATATGATTGGTGCATCCACTATCAAACACCCATTTTGGACCACCGGAGGAATACCCCTACAAAATCAAGTAGAGGATTTAGGAACCCATTGATTAATGGGTTCCCTAGTCATGGCAACAAGATCTTTTGGTACCCAAATCGAGTACCCTCTATAAGCATAGCCATTACGAGGACCAACATAGTTAGCATAAACATCACCATAATAATCAACAAATAAAGCATAGTGATTGTTTGGCCCCGTGCGGTCACCACTAGTGGCTTTGCCCTTTGGGGCTTTGCCATCATTAGTGACCTTCTTGTTCTTTTCTTGAGCGGGCTTCTCTTTCTTGTAGTTGTTCTTCTTGTAGGGCTTGGGATCATACCCAAGTCCATACTTTTGATTGTTTGACCTTTGCTTACTCAAGAGGTCATCCAATACCATCTTACTCTTGGTTGTGGTGAACTTGGCAAGTTCTTTCTTCAACCTAACATTCTCCTCAAGAGTAGTTGCTTGCTCACAAGCCGATTCATTAGGATAATAGTTGAGACCATATTTGGTTACCAAAGATTCAAGATATGTGTTGGTCTCAACATGCAAAGATAGTTCCTCTTGTAAACGAACATGTTCCGTAACAAGCTTAGCATGCTCATTAGTAAAGGTAGTGGAGGAACTAGCAACATTTTTATCAACAATAGAATCATTCATTGATTCAAGAGCTTTAGAGTAGGTTTCTTGGAGTAGGTCATGGTTCTTTCCAAGTTTCTTGAGCTCATCCTTGACAAGCTTGTTAGCTTTTTCAAGGTGGTCAAGATCCCTAGTGAGAGAAGCATGAGCAACTTCAAGCTCCTCCTTTGAGGCATTAAGCTCTTGGGTCAATGATTGAGCCCTTTCAATAGTTTCAAGATCCTTAACTTTATCTAGTTCATAAGTTTCAATTTGTTGCTTAAGACCTTGAGATATGCACCTTTCGGTTTTTAGCTCTTGTCTTAGGAGATTGAATCTCCTTTCCTTATCATTCAAATGATATTCTAATTCCTCAATGGACTCATCCTTTTCTTTGAGAGAGTCCATCAAGAAATCAAATTTGACAAGAGCTTCACCATGAAGGGTGCATCTAACAATGTAAAGTTCCTTAAGCACAGTTAATTCTTCTTGATTTTCTACTTCATCATCAAGGACACTAGATAAAGAAGGTGGGGGTTCCATTACCTTGGTTTCTCTTGCCATAAGACAAGAGCCAACGATTGTAGATGAGGTAGAGTCATCGGAGTCATCATCTTGAGTTGTCCTTGCCATGAAGGAAGAACCAACATCATTCTCCGTGGAGTAATCCTTAGAGTAGTCATATGTGAAGAGTGACCCGGGCTTAGAGAAAGCCAAACCGGCCACTCCGGCCTCCTTCTCCTCATCTTCCTCTTCTTCATCGGACAAGTACTCGGCCCCAACAAAGGCTCTTCCCTTGTTCCTCTTGTATCGATCGTTGATTGGGTTTGGCTTCAATCTTGGCTTGACCCCTTTGATGAACTTTGGCTTGTCTACCCTTTTCTCATAAGGGCACTCATTTGCAAAGTGGCTCTCTTCGTCACAATTGTAGCACGTTCTCTTCTTCTTCTTGTCATTGAGGAGCATAGACAACTTTCCCTTGTACTTCTTGGCAAAGAAGGCAAAGTCGGTAGCGATGTCACTAGTTGAAGTCATCTCCTCATCTTCTTCAATTTCATATTCTTCTTCTCCTCCATGGTCAGCTCTAGCCTTGAGAGCAAGGTTGTGTGACACTTCATGGTTGTGTGAGGCTTCATCAACACGGTTCATTGCCATGAGCCTTTTTCCTGCCTTGGCCATGTTCTCATTGGCGGCCACATAGGAGACTAGATCATCGGAGTTCAGATCGGCACTCTTGGTCATGATTTGCAAGTTGAGTGCAAGGTTGGTGTCTTCTTGCTTGACAACAATCATAGCAATGACCTTGGACTTTATGAATCCTTCATTCATCTCGAAGCTGTCATCATACTTCTCAACACCAAGCCCCTTGATCCTTACTCTAAGAGCACCAAGCCTTGCATAGGCATCGGCCACAGATTCTCCTTCTCGAATCATGAACCGGTGAGCTTCTTGCTTTGCGGTCTCATAAAGAGCTGATTGGATCAAATCGGTTCCCTCTTGGAGTACTACGATTCGATCCCACAACTCTTTAGCGGAGCCGATGTCATTGACTTGATCAAGGAGCTTGCGATTGATGCCACTTCTAATCTTGTCACGTGCGGAGGCATTGAGTTGACGGTTGTAGAACTCGGTGGAGGTCAACCGAACGGGATCTTGTGGCTCCCGGTATCCATGAAGAATGATCTCCCATAGCTCCACACTGCAGCTGCGAATATGAGATTCCATAGAAGATTTCCAATGTGGAAAGTGAGTTCCATCAAAATGGGGAACGGTCCCACTATGGTTTATATGAGGCATGGGTGAAGTGTTTCTGGGATAGTCATGGTTAACTTCATTGTAAGTTTCCTTAGAGCCCGAAGCCCCACTAGGAGCTCCACTAGCAGTTAGGTTCTTAAGCATGACAGACATTTCTGCCATTTGGCTTTGTAGTTCATCCTCCTTTTTCTTATTCTCATATGCCAAGAATCTAGATTTCATTTCTTTAACCGAAAGGTTAGAGTCATCATCTAGACCCTCGAATAGTTTTTCCATCTCACTCTTAAGGCGGTGAAGCCCTTAAAAAGAGTCCAGGCTCTGATACCAATTGAAAGTATAGAGATGGTAAACCTAGAGGGGGTGAATAGGTTTCTACAGATTTTAATTCTTTCTTTGCAATATTAGGCTTTGCGGAATATAAAGGTGAGCCTAATGCAAACTAGGTGAAGCAACCTATATGAGGATACAACTAACTCGAGCACGAAGGCTCTCACAGGCAGTTAAATCACAAGTAAGGAGTTCGGTTAGAGATAACCGATAGCACGCGGAGACGAGGATGTATTCCCGTGTTCCCTCGCTTTGCAACAAGGTACGTCACGTTTGGAGGAGTGGAGGTCCCACGAAGGATTCCCCGCGCCACGAAGGCTCACCCTATTCTCCGGAGCCTATCCCACGAAGGAATAGCTCTCTCACTTGTGGTAGACTTTGAGGTAGCCTCCAAACCTTCACAATCTTGCCCGGAGCAAATCCACAGCCCGGATGCTTCCGGACTCCTCTTGCCCACCTAGGGTTTCCAAGGAACCCTAGGAAGCAAGCTTCTTGATGAATACAAGGGGGAATGAGATTTGGCTTGGTAGAACGGTAGGTCGGGTCCTCCTCTAATGATTCCCCGGAGGGATTTGAGTTTGGGTGGAGGAGGAGGGAGATCTGAGGCTTTTGGTGTTTCTAATAATGGAGTAGGAGAGAAGGAGCTCAAGAACAGCTTGTAGTGTAGTGCGACTGTCTAGAGGTAGGAGAAGGGCTATTTATAGTGTTCTTGAAATATGGCCGTTGGCCACTTGCCACCTCGCCTTTTCGACAAACCCGGTCGACAGGGACCGGACTGCCGGTGAGAGGCCGGGACGGACCTGACCGAGCTTCTTTCGTCGTCCGTGGGCTCCTCCGGTTGGCGCCCGGTTTGCCAGGACCCGACTGTCGGCGCTGCGTGGTCTAGGTGGACCGGCGGTAGGCGGACCATCTTTGCCGTCCAGAGGCTTGCGCCGGTTGGCGACGGTCGACGGCAGACGCCGGGTCGCGGCGGTCCAACCGGGCTGTAGACCGGATTTATGTTGTAGACCTCTTTTTGATTGTTGCTGAAGTGGGGGGTCTCCTTTAGCCTTCTTGTTCCTTTGATACACCATTTATGCCTCTTTGCCTAATACCTGAGATTATCCTTATAAACATATTAGGCCAAATATTCCAGCACGGTGTCATTGTTACCAAAATAATGGATAAGGGTAAAATACCCTTACAAAAACTATGGTACTTCTAGACGTACTCTCAAAAAAGTCATTTCTAGCTCCATCTTAATGTTTCCCTTAAAATATTCGTGATAGCACTCCCATCTAAATCTCACATAACATTTGTACAAATTCAGGATACACCTTATATGTCCGATTACACGGGAAGCCGTCGGCCCTAGGGGAAAACCTAGGTCCCCAACCCTAGGACGCCCCCCACATGGGCTGCCTTGGTGGTGCAGCCTTCCGGGAAACCATAGAGGCCCATGCAGCTAGCCTAGGAGGATTGGGAGTCTACCTACCCTTTTGGGCCTCTGACATTTCTTTGGCAATTTACACTAAAGCCCGGAACCCTATATTTCTCTCACAAAAGATTCTCAAACAATTTCGTAAAATTTATGAAACTATTTCGATCACTTCAGAACATTTTCAATAAAGACTCTCACCCATATAAGTCTTGGATCAACTCATGTGTACCTCTAGAACTATTCGATGACATCGGAATGACTCTGATACTTTAGTGAAACTATTTCGATGTCACCACGATTATTTCACATGTTTACCTCAACCACATGCCATATATATAAACTCTCACAACAGATTGAACCACTTTAAGCATGTGACCCAATAGGTTCAGTAAGGGCGTCTGCCACGTGTTAGTTACCATGAAGTCAGCAGTCAACGGTCTCCCGAAAATCTTTTACAACAATGCGATTTTTCGTGGTCAAAGGGCACCCAAACGCGACGAAGCGAAAAATCGGTGGTGCATCCTTAGGTGACGCGATGTGCACCACGGAACCCATATCGTCGGCTTAGGATCATTAGAGACGAAAAACACCCCTTAGCCGACAAAAAATTGACGTTGTAGATAAGAACTTTTCTTGTAGTGTCATGCAACCAGTCAGCATGCATCCAGATGATCATACATGATCGAATATTGTATCCTTCTCACGGTGACAATATACTCACAAACATAGTTGTTGTTTACACTACAAGGGAAAGACCTATTTCTCTCACGGTTTTTTGGCAGTAGCTTAATCTATTTCTCTCATGTTCTTCATAGTACTTAGTGCCATATGAGATGCCTACCATGATTATGGCCATATTTGTAATACCTATGTGGTGGATCCTTGTTCTATGATATTGTTATATGAAATCCGATCTTATTATATTTGTGAGATGTATTGATAGATGCATATTATATACCCCGTTCCGAAGTTTATGTTTTGATCCAACATCTATGCAAGAGCGTGTGTGGGGTGATGTGTGTGTTAGATGGAGTAGCAAGGTTTTAGTGATCGGATAGTGACAATATGTTCAACAGCTATTATGGCTTTGCCTTTTCTTTTGCTACCTCACTAGGGATTAAGTGAATGCATGTGCTATGTTCATCATGTGACAGTAACGATGATCTTGTTTGTTCAAGGTAGAATATTTGATATTCAAACTTCATGTGAAAGTACGTATTGCTATGCTCTGTTAATTCTTAATACAAGATTGATGAAGTTTCTTTCCTGTGGAGTATAATAGAGGTGTGTTGCATAATCTCTATGTTAGGACGTGATGCTCATATTAATTCTGATCTTACATATAATATTATGTATACCTTCATATCTCATTGATGAATTGATTTTTTTCCACCACAACTTTACGAGAGAATAGTCAAGTGAACCCATAAACCCCGATCCACTTTTTTATCATAAGAAACACCTTTATATTGTATTTACATTGTTTTCTATTTGTTGCACTATTTTATTCCGGAAATACAAAAATATTTACTTTTCTTATTTGCATGCAAAACACATAAAACGATCAATATCTTTACAAATTTTTACTTAGTTGCTTTGTCTAGTTTAGTTCCTACTTTTTATATTACTACGTGCGTTATTTACTTACGTGAAACCTTGTGCTTGTCAACCACACGGTGTAGTTGGGGACACAAGGCATTTATTTTACTTGCAGGATTGCTTGAAGAAGAGAGAAGATAATACTTTTCCATCCAATTCCCCGAGAGTTCGATATAAACCCTCGAGTCACCCTTGTGGGAAAAATACTTCGCTGATGCAACACTCTGCAATTGGAGTCCCAACGTCATCAGGAACCATAGAGGCCCATGCAGCTAGCCTGGGAGGATTGGGAGCCTACCCACCCTTTTGGTCAGCCGACACTTCTTTGGCAATCCTGGAACAATATATTTATCTCATAAACGTTTCTCGAACAATTTCGTAAAATTCCTGAAACTAGTTCGATCACTTTCAGAACATTTGCAATAACGACTCTCACCCATATAGGTCTTGGATCAACTCCGGTGTACCTCTGGAGCTATCAGATGACACCGGAATGACTTTGATACTTCAGTGAACCTATTTTGATGTCGCCATGATTATTTCACATGTCTACCTCAACCACGCACCATATATAAAAACTCTCACAACAGATTGAACCACTTTAAACATGTGACCCAATAGGTTCAGTAATACGTGGTCATGACTCCAAAACTCTTCCGGGTAAATAATCAACATGAGGACCATGGACATCCATATTGCCACCCACGTAAAAACAAATGATTTTGAGTGAACTTCTGTTTGTGCATATGTTAATTTCTGTCACTTCATGATACATATGATAATTTGAAGTGATGCTTCGGTATCCTTGTAATGGAAACCTTTCGATCACTATACCCATCATCCTCGTTCCGGTATCATTCTCTTTACTCGTATTTGCATTCCGGTATCCAAGGATCATTACCACAAAGTATCCGTGCATACGATAAGGTGATATTGTGATACCGAGAGGATCAAAGTTTATCTCTCCATCGTCAGTAGGAGTAGTATCCCGTTCTCAAACTATCCAAGTATATAGGCATGCTTTCAAATGTACCCGAACATTGCCTTTATTGTCTCAGTTATGAGTAACATTTGACAGTGATCATGACACACTCTTTAGTATATATGAGGATGTTAGATATTCTCATGACCTAGACTTACACACAATTTTAACATGATATGATTATACTAGCAACGTGTGACGATATTATCTCGAAATATAAAACAAATACTTCGAATCGGTCCAGTATCATTACTCTGCCAACAATGTACTCTCACAGTAGATGGTATACTTCTCACGATGACAATTAATATACATGACCAAGAAAAGATGATCATCATGCAACCAGTGAGATATAGTCCTAGAGGCAGGACTAGGAAGATGATCATCATGCAACCAGTAAGCTATAGTCCTAAAGGCAGGGCTGGTTGCAAGATGATCATACATGATGGAATATGGTATAGTCCTAGAGGAAGATGATCATACATAATCAAGAAAATATGATCATCATGCAACCAGTCATCATGCAACGAGATGATCATACATGATTGAATATGGTATCCTTCTCACGGTGACAATATACTCACAAGCACAGTTGTTGTTTAGATCTCTACGCGTGCTTGTGAGTTCCTTTGAATCCCATATTCGAGAAACGCAATAGTTATAGCATAAAGAAAAGGGATAATTGGTTTCGTGACCCACATAGGCATGTGCTACTCAATTTCCCCCAAAGCTCGAAACACTCCTCACTTTTGCCCACTTCCCTCTAGCACAACTTCCCAATAGCAACACAAAGCGTTTTCATCCGATCAAGGCTCATTGGTCGTTGCTTCGCTGACAAACTTACATCAGTAGGATCAAGCAATGCTTACATGTGGGACCACGACACATACATGGGTACAATAGCAAATTCCTGGCAGCAGGATAGTAAAACCCTTACATGTGGGACCATTAGACATGGATATGGGTAGATGATACGTGCATTTTGCATCATCAATATTGTTACATATATGTTTAAAGTTTTATTGATATTTGCCATCATACATCATTATTTATGCATTTTTAGTTGATTTCCGAGACTTTCCTACAAAGTCCCCTTCATTGGTATTTAATTTCTGGGAGGTAGAAAACCTCCTTTTTCATATTTTATTGTTTCATGGACCTTCTGGACACCTAAAAATCGAAGGAAAAATACTTGACCAGTTTTTCACCTGAAGAAGCACCGTGGGCCTAAGAATCACATGAGAGGAGCCACGAGGTCCGAAAGAGGCTAGGTAGCGCGCCCTACCTTGATGGGCGCGCCGTTCCCCTTCCTAAAGGCGTTGTCATGATGCTCCCTCCTTGGAACTTGGAATCTCACTCTCTTAGTGGTGCAACCAGCCATTGCCCGGGTTGCTTGTGGTCTTTGCGATTCAAGCGGTTCAGAGTAACTAGTCTGATTTGGTGTTGCTTCTCGGGGTGGTGCCTCGTTGCTTGAAGTTTCAAGCCGAGCTGCAAGTGCTTAGTTCAAGACTAGGGCTTGTAGGTTACAAGTAGACTTGATGTGCTTGTTGTTTTTCAGGTCGTCAACTTTTCACACCTTGTGCTTGTAGCTCTAGCTGGTATCCCCAACCCTTTTAGTTTTGTTTTTCCTATTTCAGTTGCTTCTATCGTTGTAATCCATGACGGTTGAGGGCTTTGTTAATTCAAATCTGGGCTCTTTGAGCCTTCTGTTTGAAAAAATGCCATCAACATGTCGTCGGAAACCCCTGGTGAGATCTGCCTCATCGATGATAGGATTGTCGGTGGAGTCAAATTCCTCTTATCTTACGTTCTCGATGATCGCGCATATCCGATGACATGTAAAGCCAACGCTGCTAGTGCAAACATTGGGGTATGAGTGAACTTTCCTGATACTAGGGATGTTGCTATTGTCGAGCTCGAAGTCGATGATGATCGAGTTCTTGTCCTAAAGCGCTAGACCTGATGAACACTCATCTTCAGAGTCGTAAAGATTGGTGAGGTCCTCGTTGTTTACGAATAAATAATTGTTGTTGGTGAATTCGATGATGTCCATGACAAAGCCGCCATCTTGAAGTAGTAGATCTGATGTGTCTTCGCTTTCGGAATCATAGGAGATCTTGTTGAATATATTGGCATGGTCCCCTCCACTTTCTGTGGAGTTGTTGTTGATGATGACTAGCGGCTAGTTTACCTCGCCTATGAGCCAACTGAAGATGTCGACATTGCCGTTGGTGTGGTGCCATCTATCGACGGACCCGAAGAGATCGGATTTGAGAGGCGAAAAGAGCCTTGAGATCCAACACGAAAGGTGAGACTTCTGATCATCACATCCATCTCCCGGTCGAGGCCGTCGAAGGCCGGAAGAAGGGCGGGTGGGTGCGTAGGAAAATCGATAGAGCCAAAGCGGATCTGGCCACCGATGATCGTTGAGTTGTTGTTTGGTGGAGAAGAAAAAACCGCTGGAATCATGACTCCAACACCCATGTTTCCCACAAACAACGCCAATTGACGAGGGTTAACCTCGGCAATGTCCATTTATATGGACTTAGGGTTTCGGGGAAAAGAGGTGCGCTGGTGATCTCGTCGGCTATGAGACAAACAAGGTGGTCCGATGATGATTTTATTGATTGTGAACAAAGCTAGGGTTACAATAATGATTCGATGGCATGCCCGCTGGCTCCTCATAGTCTTTATATATGAGGCTAGGTCTCAGAGTCCAGTTCAGGTTGATTACAACGGCTATGATTATGTCGGTTTCACATATGGGCTTTGCCTTACTCGATACGCCTGGTTCTAGGCTTCAGATGCTTCCAGGCTTGTAATACTTCATGGGCTTCACCTGAATATGCATCAGGGTTATCAATGTTACGGGAACGATTAGGCCTACCCATATCACTATTACTAGTTGTGCAAAATCATTAATAAAAATGATTAAAAACACACTCATCACCCTCCAAGAGTAAGAATCTCTTAGTCTCTCACTTGAAATAATCGTAATGGAGGGCTCATCACTATGCAAGGATTGAAAGCAAGAAAACCAAAGGTTTTCAAATCCTTCACACTCAAATCCCACCAAAGCAACAAGTGCTAGGGAGGAATTAGAGAGGAATAACAATGGTGGAGGTCAAGGTCAACCAAAGACTCCAAGATCTAGATCCCAAGGGTTGCTCTCACTTAGAGGAAGAATAGATTGGTGGAGGTTGTAGATCTAGATCTCTTCTTTCAAAGCTCTCGAAAAGATGCAAGAATCATAGGAGGGAAGGGAGAGAAAGCAAGGAAGGGTTCAACAATGTTGGTCAAAAAGCATTCTCAAGAACCCTAGCTAAACAATGGGGAAGAAGCCCACTTTATAGGAAAACATATATGACAGTTTGGGCAAAATTCGAGCAGTCCCACCAAGATTGGCGAGAATTCCTGTTGTGCTGGCTTCCACGCCGAAATGTTCGGCGAGCCGCCGATCTAGAGCCAAAACGGTGCTCTATACAGCCTTTCAACATATACTGGAAATTCGGCGGTGATCCCGACGGCTTCAATTTCCACGCCGGTTTCGGTGAGGCTAACAAAAACTGTGATAATTTTTGCCTTCTGACTCCGAATTTAGCAAACTTGGGGCTTATGAGAAGCTAAGAACAATCTCCATCTATCAGGGTCTATAAGACCCAAGAAAGAGCAAGAGGTGATACCAAACAAGGAGAGGTATGAAACGCCCCTAAAATAAAAACTGGTAAAACCTTAAAATTCGAAAATGCAAAATAAGATGCACATAAATTCCGCTTTCGATGAATTTAGGCTTATTGAAGAGTTATCAACAAGCTCAAGAATGTCACAGAGAGAAACAAAAAAACAACAAGAATAAGGAGATGCAAAGTATTCAAAGAACTGTGCCTCATTAGACGATGTGACCAAGTTACTCAACCGAAAGACTCTCTTGATAGACGGCTATCTATCCTATAACCCGATCTCTCAACAACCACATTAAGACCAGTAAAAGAAAAAATCTAAAAAGGCCATAAGTTTACCTTGCACATCCCGGTTGACCTTGATGATGACGTGGGCCAACGTACGTACAAGTCCTACGAATCAATTTTCTTTTTTAAAAATAAAGAGAAATCCTAAGACGAAAAATAATAGTAGTCCCTATGATACTTTACCAAATTCCTTTTCCCGCGGCTCCCAATTTTCGCACCCTATTTCATCATCACCACGAAAAGAAACGAAGCGCAAACTGAAGATATCCGAAAAAAAGAGGAAAGAAGCACGAAGTGAAGACGAAAATCCGCGCGTTCTGATTGGTCCATCCACCCATCCCACGGATCGCCCCCTTCTCCTGTAAAATCCTGCGTTCTGATTAGTTCCTCCGCCCCTCCCACGGATCGACCCCCTTCCCTCCGGGCCCCCGCAAAATCGCCGCCTCCTGATTGGTCCATCCGCCCCTCCCACGGATCGCCCCCTCTCCTCCCGTGTTCCGCGGTTCCTATAAAATCCCCACTCCCCGCCCAATCCATCTCACAAAAACTCAAACCAGCATCCCGCGCTCCATTCCCAAACCCACCTCAACCACTCCGCCGCCGCCGACGAACCAACCAAGATGGCCGGAAGGAAGGGCGGCGAGCGGAAGAAGTCGGTGACCCGCTCCGTCAAAGCCGGGCTCCAGTTCCCGGTGGGCCGCATCGGGCGCTTCCTCAAGAAGGGCCGCTACGCGCAGCGCGTGGGCTCCGGCGCGCCCGTCTACCTCGCCGCAGTCCTCGAGTACCTCGCCGCCGAGGTGCTCGAGCTGGCCGGCAACGCCGCCAAGGACAACAAGAAGAGCCGCATCGTGCCGCGCCACCTGCTGCTCGCCATCCGCAACGACCAGGAGCTCGGCAGGCTGCTCGCCGGCGTCACCATCGCCCACGGCGGCGTGCTGCCCAACATCCACTCCGTCCTCCTCCCCAAGAAGTCCGCCGCCGCCGCCGCCGACAAGGAGAAGGCGCCCAAGTCGCCCAAGTCGCCCAAGAAGAAGGCCGCCACCCCCAAGAAGAAGTAGACGCCTACGCTGCGGCGAACGTGTCCCTGTTGTTGTTGTTTTAGCTCCGTCTAGAGTTGTTGACATTGTGGTATGGTTAGGTCCTCCTGGATGTAGTTCTGGTTCGGAAGACAACTACTGGTTGTGATTCGGTCTCGAGTTCTTTGCTAATGGATGCCCGAAACTTTTAAATCTTGCTGTACTGTGTCAATCTTTCGTTTGAATGTACTCTGCGAAATGCTGCCGTTCATACCTGGTTGGATCTAGATCTTGTTGCATCTATGCAATTTCTTGCCTCTGTTTTGTCCTTGTTATCTCTCAAGGGCGCTCCCTAATTAATTTCGTTCAGCGGGTGCGAATAGTGAATTGTTTTTGGGGAGGTCAGATTTGTGTTTGGTCTCGAGTTCTTGCTAATGGAAGCCCAAAACTGAGCCGCTTAGTACTAATTTCATTCTTGTTTCACTCTGTCGACCTTTCGTTTGAATCTCACCTATGCGAAATGCTGCTGTTCATAAGGGCATTCTGCTTAGATCTGATTAGATCTCGATGCGTCTATGCAATTTCTTTGCTCTGTTTTTTCGTTGTTTGGTCTTAAGGGCGGTCCCTAATTAATTTGGTTCAGCGGGGTGCGAATCGTGAATTTTTTAGGAGAGATCTGGTTTGGGGTAGGTGGGATGCATCAGAGATTTGGGGATTATTTCTAGGGATTCTGAACGATGTTTAATTGGTGAAGCAAAAGTGGAGCCCCATGCTGTTCCATTCGTGAAGCCGCTGAATCGAAGCCCCGCACTGTCTCCAAATTGTTCGTCAAAGGTCCGATTTCCTGGATCTCTTTCTCGTCTTGCGTTCAGTTTACGCTCAATTTGTTTGATTCTCTGTCCTGAACCTCTTCTCTGTTCAGAGGATTTGTGGATCATTTCTAGGGTTTCTGAACGAATCGTGAAGCCGCTGAATCGAAGTGCGGCTTTGTCTCCAAATTGCTCGTCTGAGGTCCGATTTCGTGTATCTCTTTCTTGTCTTGCGTTCAGTTTATGCTCAATTTGTTTGATGCTCGGACCAAAACCCCCCCTCTGCTCGATAAGATCTCATGGGCTTCCTGTTTACGAATGGTAATTTGTGAATCTACTTTGAAGATGTGTTTCCTGCTACATTGTGAATCATCCCGTCCTGCTTGTTGATTGCAGTCACAGTGCGTTATCCTGATGAGGGAATATCGCCTTCAATGTTAACACCCATGTGTATGTTAGGAGGAATTTGTCTGAACATTCAACTAGCGTAGTGCTGTAGTGTAGACTGATATATGATTCCAGATTTTTATTTGATGCCTTGCTGTTTGGTCCACTGACTTGAGTTACAGATCTGTCCTACGACACCAATGAAATTACTCTCAAGGTTGCATTATCGAATGTAGTAACACATCTGTTTTGGATCGTGGTTGATCTGTGATGTTTGTCATTCGGAAATTATCCTCTCAATTGATGCCTGTGTGTGACAGTGGAAGTTATATGCTATCCTGTGTCAGGGAAATCCAAAGGATGCGGTTTTGTCTAGTTTTCTTCTGAAAATGAAGCAGCTGCAGCATCGGGGAATATGAGCAATGAGGTAATCATGTGCACAAAGTTATTGAAGGATAATATGCGGCACAGTTCTTTTCCTAGGATTATAGTTGTTGTTGCCATCTCTGATTGGTCATACTATCATGCTGGTTATATTTATAGACTGAGATTTTCGAAGGTACAACTACAACCAGCACCCATCATCATCCCTTGGTTTTCTTCCTAGGTTGCAAAATTTTAAATATGTCTAAATAAATTGTGATCTCTGGCATGCTAAATGTGATTTAAGACATTGGTGACAGTTTGAACTGCCTTCGCTAGGCATTTTTGTGATTGCTGTTAGTGCACTCACTCCACCACTGAAGCTGTAAAACATACTATTTAGCAACATGTAACGGAACAGCTCAAAAAGTGAAGCTAATATTTCTGATTATTATTTGTTACAACAACATAATTTTTAAATAGTTGTTGATAAATCGTATTTTTCTGTAATCATATTTGATTGATTCAAAGAAGCTGCATCTATTCATTTCTTCCCCAGAAACAAAAGAAGTTTGCAACGAAAATCCTTAATTGTTTTTTCTTCTTCGGCATCCATCCTATAATTTGGATGCAAATGTGATTTTTGAACCCCTGGTCCCAATATGTGGAGTTGTGGCAGTCTAGCACAAGGGAACTGAGTTGCTTTTTTTTCAGAATGTGCAGAAAAGCACTTGCAGGTTTGAGAAGAATCGATTTAGAGGTGCTACGTTGGCGTGGGTATGATGCAAAGGGCCAGGCCAGGATTCTTTTACTTCTTCAACTGTAAAGATTTACTGAAGGGAAGTGGTTATGCAAGTAAGTTATTTCGCATATGTGGTAGGTGCTTGGACATTTGGCATCCCAAATAGCATTTGTGCTTTAGGGCAACAGCAAGCCAACCTATGTACTCAATGCAAAAGATACCAGTGTTGCAGACAGAAAAAATGACTGATAAAATCTACTACTGGCACACAGGGGTTAGTAATTCTAGCAAATACTGTTGAATACCTTGTTTGGTACCATTGTTAATTTTCTTCTGTTAGGGCATCTCCAGCGGCGCGAAGCAAATGGTCGCTGAGCGACCGTTTTCATCCGCCGTGACCGGAAATGCGTCACCCTCTCCGAGCGACGCAAGTGACGGGCCGTCGGAGACGCAAACCTGGCCCAAATATGCGCCTCGGATGCGTCTCGCGGACATTGGACGCGAAAAGTGTCCGTATCCGGCGGATGTTTCATCGGGCCCGCCTAGCGCCGACCCCGCGTCGATGCGTCTTCTCAAACGCGCCGGTGCCGCTGCGTCGCTTCGATGCGCCACGTTAATGGCAATGCCTCGGCTGCCGAGCGGCCGCAGCCCACCTCCCAACCACGTTAATGGCGTCGCCACGTCCCGCGGCCACCGCATGCCTCCGGCCTATATAAAGGGGTCGCGCGTTCTTCTTCCTCATCCACTCCTCCATAGAAACCCTAGCCGCCACAAAGCTCTAGCGTTCCGCCGCCTAGGTGTTCCTGCGACGCAGCCAGCCCGCGAGGAAGACCATGGCGGGTCCCGGTGGCCGGCGAGGCCGAGGCGCGCCCGGCGCCCGAGGACGGGCGGGCCGCCGTGGTGGAGCAGCTACGGCCCCACGCCACCGTCGCCTGCGCCCCTCTTCGTCTTCCTCCGACGTGGAGGAACGCTGCTCGAGTTCCTCCTCCGCATCGACGACGACCCGCTCGGCATCAGCGTCTCCGGACAAGTTCGCCGAGTTCGCCGATGGCGTCGAGCCGCATTTGCAGCTACGGGGAGGCCGCTGCAACTTCGCCGCTGGACCATGGAGGTTCTGTTCGACGGCAGGGCAAGATGTACCTGCACACCGGGTGGGGCAAGTTCGCCCGTGACGTGGCGCTCGAGCCCGGCTGCCAGATCACCTTCCTCTACGAGGGAGACGGTGAGATGGTCGTCAAGGTCTTCGACGACACGGCTTGCCGCAGGCACTACCACACCGGCGAATCCGTGTCGGACTCCGATAGTTAGAACGTAGAATGTTCTTTCTTTGCAGCGAATCTGGCTACGGGCCAGACGAAGCCAGTAGTGGAAGGTTTCTGTCTGTTCTTCCTCGGTAGAACCAACAAGGGCACCGTCAATCCTCCCGCTGGATTTTCCAGTTTGGGTGACTGGCTGTGCCCTCGAATGTTCTTTCTTGGCAGTGAACATACGGAAATCAACACAACTGGTTTCTATTTTTAAAATATTTATATTTGTGTCTACCATGGTACAAACTATGTATTAGTTTGTGTAAACCATGTTCCAAACTATGTATTAGTTTGTGTAAAATAATCTTTCAATTTATAATATTTGAAACTATGTTCAAATGAAAAAGAGAAAAAAAAATGCGCCGGGCCGCTGGAGCCAACCCCAGACGCAAACGGACGCGCGGACGAAAACGATCATTTGAGCGTCCGGTGCGCGACGCAAACGGACGCGCGCGGATAATAAAATGCGTCGCGCCGCTGGAGATGCCCTTATGTGCATTTTTCAATAGGTACATTGGCTGGCCATCTGAAGGAAAGAAGGCTCATGGACCAGATGGAAAAACTCCCAACTGATGTAATTCGCAAAGCTATGTGATGTAAGTGAAACTTCATCTTCTGTTTATTTCAAGGATCGGTCATAGGTTCATTCTTTTTCCTTGTTGAAGACCAGATTACGTTATGCACATTCGAGTTGAAGGTCGTGCATCATGTGTCGCTGGAGCTGGCAGGCCACTAGTTCTTCAGTGTTGTTCAGTTTTCGTTTTCTTTTTTTGGTTGGTTGTGCCTTTGGGCTTTGTCATCTATTATATATTAAAAGTATATTACGGGTTAACCAGAAAAAAGAGAAATCGCTAGAAATTACCACAAAAATTAGAAACATCCGACCGTTTAATTAATTGACTGAGCATCTTTAACCATTAGATTAAAGTAAGCTTTAAAAATTACCCACCATTGCCATTACAACCAAATACACCCTCCACAGCATGCTAAACCCTAGGAGTCTCAACTCCAGATGCGTTGCTCTATGCCAGGATGCATGGCACGCTACCATGGATGGACGCATCGCCCAAAAAAAAGAATCCATACAACTTGAAATCTGGAGAGCTGCCCAATTCACGTGTCTTGGGAGTAGAGCTGCATGAGAAGCTAGCATGGTTGGATGCATCGCTGAAAAAGGAGGATTCCTACAACTTGCAATCTGGAGAGATGCACTAATTCACGTGTCCAGGGAGCAGAGGCGGCCAAGTCTCAAGGAGGCAGGACAAGATCGGAGATCGCCACCAGCGGCCGTTTGGAGAAAACCGATCATGGCCAAGAGTTTCCTTTCGCTGGTGCACCCTCCTCCGTCAAGCTAAACTCTCTTCTTCTGTTTGCCGTCGGCGCATGCTAACCCGACTTCAACCAAATCCTAACCTTTCTACAATTTTTTCTGCTATCAGCATGTTATTTCGCTCTTCCGGTGCAACTCCGTTCGTGACGACAACCTGCCGAAGTCATCTGCTTCTACATCTGGGGCTACGTTCTCCACCAGTGAGATTTGAAGGAGGAACACGAATCCAGGTTGATCTTTACACTCACATCTGCTATCTCCACCTAGGCGGCCGAGCGCAAACAAGAACTCACGATTTACCTGAATCTTTCTGCAGTAACGCAGCTGTTCCCCTCGCCCAGGGTTGCCTACACCTACAGGAACTGCAAATCATTGTCTGACATGCACTTCTGTACATATTTGTACTCCATCAGTTCATCACGTGTGCAAGTATCCAGCGATATATATTGGTAAGATTTATTTATATTTAGTTTCTGGAACTGCAAATCATTATCTTTTTATATTTATTTTCTGGTGAACACCGCTATAGAAAAGACTGAACGAGTAGTTCTTCCATCCATGCAGGCCAGTCTATCCTTTCATTACTATCATGGAAATATTTAACTTTTGGATGCTTATTTATTACTACCTCGGGATGTAAATAATCGACGCGTCGGCAAGCAAATGATATGCGTGCATAGCTCTCCCTCCGCGTCGATTAAATCCGACCGGAGGGAGTACATCATAAGTAACCAATTTCAGCAATAGTTGATACCTAGCTTCTTTAGGTTTTGATTTTTATTTTGATCTACTCAGCCGCGTTCATCTGGTCGCCTTTGCCTCCCCAGCTCTGGTACTATGATGCTTGACCCGGAACAGCAGTGTGAGGTACGCTGCATGCATCAAGGAGACCAGTCCAGCTGGACGAGGTACACCGTTGCTTGCAATGCAGTACAGACACGGGCAAACCAATATGTTTGCATGCAACAAGGAGATTTGGGGTCTGTTTAATATTTGCTTGGCTGATTTCAATGTGATGCAGGCGTCCTCGCACCCAAAGCGAATAAAGATTTTGCATGGACCAAGGAGATCGGTAAGTAAGCCAAGCTACCCGCCAAAAAAGTGGAGTACCCGCAGTTCTTTTATTAAAGTCAACAATTTTAATAAGCATGTACGTTTTGGTATGTTTTCTTAATCTGTCTATGTCACGTGTTACCTCAGAAGATTTTGAGATTAAAAGCATGAGTCTGAACATATGTGAAGATATTGAAAAAAGTTTGATTTTTTATATGTGTTTGAATTACTTTGATAGGAGGCCCAAAGACTGCACGTCTGGATTAGTAATTTCAGGTGAGACATATGCTTGGATCTTTCACCTGAGAGCTAAGAACCTTCCTTTTCCCAGTCCTATACCAGATTAACAAGAACTTAGGAGTTGATCCAGTATCCCAACATAATTCGCCATTCTCACAATTGGATTTTTTAATATATTGAAGCGTCTATATTGGTGCTTAAAGATCTTATGTAGACACGGTTCAGACCTATAGACTGTCAAATTTGAAAACCACTAGGGAGTAGAATTTTTTAGTCGCTCTGCAAGTGGTAGAAGTATATAAATGTTATGTTAGATATGAATTCCAAATCAAGGATTTTGAGTGGATGGCACACATCGCCCTATTTTTAATCTTAATTAAATAAAGTAAATAAATTGTTTTTCGTCCAATATGCCTCCACTATATTTGGCGATGACATGAGACCGAAGATAACAGGCAAGCTTACTGAACTGTATATTATAGTGCGTAATTTTCACAACTGGTAAGAACAAAACCTTCTTATTGTATAATTCCAGGTGCTAAAGAATTAATGTGCTGATAATTTTTTCAATTTTTTTTATTTTGCAAACTATTATTCCAATAAAATTGAATGAGCAACTCTTGGGAAAAGTATTCCTCATAGCATGAAAGATAGTCAATCAAGAGCGGCCTCTTCTTTGGTAAAAACATGAATATCCCTTCATCTATATAATCACTAATATGATTTCGTTTTAGAAATTCTATTTTATGGTGTATTTGCACGAAAGGCTCCAGGCAAGCTGCAGTATCGAGAGGGATCCTATGCGGCCAGTTTTTGTTCCTGACAGGCAAATGTTTGCTCATCAAGAAGCCATAAGTCCACAAGAGATTTGTTTCCCAGGCAGGATGCTCACGATCTATCTTTCCATTTTTTTATGAAATACCTGAAATGATGTGACCTGCTTTTGCAGTCTCTTGTACTATTCACCTACTTCACCTGATCAGGAAGTTGCATCACAATTAAAGGTGTATCTATTCTCAGACAGTATCATGATCCAAGCTAATCAATACCAATCCTCCCTTCTAATTCTTGGTATATACATATTGCTTCCTATATTATAATTTTTCAGTGCATTCATCTGATTAATGCAGAGCACTTACAAATACTAATTCTTTTCTGGCAGTATGTGTTCAGTTTTGGATACGTTTCCCCACATATTGCCTTGTCGTTGTTGCCTTCAAATGGTATGTGTTTGTTGGTCTTTGTTTGATAATTAGCTAAAGTTGAATGCATTAACTATTAGTCATGGTAAGAGCCTGTACTGTAAAGCGCTATGCAGATAGGTATTTAAACGGTCATTCTGCAGTTTAGCCATCTATATATAGTTTATGTTTAGCCAAGGAAGAAGCTTATATTTATCGTTTTGTAGACATTTCTGGTAGTTCTGCGGAACGTCCTAAATGAAAAGATGACCGAATAAAAGATAGATCTAGCAAGCTGGAGAATCAGAGCCTGTACAAGCACATATACAGTGAGTGGTCAACTTAATTTTTTTAGTTCCCCAGCATGTATCCATGAGCTGAACCACTAATTAAGGGATATGACATATATTCAGTACTCAAGAAGGTACTTGGATCTCAATCATGATATATCCAAGACGATATAGAATGCACACAAAAAAAGGTATTAACTTATGTGAACGGAAATTGTGAACTCCATGTAATGATAATTTAACATGTACATAAACAACATGTCTGAAAAAATATCCACTGACCAATGCTCGATCGGCCTAGAAAAGAATCAATCGTGTATGATATATTCTTACCGGTAAACCATCATACCTTACGTACACATGCCTTTGTTACAATAAAAGTCAACATATAAATGATCCATCTTTCAATGTGAATTATAATTATAAAACTAAGTTTCAAATTAATAAATACTCAATTGCAGAAAATTTAAAACATAACTTACAATATGATGCCCGCGCATGTGCGCGGGCCACTTGGCTAGTTGGTTAATAAAATCACATGCACTTCTCCTGCATGGTTTGATCTATATTCGACTTGAAGTTTCTATGAACTCTGTATGAACTATTGTAACAACAATGACCCTGTTACAAGAACGCTTTTGTCATGCATCAGCTATCTGGTGATCAACCTGACAGAATACGTGTTGTATTCTAACTACTATTTGTAAATCCCTATTGTAACCCTTGATGTATCAATATAAATATAAACGCCAGCCCCATGAGGGACGTGTGCGTTTCACCCCTAAACGGGCCAAGATTGCCTGGCTCAAGGAGGGGGACGCCAACACGGCCTTCTTCCACCAGCATGCGGCGTACAGGCGCCAGAAAAATGTGATCCATAGCCTGCAGGTTGAAGGCGCGGTCATTTCGGACCATGCGGCCATGGCTGAAGCGGCTTTCTCGCACTTTGAGGGCCTGCTGGGCACCTCGGTCGCTGCACTCGCTGGACTTGGATTTTCTGGGCACCCACCCGGAGGATCTATCTGAGCTCGAGGTACCATTCACCGAGGACGAGGTTTGGGAGGTGATTCGGCGACTGCCGGCGGGCAAGGCGCCAGGGCCGGACGGCTTCACGGCTGAGTTCCTGCAGAAATGCTGGAGCGTAGTCAAGGGTGATTTCATGGCTGCCTTTGACAAGATGTACACGATGTGTGGGCACGGGTTCCAGGGTCTTAACCAGGCCCTACCAACCCTGCTGCCTAAGCGCGCGGCTGCTCTGGGTGACTACCGGCCGATCAGCCTTATCCACATCTTCGCCAAGCTGGTGGCGAAGACGTTGGCGACCCGTCTGGCCCCCCGGATGGAATCTCTTGTGGATCGCAACCAGTGCGCGTTCATTCGCAGACGTTGCATTCATGACAACTTTATGTTGGTCCAGCAGACTGCTAGATTCCTCCATCGGGAGAAGCAGCCGAGAGTGATGCTCAAGCTGGATATTGCTCGCGCCTTCGACTCTGTTTCGTGGGGTTTCCTTCTGGAGATCCTGCGCAAACTCGGGTTCGGCCCTAGGTTTTGCGAGCTGGTGTCCATCCTGCTATCCACAACCAGTACTAGGGTGTTGCTCAATGGCGAGCCAGGCCCCCCATATGGCATCGGAGGGGTCAGGGAGATCCCCTGTCGCCATCGTTGTTTGTTCTGGTGATGAACTCGCTCAACAAGCTCTTGGCGAAGGCCATCGAGCTGGGTGTCCTAAGGCGTCTTGCAAGACGAGACTTGATGACTTCGGTCTCCTTCTATGCGGATGACGTGGTGATCTTCTGTCACCCAGATGAGACGGAACTGCGAGCTGTTCGTGGTATCCTGGAGCTCTTTGGGATGGCCTCAGGGTTGCATACCAACTTCGCCAAATGCTCGGTATCCCCGATCGGGTGCTCGGACGAGGTGGCTGCTGGCGCTACTGAGCGCATGGGTTGTCAACTAGCGCCGTTCCCGGTGAAATACCTCGGCATTCCACTGTCTATCAGGAGGTTGACGGCTGCCTCTTTCCAGCCCCTGGTAGACCGGATTGCCGACAAACTCCCCACCTGGAGGGCGGCTATGATGCCAAGGGTGGGACGTCTGACGCTTATTCGCTCGGTGCTGGCAGCAATCCCGCTGCACCAGCTGATGGTGTTGGGGGTCAACAAAACCGCTCTGAAGCAGATCAACAAAATCCTGAGGGGCTTCCTCTGGGCCGGCAGAGCTGATGCCAATGGCGGGCATTGCCACGTTAATTGGGCACGGGTCTGTCGACCGCTGAGGCTTGGGGGCCTCGGGATCCCGGACCTGGCTCGCACTGCTACCAGCCTAAGGGTGAGGTGGATATGGAGGATGCATACCGACCCCCTGCGACCTTGACGCGGGCTTGACTTGAACTTCTCGAAGATGGAGTTGGATGCCTTCGCGGTCTCCACCACCATGGTGATCGGGAACGGGGAATCCGCCCTCTTCTGGGAAGACAGATGGCTGGACGGCAAAGCCATGAAGGAGGTGGCGCCTGAGGTATATGCGTTGGTACCAAAGCGCCGGAGAAAGGCGCGTACGGTCCGCCAAGCCCTCATGGACCGCTCTTGGATCGCTGACATAGTGGGGGCACCGAGCGCTCGACACCGTGGCAGTACGTGCCGTGGAGCCGGCTCAGGGTACCCAACTTTCGGCGGATCCGGACAGGATGGTTTGGCGTTGGACGACGGATGGCCAGTACCTCCAGTTCTTGCTATGACGCCCTCTTGGGGCGATAACCGGCTTCTGGAAGTTGATCTGGAAATCCGGGCGCCGCCAAGGGTGAAATTCTTCTTGTGGCTGGCCTTTGACAAATGTTGGACGGGGAGAGAGGCTGACGGGGGTTGCCATACCCCAACCGCCCGCTCGCGACCACCACAGAGACCATGCGCCATCTTCTCACAGCTGCTCGTTCTCCAGGATTTGGTTTGAGGTACTGTCGTGGATCCGATCCACTTCAAGCCCTCCCATGGTTGAGGGCGACTTCGCGGAGTGGTGGTCCCTGGCGGTAAGGACCGCCCCTCGCCAGCTGCGCAAAGGCACTTCGTCGGTTATCATGCTTACGGCATGGTGGATATGGAAGCATCGAAACGCGGTGGTCTTCGACAACGCGCGGCCTTCGGTGACGACCCTATTCAACGACATCGTGGCGGAAGCGCGACAATGGGCGGACGCGGGAGCCCGGGGTGTGCGCCTTCTGCTCCCCTAGACTAGGTCTCCTTTTCTTGGGTCGAGTTGCACGGCGTGGTGTTCGTCCGGTTTCGGGCTTGTACATATAACCTTCTTTTCTATCAATGCATCGAAACGCAAGTCTTTTGCGTTTTCGCGAAAAAAATCAGCCTGAAAATCGATCTAGGGTTTTGCCTTCCGCTGCCGCCGCCGCCATGTCGTTTGCCTCCTTGGCTACGTCCGGTTCCTCGGCATCCCTCACATCCCCTTCGGCCAAAGACCTCGCTAGTCTTCTTCCACCGGCGCCGGCGTTGAATGTCTCCGTCGGATCGTCTTCGTCTGGCCCGATTCACTTTGGAAACCAGATCACCATCAAGCTGGCCGCCGAGACTCATCTTCTCTGGCGTGCTCAGGTCTACACGCAGCTTCGGAGTAATCTCCTCCATGGCTACGTTGAAGGCACTTTTCAGTGCCCTGCTTCGACCGTCTCCTCCACCAAGGACGGCGCCGCTGAGACCTCGCCCAACCCTCTGTTTGCGGCGTGGGTTCAACAGGACCAGGCTATCCTGTCGGCACTCCTCTCGACGTCGACTCCTGCGGTGGACGCCATGATCATGTTCGCCACCACTTCTGCTGAAGCCTGGACTATCATCGAGCGCACCTTTGCTGCGCAAACCTCGGCTCGCTCCTCGCAGATCCAAGCTCAACTTGCCAAGATGGAGAAGCTTGACACCTCGATTGCGGTCTACTACAACAAGATCAAGACCCTCTCCGACACCCTCACCTCCATTGGTCAACCTCTCCGTCCTGAAGAATTCTCCAACTTCGTCCTAGATGGCTTGGATGAAGACTATGATTCGGTGGTCGAGGCCGTGCGCAATCGTGATGATCCTATGCCGGCGCATGATCTCTACTCCCGGCTTCTCTCGACGGAGCTGCGCATTGATAATCGCCGCCCGTCTGCCATGTCGCCGCACTCGGCCAATGCGGCCAAGTTCAACGGCAAGCCGTATCGCCCTCCCTTCGGGGCGCCTGCATCAACCTATCGCCCTGGACCGCCAGCTCCTTCTTCTGGCCATCAGCCCAAGCCTGCTCCTGCTACTGGTGGTGGTGCACCTGGTGGCAGTGCGGACAGTCGCTTTGATGGTCGCCCTGGTGGCTCTCGTGCTGCCACCGTGTGCCAGCTATGTGATACTGCTGGTCACGTTGCTGCTCGCTGTTTCAAGCATTTTCAGAAGTCCTATTTGGGCATGTACAACGACGGTCGCTTCCTTGACCGTCAGCTAGCAATGGCTAATCAAGTCTCTGGACCGGCCATGGAACCACAAGGACATACTCCCACATACTCGGATCCTACCTGGTACATGGATACCGGTGCCACGGATCATATGACGAATCAACTGGAGAAGCTGCACATGAAGGAGGTCTATCAAGGCAAGGAGCATGTTCACACGGCCGACGGTACATGTATGCGTATACTTCATGTTGGTCAAGCATTCCTTCCTACTCCCTCCTCCAAACCACTTCGTCTTCGTAATGTCCTTCATGTTCCCGCCATTACTAAAAATCTTCTGTCCATTCGTAGACTTGCTTATGATAATCATGTTCTTGTTGAGTTTCATCCTAACAGTGTTTTTGTTAAGGACCTTCTCACACGAGCCATCTTCCTTAGTGGTCGGTGGCGTGGTGGCCTATATGCTCTTGATGATCCTGCGGTCAAGCAAGTATTCAACGCTCTTAAAGCTTCGTCTGCTCAGTGGCATGCTCACCTAGGTCATCCGTCGTCCCAGATTGTTCACCATATTCTTAGTCGTCATGAGCTTCCCTCAGTGTCCAATAAAAGTACTTTAGTGTGTGACGCCTGTCAACAAGGCAAGAGTCATCAGTTACCGTTTCCTGTGTCTCAGCATGTACCAACTGCTCCTTTAGAGCTTATTTATTCTGATGTGTGGGGCCCTACCCGAATTTCTGTCAGTGGTCATAAATATTATGTTAGTTTTGTGGATGCTTATAGTCGCTTGACTTGTTTATATCTTATTAAGCGCAAGAGTGATGTCTTCAATGTCTTTATTCAATTTCAAAATCATGTTGAACATCTTCTCAACCACAAAATTGTTCATGTGCAATCTGACTGGGGTGGCGAGTATATCAAACTTGACGCCTTCTTTCAGAAAATTGGGATTTCTCATCGTGTTTCCTGCCCACATACTCATCAACAGAACGGTAGTGCTGAGCGTAAACATCGTCATATTGTTGAAACAGGTCTCACTTTACTTGCTCATGCGTCTGTTCCTCTTCAGTATTGGAGTGATGCTTTTACCACAACTTGTTTTCTCATTAATCGCATGCCCACTCGTGTCATCAACATGCAAACTCCACTTGAGCGCTTACTTGGGCAAATTCCTGATTATACTTTCTTCAAAGTTTTTGGTTGTGCCTGTTGGCCCAACCTCCGCCCTTACAACAATCATAAGCTTGAATTTCGATCCAAAAAATGTGTGTTCCTAGGGTATACTCCCATTCATAAAGGCTACAAGTGTCTCCATGTTCCTTCTAATCGTGTCTACATAAGTCGTGATGTCGTCTTTGATGAAACAATTTTTCCTTTCTCCAATTTACCATCTACTGAGTCAGTCTCCACTTCCTCTGATTTACTTCTCTCGCCTGACCAATTTGAAGATTATGAATATGCTTGTCGTGGTATCGTCATGACATATGCCATAGGGTGGCTAATCGAAGTGGTTCCTAAGTGGTCTCACGGCGGTATCCGGATGCGGGTATGGGCACGAGCGACACGGCGACGTACCCAGGTTCGAGGCCTCCGATGGAGGTAACACTACTCCCGCTATGAGTGTATATGGTGGAAACACAAGACAATGGTGCTCCTTGAGCCGCATCCCGCCGCCTGGAGGCTAAGGTGACGGGTCTCTCTCTCTCGGTGGCAGCTAAGACTAGAGTGAATGAGAAGTGATCGATCGTCCCCCGCACGAGGGGAGCCCGGCTTATATAGGCACCGACACTTTACATATAAGTCCCTATAGTCAGTGGCCGGCTTCGGCTCCCGCTCCTTCCCGAGGCGTTGACGCGTGGAACCGTTGAGCGAGTGGGCACGTCCCATCCGCCCGTCAGGTCGGCCGGTGTGGCGAGGTGGTGTCAGCGCCGCCATCATGCCTGAAGCCTGCTTTGACCGACGTACGCCATGATGGCCTGTCCGCCGTGCACCGGCTGCTTCTGCTGCGACGAGATGAGGCCGCCGTGGGACCTTGAACCCGACCACCACCTCTCCTTCCAAAGGCAAGACCCGCGCCGAGTCGGTCTCGAGGTACAAACCCTGCCGGATGGCTTGTAGAAGCCTCTTCCGACAAGGCCAAGGTCGCGCAGCCGATCAGAGCGCCGGCTCGAGGGCCGGGCCACGGCTCCGGCCCGCTCCTGCTGGCCTGCGCGAGCCGGCCGTTCCTTGAGCCGCTCCGCGTCCATTGCCCTACCCGGCCTCCCGACATTAGCCCCGGTTTCTGGCAAGGTCCCGTTGAGAAGGACCTAGGCGTTTTCCGGCTTCTAGATATCTTTCGCTTGTAACGGCGGCCTCCCCCGAGGGCCGACCGAGAATTTTCGTTCGCCCGCCGCGCCCTCATCCGGCTGCCTGTCCGGCTTCCTCCATGGGACATCCTTTTCGCTTCAATTGCTTTTTGCTTCTTCGTGTCATGGACGTTTCCGCTTGTTGCAAGAGTTCAATGGATCGATTATCGTCCGTTTCCGCTCTGCCGCTGGCTTCGCGCTCGAGCTTCGGCCGACTCGACCGCTCCGACGGCTGGTCGGCGTGGTCGCTTCGTCCGGTCACATCACTGTCCCCTTCCGGATTCTTTGCGGCTGTGGGCGCACGTGTGCGGCCGCTTAACCGCGCGGCGGCGTGGGGAGTTACGCGCAGTTAATCCCGATCGTGGCCACGACGTCACGTGGTCGCACCGCGCGCCAGCGCAGAATGGCCCTGAGCATCGGTGGGCACCCTTCTTCTCCGCTCCTTTCACCCATTTCTGCCCGAGCGCCTCGCACGCCACCACTTCTTCCTCTTGCGACCTCCTGGCGAACTCGGCGACCCAGACGCGATCGAATCCCTCCGCTTCGCCCGGCAGCTCGCCCGCACGCTGCTGCGCCACGGGGCCTCGCGCTTCGATCGCAGCCATCGCGCCGCACTTCCCTGAGGAGCTGCTCGCTCAGTTCGACTTCTCTTTGGTCTTCTTCTTCTTCACCACAATGGCCCACCAGCGGCTCGTGAGGGGACGAGGATGACATCGCGCGGCTGGTGCGCCTCCGCCGGATTCCGGGTGATCACGAGGGTGCTCCCATGAGGAGAACGAGCTCGCACCGGAACCCGGCGAACGTGTGGTCTCTAAGCACTCTCGATCTGAGGGTTTGGTCGTCGGGTTTCTCATGCGCTTTCTTCCGTCAGCTCTTTCGATTTCTTCTTTCGCCAGGCCTCACCACTCACGGCCACTCACCCCTCCTTACCGGCGGCGGCCTTCATGGAGGCTACGCCGCCAGGCTCCGGCGGGTTCTGAGCTGGCCTTCACCCCTAAGTCGCTCGATGACCGAGGGCTTCGCCAAGGATCCGGCGGCGCGCCTCCACATACCCTCGCTTTGTGTCTGGCCTCTTCCCCGAAGATCCCACCGTCGACTGTGAAGGAACCGTGCATGTCGTTTCCTTTCTCTATGTGAGGAACGCCAACCCGGTTTACCGATCAACTCGCTGAGGTTCAACCCGGTTTCTCCCACCACTGCTCAATCAAAGGGGCCACAACGCAAGTCGGCCACCAGATGCTAGAGGTAAACCTCCGTGGGGACTTCCGGGGGAGGTAGCCGTCGGGCGCCAACAGCGCTCGAGGACCTCTCTCAAGACTTGCGGCCGAGCGTTCAAGCCGCCGTCTGTGGTCGGATCCAAGACTTGCACATGTCCTGGCCGCTGGATCCGACCCTCGACGTCGAAGTCACGGCTTCCAATCCTGTATCACTGGAACAACATCACCAAGGCCAATCTGCCGGAGGATTAATTGGGGCTGCCGCCTTACGACCGGTCTTCGCGCCCGAGCCGGTAAGTGCAGTTTCGCCACATTTCGATTGCGCTCATGAGTCACTGTAATCCCACTGCGCCACCGCTTTCAAGGCTGAGGACTACGACTTGGCGCAAAAGATCCGGACGCTGGACGATGCGCAGATCCGGCCGACCAAGTCGAAGAACCAGCCGGCGATGACGTATTCCGTCGGAGTGGGGTGCCCGACCAAGGCGCGAAGGGAGCACAACCGCCGCCCCTCGGCCGGAGCGGGGGCCGGGAGGAGCAGGAGCCACGACGCCCACCACGGTCGATCCTGGCACTCGCGCACGAGGCCGGGTCACGCCGCACACGACTTCACTTCCTAAGAAGAAGCGAGGCCGCCTGCCGGGTCCACCCGCCACGAGAGTCGGCCACAAGCAACGCTTACCGGCCTGAAGAAGGCCCCAGACGGTCTATGAGTCCTTTTTCCTCGTTGTTTGATCTCTTTTCCTTCTTTGCACTTATCTTCTTTTGTTTGCTCGATTGTGGTCATGCCACCGTGCGGCGGCTCGTCATCGCCGTGTTGCACGCTGCTCCTGCCGGCGAGAGGCGAACGTCGCGCCTTTACGCTTATGCGCGCGCCGCCGTGCTGTTTCAGCCGTCGCGATCACGTCGCTTTCCGCGGGCGTTTTCGTCGCGCTCCGGGCTGCTACAGCGGCGCTCTGTAGAGTTTCCAGTCCAGGGCCCACCTTGATGGACTCTGTCACGCCGCGCGCCACCGTCGTCGCTGGTGGCACACCATTGCCTGAGCTGAGCGGCTGGAAGGCTGGTCACAGATCGGAGCGCGCTGAGCCAGGCCGCAGGGCGCGACGTCGAGAGCGACTCCCACCGCCAACCGCACGCTCCCGTTCGAGGCCGCAGCGAGGGGAGCTGCTGAGGAGAGCCGCGCGCCGGCGACGCCGACTTCCGGCGCACAGGCGAGGCCTGCTTCAGTCGCCCAGCCCATGTGGCCAAGGTGCCCGCCGGCCGTCCGCCTCACCCGCCCGTCCTGGCCAACTGCTGGAAGCACACCCAGCGACTTCCTCACAGGTGATCACTGTAGGGCAGCTCGGCATTGCGCCCATGAAGATGCCTTTCTCCTGCCACTGTGCTGTTCATGCCAAGGGTCGCTGGGAGAGACTATTGCCCACCAAGTACGTACTGGAGGATGTCGACAAGGTATGTGTCTTCTGACTGATGCAGAACACTGTTATCTCAGTAGTCTCCAGGCATGGGCTTCATTGCTGAGCTGTCGCTGCTTCTAACAACCGACTTTTTCGTACTGGTTGAGGAGCGGCGCACCGCCCTTGTACAACTTCAGTGATGACCAGCTACCACCGGGGCCAAGATCGAGCTGGCCGCCTTGGCTCGCGAGCCGGAGGTCGTCAAGGGTGAGACTTTCTTTCTTTCTTTGCCTTTACTCTTTTCTCTCGATTTCATCCTACCGATGGTTTTTTGCCGTTTTACAAATTGCTGCCTCGGTTCCTGAAATTGGAGAAGGATTCGCTTTGACGTCGCGCGCTGCACCCCAGAGCGAGAGGCGGCCGTGGCCGGGCCGCCGCGAGTCAAGGTGGCCGGGATTGCTGAAGCCGATCGCTGCTGCGTGCCGGAGGCCAACCACCGAAGGAGCTGGCCGCCCCTCGGGAAGGTCGAGAGGAGAAGGTGGGACGACCCGTCCAAGCCGGCCGGAGAGGGTGGAGCAACAGCCGCTCGGAAGCCACAAATGAGAGGTGACCTCCAAATCCGAGGAGCTGCCCACACCGCCAAGCGTGTGGGTGTGAGAGAGCTCGCGAGACCGCGGTTTGGCGGGTGAGTCTTTGTAATCTTCCTTCCCTTTGTCTATTACTGCCTACCGCTCAGGTTGGCAGCCGGCGGCAGAAATTGATTTTTCCGTTTTCTCCATCTTCGTGTCAAAGGTTGTCCTTGCTTCGCTGCCGCCGCTTTTAACTGAATTTCCTCTTAATAGATCAATAATTGAGATTCCTTTGGTACACAAGAGGATATCATTTTAGAGCTTTAATTCACTTTGGGCTGGGCACATCTAAACCATTGCCATTTTACTTTAGAGCTTCATCTCATTTCTGTAGCTTGGCAACATCCTGCCTTATGTCATAATGTACTTAGGACTCAAATTCACCTTCAGCTAGTGTCTCTGTCTTGCCTGTTGCCATCCACCACAAATATCTGCATTTTTCCTAGTCTCCTACAAGCCTCTGGAACTTGCTTTTTCTCCTGGGTGGCTTTCTCTCTGAGCTGGGATGGGCGCTGGGCCAAGCCACCATGGGAGCGCAATGCTGACCGCTGGCTTTTTGTCGGGGAGGAGAGCTCCTGGCCGCTTCTCCATGGACGACTATAGCGAAGCCCGGCGGCGCCTGTCGGAGCCTATCACGAAGCCTCCTACCGGGAGCCCCGAAGGCTGAGGAACTGATCCCACGGCCGGTGGGTCGACCGAGGACGCTGCTCGGCAGACCTCGCCAACCTCATCAAGTGGCTGGAGACGGGCGGACGCTTCGCCGACCGGAGTGGAGTCGGCCGCGCGTGCCTGGCGCATGGGCATGGCCCTCCTTCGTGCCTCCAGCACCGACGAGGTCAACCCCGGATCAGTCGAGAGCCGGCGAGTCGCGTGGAGGAAAACCTTCCGCGCAGAACAAGACCGCCCTGGCTTGCTCCGCGCCTGCGCTATCGCCGACTTTGTTGGACAAGCGCATCTTCACCGCGTGGACCAACCCGTCAGGGTCCCTCTCGACGACGAGGGAGCTTGAAGACGACAGGGATCGAGATGGAGTTCCGGCGTCGCCGTTGATCCGACCGGTCCTCCAGCCTAGCGCTTAGGCTTTCCTCTCTCTGCTTTATGTAATCTTGCTTTTGCAAAGACAAATTACAACCCCGGGATGCCGGCGCATGTAATGACAATGTTATTGTCTTTTATTATGGTACACTTTACCACAAATATCACTAGTGCTTCTGGCTTGCTTTCTTCCGTTTACTAAGCCTTATCCGCCCCACTCTTTCGCGTTGTCTTTGCCGATCGTACGGCCCGACTCTGCGTCCTGTCAGCCGGACCAAGAGCTGCCGCTCGCGAGAGGCCGAGCAGAGCCAACAACGAGCCGAGTTCGGCAATCCGACTTTATGAAGAGTTGTGTAACCCACCCGCTTTCTCACTCTTCCTCTAGTCGTCTTCGCGTGCCGGCTCCCCTAGGCTCTTGACCGCCACCTGGACACTCGGGTTGCTGGCCTCAGAAATGGCCTGGCTTTCCATTGTCGGAAACCGGATCACGTTACCGAGCCGACCGCGTGAGAGGGTGTTAGCCAATTGGCGAAACGAAGTAGAGTATCAAATCGGCGTCTCGCGCTTGCCTTTTCATAGCTTATAAAAGGAGTACAAGGGATACATACATTCCCGCTCTCAAGTGTAAAATGGTCGAAGTAACCTGACATTCCAGGGACTTTGTCTCCTCGTCAGCTTTGCTCGCCTTGTTCTTTTTGGCCTTGGGCATCTATGAGATAGTAGGGATATCGTTGCCTACTGCCTTGCTCACTATGAAGGGACCCTCCCATGGGGATGTTAGTTTATGCTGTCCGGCCGTCCGTTGGATCAGCCTGGAGCACTAGGTCTCCTTCTCGAATGTTAAGGGGTCGCACCTTCCGGCTGTGGATAGTTTCTGAGGGCTTGTCGGGATATGGTCGATCCTGACTCCAGCCAAGAATGCCTTCGACTGTGTCGACCCATCTTCACGAGCCTCTTGGTTTCAGCTCGTGTAGAGCTTGATCCTGGCCACAATGTGTTCTCGATATCGCCTACAGACGGCTCGCTCCGTATACGAGGAAGAATGGCGTGAAGCCGACGGAGCGGTTTGGCGTGGTGCGCAGACTCCAAAGCACGAGGGCGCTATCCGGCCACTCTACCAGCGCTCGCTGGGCTCTGTTAACCGGCTCTGGATGCCGTCAGGACTGCCGTTTCCTCCACTTGGCCGTTGGTTTCTGGCACGCCACCGATGACAGGTCCATTGATCCCCATCTCCCCACAACAGTCGCTTGAACAGTGCCTTCCCTGCCGTCGCCGCTTGCTCATGATGATGCCGTGTGCAGCTTTATCTCACAATTATCTCTTGAGGAATGTGACACTGTGGAGTCGTCCGCTTCTTGATTGGCTTGGCTTCAATCCACTTGGTGAATTTGTCACCCGTCACCAAGAGGGGTCATGCCTCGCCGGTCAAGCTGTGCGACCGGCCTAACATATCCGTGCCCCCACACTAAAATGGCCAAGTAATGGGATGACATGGGTCAAGCGTCGCTTCTGTTTTTAAGCCGCCGGCAGTCGCTGCACTTCCTTCACCGACCAAGGCTCTCTTACGCAATGGCCAATAGAAGCCGTCTAAGTTAGTTTTGCCCACTATGGCTCTTGAGGAGGCGGGATGTCCGCATTCTCCTTGATGGATTTCCCGAGAGTCAATCCCTTCAGCCGGCTCGACGCACCACTGGAACACCCCACTTACGCTCGCGTTTGTACAGCCGGTGGTTGATGATCGTGGTGGTGGCCCTGGCCCTCTCCTCTCATCCGCCGTTTGAACCCTATCATCATTGGGCAAAGACACCATCTATGAGGTAGGAGAGGAATTCTTGTGCCCATGATGGTACGAATTTTATCTAAACACGTTAACCATCAAGGCCTCCATCTTCGAAGCTTCCGGGTTCGACTGCGTGGTCGCCGGTTTGGCTGTTGAGCCGGCGGGTTTGGCCGATAAGCACCCGACTTGGGCTGATGAGCCCCCGGGTTTGGCCGAGAAGCCCCCGGCCCGGGTCGTGGAGCCTATGGTTCCCACTGAGAAGCCCCGACTCTGACCGCAAAGCCCCGAGTTTGGATGAGAAGCCCCCGCGTCCGGCCCGAATATGGAATCCGAGTCCGGGGAAGGTGTGATGGACGGCTTGCGCAGTGCCGCAGGCCACACCGGCTGAATTGCCCGTCGGTTGAGCTCATCTTGACAAAAAGGCCGCCGCCGTTGTTGGCCCCTGCACATGATGGAATTCGCAGCCTCTCAAGAAGCCGGGCCAGTTGCCGAACATGGAAGCGATGATGCCATGCTGGCATCCTTCGCGTCCTGGGGCCACAGACACTGGTCAGAGGACTGGGCCGGAGTCGTCGAAGGTAGGGATGCAACGGGACGCCATTTCCTTGGGCCGCTTGAGCCCATGGATGAGCTGCTTCATACTCCGCTGCCATTGTTGGATGCGGCGGGCGGACTGGCAGACGTAGTCCACTGCCTCTTAGAGAGGTTATGACGACTGCTCCTGCCGGTGGCGGCATCTTCGAGCTGCCGGCGCGCCTAAAGGCGCTGAGTCCCAAGACAGCGTGATATTGCATCTCGGCCTGCCGACAAAGAAGCTTCGCTTAGATCTCTGCGATTTGATGGCTGTTCTGCTCTGCACGAGTAAGGCTCGGCTACCAGCTGGCCACTGATAATTCGCCGTTGGCGGCTCTTGTCGCCAATGATTTCCGTCATAAGTCGTCACCACTTTGATGGGGTGTTCTGGAAGTAGTGTTTGAGCTTCTTGGCCGCCATGATACGCCATAGGTGACCTTCTCGTAGCTGGGTAGTTTTGCTTTGACCGAGCACTTCACTTAGTAATAGACCGGGCGCTGGACCGGGCCGCTTCCTTGTTTACCTTTGCGTCCACCACCAGGACAACGTCACTAGTGGAGAAGAGGCCTTTGTGTACAATAGCATGGGCTCTTTCGCAGCCGGCGATGCTAAGACAGGCGCAGTCGAGAGCATGCGCTTTAGGTCGCTGAAGGCTTCACTCCGCTCGCAAGGCCCAAATAAGGAGTTTGTCTTTTTGAGTTAACCGGTGCTGTGGCGGCCTTCCCCACCGCCGATCAAGCGCCGTGAGGCTGTGCATCCGGTGAACTTCTCGACGTCCTTGAGGCACTGCAGTCTCCATCTTCTCAATGGCACTGATTTCTCCGTGTTGGCTTCGATTCCCCGCTGAGAGACGAAGCCAGAGGCTACTGATTTGCACGCCTAAAGGCATTGGTCGGGTCTAACTTCATCCGAATCTTCGCAGATTGGTGAAGGTTTTCTCAGCATTAAGGAGGGTAGGCATCTCCTTGGTTTTTACAACGACATCATCCACGTATGAGTGCCGATTTGATCCCGCAAACACTTTTGCATGCACCTGGGTAGGCGCCTGCATTTTTCCGAATGGCATAGTCGTGTAGTAGAGCTCCCATACGGGGTAATGAACGAAATCTTTATTTGATCACCTGGATTCAAAGGAATCGTGGTAGCCTGAGGGCATCTAGTCACACCACACCAGCTCGAGTTCTCCGACTTGATCTATGCCGTCGGGGAAGGGGTCCTTCGGGCACGCCTTGTTGAGGGCGGTGTAGTCGATACACATGCGTCAGAGCCGTTCTTCTTTCGTGGCTGGGGTTCGCTAACCAGTCCAAAAGATTTGATGATGAGCCGGCCTAGGAGCCGGGCGATCTCTTCACCGATGGCCTTCTCTTCTTTCTGCCGAAACGCCCAGGGCTGCTTCCACGCTTCGCTCCAGCCCCACGGAGGTGGTGCTCACCAACTCCCGAGACACCCCATGTCCCTTGGAGACCATAAGATGTCCGGATTTCACGGAGGAAGCCGGTGAGCCGCTCCTATTTGCCTTAAGCCGGCAAGACCGATGGTGACGAACTTGTTTGGCTGCGCGGTCGAGCAAGATCTTCGGTGTCGTTGGTCACTGAAGTGAGTCGTCTCACTCGGCTGCCCACACGGCATGCTCGTCGCGCGGCCTGGCCATGGCAACGGCGTTGCGATGAGCTGCTTCTAGCCTATGACTGCTGCTCGCCATCTTCGAGCTGAGTGGCATACCCATAGAGCGACTGACCGCTGCTACGTAATGACCCCTTGGGCCCGGCAGCCATCTTCAGTACCCGTAGTGTGGCACCGCCATAAACTTGGTCGGCCGGCCGCCCAGAGCACGTGGTAGGGACCGACGAGGTCCACTACCTCGAACTCAACGTTCTCGTGCGGAAGTGGTCCCGCTTGCCGAACATGACCGCGCCGTGATCCGCCGATCGGCCGGCACGAGTGGCCGCACGATGCCGGAAGACGCGGTGGGGGCGCAACTCGCCTCCCGAATGCCCGCGGGGCGGTGTCGGGTAGAGATGCTGATGCCGTCGTCGTGGACGAGGACGCGCGAAACGCACGTCGGCACGGGTTGTGCCGACGGTGGGGCTCGAGACCATGGCGTAGCTGCCCGGCTTGGCAGACAGCCGGGTGTCGCGCGATCAAAGTGATGGCCGGCTCCGACCGCCAGCACCGGGGACCGCGGCATGACCGCGTTGACTTCGAGGAACGGCGCCGTTGGCTCGCTCTGTCCGGCTCGGTGGTGAAGATGATGTAGGTGGCATCCTCGGCCTGTACCGGCCGCCATGGTGCACTTGGTTAGCCTCGTGGTGCTCGAGGTTGTTGGCTTCTGCGCCGGCTTGGCCACCCGGCCCGCCGGCCGGTGGAGGCGGGGGTGGAGGCGGAGGTTCGGCTCGCCGCCGTTCATGAAGTGGCACGGTGGTGTGGCTAGAGGGGCTCTGCCGCCGTGGTACTTGCACGGCGAGTCGAGCATCCGTCAAAGGTGTACTTCGGCCTGTGGCCGGTCGGCGGCTCGCGGCGCCCGCTGCACGCCGTGGTCCGACACGGCCGCCACATGGGCGGAGCCGCACGGCGGCCCTCGGGTGCCTTGCCGCGTCGTGTAGCTGGTTCCGCCGGCCGCTATGGTGTCCGGTCGGCCGCTTCGCCGCTTGTTGTTGTCCCGCTGACGAGCCGCAACCTCGCTGGGTGCGGCGGCTCCCCGCCAAGACGCTTTGCCGCGATGGCTATCAAGGCAGCCATCCCTGTCGCCACGGCGCGCCTTAAACACAAAGACGCCCGCAGCGGCAAGAAGCTCGACCGCCCGGAGTGCACGCCCGCAGGAGCGCGCGCCTCGCACCAACGCGCTGTATGCACGTCCGCCTGCCCGGGCCCCGCTTGCACATCTCTGCCAGAGGGCGACCCGGCCGCGGTAGGTGCCTGTGAAGGCTGATGTAGCACCCCGGAAGCCCAGCCAGCTTGATGCCGTCGTCGGGCAAGTTGTTGAGCCATGCGCGGCGAGCCGAGCAGATGAGGGGGAGCAGACCAAGCCGCTTGTTGCCTCGTGCGATGCCGATCGCGGTAGAGAATCCGAACCGGCTCCTCCCGCTGGCCGCCGCGTCGTACTTGGGCGTGTCGCGGGGGAGCTGGAAGCCGTCATGGGCTCGTTGAGGATCCGCGGCCCGAAGCACTTGGGGCCGGCTGGCCCTTCTTCCTCTGCGATGCGGGATTCGACCAGCTGCCGAGGCGGATCTCTCCGGCGTCGCCGGGCCGAGTGCGGTGCCCAGCCGGAGTGGGCGCCGGCGCCGGCCGAGGTCCGGGCCGTCTTGTCGCGCTGGCCTCCCTGAGCCCCTTCTTCGTCGCTTGATGGTGGCTTCTGCGGCCGCGCCATGCACTAGCGTCGGCTTGTGCGGCTGAGCTTGCGTGGGTGTTCCGGAGTCCGGCCGCTGGGCGTGGAGGCGGACGCCCGTGTCCCTGACCGTCCCATCGTTGTTCGGCGGCGCGAGCATGAGAAGCTCTGGGGCGTGTGGCGCACTGGGTCCGCCGACCGCCCGTGGCCGCTGCTGATCACCACACCCGCTGTCTGCGTGCGAATCCTCGCCTTGAGGCGTTTCGTTTTTCCGCGGCGCTTCCGCCGCGCATGTTCCTTGTCGGGTGTTGTAGACGGGTGCCCATGGATGGAGCTCGGCTGACGCTGTCCCTGCGATCTTCGCGCCTGCCGCCTCCTCCGGCGGGATCTGGCCGTCGGCTTGCTGTCGCCGCCGGCGGCGTGAAGCCGTGAGCGCTGCGTACCGCGCCGGGTGATCTCCATCCGCCGCCAGGGCCGGGGGATGTTTCCGCCTCGCTGAGAGCAGGCGGTGCGCCTGTGTCATTCTCGATGGAGGAGGGATCCGTCCGCCGTGAGCGGGGAGCTTCGCTCTTGCCCGGACTTCGTCTGCGGACGGTGGTGCCGGGGCCTTTGGGCCCGAGCCGGACGCGCCGGCGTTCCCGTTGGTGCGCTCTCCATCCCGGGACTGGGGACGCGGTGGACTTGTCGCGGCGTATCGCCGGTGGCCATGACCTCCCGCATGATGCAAGCCGGCGGTGGAGGTCGGCGCCGCTCCAGAGGAGGGCTTGCACGCCGCACGATCTCGCGCGGTAGCGCAGAAAGCGATGGTGGCGACGTAGACGCCGGCCGCCGGTCGATGATGTTGCCGCCGGCAGGGAATGGCCTACGCGGGCAGCCACAGCGCGACGCAACAGTGGAGCCGAATCTCCGCATCAAGCCCGGCGACCCGCTCGGTGGTGGTGGTGAGGCTCCGTCCGATGAAGACACCGGCCGCGGACGCTGAAGGCCCCGTGGCGCCAAATGTCGGGGTATCGTCATGACATATGCCATAGGGTGGCTAATCGGGGTTCCTAAGTGGTCTCACTCGGTATCCCATGGGTATGGGCACGCAGCGACACGACGACGCACCCAGTTCGAGGCCCTCCGATGGAGGTAACACCCTACTCCTGCTATGAGTGTATGAGGTGTGGAAACACAAGACAATGGTGCTCCTAGAGCTGTATCCGGCTGCTCCCGGGAGGCTAAGGTAGACGAAGGTCTCTCTCTCAGGGCAGCGCTAAGACTAGAGTGAATGAGAAGTGATCGATCGTCCCCCGCACGAGGGGGTAGCCCGGCTTATAGGCACCGACACTTTACATATAAGTCCCTATAGTCTAGTGGCCGGCTGGCCGCACCGGCTCCCGCCTCCTTCCCGAGGCGCACGGCTGGGAACCGTTGAGCGTAGGGCACGTCCCATCCGCCCGCTGCCGCGGTGTGGCGAGGTGGTGTCGCCTGCCGCCATCATGTCGTAGCCGGCACGGGACCGACGTACGCCATGATGGCTCGTCCGGCGTGGCACGTCGTTTCTGCATGCTCCGTGCTTTACTGGAGATGAGGTCGCGTGGACCTGAACCCACCACCTACCCGCTCCTTCCGGCAAAGACTCGCCACCCCCGAATCGGTCCGAGGTACAAGCCCCGCCGGATATGGCTTGTAGAAGCGGCCCAGCTACGCAGGCCGCAGCCAGGCCGACCAGGACTTAGAGCCAGTCGGCTCCGAGCGCCGGCCACGGCTCCAAACCGGCTGCTCCTCAGCCGGTCTTGTCGCGAGCCCGTCTCGCCAAGCCGTCCGCGTCCATTGCCCTACCCGGGGTCTTCCCCCCGACAATGCTCCGTCGTTGCTCCCTAATCATGGTGCAGGTCATGGACGTGGTGTGCGCCTTGAGGTTCTTGAAGATCATTCATCACCACCGGCTGCTAGTGGCGCTGATCGCATGCAGCAGCCTGCGATGTCTTCACCGCTTCGTGCACCTGGTTCACCGGCGGCTCATCGACAGCTGTCCGCGGATTCTCCTCTGCATGCATCCTCGTCAGTCGGCTCCACCACGTTGGATGAATCCAACACACCTGTGCGCCCGACGCGGCTGCTGTTTGAGCCGGTGACTCCCTCCTCGTCGCCCGCGCCTTCGTCGCCCGCGCTTTCGTCGCCTGACGCGGACCCTGCTGCCTCCTCATCGTCTTCGCAGTCACCTCCAGCTCCCTCGCCGGCTGTTGTGGCTGCTGATCCTTTGCGGCTTGTTACTCGCAGCCAACGCGGTATTCATCAACCTAAACAGCGCACCGATGGCACTGTTGCTTGGTTGGCCGCGTGTATGGCTCAGGCTGCTGCTGATCCATCTGCCGAGCCGCGTCATTTTCGTGCAGCTCTCGGGATTCCTCACTGGCGTGAAGCAATGGAGACAGAATTTGAAGCTCTCCAAAGTAATGGTACATGGTATCTCACTCCTCCTCGTTCTGGTATTAATATCATTGACTCCAAGTGGGTGTTCAAGGTCAAGCGACATGCTAATGGTACGATTGAGAGGTATAAAGCTCGGTTGGTTGCTAAAGGGTTTAAACAGCGCTATGGACTGGACTATGAAGATACTTTCAGCCCGGTTGTGAAACCTACAACCATTCGTTTGCTCCTCTCACTTGCAGTTTCTCGTGGTTGGTTCTTGCGTCAGCTTGATGTTCAGAATGCATTTCTTAATGGTGTCCTTGAAGAGGAGGTTTTTATGCGCCAACCTCCTGGTTTCGAAGATCCTGCCCGTCCTCATCACTTATGTCGTCTGGTCAAGGCGATATATGGTCTCAAACAGGCCCCTCGTGCTTGGCATGCTCGTTTGGCCTCAGTTTTGCGCCAACATGGATTTCTTGAGTCCACTGCTGACACCTCTTTGTTTGTCCTTCAGCGTCCTGGCTTGACTATATATCTCTTGGTTTATGTCGATGATATTATTATGCTTAGTTCGTCCTCACAGGCTATTGATCGCTTAGTTGCTGGACTTCGTCAGGAATTTGCTGTTAAGGATCTTGGTGCTCTTCACCTTGGCATTGAGGTTGCTCACAGGGCCGGTGGGCTTATGTTGACACAGCGCAAGTATGCGCTTGATCTTCTTCGACGTGCTGGGTTACTCAAGTGCAAGTCTGCTGATACACCCATGTCTGCTACTACTAAACTTTTTCCTGCTGATAGTTCTTTCTTGAGTGAGGAGGATGCTACTACTTATAGAAGTATTGTGGGAGGTCTGCAGTATCTTACTCTTACTCTCACGAGGCCTGATCTTTCGTTTGCTATTAATCGTGTTTGCCTGCACTCGCCAACAGAAGAGCATTGGGCTGCAGTCAAGAGGATTCTTCGCTACATTAATGGCACTCTTGATCATGGTCTGCTTCTTCGACCATCCGTGTCCAGTTCTCTTTCTCTGTTCTCTGATGCTGATTGGGCCGGCGATGTTGGGGATCGGCGATCCAGGGGGGATATGCTCTCTTCCTTGGTAACAATCTGGTTGCATGGAGTGCTCGCAAACAAGCTACTGTGTCTCGGTCCAGCACAAAGTATAAGGCTGTGGCTAATGCTACTGCTGAGTTGATTTGGGTAGAAGCTTTGCTAAAAGAGCTTCGTGTTCGACAAGACTCTCCTCCTGTTTTATGGTGTGACAACATCGGTGCTACTTATCTGTCCTCCAATCCGGTGTTCCATGCACGAACAAAGCATATTGAAGTTGATTTTCACTTTGTTCGTGAAAGGGTTGCTCAGAAGATGATGCAAGTTCGGTTTATATCTTCGAAGGATCAAGTAGCAGATATTTTCACAAAACCGCTGCCGCTTCCTTTGTTTCAGGAGTGCAAACGCAATCTCCACATGTTTCCCATAGTTGAGATTGAGGGAGGCTGACAGAATACGTGTTGTATTCTAACTACTATTTGTAAATCCCTATTGTAACCCTTGATGTATCAATATAAATATAAACGCCAGCCCCATGAGGGACGTGTGCGTTTCACCCCTAAACACTTTCCCTACGTCATATTACACAACCTGATCTCTTCTTATTCCCTAAGCCGTGAGATACCAATGTATATAAGAAAATTCCACGAGAGAAGTTTAGTCTTATGTGCGAGTAACTTATGTTTTGCTTAAGTTTGTGATGTGGATTTCCATACCATAATATCCCTTCCATCTTTTCTTCAGAAAATGAAGCAGCTGCAGCATTGCAGAAGATGAGCGATGGGGTAATAGTGTTCTCCATGAAGTCATTGGAGGATAATATGCAGCCCTCAGTGCAGTTTTTTCCTCAGATTATAGGTGCTGATTGACATCCCTGATTGCTCTTGCTCATACCATCATGCTGGTTATATATATATTGTGATTTTGCAACCAGCACCCATGCATTACCACCTAGTAGGCTACTAGTTTTGTCCTAGGTTCTAAAATTCTAGATCTGTGAAGGAGTGAAGGTGATTTAAGACATTGGTGACAAGTTGACCTGCCTTTGCTAGGCATTTTTATGATTGCTGCTACTGCACTTACTCCAACATTGAACCTACAGAACACATTTAGCAACATGTAATGGAAAGGTTCAAAAAGTTAAGCTGTTATTTCTGATGTTAATTTGTTACAACTACTGTTTTTTACTAGTTTTTGTATGTTACAACAACATATTTTCTTAAGTATATATTTTTCTGCATCATCCTATAATTTGGATTTATGCTAAGAGCATCTCCAACACGCGCACTAAATTTCGGCGCGCTAAACGTCGCTTCCGCCGCGCTGTAAACGTATAGCGCGCGCTGCGCTGAAATTTGCCCAGCCGGACGCGCCAAAATGCAGCGCGTGCTCGGGCGGTAAAAAGGTTTCTCCGCCGGGCGCGCCGCGCGGGCGTGGAAAACAACTTTCTACACTACTACGCATTCAACAAGATCAAGCACTCACATATAAATCATGAAACAAATGATCTTCCATAGTTTAAATGGACACAAAGGTGGAACACACATCACATAGTTCAAGAAGGACACGCAACATGATGTAGTTCAACAACGACACACAACATATGTTTCAAATGGACACAAAGTGCAACACACAATTTGCATATCACAAATGCATCTCACACTTCCGCATTTTCCAAGTCATCACCTTCTTTTGCTTCTTCTTCATCGTCATCTTGGGCTGAAGGAGGAATAGTAGGATCCATGGAGGCCACGAATCCTCCCGGTGGTGCTCATAGTCCCATACACACCACTCACCGAGCCTCCCATAGTCCCTCCGAAGACTCCTCCATAGCTTGGTCCTCCCATTCGGCCATGCCTCCAAAGCCTCCCATGCCAGCCATGCCTCCCATGGCGGGCATGCCTCCCATGCCGGTCATGCCTCCCATACCTTCCATGCCTCCCATGCCGGTCATGCGGGTCGCGGTCGCCTTCACTTTCTTCGGCGGCACGACGGAGGCGGCGCCCTGCGGCTGCGCACGGGCGTTTGGACGACGGCATCTTCCTCCTCGACGGCGCCCGCGCCTTGCCGGGGGCCTGCGCGGCGGCCAGCTGTGCGGCAGCGGCGGCTGTGTGCAGCGTCGCGCGCGGCGGGATGAAGATAGCACGTGCAGCGGCGGTTGTGTTGTCGGCGTCAGCGCCACCGCTAGGGTTTGGCGCATGGGGCGGCGGTGCGAGAGGCGGCGGGTGGAATGGAGTAGGGAGGGGTCGGTGGGGTGCCGGAGGGCCCGTCCATCGCCGGGATTGCGCCGGCGGCCGCGCGGAGGCGAGGAATTGGGCAGTGGGGCGGCGAGGCGCGGGGGGAAGTTTCAGCGCGGGTTTCTTCGCGCGTGCGTCGAGTGATGCCTCGCGCTGTAGCCGGCGCCCAAAGTTTAGCGCTTGGGATAGGGCAAACCGGGCCGCGCCCAAATTTTTTTACAGCGCCGCGCCGTTTGCAGCGCCTGCTGGAGGGACAATTTTGCGGCCCGGCGCTGCAAAACGGCAGTTTATATAGCGCGCCTGTTGGAGATGCTCTAATGCAATTTTTGAACCTGCTGTACTAATATGTGGGGCTGTGGCAGTCTAGCACAGTGGAACTGACTTGCTTCTTTTTCGGAATTTGAATCAAGCACTTGCAGGTTTAAAAAGATTCAATTTAGAGGGGCTGTGATGGTGTGTGTATGATGCAAAGGGTCAGACCAGGTTTCTTTTGCTAGTTCAACTATAAGGAATTCCTCATGGGAAATGGTTACACAGTAAGCTATTTTTGCAAATGTGATAGGTGCTTGGATGGTTGGCATCCCAATTCCCAAATAGCTGTTGTGCTTCAGGGCAGGGAAAAAGCCAATTTATGCACCTCATGTGGAAAATGGAGACATGTGCATTGTACTCAATGCACAAGATATAAGTGTTACAGGAAGAAAAAGGACTGATAAAATTTACTACCGGCATGCCGGGTTAGTAATTCTAGCAAATGCTGCTGAATACCTTGTTTGTATTATTGTTAATTTTCTTCTGTTATGTGCATTTCCAATAGGTACATTGGCCATCTGAAGGAAAGAAGTCTCTAGGACCAGATGGGGATAAGAGGATAGGTTGACCTGGAAAAGAACCTGCTATCCTATTTGTCGATAACTGACTGATGGAAAGAAATTCCATCCTCATTGTTTATGGAAAAAGACCCAACTGAAGTGATTCGCAAAACTGTCATATACATGCTTCCCCGTAACCGGCTGCGCAATGTAAGCGAAACATCATTTTCCGCTTGTTTCTAAGATTGGTCATACGTTCATTATTTTCTTGTTGAAGACATGCTACTAGCTTTATTTGCTACCTCATATTTGGTAATTTAGATTACTGTATGAATATTCGAGTTGAAGCTTCTATGAACTCTGTATGAACTATTGTAGCCACAATGGCCCTGTTACAAACCGAACAATTTTGTCATGCACCAGTTAACTGGTGATCCTGCTAGTCTTGTTATTCCCTAAGCCGTGAGATACTGTCTATATAACCAAAATTCATGAGAGAAGTTCAGTCATATGTATGATGCAACTTTTGCTTAAGTTTGTGCAGTGGATTTCCATACCATAATATCCCTTACATCTTTGCTTTTGTGATTTACACATGGCTGAGTGAATTGCTGATAGGCCATGGTCTTATCATTTTTACATCTTTATGATTTTTTCCTGGACAACTCCGGTAAAATCAAGTTCGTGTGGACTTTGGAGATTGATGGTTTAACACCTGATAGGCACATTCTTTCCCTTTGTTTCCTTTCCAATTTGCCATTTAACACTTGATAAGCAATTCTTCTGAAGCTTCTGACGGATGGAATGGATTGGCCTCTGGGAGGGAAGCACATATCTGTAGCTTGTTAGTAAGTTGCCTCCCGGAGTGTGTTAGTAAGATGTTCACTTCATGGAAAATTATACTTTTCTTGCTGCCAGCCGTCTCATGTAAACGAACATCAGAAAGAAATTAAGAAACACACGTATCGTGATGCTAGCTAGCTAGACGTTGTGTTGTAACTGATACCTTTTCAAGCCTTAACCTTGCACGACCTAAGTATATATATACAAATGGTTTTCGCCTAACACAATCCTTTTGGAACACCACTCAATTTAAATGATGCAGTCTGTAAGATAATCAGATGAGAGATTTATGATTTCATAGGACACCGGCCCTGTTTTTAATAGGACTGGGAGGTTCACATGCTGATGAAATTCATCTGTCTTTTGTCTATCTTTTGCTATCTAACGAGTATATTGGACGCCTGCATCCGCAAAAATGGCCATCCATCAGTAGTTTTGAAGATGATATATGTCATGTGTCTTTCTGAAGTTCAGTGCAATCCTTTCTGAATCAACAGTTTGATTGATGCTTCTTGCAGGGAATCATTTAACACGCTCTGAAATTTGAAGCAGGACCAGGAACTCCACTAAAATCCTTCATTTGTTGCCATTGTATGGCCTCCACACATCAACATACTGGCGCAGCTGCGGCGGCAACCTAGCCTTCCACGCCGCAGCGGCCTCCTGTGGAGCGCCCACCGCCGGCCCGGTCATGGCGACCCAGCTTTCATCCACATCCATCATGGCCACCATCCCGTCCCCGAACGCTGCAGCCATCGCCCGCAGCGTCGCATCCTTCACGGCCTCGCCGTCCCTCCCCTCCTCCTCAGCCTCCACGCAGCCCCCGCCGCAGTTCACCATGACCGTCCCTCCCCGCGCCACCATCCCGCCTATCCGGCGCCAGGTGGCCGCTTCCTGGAGCTCAGGCAGCACGCTTCCGTTGGCGAACAGATCCACCAGCACGCCGCCGAAGCCTCCCGGCACGGCCTCGGCCTCCAGCGCGTCGCCGACGTGGACGAGCAGCCTGCCGGCGTGGCGCTTCTCGAGGTCGGCGAGGCCGAAGAAGTCCCGCGCGACGGCGATGACGGAGGGGTCGAGCTCCCAGCCGTGGACGGACAGGTCCGGGTAGAAGTGGAGGAGGGCGCGGTGTTAAGCTTCATGCACTAACCAACTATTCCAAAAGACCGATCTGATAGAAAGGGCTAGACAATCCACTTATAGTTTAACATCCCCCCTCACGTGTGACGCAGCGGAGACAAGTCGACACGTGTAAACAAGGGCGCATGGCTCTAGAGGCCAGTACGTAGACAGGAGGGGAGTAACAGCAATTTCTCTACTATATTAAATGGCTAGAGGTGGTGTCCCATGGTACGTCCTAGGTTCCCATCTCAGACGGTGGCAAAAACGGCAGAAACAATAGTGGTGCCGCACGCATGCACGGCTCATCAAGCAACCGCCCACGACTCCAGTTTCCATGTCTACATCGTGTCTTTGTTTCCTCTTCTCCCCTCATGTCTTCCCAGGGCAGGGCCAAGCAACTGCCGTCGGCGACGTTCTCCCACGAATTCGCCCCTCTCAAGACTGTTTCTAATAGGATCAGCCAGTTCCCCTGCGCCGATCCGCCCAGTCCGTGGATGGCCATGGCAGGAGCATCGTCCTTGCCCACGCAACGACGACGACGAGTCCCGATCAGATCCATTGCGTCCAACTGCTTCTGCGCGGCGGCGGTCCGACCGGAGGAGGAAGACGACATCGGCCGTTCCCTCTCCTCCCTGTTGTCCTCCTCCCTGACACTTGCTCCATTCCCGTTTACATTGGCCCACCGTTCACCATGCAAGGCAGCGGCCAGACCCAGACTCCCAACCATCAACCCTCAAGAGAAGGCCGCCACCGCCAAAACTGATTCAAGCGTGGAGCTCCTCCGTGATTATTCCACCTTTGTGAGCTGCCCCCTCGGATGAGGACAACGACTTCAATGTGGTGGTACAAGTCCCAGCCTCTGCAATTGGACAAGCTAAAACCCGTATTTCTGCAGTAAGTACACGACCTTTGTGTTGCCGTTTTTTCATAGTTGCCGGCTGGATTTTATTTTGAACCCTGCCTGCCTCCCATTGTGATTTGTAGCATGAATGACGAGATGATCCTGCACTACCTAAACAACTCGATGGCCTGTGGCGGACTGCGAGGCGCCTCCCTGTACCAACACCTTGAAGCTGATGCCTCAAGCTTATCCCCGTTGGCAGCCCCATAGAGAGCACCTCGCTACATTACTGGACAAAATTATTTATGATATTCCTCCTTCCTTCTGTTGTTGATTCTGCCTGACGGAAATACTGATGTTTTTGTTTTATTTTTTCTACTAGCACAGATAGAGGAATGGAGCATGGTGGCTCATCTGGTCTCCATTGGGTTTCACTCTCCCTTGCCATTGTGATGATTCGATTTAGTTTTTTGAGATTTTCCTTTGCTGAGTGATGATTCCATGTTGTCTTGCTTCTTATATATTATCGTGACTGAGTTTACTTCGAATCTACTGAAACTTGTTGAACATGTCTAGGCAATGGTTGGTCATCTGTGATGTTGTGCATTCATTAAATCAGTATCAACTGGCAGTACAAGGATGGTAAGATCAGTATTTCGTTTTTTCCCTGTTCTATCTATATCTAACTGAAAACGTATTTGCACATCCACAATCATTATTTACAGTAGTTGAAACATGATGGTTTGATTATTTATGGTCAAATCATATCAGTAACGACTTCTTACTGTGTCCTTTCTCGTGCCTAGGAAAAAGAGTTCACTCTCAAATCACAAGGTAGGATGAAACACCTCATTTTAACAATGGCCTATGTTTATTTCTGGAGGTATCCTAAATTCCTAATGCAACCATAGTCCCATGTAGATAACATTTCAATACAGAGAGAAAAATATGACTATTTGTTTTCAACTTCTCATGGATAATATGCTAATAAATTATCAATTAGTACCCTCCTGTTATGTAGGTTTTGGCGTATGTGTTACAAATAGTATGAGGTTCCGCAATGATTTGCTTAATTTTCAGATTTTGGTACCTTCAGGTCTGTGTCCTAATCAGATAATTTCTGTCTACATCTGGTGTCTCTCAAGTTAATCATACATATATTCGATTACCACAATTCTTGTGTCCATTTGGATGGCTTGAATTATGTTGAACATTATTGTTCGGATATATAGGTTGCAAATGATAGTGCTATAATATTCTAAAACATCTCAAATCACTGAATATGACAATTCTCTATTTGTATATGGCAAATATTTTGATCTGGTGCTTTAGAGACAAATGGTGGTACATATGGCCGAGATAAGGGGTACCGCGATTTAAATCCATCTTGCCTACGAGGTAATGATACAGTCTTCGGCTTTTTCATCTGCATTTGATTAATTAGCCTTCATTTAGAGAAATAGAATGCAATTTGTTAAATCCAGAAACTCTTTCTTTTTTCTGTCGTACTACAAATTGTGAAGTTTGAAGCCCATAAGCTTTCTGCTTTTTTTTCCACTTTTCTTAACCTTACATTTTTGCAGCAGATATTCAGTACCAAGTTGAATTTGAATAGGAAAGGTAACTCAGTTGCAGTTGTCTCTTTGCAAGAACAATTATGCGTTAGATGCAGGAGGCACAATGATGGAACTACTGTCAAAAGCTGGCAGTCAGATTACAGTTTATATATATTGTAAACTCAGTGCTCTATTTTCATGTGCTGGCGGAATTTGCTGAAAGTGCTATCAAACATTTCCCAAGAGGTATTCAGTTGATATCTTGTAAGGTGAATGATATTGTAATCTGAGAGCGAGCTTGACACTACTTCCATTGTTGTGCCTCCTGCACTCTACCTGGCTGGCTAAAATGACCTTCTCAGCTATTTCCATTGCATACTCTCATGCATTGTGCCTCCTTCTCCCCCAACGTAAGTATGTGTTTTTTTCAACCAATTAGTGACGTACTATTAAGATCAGTCCACAACAAAAATTCACATATGTTTTGGATATTCTTTTACAAAACTAAGTGCCAAATGCCGACTTCTAGCAATTTCAATGATTGTTAGGTTCTCTCTGGAAGATACTGTCTAAACCAATGCAGCAGGACCGATGATTATTTTGATTTCTAAATGCCCTTCCTGATCATTAATATGTATACATATCTGTACTATATTAAAAGGGAACCTGCGGTGGAGAAGCATGGTTGGTACGTCGTCCGCTCCAAATCCTGCATGAAGAAAAACCACGGAACAGGGGCGCCCAAAAAAACAACGGAGAAAAACCGGCACCTCCCACCCACACATGCTACAATCCACTCACAAGTTCTTCCCCGAATTTGTGTTGCCGGAAGCAAAGACTTTAGCGATCTTGGTGACATTGGTGTCATCATGGTTGAAGGAGATGACTTGGGCAAAGATGCCAAGAAGAGCAATCAGATTACTGTATACACTAAGGTAATATGTTCCTGGTACTTTAATTTTTGCACCCTTCTTCGGCTGATGTTGCTTACTTGATGTTGTTACAACAAAAAATCACTGTACAAGATATTTTTGCTGTTGTTCAAGGCAATGCCTGCATGGCAATATATAATGAATAAACAGGTTTATTTCTATTATATTTATTTTGTATTTACCAAAGCAGATTTTCTCCTATGCATGTATTCATTCTTGTGGCTTCCATCTGGTGGAAGTTTCAGTTAAACTTGTATTCATTCTTTTACCTTCCATTGTGTGGTGGAAGTTTCAGTTAAATTTTCTCCTATAGTCCAATCCATTCATTCTTTTGTCTTCCGTCATGTCAAGTTTCAGTTCACAACATGTTTTCCTATCTGTACCAATCACCTGCCATTTACTCAAAATACTTATCGATCTATATTTGTTATATAACAAGTTAGATTAAATATTCCAGTTTTTTTCTGGCAAGTCATTTGGAGACATAAATGCAAAACAAGCTTAATTATGTTATCTGTCTGCTCGTGCAACATGATAAATGTCTCTATAGGTCACTACATTTACTCAATATATTTTTTATGTGCCACAGTTGACGATGATGGTGATGCTAGGGGCGCACATGGGAGCAAGAAGAGGCGGAGCAGGTGGTGGCGCAACAACGCCGATAGAGGAGCCCAGGCTAAGCAATGGCCATGAAGTAGTGAATGAAGTGGCGTTGAGGCTGTTGCCTATGAGGAGCATGGTTGCACTCCAATCCACTCAGATTTTTTTTCAGGTTCAGCTTTACTGGCATTTGTATTCATATTATTTTTTGTCAAGAAAATGTATAATTTGTATTGTATAAGATTTTGCAGAGAAGACATGTATGTTCTTTAAATGTTGTAATTTAGCTCACTGATATTGCATATTGGTGCTCAATGATAGATTACATGCATCGGCAGGTGAAAGTCACGAGAATTTGATTTTCAAAGTTACGTAATATAAATGTTCTGAATCTGACTCTTCTGTGATATGTCCATTCAACTGCATGCTTCAGTTTGAACACTCTCTAAGTCCATTCAACTGCATGCTTCAGTTTGAAAACTTTCTTAATTTGAAAATGTATATGTACAATATTTGGTCACCAGATGGTTCCCTTCGCAATTTTATATGATATGCATTCCCACAAGTTCTTACAAAATTTTCTACTGTGAAGTTTATGCGCTTATAAAAAATGATAGACAAAATTTTCTCTTGATGAAATGTTATGTTTCTTTTTTGCCGTGGTAGTGATGGTCGAAGATATGCCGAGAATAAAATGACGCCGAGAAGTAGAGGTACGTAAAGGAAAGCTCACTCTACGAATATATCGAAGAGACATCTGTACCTTCTAGGCATACGATGTACTATTATAGCTTATATCAAATGCATCTTGAGCGAAGAGAAAGGGTGTTTTGCACACACGAGCACATGCTCCTGATTTGTGAATTGCGTTTTAAACACATTAGAAAAAGCAAAATATCCAAATGAAAAATATAATGCTCCTGATTTGTGAATTGCGTTTTAAACACATTAGAAAAAGCAAAATATCCAGATAAAAAGTACTGCGCGTACATCTCAATGTTATATGTGCCTGCAAAGAGTTCATGTGTCATATGTAAAAAGACAAAACTCGATGCAAAAAAAAAACTCTTCATGAGACATTTCCTTATTTTCTTTACATAGGACACAAAAAATACCGATTTTGGCGAAACTTGGCGTGCACACATAAAATGTCAATATATACGCATGGAATTTTTCGTTCAGATTCTTTTTGCATTTTTAATGTGTTTACCGGCGGCAGGTGCATATGCAAATGGGATCAAAAGAGCATTTTCGCAAAGAAGAATCTTATTTACTGAAAGAATGCTAGATGCTATTTATTCTCCTCCCTCCAATTCAAAATAATTTCCAAAAGTGAATGCATATACACATGTTTTAGCATGTAGATACATCTATTTTTAGAAAATTATTTTGAACCGGACGGAGATTTTTTTTACTTTTCCCATCTTTACACATGTAACGATAAAATACATTAAAGGCCGTGGCAACGCACGGGCATTCAACTAGTATATAATAAATTGTGAATACCAGGACTCGAACTCGAGACCCTGGCTCTGATACCATGTTAAGCTTCATGCACTAACCAACTATTCCAAAAGACCGATCTGATAGAAAGGGCTAGACAATCCACTTATAGTTTAACACGCGGGCGGCGGAGCCTGCGCCGAAGCCGAGGACGGCGAGGGACGGGCGCGGGAGGAGCGGCGGAGGGCGGCGAAGACGTCCAGGTAGGTCCGGGTGAGCGGGCAGCGAGGGAAGGAGACGGAGTGGATGTTGCCGGGGCCGTCGAGGAGGAGGAGGCGGGCGCCGGCGAGGGGATGCCCGGCGGCACGGCGGGAGACGTCGGCAACGCGGATGTGGTTGTGCGGGGTGCGCAGGTCGGCGACGAGCTGAAGCTCCTCCGGGAGGGGGTCGGTTCTTGCCGCCGAGGCACGGGTGGTGGTGGTGGTGGTGAAATGGAGACGACGGAGGATAGGAGGTCTCGGAACTGGAGCAGCGACCAGGAATGCCATCCTCGTCAGGCCAGGCCAGCTAGCACTTGTTTCTTCGGTGCTTCTACCGCTGCAAAGCGTTCTTCTGCTAACGTGCTAGGCTGCTAGAAAAATAAGTATGTACTTCCTCCGTTCACAAATAAGTGTACATACAGATATTTTAAGATAAATTATAAAGTCGACTAAAAATATATTAGGAAGATGCATCTCTCCTCTTTAATTCTTTCACCTCCAATGAGTTAAGTGCATGTAAAAAATAAAGAGAACATGTGCTCAATATTATTGGGTTTGATTTCCGTGCAATGAGAGAAAAACAATTAAAGTGCATTGGGAAGATATGAGTACACTCTTTTATGGACAAATTTTAGAGTTATATGTCCACTTATTTAAGGATGAAAGGAGTATTTGACTATATTTTTTAAGTGAGAACCATTTGGTGAGTTTTATGGATTAGGGAACCAGTTACATTGTTCATCAGATTAGGCAATACTCCCTTCATTAACAAACAAGGCTTATATTTTTCCTACAAAATCAAGTCAAGTAAAGTTTAATCAAACTTTGAAAAATCTGTGAACAAATATGACATCCTATTGATATCATATGAAAATATATTTCATGATATACCTAATAATACTAATTTTGTATTTTACATGTTAATAATTATTTTCTAAATCTTGATCAAAGTTCACATGACTTAACTTTTCAAATAATATGAGCCTTATTTATTAAAATATAGTAAAAAAACTAGGAGATCGTCAAAGACACTCGAAAAAACTATAAAAACTATGGCTAACCATCTCGCCTTGTTTCTTGGTGGCCTTAGTAATAACATAGTGTTCGGAAATGTTTCGGACGGGCGACGGCAGAGGTGAACCGTAGACCGACGTGCCTCCACCCCTACTCCTACCCTCTTCCTCCGTCGCCGCTAGCGAGGGCCGCCAGGCAAAGCCCGCGCGGTGCTGGTGGCGGGACCTTATTTACCCGCTCGCACGCGGTCCTGCGCGGGGTAGGAGCGGGCGACTAGGGTGTTCCTCGGGGCTCCTGGAGCTTGGTCCGGCGACGGCTGCGAGGCTTGGCGGCGGCGGTTCTTGACGGAGGTGTGGGCTGGCGCAGCGTGTGGCCAAGGGCGGCGACGACATCAGGGGAGGCTGCTGGCGGCGCGGCCCGAGTTGGTGCCAGGCGGACCCCGATCTAGGCTAGGCGGGCCTCGTCCAGGGCCAGGAGGGCCTCGTTGAGGGCCAGCGCAGGCGGGGCTCCTCCCAGGTTGGACCGTAGCTGGTGCCAAATCTGGGCTAGGTGGGCCTAGATCCCGCGGGCCTTAGCAACAGGGTTGTGCATCTCCTCCTCTGTCTGGGAGGGTCGAGGTGAGGTTCTTACTGGAGTTTGGCTGCGAGTTCTTCGATGCCGACAAAGTGTCTGGCTTGACCAGCGATGTGGCGGTGTCGGCAACTGCGCGGCTCTATCCTCGGGAGTCGCGACGGGGGTCCTTCTTTGCGGCGGTGTGCGGTCTCGGTCGTGGCCGTTTTGAGAGGAGTGAGGTTGCAGCGACACCGCTCATGGTGTCTGGCTAGCACATGGCGGTTCCATGGTGGCAAGGTTAGGTCTGGCACGGTGCGCACGGTGCTGCAGGTGTATGGCGATGGCGGCCTGGGCGCAGCAGTGGTGGCACGGCTAATGTGGCTTGATCGAGGCCTGGCAGGCGGCCATGCCTTATCTACGCCGCATTGGCCATGCTACTGTGTCCGGACAGCGTGCTTCTCGGGTGGCGGAGGGCGGATCCCCTCCTCTGGGCTGCCGTGTGCTCTGATGGCTGCTCGCGATGGTGCCTTCCTACCCTATACAATTCGTGTTGCAGTGTGCTATTTTGTCCATGTGATCGAGTTCGTGGGGATGCTAGGTCGGCGGGCCTTGGAGGTGGACTACGCCTTTGGCTCTACGACGGGCAACGCGGCGGCGGTGGTGGCCTCTCTCTTCGGTCATGGGACGCCCAACTTGGGGACAACGGGCAGCTAAGTTTTCAGGTGCGACATGCGGATGATTCCGGGCCAACGACGGCGATGCCTACGGGTGTCGTAACCCTCTTGGGGCGTCGTTGTGGGTATCTCCCCATGGCACGGCTCCGGGTGAAAACCCTAGACCTCGCGGTCTCGACGGTGGTGGCGCAGTGTGTCGTTTCCCTCTTGGGAGCGTCGTTGTGGAGCCCCGATTCGACTCGGTCTCGTATCAATGTCTTCGTGCCAACTTTGGGGTCTGTGTATTCTTTTTTGTTTTTCTTTGATCTGCTTTGTAAGAGGTTCTTCTCTCCATCTTGTATCGATTCGATCGTTACAAATTTATTTATATAGCAGGACGAAACCCTATTTCGATGTAATAATACATGGTTCAAGTGAGGTGATTGCACTCAAAAGAACTACTCATAAAACTATGGCTAAGAGCATTTCTATGGGATCCCGTAAAAGTAGTTGAACTCATAAAATAATCGATTTTAAGATTTTAGTAGAAAAATAGTACCGATAAGATCCCTTAAAGTCATCCGACCCTTAATTTTTTTGAGGGGCATCGTGAACACATACCCGCGACCCATGTATCTAAAGTTGTGGAGGCAAAACTGAGTAAAATTGGCATGCCCCTTATACCGATCGACGCTAGCAGTTACAAAATTTAGCTCGCGCCCCACCGTCGAACTCACCGAACTTTCGACGGAATCACCAAATTTATCAAACCATAACCCTACAGATCACCACTAGGAAAGCTCACAACATCTAGCTAGCAAAGCTACTAGACCAACTAGATCAAATCTGTATATGCACATATCCAGGCGACCGTTAGCACTACCAAGTACCAACACAACAAAAACCTCAGTCACAAGAACCATAGCCAGCACAACAACATATCAATTACAGTGCACAATAATACACATGAGCTTCTCCCTCGAAGCGTGGCCGAGGCAGCAGTAGCAACATCTCCGTAACAACACATCACCAGCACTTGGAGCAGGCCGTGGCAAGCCAGAGGACGTCGGGGGTTGCATTAATAGCACCATCCCGCCGGCGTCGAGGTCGAGATGAGAGGCACGACAACATCATTAACAACACTCATACCACCAACACTTCGCCATCAGTACACCATCGCCACCAACACTCCAGTTATACATCACCAACACCACCACATGAACACCACCGACAGAAGTACATGGGCGTGGGATTGCAGCTTGGCGCCGTCCCGCCAGCACCATGTAGAAGTAGAGGAGAGGACCAACACAGGCATCACGAGCAACTCCACCACAACAGCACACTACCACCAGCATCATCACCAGTTCACCACTTGACCACGAATACAAGATGGAGAGGTCGAGCACAAGTAGCAGGGGTGGTCAAGGTTGTCAACAAGAACAACCAGGGGCTCGAGGAGGTAGTCGATATCGACGAGGATGGACCATGTTGTTTAAACCCAGACGCTCTAGGCTTAGACGAGTGTCCTTTACGACACTTCGTCAGTTTCGTCAGTTAAAAGGGCTGGTTGCTTAGCGCCTTGGTTTTTCTCATTTTTTTAGTTAGCGATCCATTTGTTTCTCACGTAGACTCATTCAACATGAAGCTCGGATCACGGGATGGCATAATCGGTAGTGGAGCGCGTGGCTCGGACACGTTTTGTAATCCTTGTTGAATAAAAGAAAGAGAACCCCGAAAAGCTGCTGACACAGCGCAACACAAAAACCTAAGTCTCTCTTTCACCTCTCTCTCTTTGTCTCTCTCGCTCAAGAGATCGAATTAGGGTTCATCGATTCAGGGTAACAATTAGCATCAGAGCCTAGATCGTAGGTCATGTCAAGATCTCCAGGGAGTGGTGGCTGGAGTCGTGGCGGAGACACGGGTCCGGCGACAGCAACCCCACCAACCGAGCACACGGGGCGCGGTGGAGGTACACCTCCAAGGAGAACATCTGTCACGTCGTTCCGCTCCAGCTATGGCGATCGCAGAGCCACAGACGGGACATGGCAAGGCGCGGTGGTGGCGAAGTCGTGGTACGGGAGGTGGTGCGTGAGCCCGCTGGCGGCGGCGGCACCAACCTCTCCTTCCCGATGCTGACGCGCACCAACTATACCCATTGGGCGATGGTGGTGGAGGTGAACCTCTAGGCTGCGTCCCTCTGGGATGTTATCGAGTTCAACGACGTTACTCTCCACGAAGACAAGCAAGCGCTGGCGGCCCTGCTTCGCTCCAGGCCGGCAGATGTTCTCCTTGGAGGTGCAATGGGTGGCCAAGAAGAATCAGGCTCATGGCAGCCGCAACGGTGGCCGTGGGAACGGCAACCGAAAAAGCACGACACCGGCGAAACCATACCAGCCGGCACGCTGATGAGCGCAGATTGCACACCGTTGGGGAACCCCAAGAGGAAGGTATGATGAGCACAGTAGCAAGTTTTTTCTTAATAACAAACCAATGTTTAATCGACCAGTAGGAGAAATGCGTGACTTCTGAAGGTGTTGCTAGCTGACTTGTGGCAGGGCGCACTATCGGCATCAGCAACAACGTGGAACCTGCACACAACACAGCCAAAATACTTTGCCCCAACTTACAATGAGGTTGTCAATCTCACCGGTTTTGCTGAACACAAATGATTAAATGTATAGTGTGGAAAGAGATGTTTATTTGCAGTGGAATTAAAGACAAGAGTGCTTGAAGTAAGTAAACATAACATGATGATTGTATTAGTGTAAAAGAAAGGACCGGGATCCACAGTTCACTAGAGGTGTCTCTCCATAAAGATAAATAACATGCTGAGTGAATAAATTACAGCTGGGCAATTGACAGAATAAAGACCATACATGACAAGATGATTACTATGAGATTCATTCAGGCATTAGAACATAATACATAGACCGTAATCCAACTGCGTCTATGACTAATAATGCACCTTCAGGTTATCATCCGAATCCCTTCCAGTATTAAGTTGCAAGCAACAAATTATCGCATTAAGCAATGTGTGTAAATTAGAATTATCCTTAGACAAAACATTGTTGTTTTCTCCCTATTAGCAACAACACATCTACAATCTTAGAAGTTATTGTTACTCTTCCAGAAAACTAGAGGCATGAACCCACTATCGAGCATAAATACTCCCTCTTGGAGTCACAAGCATTTACTTGGCCAGAGCATCTACTAGCAACGGAGAGCATGCAAGGTCATGAATAACATATGACAAGTATATAATCGATCTCAACATAGTATTCAATATTCATCAGATCCCAGCAAACACAACATGTAGTACATAAAGATGATCTTGATCATGATAGGCAGCTTACAAGATCTAAACATGAAGCACAAATTGGAGAAGACAACCATCCAACTACTGCTACGGACCCGTAGTTCAGGGATGAACTACTCACGCATCACTTCGGAGGCGGGCATGGTGATGTAGAGGCCTCCAGTGATGATCACCCTCTCCGGCAGGATGCCGGGAAGAGCTTCGGAACCCTCCCGAGCTAGGGTCAACGATGGCGGCCGCGACGGAACTTTTCATGGATGGAGGCTGGGGTGATTAGGTTTTTCCCGAGATTGAGAATAAAGGGCGACGTCGGTGGATGCCTGATACGTCCAAAACGTATCTACTTTCCCGAACACTTTTGCTATTGTTTTGCCTCTAATTTGTGTATTTTGGATACAACTAACACGGACTAACGCTGTTGCAGAATTGCTCGGTGTCTCGTTTTTGTGCGAAACTCAACTTTCAGGAAAATCCACGGAATTAATGTTGAAGGGTCTATTTTCCCAGAAACTCACGGAGCCAAGACCAGAATGAGGGGCCACGAGCGCCAACCCCATAAGGCGGCGCGGTGGGCCGGGCCGCGCCGCCCTATGGTGGCGACGCCTCGCGCCCTGACGCCCCTTTGACTACTTAAGTGTTTCCTAAAACGCACGGGGTTGGGGACGATACGCCGAAGACATCCAGAACGCCGCCATCGCGAAACTCCATCTCGGGACCAAACTCCGTTCTGCACTTCGCCGACGGGAATTGGAGGAGATCACCATCATCACCACCGACGCCTCTCCATCGACCAGCCATGTTTCCCCCATCCATGTGTGAGTAATTCCCCGCTGTAGGCTGAAGGGGATGGTAGGGATTGGATGAGATTGATCATGTAATAGTCATAAGATTGTTAGGGCATAGTGCCTAGTATCCGTAGTTGGTACTTTTATGATATTGTTGCAACTTGTTATGCTTAATGCTTGTCACTAGGGCCCGAGTGCCATGATCTCAGATCTGAACATGTTATCAATTCATGATGATATTCATTGCTTTATGATCTTACCTGCAAGTTGTATACACATATTGCGTCCGAACCCGAGGCCCCAAAGTGACAAAATTGGGACAACCGGAGGGGAAGGCTTGATATGAGGATCACATGTGTTCATGGAGTGTTAATGCTTTGCTCCTGCTCTATTAAAAGGAGTACCTTAATTTCCAGTAGATTCCCTAGAGGCCCGGCTGCCATCGGTCGGGTAGGACAAAAGATGTTGTGCAAGTTTCTCATTGCAAGCACGTACGACTAAATATGAAACACATGCCTATTGATTGATTAGTACTTGGATACCATTTTATTATTATCTGCAAATGCCCTATCTTGATTGTTACGAGTTTCTCTCATCCATGCAACACCTGTTCATCCATCCTGTGCCTACGGTATTTTAATCGCTGTTTACTAAAATCACTACGCTGTCTTTGTTACTGCTGCTTATTTCGCTACTCCTACGCTATAAAACTATTGCTCGATAAACTCTTGCGAGCAAGTCTGTTTCCAGGTGCAGCTGAATTGACAACTCCGCTGTTAAGGCTTACAAATATTCTTTGGCTCCCCTTGTGTCGAATCAATAAATTGGGTTTTACTTCCCTCGAAGACTGTTGCGATCCCCTATACTTGTGGGTCATCAATGCCTGGGGGGCCCACACCACCCCTTGGTGCGGCCAGCGGCCAGGCCGCGCCTAGGCCTGGTGTGGCCGCCCTGTGGCGCCTCTTTTTCTCTCCTCTGGACTCCGTCTTCATTACGGTAAAATAAGAAATTCGGCTTTTGTTTCGTCCAATTCCGAGCATATTTTCTGTACAACTTTTCTAAAATAGAAAACAACAGAAAACAAGGAACTGACACTGTGGTATCTTGTCAATAGGTTAGTGCCGAAAAATATATAAAAGTGCAACGAAGTGTAAAAAACATATATAAATTGGTGTAAAACAATCATGGAGCATCAAAAATTATAGATACGTTTGCAACGTATCACACGCACATAGAATGGGGACGTAGACAAGGAGCATTGTCGCTACTGTGGCAAGAAGGTCCATTGGGCACGCGAGTGTCGCAAGAAGCAGTGTGACGAGGCCGCATCGACGGCCGTGAACCTCATTCAGGCAGAGGAGGACGACGAAGGCCCGGGCCTGATGATGGCCTGCGTGGAGGAGGTGATCCAGTTGATGGGGGAGCAAGCTGTTGCGCCAACCGCAGCGCCCCCAGTAATCAACTCCGCCACGCGCACGGGAGGCCATGTCTTCCTCAACAAAGAAAGGGCCATCATAACTCCCACTCACGATGACAGTCGTGGGAGCGAGGTGTGGTTCCTGGACACGGGCGCCACGAACCATATGACGGGTTTGGTCAATGCGTTCACTGAGTTGGACCACTCCGTTTCTAGAAAAGTGTGGTGACCAGGGAGCTCCTCTACAATGCCCTCCATGAGGGGCTTAGGGTTGACGGAATCCTGCAGGCTAGTACGAGACATCGGATACCAAACAAACGGGGAGAGAGATTTACCCAGGTTCGGGACCCTCGATGAGGTAAAACCCTTACTTCCTGCTTGTTTGATCTTGATTTATTGAGTAAAACGGGTTACATTGGGGTAGCCGATATACTACTATGGTCGACTTGCCGGGAGGCAAGGATTCTAGGGTTTGTGCTCTAAGTTGCGGTGGTTCTGCGTATTGTTGTTCTGTCCTTCGGCAGGCCCTCTCCTACCTTTTATATAGCAGACCAGGTCTCGAGAGTCTTGTCCGAACTCGACTAGGTTACATTAAGATCTAATCTAATCTTTCCTTTATCGACGCCTTCTTGCCTTGTTCATCAAGAATTCGTCTCCTAGTAGGTCTCCTTTGTTGCAACCGATGTACGGGCCCACCTTGGTCTTGGACAATCTTCATGAGCCCCTAGTTGGGCCAAGGGAGGTAGACCAATGTCGGGTACCCGAAGGGTAATGCCCACATCATGCGGTTCATGGATGGGTCGGTCGTGGACATACACGGCCGCGACATGGTCATGTTTACAGTGAACGGAAGTGATCACCGCTCGTTCACCAAGGTCTTCTTCATCCCCGCGCTGAAGAGCAGCGTGGTGAGCCTCAGCTAGCTCGGCGAGGGATGGTTCGACATTCACATCCGTTGCGGCACGCTCACCGTCCGCGACCACCGACACCGCTTGATGACGCTCGCCCAATCGATTGGTACAAGCTTCTGTTCAAACATGTTCGTCCGGTGCGCCTTGCACTTGGACATGTCCCCGTCGCCTGGCGCTGGCATGCAACGGATGTCGAAAGGGGAGTTGGTGCGTGGCTTGCCGCACATCGAGCATGCCGACGAGTGATACGTCTCCAACGTATCGATAATTTCTTATGTTCCATGCTACTTTATTGATGATACCTACATGTTTTATGCACATTATATGTCATATTTATGCATTTTCTGGAACTAACCTATTAACAAGATGCCGAAGAGCCAGTTGTGTTTTGCTGTTTTTGGTTTCAGAAATCCTAGTAAAGAAATATTCTCGGAATTGGACGAAACTTTCGCCCGGGTCCTATTTTTGCACGAAGCTTCCGAAGACCGAAGAGCTAAAGTGGGGCACGAGGCTGAGAGAGGCCGGCGCGGCCCGGCCCCGGCCGCGCCGACCTAGCCCCGGCCCCTCGTGTGGCCCCCGCGACCCTCCGCCTACTTAAAGCTTCCGTCGCGAAACCCCCACCGAGAGCCACGATACGGAAAACCTTACTGAGACGCAGCCGCCGACAATCCCATCTCGGGGGATTCAGGAGATCGCCTCCGGCACCCTGCCAGAGAGGGGATTCATCTCCCGGAGGACTCTACACCGCCATGGTCGCCTCCGGAGTGATGAGTGAGTAGTTCACCCCTGACCATGGGTCCATAGCGTAGCTAGATGGTCGTCTTCTCCTTGTTGTGCTTCATTGTTGGATCTTGTGAGCTGCCTAACATGATCAAGATCATCTATCTCTAATACTATATGTTGTGTTTGTCGGGATCCGATGGATAGAGAGTACTATGATTATGGTGATTATCAATCTATTGTTTATGTGTTGTTTATGATCTTGCATGCTCTCCGTTATTAGTAGAGGCTCTGGCCAAGTTTTTACTCTTAACTCCAAGAGGGAGTATTTATGCTCGATAGTGGGTTCATGCTCCATTGACACTGGGACAGTGACAGAAAGTTCTAAGGTTGTGTTGTGCTGTTGCCACTAGGGATAAAACATTGATGCTATGTCTAAGGATGTAGTTGTTGATTACATTACGCACCATACTTAATGCAATTGTGCGTTGCTTTGCAACTTAATCTTGAGGGGGTTCGGATGATAACCTTGAAGGTGGACTTTTTAGGCATAGATGCAGTTGGATGGCGGTCTATGTACTTTGTCGTAATGCCCAATTAAATCTCACTATATTTACCATGTCATGTATATGCATTGTTATGCCTTTCTCTATTTTGTCAATTGCCCGACTGTAATTTGTTCACCCAACATGCTTTATCTTATGGGAGAGACACCTCTAGTGAGCTGTGGACCCCGGTCCTATTCTTTACATAGCATACAATCTCTGCAATTGTGTTTACTGTTTTCTTTGCAAACATCTTCCACTCGATACGGTTAATCCTTTGTTCAACAAGCCGGAGATTGACAACCTCACTGTTTCGTTGGGACAAAGTACTTGGTTTGTGTTGTGCAAGTTCCTAGTTGGCCGAATCCCGGTGTTGCGCCGCATCACATTTCGCGACCATCAACCTTCAACGTGCTTCTTGGCTCCTACTGGTTCGATTAAACCTTGGTTTCATCCTGAGGGAAAACTTGCCACTGTGCGCATCATACCTTCCTCTTGGGGTTCCCAACGGACGGTGTACATCTACGCGCATCAAGCAACTTTTTCCGGCGCCGTCGGGGAGATCAAGACACGCTGCAAGGGGAGTCTCCACTTCTCAATCTCTTTACTTTGTTTTTGTCTTGCTTTATTTTATTTACTACTTTGTTTGCTGCACTAAATCAAAATACAAAAAAATTAGTTGCTAGTTTTAATTTATTTACCGTCTTGCTCTCTATCAAAAACACAAAAAATTAGTTACTTGCATTTACTTTATCTAGTTTGTTTTATTTACCGCTAAAATGAATACCCCTGAAAATACTAAATTGTGTGACTTCACAAATGCAAATAATAATGATTTCCTATGCACACCTATTGCTCCACCACTACAGCAGAATTCTTTGAAATTAAACCGCTTAATCGGGTTGTGAGAGAACAATTTTCTGGTGCTAGTTCTCGATGATGTCTGCCCATCTCAATAATTTTGTTGAACTTTGTGAAATGCAAAAGTATAAAGATGTAGATGGTGATATTATTAAATTGAAAGTGTTTCCTTTCTCATTAAGAGGAAGAGCTAAAGATTGGTTGCTATCTTTGCCTAAGAATAGTATTGATTCATGGACTAAATGCAAGGATGCTTTTATTGGTAGATATTATCCTCCCGCTAAAATTATATCTTTGAGAAGTAGCATAATGAATTTTAAGCAATTAGATACTGAACATGTTGCTCAAGCATGGGAGAGAATGAAAACTTTGGTAAAGAATTGCCCAACCCATGGACTGACTACTTGGATGATCATCCAAACCTTCTATACTAAATTTTTTCGCGAATTTATTGGATTCAGCTGCTGGAGGTACCTTTATGTCCATCACATTGGGGCGGCTACAAAACTTCTTGATGATATGATGATAAATTACTCTGAATGGCACACGGAAAGAGCTCCACAAGGTAAGAAGGTAAATTCGTTGAAGAAACCTCTTCCTGAGTGATAAGATTGATGTGATTATGTCTATGCTTGTGAATGGTAGATATAATGTTGATCCAAATAATGTTCCTTTAGCTTCATTGGTTGCTCAAGAAGAAAATGTTGATGTGAATTTCATTAAAAATAATAATTTCAACAACAATGCTTATAGGAACAACTCTGGTAATAACTATAGGCCATATCCTTCTGCAAATGGTAATGGTTATGGTAATTCTTATGGGAATTCTTACAACAATAATAGGAGTGTACCTCTGGTCTTGAAGCTATGCTTAAAGAATTTATTAGTACACAAACTGCTTTTAACAAATCTGTTGAGGAAAAGCTTGATAAAATTGATACTATTGCTTCTAGAGTTGATAGACTTGCCTCTGATGTAAATCTTTTAAAATTGAAAGTTATGCCTAATAATGATATTGATAATAAGATTACTACTACAGCAAATGCCATCCAAGTTAGAATTAATGAGAATATAAGATTAATGGCTGAATCGTGCTAGGTGGGATAGAGAAGAAAATGAAAAACTAGCTAAAGAGAATAATGTAGCTAAAGTTTGGACTATTACCACCACTAGTAATGCTAATTCTTCACATGTTGCTGCACCTCCTACTATCAATGGTAAAATAATTGGTGTTGGCAATGTTTCTACTCCTAGTGCAAAGCGTACAAAACTGCCTGAAATTGCTAAAACTGCTGAAACTGCTTGTGATAAAACTGCTGAAATTTTTTCCAACCTTGGGAACAATGATCCCATTGCTGTAGCTCATAATGATTTAGATTTTGATGATTGCCACATCTCTGAAGTTATAAAGTTCTTACAAAACTTGCTAAAAGTCCCAATGCTAGTGCTATAAATTTAGCCTTTACAAAACATATTACAAATGCTCTCATAAAAGCTAGATAAGAGAAACTAAAACTTGAAACTTCTATTCCTAGAAAATTACAAGATGGTTGGGAGCCCATCATTAAAATGAAATTCAATGACTTTGAATGTAATGCTTTATGTGATCTTGGTGCAAGTATTTCTGTTATGCCTAAAAAGATTTATGATATGCTTGACTTGCCACCATTGAAGAATTGTTATTTGGATGTTAATCTCACTGATAATGTTAAAAAGAAACCTTTGGGGAGGATTGATAATGTGCATATTACGGTTAACAATAACCTTGTCCCCATTGATTTTGTTGTCTTGGATATCGAATGCAATGCATCTTGTCCTATTGTGTTGGGAAGACCTTTTCTAACTGTTGGTGTTGTTATTGATATGAGGAAGGTAATATTAAATATCAATTTCCTCTCAACAAAGGTATGGAACACTTCCCTAGAAAGAGAATGAAGTTGCCTTTTGATTCTATTATTAGAACAAGCTATGATGTTGATGCTTCTCTCTCGATGTTACTTGATTTGCACTTTCTGCGCCTAGCTGAAAGGCGTTAAAGAAAAGCGCTTATGGGAGACAACCCATGTTTTTACCTACAGCAATTTTTGTTTTGTTGAGTCTTGAAGTTGTTTACTACTGTAGCAACCTCTCCTTATCATGTTTTTGTGCCAAGTAAAGTTTCTATGTCAAAGTTGATGTTATATTTGGGATCGCTGCGAAACAGCATTGCTGTCTGTCACGAATCTGGGCACAGTTCTCTGTAGAAAATCTTAAAAATCTGCCAATTTACGAGCGTGATCCAGATATGTACGCAACTTTCATTAGTTTTGAGTTTTTCCATTTGAGCAAGTCTGGTGCGCCTTAAATTCGTCTTTACGGACTGTTCTGTTTTTGACAGATTCTGCCTTTTATTTCGCATTGCCTCTTTTGCTATGTTGGATTATTTCTTTGATCCATTAATGTCCAGTAGCATTATGCAATGTCAAGTGAAAATAATGATTGTGTCACCTCTGAATGAGTGAATTATTAATGATGCACTAACCCTCTAATGAGTTTGCTTGAAGTTTGGTGTGAAGGAAGTTTTCAGGGTCAAGAGAGGAGTATGATATACTATGATCAAGAGAGTGAAAGCTCTAAGCTTGGGGATGCCCCCGGTTTCACCCCTGCATATTTTAAGAAGACTCAAGCGTCTAAGCTTGGGGATGCCCAGGCATCCCCTTCTTCATCGACAACATCATCAGGTTCCTCCCCGAAACTATATTTTTATTCAATCACATCTTGTGTTCTTTACTTGGAGCGTCGGTTTGTTTTTGTTTTTGTTTTTGTTTGAATAAGATGGATCCTAGCATTCACTTTGTGGAGAGAGACACGCTCGTTGCATATGGACACATGTGTCCTTAGGCTTTACTCATAATGTTCAAGGCGAAGTTTCTTCTTCGTTAAATTGTTATATGGTTGGAATTGGAAAATGCTACATGTAGTAATTCTAAAATGTCTTGGATAATGTGATACTTGGCAATTGTTGTGCTCATGTTTAAGCTCTTGCATCATATACTTTGCACCCATTAATGAAGAAATACATAGAGCTTGCTAAAATTTGATTTGCATATTTGGTTTCTCTAAGGTCTAGATAATATCTAGTATTGAGTTTTGAACAACAAGGAAGACGGGGAGAGTCTTATAATGTTTACAATATGTCTTTTATGTGAGTTTTGCTGCACTTGTTCATCCTTGAGTTTGCTTCAAATAACCTTGCTAGCCTAAACCTTGTATCGAGAGGGAATACTTCTCATGCATCCAAAATCCTTGAGCCAACTACTATGCCATTTGTGTCCACCATACCTACCTACTACATGGTATTTCTTAGCCATTCCAAAGTAAATTGCTTCAGTGCTACCTTTAAACAATTCAAAATTTATCATCTCTTATTTGTGTCAATGTTTTATAGCTCATGAGGAAGTATGTGGTGTTTTATCTTTCGATCTTGTCATTTACTTCGGACAGACTTTCACAATGGACTAGTGGCTTCATCCGCTTATCCAATAACTTTGCATAAAGAGCTGGCAAAGGGGTTCCCAGCCCCAATTAATTAACTTCATTAATAATTCTCTTCACATGTGTTGCTCTGATTCATCAACTTAATTTTGCAAATAGACACTCCTCCATGGTATGTGAAAAGTTGGTAGGCACCCGATGGAATCGGTTAGCCATGGCTTGAGAAAGCAAAGGTGGGGAGGAGTGTCATCATAATAAAAATAAAATAAAAAGGCACTCCTTCATGGTATGAGATTGTTAGCAGGCACCCGATGGAATCGGTTAGCCATGGTTTGTGAAAGAAAGGTTGGAAGGAGTGCCACCCCACTAAAATACATGTGTAAACAAAAGAGAAGAGGGATGATCTACCACGGTGGTAGAAATAACGTCCTTCATGGGAGCCGCTCTTAAAAGTCTGGTTGATAAGGTAGTTAGAGTACCCATTACCATTCGTTGACAACAACAAACACCTCTCAAAACTTTACTTTTATGCTCTCTATATGTTTTCAAATCAAAGCTCTAGCACAAATATAGCAATCGATGCTTTCCTCTTGAAGGACCTTCTTTTACTTTTATTGTTGAGTCAGTTTACCTATCTCCTTCCACCTTAAGAAGCAAACACTTGTGTAACTGTGCATTGATTCCTACATACTTGCATATTGCACTTGTTATATTACTTTATGTTGACAATATCCATGAGATATACATGTTATAAGTTGAAAGCAACCGCTGAAACTTAATCTTCCTATGTGTTGCTTCAACACCTTTACTTTGATTTATTACTTTATGAGTTAACTCTTATGCAAGACTTATTGATGCTTGTCTTGAAGTACTATTCATGAAAAGTCTTTGCTTTATGATTCATTGTTTACTCATGTCATTACCTTTGCTTTGATCGCTGCATTATTACATATGTTTACAAATAGTATGATCAAGATTATGATGGCATGTCACTTCAGAAATTATCTTTGTTATCGTTTTACCTGCTCGGGACGAGCAGAACTAAGCTTGGGGATGCGATACGTCTCCAACGTATCGATAATTTCTTATGTTCCATGCTACTTTATTGATGATACCTACATGTTTTATGCACATTATATGTCATATTTATGCATTTTCTGAACTAACCTATTAACAAGATGCCGAAGAGGCGTTGCTGTTTTCTGCTGCTTTTTGGTTTCAGAAATCCTAGTAAAGAAATATTCTCGGAATTGGAAACTTTCGCCCAGGGTCCTATTTTGCACGAAGCTTGGGACCGAAGAGCTAACGAAGTGGGGCCACGAGGCGGCCGGAGGAGGCCGGCCTGTGCCCTGGCCGCGCCGACCTAGCCCCCGGGCCCCTGTGGCCCCCGCGACCCTCCGCCTACTTAAAGCTTCCGTCGCGAACCCCGATCGAGAGCCACGATACGGAAAACCTTGCAGAGACGCCGCCGCAATCCCATCTCGGGGGATTCAGGAGATCGCCTCCGGCACCCCGCCGAGGGGATTCATCTCCTGGAGGACTCTACACCGCCATGGTCGCCCGGAGTGATGAGTGAGTAGTTCACCCTGGACCATGGGTCCATAGCAGTAGCTAGATGGTCTTCTCCTTGTTGTGCTTCATTGTTGGATCTTGTGAGCTGCCTAACATGATCAAGATCATCTATCTCAATACTATATGTTGTGTTTGTCGGGATCCGATGGATAGAGAGTACTATGATTATGGTGATTATCAATCTATTGTTTATGTGTTGTTTATGATCTTGCATGCTCTCCGTTATTAGTAGAGGCTGGCCAAGTTTTCTCTTAACTCCAAGAGGGAGTATTTATGCTCGATAGTGGGTTCATGCCGCATTGACACCTGGGACAGTGACAGAAAGTTCTAAGGTTGTGTTGTGCGTTGCCTAGGGATAAAACATTGATGCTATGTCTAAGGATGTAGTTGTTGATTACATTACGCACCATACTTAATGCAATTGTCTGTTGCTTTGCAACTTAATACGGAGGGGGTTCGGATGATAACCTGAAGGTGGACTTTTTAGGCATAGATGCGGTTGGATGGCGGTCTATGTACTTTGTCGTAATGCCCAATTAAATCTCACTATATTTACCATGTCATGTATATGCATTGTTATGCCTTTCTCTATTTTGTCAATTGCCCGACCGTAATTTGTTCACCCAACATGCTTTATCTTATGGGAGAGACACCTCTAGTGAACTGTGGACCCCGGTCCTATTCTTTACATAGCATACAATCTTGCAATTGTGTTTTACTGTTTTCTTTGCAAACATCTTCCACTCGATACGTTTAATCCTTTGTTACAGCAAGCCGGTGAGATTGACAACCTCACTGCTTCGTTGGGACAAAGTACTTAGTTTGTGTTGTGCAGGTTCCTAGTTGGCTCCCTGGTGTTGCGCTGCATCACATTTCGCGACCATCAACCTTCAACGTGCTTCTTGGCTCCTACCGGTTCGATTAAACCTTGGTTTCATGCTGAGGGAAAACTTGCTTGCGCATCATACCTTCCTCTTGGGGTTCCCAACGGACGTGTACATCTACGCGCATCAACGAGCTCTGTGACGCTTGTCTCGCAGGGAAGCAACGACGACTTTCGTTCCTGCAGAAGGCCAAGTTCGGAGCGTGATGACCCACAAGTATAGGGGTAATCTTCGAGGGAAGTAAAACCCAAATTTATTGATTCGACACAAGGGAGGTAAAGAATACTTATAAGCCTTAACAACTGAGTTGTCAATTCAGGCACCTGGAAAAGCACTAGTAACAGGGGTGATGTGGCAACAGTATTATGAAAGCGATAGTAACGAATACTGAAGAAAAGAGAAGTAATATGAGAGCAATGGCACGGAAAATAGTTGATACTACTTCCAATGACATGTAGAACGAGTATGTGATGATGAGAATGGACCGGGGTTCCCAGCTATCTACACTAGTGGTAACTCTCCAATAACAAGTGTTGGGTGAACAAATTACAGTTGGGCAATTGATAGGATTGAAATAGCATTAAGACAACATCAAGTCTATTAATCATGTAGGCATGTTTCCCATATATAGTCATACGTGCTCGCAATGAGAAACTTGTACAACATCTTTTGTCCTACCAGCGGTGGCAGCCGGGCCTCTAGGGAAACTACTGGATATTAATGTACTCCTTTTAAGAGTACTGAGCAAAGCATTAACACTCGTGAAAACATGTGATCCTCATATCTAAGCCTTTCCCTCCAGTTTTCCCAATTTCTCACTTTGGGGCCTTTGGTTCGGACATAGACATGTGCATACAACTTGTAGATACAATCTAAGCAATAAGTATAGAGCTTAAATCTAAGATCATGCCACTCGGGCCCTAGTGACAAGCATTAAACACAACAAGATTGCAGCAATAATAACTTCACAAACTTTGTAGATAGACAATCATAACGTAACAATCCATCGGATCCCAACAAACACAACACCGATTACATCGATGTGAATCTCAATCATGTAAGGCAGCTCATGAGGTCATTGTATTGAAGTACATGGGGAGAGTATACCAACTAGCTACAGCTAGAACCCGTAGTCCATGGGGGAACTACTCACGGAGCATGATGGAGGCGGTGGCGATGATGGAGATGGCTTCGGGGCACTTCCCGTCCCGGCGGCGTCGAACGAGATTCTGTCCCCGAATTGGAGTTGCGATGGCGGCGGCGCCCGGAGTCTTCTGGAGTTTCGTCAATCGGTCCTGCGTTTTTAGGTCGAAGGCCTTAAATAGGCGAAGAGGCGGCGCAGAGGGCTGACAGGTGGTTCACACTAGGCCGGCGCAGCCGGGCCGGGGCCGCGCCGCCACACGTGTGGTGGCCCTCCGGCTCTCCTCCGACTTCTGTTCTGGATGCTTCCAGGAAAAATAGGATCTTTGGCGTTGATTTCGTCCAATTCCGAGAATATTGCCCGAACAGCCTTTCTGGAACCAAAAACAGCAGAAAACAGGAAGCACGTGGCATCTTGTTAATAGGTTAGTTCGGAAAATGCATAAAAACATTATAAAGTGCGAGCAAAACATGTAAGTATTGTCATAAAACAAGCATGGAACATCAGAAATTATAGGTACGTTGGAGACGTATCAAGCATCCCCAAGCTTAGTTCCTGCTCGCCCTCGAGTAGGTAAACGATAAAAAGAGTAATTTCTGTAGTGACATGCTACTTACATAACCTTGATCATACTATTACAAGGCATATGAAATGAATGAAGTGACTCAAGGCAATGATCTATAGTTGCTAACAAATAGATAACATATAGCAAAACTTTTCATGAAGAGTACTGATACGTCTCCAACGTATCGATAATTTCTTATGTTCCATGCTACATTATTGATGATATCTACATGTTTTATGCACATTATATGTCGTATTTACGCATTTGGAAATAACCTATTAACAAGATGCCGAAGAGTCAGTTGTTGTTTTCTTCTGTTTTTGGTTTCGAAATCCTAGTAAGGAAATATTCTCGGGTGGACGAAATCAACGCCCAGATCCTATTTTACGTAAGCTTCCGAAGACCGAAGAGGGAAGGAAGGGCACCAGGCGCCGCCACACTAGGCGGCGCGGCCCGGCCCCCTGGCCGCGCCGACCTAGCGTGTGGGCCCCTCGTGCCCCCGTTGCCCTTCCCCCTACTTAAAGCCTCCGTCGCGAAACCCCCACGAGAGCCACGATACGGAAAACCTTCCGAGACGCGCCGCCGAATCCCATCTCGGGGATTCGGAGATCGCCTCCGCACCTGCCGGAGAGGGGATTCATCTCCCGGAGGACTCTACACCGCCATGGTCGCCTCCGAGTGATGAGTGAGTAGTTCACCCCGGACTATGGGTCCATAGCATTAGCTAGATGGTCGTCTTCTCCTAATTGTGCTTCATTGTTGGATCTTGTGAGCTGCCTAACATGATCAAGATCATCTATCTGTAATACTATATGTTGTGTTTGTCGGGATCCGATGAATAGAGAATACTATGTTATGGTGATTATCAATCTATTACTTATGTGTTGTTTATGATCTTGCATGCTCTCCGTTATTAGTAGAGGCTGGCCAAGTTTTTACTCTTAACTCCAAGAGGGAGTATTTATGCTCGATAGTGGGTTCATGCCTTCATTGATACCTGGGACAGTGACAGAAAGTTCTAAGGTTGTGATGTCTTTTGCCACTAGGGATAAAACATTGATTCTATGTCTAAGGATGTAGTTGTCGATTACATTACGCACCATACTTAATGCAATTGTCTGTTGCTTTGCAACTTAATACTGAAAGGGGTTAGGATGATAACCTGAAGGTGGACTTTTAGGCATAGATGCGTTGGATGGCGGTCTATGTACTTTGTCGTAATGCCCAATTAAATCTCACTATATTTATCATATCATGTATATGCATTGTTATGCCCTTTTCTATTTGTCAATTGCCCTGTAATTTGTTCACCCAACATGCTTTTATCTTATGGGAGAGACACCTCTAGTGAACTGTGGACCCAGGTCCTATTCTTTACATCGCATACAATCTACAATTATTGTTTTACTGTTTTCTTGCAAACAATCATCTTCCACACAATACGGTTAATCCTTTGTTACGGCAAGCCGGTGAGATTGACAACCTCACTGTTTCGTTGGGGCAAAGTACTTTGGTTGTGTTGTGCAGGTTCCACGTTGGCGCCGCAATCCCTGGTGTTGCGCCGCATCACATTTCGCCACCATCAACCTTCAACGTGCTTCTTGGCTCCTCCTGGTTCGATAAACCTTGGTTTCTTTAGAGGAAAACTTGCTGCCGTGCGCATCATACCTTCCTCTTGGGGTTCCCAACGAACATGTGAGTTACACGCCATCAAGCTCTTTTTCTGGCGCCGTTGCCGGGGAGAAGACACGCTGCAAGGGGAGTCTCCACTTCTCAATCTCTTTACTTTGTTTTTGTCTTGCTTTATTTTATTTACTACTTTGTTTGCTGCACCTAAACAAAACACACAAAAATTAGTTGCTAGTTTTACTTTATTTACTTGTCTTGCTCTCTATATCAAAAACACAAAAAAATTAGTTACTTGCATTTAGTTTACTTTTGTTATCATGTCTAGTTCTGTACTTGTTACTTCTTCACCTGAGGAATTAGTGTTTACTTTTAAACAAGGGGATGAGGAAAGTTTTAAAGATGCTTGGTCCAGGATTTTTACTTCTTATCGTAGAAATGAACCTCAAATGACTCTAAGTTTGCTCCTTAGTAATTTTTATTTTGGTCTTATGATTCGCTATAGATATGCCTTGGATGCTCTAGTGGGAGGAGATTTCCTTCATTGTAATGGGGATCAAGCTTTTAATGCCATAAAGAAGTTGGTTGCATCACATGATTCAGCTAATAACTTTGATTCAACCCTTATTAGCATTTATAATAGATTAAACACTCTTGAAACAAGTGCATCTCGCCTAAATGAAAATTATGGATATATTCGTAACCGTCTTGATCAAGTTTTAGTGAACTCTGAACCTTCATTGTGGGATCCTACTATTAAAATTGTCATAGGTAACCAAACTCGTCGTGCTAATTGTGATATTATGACTGAATTTTGCCTAATGCCTAAGAGTATTCATAAATCATTGAAACTTTGGGAATTCGCTGAAGGGGGAGAAGGAATAACTCTTATTGATAACTCTGTTATAATTCCTAAAGGGATAGTTGCGGGTGTGCATACAACCATTCTTGGGAGAACAATATCCATTGATTACCTTGTCATTGAATGCACAGGAACAGGACAAATTACACTCGGAAGATCCCTGCTGAAACTATTGGGAGCAGTCATAGACGTGAGAGAAGGCACCTTAAAATTCACCTCTACACCTGGGTGTAGCCATATATTCCCTAAGCCAAAGAGTAAGAAAGAGGACAAGAAAGGTAAGGGTAAAGCCCAAGGTAATGTCGATGTTTCATCACTTGATAATACTTGATTTGCACTTTCTGCGCCTAGTGAAAGGCGTTAAAGAAAGCGCTTATGGGAGACAACCCATGTTTTTACTACAGTACCTTGTTTTATATTTGAGTCTTGGAAGTTGTTTACTACTGTACCAACCTCTCCTTATCATGTTTTTGTGCCAAGTAAAGTTTCTATGTTAAAGTTGATGTTATATTTGCGATCGCTGCGCAGAAACAGCATTGCTGTCTGTCACGAATCTGGGCCTAAGTCTCTGTAGAAAATTCGAAAAATCTGCCAATTTACGGCGTGATCCTCAGATATGTACGCAACTTTCATTAGTTTTGAGTTTTTCCAGTTGAGCAAGTCTGGTGCCATTTTAAAACTCGTCTTTACGGACTGTTCTGTTTTTGACAGATTCTGCCTTTTATTTCGCATTGCCTCTTTTGCAATGTTGGATGAATTTCTTTGATCCATTAATGTCCAGTAGCTTTATGCAATGTCCAGAAGTGTAAAAAATGATTGTGTCACCTCTGAATATGTGAATTATTAATTGTGCACTAACCCTCTAATGAGTTTGCTTGAAGTTTGGTGTGAAGGAAGTTTTCAAGGGTCAAGAGATGAGTATGATATACTATGATCAAGAGGAGTGAAAGCTCTAAGCTTGGGGATGCCCCGTGGTTCATCCCTGCATATTTTAAGAAGACTCAAGCGTCTAAGCTTGGGGATGCCCAAGGCATCCCCTTCTTCATCGACAACATCATCAGGTTCCTCCCCTGAAACTATATTTTTATTCGGTCACATCTTGTGTTCTTTACTTGGAGCGTCGGTTTGTTTTGTTTTTTTTTTGTTTGAATAAAATGGATCCTAGCATTCACTTTGTGGGAGAGAGACACGCTCCGCTGTGCATATGGACAAATATGTCCTTAGGCTTTACTCATAATATTCATGGCGAAGTTTCTTCTTCGTTAAATTGTTATATGGTTGGAATTGGAAAATGCTACATGTAGTAATTCTAAAATGTCTTGGATAATGTGATACTTTGCAATTGTTGTGCTCATGTTTAAGCTCTTGCATCATATACTTTGCACCCATTAATGAAGAAATACATAGAGCTTGCTAAAATTTGGTTTGCATATTTGGTCTCTCTAAGGTCTAGATAATTCTAGTATTGAGTTTTGAACAACAAGGAAGACGGTGTAGAGTCTTATAATGTTTACAATATGTCTTTTATGTGAGTTTTGCTGCACCGGTTCATCCTTGAGTTTGCTTCAAATAACCTTGCTAGCCTAAACCTTGTATCGAGAGGGAATACTTCTCATGCATCCAAAATCCTTGAGCCAACCACTATGCCATTTGTGTCCACCATACCTACCTACTACATGGTATTTCTCCGCCATTCCAAAGTAAATTGCTTGAGTGCTACCTTTAAATTTCCATTCTTTACCTTTGCAATATATAGCTCATGGGACAAAATAGCCTTACAAACTATTGTGATATTGAATATGTACTTATGCACTTTATCTCTTATTAAGTTGCTTGTTGTGCGATAACCATGTTTCTGGGGACGCCATCAACTACTCTTTGTTGAATATCATGTGAGTTGCTATGCATGTCCGTCTTGTCTGAAGAGATCTACCACCTTAATGGTTGGAGCATGCATATTGTTAGAGAAGAACATTGGGCCGCTAACTAAAGCCATGAATCATGGTGGAAGTTTCAGTTTGGACATATATCCTCAATCTCATATGAGAATAATAATTGTTGCTACATGCTTATGCATTAAAGAGGAGTCCATTATCTGTTGTCCATGTTGTCCCGTATGGATGTCTAAGTTGAGAATAATCAAAAGCGAGAAATCCAAAATGCGAGCTTTCTCCTTAGACCTTTGTACAGGCGGCATGGAGGTACCCCTTTGTGACACTTGGTTGAAACATGTGCATTGCGATGATCCGGTAGTCCAAGCTAAGTAGGACAAGGTGCGGGCACTATTAGTATACTATGCATGATGCTTGCAACTTGTAAGATATAATTTACATAACTCATATGCTTTATTACTACCGTTGACAAAATTGTTTCATGTTTTCAAAATAAAAGCTCTAGCACAAATACAGCAATCGATGCTTTCCTCTTTGAAGGACCTTTCTTTGACTTTTATTGTTGAGTCAGTTTACCTATTTCTCTCCACCTTAAGAAGCAAACACTTGTGTGAACTGTGCATTGATTCCTACATACTTGCATATTGCACTTGTTATATTACTCTATGTTGACAATATCCATGAGATATACATGTTATAAGTTGAAAGCAACCGCTGAAACTTAATCTTCCTTTGTGTTGCTTCAATACCTTTACTTTGATTTATTGCTTTACTAGTTGAATGCCCGTGCGTTGCTACGGCTTTTTTCTCTCACATTGTGTGAGTATGATATTTGTAAAAATTCACGTGTATAAAAAAGACAACCACAAGATATTCAAAAACTGGTAAGATTCTAAACCATCTGAAGTATATTTTGAGAACCATTATGACATCATTTGAATATGAAGCTGTACTCCACTAACTATTTTATATTAAAAAATGTCCTCCTCAATGCTCCGTAGATATGTAGTACAATGTGTGGAATATTTTCTCGTGCTTCATTTTTATGGTACTTGAGCAAACGTATCAGAAAATTCTTCCTGGGATCGATAACATTCTGGACAACAATACTTGTCGTTAGCATTTATAATTTTAGTGAAAAATAGAAAGTGCAAGGTAAAATATCCACCATGCATATAGGATGAATCATTTGTTTACCATTCCATGAGAGCATAATATAAAAATAAAATAACCAGACAAATTGTTGTAGATAAATATCTCGTCATTATCTTTATTTTAGAGATGCTCACATGCTTGAACTTTGCGGAATACCAGCTGGTGACCTAAGTGGCTAGAAAAATATATCGGAATCCCAACCAAATTGTGCCAATGCAAGTGCAGAGCTTAGGTATATTGCAATTCTTTGTAAGATTAATTGCATGTGGTGCAATCGAACCATTTTACTCTCCGGCGATGGAGGCATAGAAAAAGGATCGATAACAGAGACAGAACAATCATGCTTATCGGTGGAGAACAAGTTAAAGTGGCCCATGGATGAATACGAAAGAAAACCTTCAAAAGGACAACCATTAGAAATATATATAATGTGACACCGTTGGATAAGTGAATATATTTACCAATTTGTGTGAAGCGATTTTATGCCGTGAATGGATTGTCTGTAAATGCACCTCCTTTGACTGTGTAAAAGCCCATGAAGTCTCTTCCAACAACATCGTGTGGGGCTCTATGATGGTAGCTTGTTCTGGAACATTGACAACATCCATACCTATATTGTTCATTACGTGCGGAAGTGGAACCTTTATGTGCAAAGTTTATTGGAACATAATAAAACTTAAACATTGGCATATGGAAACACGCGTAGAAAAAAAAACACAATCATCTCATTCGGCTGTTTAGTAGTCGATGACTTTTCTGTCTCTTCTACTAACATCGCATCCGAGCCTATGGCGGTGAGTTCTTTTTCGGAGCATCGGCATTATCTGTTTTGGACGCGCTCATGATCTACAAAGGTGAAACATATTATCAAATAAAAACTCTACATATTGAAATATGAAACATGCATTTAAATATAATTCAATCGGTCTCTGAATGTTTCTTACCATGCTCCTCAATTTTACCAACAGGTAGAGTTGCAACATTTTTTCATTGCCGGGCTATCCACTGCTTATTTAGGTATTCTTCTTTCATCTCAGCAGACAATCTAGCACATGGGACGATTGCGGATGAGAATGTAATGTGGATGTCGATTCTTGGTTGCAAGAATTGTAGAGAGAGAGCGATTGCAGCTGGGTGGAACGTTAATGATTGGTACAGGACGTGATTGTTTAATTCTGGACATATTTGTTTCCTTAATTGTTTGGTACCAGGAGGTGATTGTTTCCTTCTGGACATATTTGTTTCCATAATTGCTGGACGTGATGGATGGAGATATCTGTTTCCTTGATTGTTGGGGGATTGGTTTGATACCAAAAAACGTAAGTTTCTATTTTATTCAGAGCAGCCCAGAAACTGTGTGCCGTCGGATGCAGATTGGATGGCCGGATGAAGGCAAAGCACAAAGTGAAAATTTTCAATATTATACATAGTAACATAAAAAATAAAAAATAATACTATTCTATTTAATAGTATACACAGTAACATAAAAAATAATACATCAACAATATGCACACATGGTTAATATACATGGTTCAACACTATTTTTTGTTTAAATTTGACACGATGCTAGCACAAACTTCACCAATCTCCTCCTTCCTAATAAATTATCTATTCCTTGCATTTGTCGTACCAATGTCATCGTTGCATCTTTAGACAGCTAGTTTCTTCATGATCCACTCACTCTTAATATTTGACTCACCTATATCTTATTGAATTCTTGCAACTACTAAAGCACTTGTATAGAACACCAAAACAACAATCGACATTTATAAAATTAACCTGAAAATAATTGTTGAATGGTCTATGAAGTCTGACTTCTCTACCAACATAAATAATCTAGCATTGAGGAACAAAGCCATGTTGATGTTTTTGACCATCCAATAACTCATATTGAGTGCGTGCTGCATGAACTGCTGGTAGAACGAGTTCGTCGTTGGTACTTGTTACCGGTCATCAACGACGAACAAGGAACTTCAGAGTTTAGACAATTCAACGACTCATTTAGTTGTGGTGAGACTACAAAATCTTCAGCAAAATAAACTCGCTTTGTTGTGGTGAAACTACAAAATCTTCAGCCGAAGCTAACCTCTTCTGCAACGAGATCAACATCAACGCCAGTTTCAGAACACGGCCTTACACCGTTTTGATGTGCAGTTCGCTGACGACTTCGACGACACCTACTACCAAAACCTGCTCGGGCAGTGCTGGCTGCTGCACTCGGACCAGGAGCTCTTCAACGTCTGATGAGGTAGTACAACAACACCCTAAGCAAGTTATCGACCAATTTGGTGTCAGGAATGGTGAACACCTGCAATCAATTTACATTATTCATCTGTTTGAATCATTGACAGTAACTTGTAGCACTATATGGTTGTTGTTCAACGTGAAACGCTGAACTACTTAACCTTAGCATGTAGATATTAGCAGTATCTAGATGTCAAGATATAGGTATTTCCTGAAATTGTGTTGAACTATTAAAGGCTGATTCCAAGTATAAAATAGATTAATAGTTTCTGCATCGAAGACTAACTTGAATTAACAAGCTTAATTGGCAGCCATCTTGAGGCCAACTCATTTTCTGAACACCCATAGCCTAAACCATTCATATAGTGGGATGAATAAATTCACTGGCATGGTACATCGTATCTATTTAACTTTGTAAACCGTAGGCTTACCTGAACTGATCCGATGAATGTATCAGTGAAATAAGGGAACATCCAAGAAAACAAGAAAACACAGGACGGCTAAACGGAGCAACCATGTTGCATCGGCGCTCGGGTGGTGGAGTCCCGTGTAAGTCGCGGCGGATAGCATGGCCGTCCGGCCGGTGTGGCGCTCAGAGGAGACCCGTGGAGGTCGGAGGTCGCGGCAGAGAGCATGGCCGGCTGGCCGGCTCGGCGCTCGGAAGAGACTCCGTGGAGGTCGCGGCTGCCGCCCTTGGAGGAGCGCAGAAGCGAAAGTCAGGGCCGGCCAGCGCCGTGCTCGGAGGAGAACCTATGGAGGTAGCGGCCATCGCCAGCTATGGAGGAGCAGGGGGGCGGCCAGCGCGGTGGTCGGAGGAGAACCCTTGGAGGTCGCGGTCGTCGCCGGCCGTGGAGGAGCGCATGGCGCGTCTACGGACAGATGGGCATGGGATCTCGCCGTCAGGACGGCTGCTCCAGGCGGTGCGCGAATCAGGCAGCTTCCTACGGGAGATGGGATCAGGGATCGGGGTCAGCGCGTCTGAAACTCTGGATAAATCGTAGAAGATCGGAACAAGATGGAGGACTGCGGGTTGATTTCTTGAATTGCGTCTCGAACTCTGGATAAATCACGTCCGATTAAAATTTAATAGTGGACGTGATTGGTGTATGTAATCTAATCTTTTCGAAAAATAATGATGTGATTTCTTTCCTTGATTGGTGGAGAATGGTGGACGTGATTGTTTCCTTGTTTATGCCGATCTAATTGGTAGCCAATAATTCTGAACTTTTTTTCCATCCGGAGTAGCGTGAGTTTGATGGACTATTTTGAGAGCGATTTGATGAACAATTAACGGTTAAGATTGCTCCAATGTTTGATGTCAAAGTGGACACCATCCCCAACTCCAATTTAATAGTAAAGATGAGTTAACTCTTATGCAAGACTTATTGATGCTTGTCTTGAAGTACTATTCATGAAAAGTCTTTGCTTTATGATTCATTTGTTTACTCATGTCATTACCATTGTTTTGATCGCTGCATTCATTACATATGTTTACAATAGTATGATCAAGATTATGATGGCATGTCACTTCAGAAATTATCTTTGTTATCGTTTACCTGCTCGGACGAGCAGAACTAAGCTTGGGGATGCTGATACGTCTCCAACGTATCGATAATTTCTTATGTTCCATGCTACATTATTGATGATATCTACATGTTTTATGCACATTATATATCGTATTTACGCATTTTCTGAACTAACCTATTAACAAGATGCCGAAGAGCCAGTTGCTGTTTTCTGCTTTTGGTTTCAGAAATCCTAGTAAGGAAATATTCTCGGAATTGGACGAAATCAACGCCCGGGTCCTATTTTCGCACGAAGCTTCCAGAAGACCGAAGAGGGAAGGAAGTGGGGCCACGAGGCGCCGCCACACTAGGGTGGCGCGGCCCATGCCCTGGCCGCGCCGACCTAGCGTGTGGGGCCCTCGTGGCCCCCCCGTTGCCCTTCCGCCTACTTAAAGCCTCCGTCGCGAAACCCCGGCACCGAGAGCCATGATACGGAAAACCTTCCGGAGACGCCGCCGCCAATCCCATCTCGGGGATTCGAGATCGCCTCACCCTGCCGGAGAGGATTCATCTCCCGGAGGACTCTACACCGCCATGGTCGCCTCCGAGTGATGAGTGAGTAGTTCACCCCTAGACTATGGGTCCATAGCAGTAGCTAGATGGTCGTCTTCTCCTAATTGTGCTTCATTGTTGGATCTTGTGAGCTGCCTAACATGATCAAGATCATCTATCTGTAATACTATATGTTGTGTTTGTCGGGATCCGATGAATAGAGAATACTATGTTATGGTGATTATCAATCTATTACTTATGTGTTGTTTATGATCTTGCATGCTCTCCGTTATTAGTAGAGGCTCTGGCCAAGTTTTACTCTTAACTCCAAGAGGGAGTATTTATGCTCGATAGTGGGTTCATGCCTTCATTGATACCTGGGACAGTGACAGAAAGTTCTAAGGTTGTGATGTGCTGTTGCCACTAGGGATAAAACATTGATTCTATGTCTAAGGATGTAGTTGTCGATTACATTACGCACCATACTTAATGCAATTGTCTGTTGCTTTGCAACTTAATACTGAAAGGGGTTCGGATGATAACCTGAAGGTGGACTTTTTAGGCATAGATGCGGTTGGATGGCGGTCTATGTACTTTGTCGTAATGCCCAATTAAATCTCACTATATTTATCATATCATGTATATGCATTGTTATGCCCTTTCTATTTGTCAATTGCCCGACTGTAATTTGTTCACCCAACATGCTTTTATCTTATGGGAGAGACACCTCTAGTGAACTGTGGACCCCGGTCCTATTCTTTACATCGCATACAATCTACTGCAATTAATACTGTTTTCTTGCAAACAATCATCTTCCACACAATACGGTTAATCCTTTGTTACACAAGCCGATGAGATTGACAACCTCACTGTTTCGTTGGGGCAAAGTACTTTGGTTGTGTTGTGCAGGTTCCACGTGGCGCCGGAATCCCTGGTGTTGCGCCGCATCACATTTCGCCACCATCAACCTTCAACGTGCTTCTTGGCTCCTCCTGGTTCGATAAACCTTGGTTTCTTTCGAGGGAAAACTTGCTGCGCATCATACCTTCCTCTTGGGGTTCCCAACGAACATGTGAGTTACACGCCATCAAGCTCTTTTAGGCGCCGTTGCGGGGAGATCAAGACACGCAAGGGGAGTCTCCACTTCTCAATCTCTTTACTTTGTTTTTGTCTTGCTTTATTTTATTTACTACTTTGTTTGCTGCACCTAAACAAAACACACAAAAATTAGTTGCTAGTTTTACTTTATTTCCTGTCTTGCTCTCTATATCAAAAACACAAAAAAATTAGTTACTTGCATTTAGTTTACTTTTGTTATCATGTCTAGTTCTGTACTTGTTACTTCTTCACCTGAGGAATTAGTGTTTACTTTTAAACAAGGGGATGAGGAAAGTTTTAAAGATGCTTGGTCCAGGATTTTTACTTCTTATCGTAGAACTGAACCTCAAATGACTCTAAGTTTGCTCCTTAGTAATTTTTATTTTGGTCTTATGATTCGCTATAGATATGCCTTGGATGCTCTAGTGGGAGGAGATTTCCTTCATTGTAATGGGGATCAAGCTTTTAATGCCATAAAGAAGTTGGTTGCATCACATGATTCAGCTAATAACTTTGATTCAGCCCTTATTAGCATTTATAATAGATTAAACACTCTTGAAACAAGTGCATCTCGCCTAAATGAAAATTATGGATATATTCGTAACCGTCTTGATCAAGTTTTAGTGAACTCTGAACCTTCATTGTGGGATCCTACTATTAAAATTGTCATAGGTAACCAAACTCGTCGTGCTAATTGTGATATTATGACTGAATTTTGCCTAATGCCTAAGAGTATTCATAAATCATTGAAACTTTGGGAATTCGCTGAAGGGGGAGAAGGAATAACTCTTATTGATAACTCTGTTATAATTCCTAAAGGGATAGCTGCGGGTGTGCATACAACCATTCTTGGGAGAACAATATCCATTGATTACCTTGTCATTGAATGCACAGGAACAGGACAAATCACACTCGGAAGATCCCTGCTGAAAACTATTGGGAGCAGTCATAGACGTGAGAGAAGGCACCTTAAAATTCACCTCTACACCCGGGTGTAGCCATATATTCCCTAAGCCAAAGAGTAAGAAAGAGGACAAGAAAGGTAAGGGTAAAGCCCAAGGTAATGTCGATGTTTCATCACTTGATAATACTTGATTTGCACTTTCTGCGCCTAGCTGAAAGGCGTTAAAGAAAAGCGCTTATGGGAGACAACCCATGTTTTTACTACAGTACCTTGTTTTATATTTGAGTCTTGGAAGTTGTTTACTACTGTACCAACCTCTCCTTATCATGTTTTTGTGCCAAGTAAAGTTTCTATGTTAAAGTTGATGTTATATTTGGATCGCTGCGCAGAAACAGCATTGCTGTCTGTCACGAATCTGGGCCTAAGTCTCTGTAGAAAATTCGAAAAATCTGCCAATTTACGAGCGTGATCCTCAGATATGTACGCAACTTTCATTAGTTTTGAGTTTTTCCAGTTGAGCAAGTCTGGTGCCATTTTAAAACTCGTCTTTACGGACTGTTCTGTTTTGACAGATTCTGCCTTTTATTTCGCATTGCCTCTTTTGCAATGTTGGATGAATTTCTTTGATCCATTAATGTCCAGTAGCTTTATGCAATGTCCAGAAGTGTTAAAATGATTGTGTCACCTCTGAATATGTGAATTATTAATTGTGCACTAACCCTCTAATGAGTTTGCTTGAAGTTTGGTGTGAAGGAAGTTTTCAAGGGTCAAGAGATGAGTATGATATACTATGATCAAGAGGAGTGAAAGCTCTAAGCTTGGGGATGCCCCGTGGTTCATCCCTGCATATTTTAAGAAGACTCAAGCGTCTAAGCTTGGGGATGCCCAAGGCATCCCCTTCATCGACAACATCATCGGTTCCTCCCCTAAAACTATATTTTTATTCAGTCACATCTTGTGTTCTTTACTTGGAGCGTCGGTTTGTTTTGTTTTTGTTTTTGTTTGAATAAAATGGATCCTAGCATTCACTTTGTGGGAGAGAGACACGCTCCGCTGTTGCATATGGACAAATATGTCCTTAGGCTTTACTCATAATATTCATGGCGAAGTTTCTTCTTCGTTAAATTGTTATATGGTTGGAATTGGAAAATGCTACATGTAGTAATTCTAAAATGTCTTGGATAATGTGATACTTTGCAATTGTTGTGCTCATGTTTAAGCTCTTGCATCATATACTTTGCACCCATTAATGAAGAAATACATAGAGCTTGCTAAAATTTGGTTTGCATATTTGGTCTCTCTAAGGTCTAGATAATTCTAGTATTGAGTTTTGAACAACAAGGAAGACGGTGTAGAGTCTTATAATGTTTACAATATGTCTTTTATGTGAGTTTTGCTGCACCGGTTCATCCTTGAGTTTGCTAGCCTAAACCTTGTATCGAGAGGGAATACTTCTCATGCATCCAAAATCCTTGAGCCAACCACTATGCCATTTGTGTCCACCATACCTACCTACTACATGGTATTTCTCCGCCATTCCAAAGTAAATTGCTTCAGTGCCGAGAGCCACGATACGGAAAACCTTCCAGAGACGCCGCCGCCGCGAATCCCATCTCGGGGGATTCAGGAGATCGCCTCCGGCACCCTGGGAGAGGGGATTCATCTCCGGAGGACTCTACACCGCCATGGTCGCCTCCGGAGTGATGAGTGAGTAGTTCACCCCCGGACTATGGGTCCATAGCATTAGCTAGATGGTCGTCTTCTCCTAATTGTGCTTCATTGTTGGATCTTGTGAGCTGCCTAACATGATCAAGATCATCTATCTGTAATACTATATGTTGTGTTTGTCGGGATCCGATGAATAGAGAATACTATGTTATGGTGATTATCAATCTATTACTTATGTGTTGTTTATGATCTTGCATGCTCTCCGTTATTAGTAGAGGCTCTGGCCAAGTTTTTACTCTTAACTCCAAGAGGGAGTATTTATGCTCGATAGTGGGTTCATGCCTTCATTGATACCTGGGACAGTGACAGAAAGTTCTAAGGTTGTGATGTGTGTTGCCACTAGGGATAAAACATTGATTCTATGTCTAAGGATGTAGTTGTCGATTACATTACGCACCATACTTAATGCAATTGTCTGTTGCTTTGCAACTTAATACGAAAGGGGTTCGGATGATAACTGAAGGTGGACTTTTAGGCATAGATGCAATTGGATGGCGGTCTATGTACTTTGTCGTAATGCCCAATTAAATCTCACTATATTTATCATATCATGTATATGCATTGTTATGCCCTTTTCTATTTGTCAATTGCCCGACTGTAATTTGTTCACCCAACATGCTTTTATCTTATGGGAGAGACACCTCTAGTGAACTGTGGACCCCGGTCCTATTCTTTACATCGCATACAATCTACTGCAATTATTGTTTTACTGTTTTGTAGCTTGCAAACAATCATCTTCCACACAATACGGTTAATCCTTTGTTACAGCAAGCCGGTGAGATTGACAACCTCACTGTTTCGTTGGGGCAAAGTACTTTGTTGTGTTGTGCAGGTTCCACGTTGGCGCCCCTGGTGTTGCGCCGCATCACATTTCGCCACCATCAACCTTCAACGTGCTTCTTGGCTCCTCCTAGTTCGATAAACCTTGGTTTCTTTCTGAGGGAAAACTTGCTGCTGTGCGCATCATACCTTCCTCTTGGGGTTCCCAACGAACGTGTGAGTTACACGCCATCAAGTACTTTCAAGACAAGCATCAAAAGCCTTGCACAAGAGTTAACTCACAAAGCAATAAATTCAAAGTAAAGGCATCGAAGCAACACAGAGGAAGATTTAAGTTTCAGCGGTTGCCTTCAACTTTCAACATGTATATCTCATGGATAATGGTCAACACAAAGTAATATGATGAATTCAAATAAGCAAGTATGTAAGAATCAATGCACAGTTGACACAAGTGTTTGCTTCTAAGATGGAAGGAAGTAGGTAAACTGACTCAACATAAAAGTAAAAGAAATGCCCTTCGCAGAGGGAAGCATTGATTGCTATATTTGTGCTAGAGCTTTGGTTTTGAAAACATAAAGAGAGCATAAAAAGTAAAGTTTTGAGAGGTGTTTGTTGTTGTCAACGAATGGTAGTGGGCACTCTAACCCCCTTGCCAGACAAACCTTCAAAGAGCGGCTCCCATTTTATTTTTATTTTTGTGTGGCACTCCTTCCAACCTTTCTTTCACAAACCATGGCTAACCGAATCCTCGGGTGCCTGCCAACAATCTCATACCATGAAGGAGTGCCTTTTTATTTTAGTTTTATTTAGATGACACTTCTCCCAACCTTTGCTTTCTCAAGCCATGGCTAACCGAATCCTCGGGTGCCTTCCAACATTTCACATACCATGGAGGAGTGTCTATTTTTGTTAATTAATTTGGGACTGGGAATCCCATTGCCAGCTCCTTTTGCAAAATTATTGGATAAGCGGATGAAGCCACTAGTCCATTGGTGAAAGTTGCCCAACAAGATTGAAAGATAAACACCACATACTTCCTCATGAGCTATTAAACATTGACACAAATCAGAGGTGATAAATTTTGAATTGTTTAAAGGTAGCACTCAAGCAATTTACTTTGGAATGGCGGAGAAATACCATGTAGTAGGTAGGTATGGTGGACACAAATGGCATAGTGGTTGGCTCAAGATTTTGGATGCATGAGAAGTATTCCCTCTCGATACAAGGCTTAGGCTAGCAAGGTTATTTGAAGCAAAAACAAGTATGAACCGGTACAGCAAAACTTACATAAGAACATATTGCAAGCATTATAATACTCTACACTGTCTTCCTTGTTGCTCAAACACTTTTACCAGAAAATATCTAGACCTTAAGAGAGACCAATCATGCAAACCAATTTTAACAAGCTCTACAGTAGTTCTCCACTAATAGGTTTAAACTACATGAAAAAACTTAATCATGATCTACTTGAGAGCTCAAAACAATTGCCAAGTGTCAAATTATTCAAGACATTCTGAAGCACTTTCTGTTTCCAACCAAATAATAAGTATTGTAGCTTCCAACTTTTATCATTGAACATTAAAAGTAAAACGAAGAACAAGTGTTCATATGAAAAAGCGGAGCGTGTCTCTCTCCCACACAAGGATTGCTAGGATCCATCTTTATTCAAACACAAACAAAAATAAAAACACACAGACGCTCCAAGTAAAGTACATAAGATGTGACCGAATAAAAATATAGTTTCAATAGAAGAAACCCGATAAGTTGATGAAGAAGGGATGCCTTGGGCATCCCCAAGATTAGACGCTTGAGTCTTCTTGAAATATGCAGGGATGAACCACGGGCATCCCCAAGCTTAGACTTTTCACTCTTCTTGATCATATATTATCCTCCTCTCTTGACCCTTGAAAACTTCCTTCACACCAAACTTCTCATAAACTCATTAGAGGGGTTAGTACTCAAAAAACTTGTCCACCTTGGTCCTGTGACACATTGCAAGAACTCAATAAAACATTAGCTACAGCTCTCCACGTCTAGAAAGCCTCACTTAAAGTCCACAAGAGACAATGCAAAAAACAGAGACAGAATCTGCCAAAACAAAACAGCCAGTAAACACGAATTTTTAAATGGTACTTCCGTTGCTCAAATCAGAAAACTCAAAACTAATGAAAGTTGCGTACATATCTGAGGAACGCGCACGTAAATTGGCAGATTTTTCTGAGTTACCTACAGAGAGCACTGCCCAGATTCGTGACAGATAGAAATCTGTTTCTGCGAGAAATCCAAATCTAGTATCAACCTTCTATTAGAGACTTCACTTGGCACAACAATGCAATAAAATAAAGATAAGGAGAGGTTGCTACAGTAGTAACAACTTCCAAGACACAACAAAACAATAGCAAAATAAACACATGGGTTATCTCCCAAAAAGTGTTTTCTTTATAGCCATTAAAATGGGCTCAGCAATTTTAATGATGCTCACATGGAAAATAGAATTTGAAGCAAAAGAGAGCATCAAGAAACAAATTCAAAACACATTTAAGTCTAATTCACTTCCTATGAAAAGGAATCTTGTACACAAATAAATTCATGAAGAACAAAGTGACAAGCGTAGCAAGATAAAACAAGAGTAACTTCACAATTCTCAACATAAATAGGGGAAACTTAACATTATTAAGATGCATATAACCATGTTTCCCTCTCTCATAATAATTTTCAGTAGCTTCATGAACAAACTCAACAATATAACTATCACATAAAGCATGTTTCTCATGATCCATAAACATATAATTTTTATCAAGCTCAAAAATAGCGGGATTAAAACTTTCAAATCCACTTTTATCAATAATATAACAAGATGATTGATCAATCTCAAAAGATATGGGACTCATAGATAAAGTCAAGAACTCTCCAATCCCATTTTCATTAGTAGTACAATTAATATTATCAAGTAACATAGGACCATCATCTAGAGATTTATCATAAACATTTGCTAAGCAAAATTCTTTAGTACCATGCATTTCGACATCAGGCACAAACAAAGCATTATCATAAGATTTATCAAAGTAGCATGGATTATCATAGATAACAGTAGCATAATCATTCTCACAAGTTTTACTTATAGGTAATATTTCAAGAGAATCCATAGGAACATAACATTCATCCTCTTTCGGTAAGCATGGAGGACAATCAAATAGTGTAAGAGATAAAGAGTTACTCTCATTAGAAGGTTGGCATGGGTAGCTAATCCATTCTTCCTCCTTTTGTTCATCCCTCTCCTCTTCTTTTCATCCAATGAGCTTTCAGATTCGTCAATTTCTTCTTCCACTGGTTCCTGCAAATTATGGGTGCATTCTTGTGCATTAATGAGTCTCTCTTTATAATCAATGATATAAGGATTATCAGTGTAACTTTCATTGCAAAAATTAAGGATAGAAGAAACATAATCTTTAAGGTCCTTACAAACAACACAAGTTTCATAATTCTTAGATATGAAGGATTCGATCTCAGAGGCTCCCATAAATATGACAAATTGTTCTACCTCTTCGAACCCAAAATGAATATAGCTATTCCATTATAGTTCTTAATTAAAATCCTCACTAAAGCCACATTGAAATTTAAGATGTTTAGTATCCTGTTTAGAGCAACAGCTTATATCATGGCGTTTAAGCAAGATTTTAGCAATTGTATTCAATTTTTCTATCACAGCACTCATAACTTTACCAGTTCTTGATTCTCTATAATTATTATAACATTCTATGAGCTCCAAGTAGGTTATGGGTTCTCCCATAACAACAGTTTTTAATTTTTAGGTTTTTCAAATTTTTATGGATTTTTGGGTATATGAGAAAAATAAAACAAGACAAAAAGAAACTAAGCAAAAGTAAACTAGGCAAAATAATACTAGACAGAAATAAACTAAGCACAAATAAACTAGACAAAAGTAAACTAAGCAAAACAAAATAAAATAAAACAGAGAGAGGTAGAGTGTACTCCCAGGTGAACTTATGAGTAGAGCTATGCCTCCCGGGGCGCCAGAAAATAGTCTTGATGACCCACAAGTATAGGGGATCGCAACAGTCTTCGAGGAAGTAAAACCCAAATTTATTGATTCGACACAAGGGGAGGTAAAGAATACTTATAAGCCTTAACAACGAGTTGTCAATTCAGCTGCACTGAAAAGCACTAGTAATAGGGTGATGTGAAAGCAGCAGTAATATGAAAGCAGAGTAACAGAACACAGCAGCATAGAAGTAATATGAGAGCAATGGCACCAGAAAATAGTTGATACTACTTCCAATGACATGTAGAAGAGTATATGATGATGAAAGATGGACCGGGGTTCACCTATCTACACTAGTGGTAACTCTCCAATAACAAGTGTTGGGTGAACAAATTACAGTTGGGCAATTGATAGGATTGAAATAGCATTAAGACAGAACATCAAGTCTATTAATCATGTAGGCATGTTTCCCATATATAGTCATACGTGCTCAATGAGAAACTTGTACAACATCTTTTGTCCTACCGGCCGGTGGCAGGGCTCTAGGGAAACTACTGATATTAAGGTACTCCTTTTAATAGAGTACCGGAGCAAAGCATTAACACTCCGTGAAAACATGTGATCCTCATATCTAAGCCTTTCCCTCCAGTTGTCCCAATTTCTTTGGGGCCTTTGGTTCCGGACATAGACATGTGCATACAACTTGTAGATACAATCTAAGCAATAAGTATAGAGCTTAAATCTAAGATCATGCCACTCGGGCCCTAGTGACAAGCATTAAACACAACAAGATTGCAGCAACAATAACTTCACAAACTTTGTAGATAGACAATCATAACGTAACAATCCATCGGATCCCAACAAACACAACACCGATTACATCAGATGAATCTCAATCATGTAACGCAGCTAATGAGATCATTGTATTGAAGTACATGGGGAGAGTATACCAACTAGCTACAGCTAGAACCCGTAGTCCATGGGGAAACTACTCACGGAGCATGATGGAGGCGGTGGCGTTGATGGAGATGGCTTCCGGGGGCACTTCCCCATCCCGGCGGCGTGCCAGAACAGAGATTCTGTCCTCGAATTGGAGTTTCGCGCGGCGGCGCCCCTGGAGTCTTCTCTGAGTTTCGTCAATCGGTCCTCGCTTTTAGGTCGAAAGGCCTTAAATAGGCGAAGAGGCGCGCAGGAGGGCTGACAGGGTGGCCCCACACTAGGCCGGCGCGGGCCTGGGGCGCGCCGCCCACACGTGTGGCCCCTCGGCTTCCTCCGACTCTTCCTTGTTCTGATGCTTCCGGAAAAATAGGATCTTTGGCATTTCGTCCAATAGAATATTGCCAACAGCCTTTCTCTGAACCAAAAACAAAAAAACAGAACTGCACTGTGGCATCTTGTTAATAGGTTAGTTCCGGAAAATGCATAAAAACATTATAAAGTGCGAGCAAAACATGTAAGTATTGTCATAAAACAAGCATGGAACATCAGAAATTATAGGTACGTTGGAGACGTATCAGAGCGCAGCAACCGCTCGAGCATGTACACCGAGATCTGTGTGGCCCTATATCGCCACCAACTCCGGGCGGCCGTCACTAAATTCTCGTGCTCATCGACGACCACAACCGGTACATGTGGGTGGAACTCCTCAAGGCTAAGGACGAGGCCGCGCGCGCCATCGTCATGTTTGAGGCAACAACAGAACTGGAGTGCGGGCACAAGCTACGTGTCCTCCGCACTGACCGTGGCGGCGAGTTCACCTCGGTCACGTTGTACGAGCACTGCACCGAGACCAGAGTTCAACGCCACCTCACCGTACCCTACACGGCTCAGCACAACTCTGGTGGGAATGGCGAGAAGCATGCTCAAGGCCAAGCAAGTACCGAACCTGTTCTGGGGCGAGGCGGTGATCATGACGGCGTTCATCCTCAACCGCTGTTTCACCAGGAGCGTGGATGGCATGACACCGTTCGAGGCATGGCATGGAAGAAAACCAGACGTGGAACCAAAACTGGGCCGAACCTATGTGCCAGACTGGCCTGGTCCAGTCGAACCATTGGATGCTCTTCCCATTTTGGCAATTTTGGTTACTCTTTTTTTCCTTTTAAAAATAAATCAATTAAGTAAACAGTGTCAGAATAAAATTCAAATAGAAATAATATCTAGGTTAAAGGAGAGTTCCTAACTAAAACTAAAAATATTAACAAATACGCAATTGATCCAAATAGAAATAATATGAATTCTTCCTTAATTTTAGAAGACTAATTCTTAAGTCTTAAATTATCAAGTCTTAAACCCTAGATAAATCTTCTAATTAGTTTTAAATAATAAATTAAGGAAAACTAATAAATAAATACTAACTTTTACTTAGAAGTATTTCTTAAGTTCACTGCATTATTTCAACAATTTTCTTAACCTTATTCATAAGAAAATACCAATCAATTTTATAATCACTTAAAATATGTCTTAAACCCCAGAAAAATATTAAATAAATTATTAACATTTTATTTGAACTACCTTTGTATGTTAACAAGTAAATAAAATGAGGTTCATATTTTATTACAAGTCTTTGATGCAAACTAAATTACTGATTTTATGTCTTTACGTTTAATAACAATTATTTGATCAATAAAATAGTATAGTAAACTCTAAACAACTAGTTATTATTTTGAACCCTAGTCATCCATAAAAAATATGTTGTTCAAAAGTTACTCTTTTGAAAGCTTAGGTAGCGGGCATTAGAATCATGTTCCTTAAGTCATTAAGTGAATAACTCTTCCGTATGTAATAAAATTATTATCAATGGCAAACCACCATAATTGCTATGATGTGGGTATGCTTTACTCTTACACCTTGCATCTCATGTTCTACTAACCATCCACAAGTCTAAGATGCAACTAAAATTGTTTCTTTCATGTCTTCACACTATTCAAAGAGAATAATGATAAACCATAAAACAAGTATTTCTTGTTTCAAGTATGTGCTCTTCAACTTATAAGATATTCCAAATTAAACCAAAACCCTAATAAGTACCTTAAGTGTGAAACCATACTAAAAGTACAACACAATAGAAAGAACTCACCCAAACTCAATCAATGCACCACTATCGGTATCAGCCTAGGATTTTACCAAATTGCATAACTTACCTTATGCACAATAGCATTTTTGTCAATCCTTTAAATATTACCCTTACTGGATGATGATGCCATTTTCAGAAGTTAGAGTTATATTCTACATCGAAGTGTTTGACTACATAATCTTGCAGTCAACCAGGCAAGTTCATCACCTGCTCATGCCATTTGATTATTTTTATCAAATTACTATGAAAGTACTATTCGTATCATTCCTGCATTAAAAAGCAAAGTATTACTTTTACAATTACGAATATGACTATGTGGTGGGCGATGGAACCATGGTTTGTGCGATGGTGGAGGTTCCACTGCAAATGAGTTTATACTCATCTGTGATTAACAACAAATGTCGTCCAACAATTCTTACGCCGCATATTACGTGTTAACCATGAGATCTATAATGGCTCTGACGAAGTTAGTTGTACATTTTTTCCTTTCACATATCAACGACACTAGGCCTTGTTGAGAGTCTAGAGAGGACCAACGGTTGGAAAAACCATTAAATCTCCATTCCTCAGGATGATTGGTCTTTAGTGTCTATGAGGGATTTTAACAAGCTGCCTTGAGACTTGATAAGAGAATCAGCTGGTAGCCAGTGATTTACAAAAGGGTGGGTATGCGTGGATGCGGAGAAAGGCAGTGATTGGCTTGGATTTTATACCGAGCCTAGGAAGTATGAACGGGGATACCGGACCCGATTGGCAACAAGGATAAGAATATCTTATGAGAAAAGTAACGCACCAGTGTATTGAATTATGCCTTTTCACTCCCTGTTCTGGTAAAGAACTGTAAACACGGCAGGAAATGAACTCCGTGAAGTCCTAGTCAACCTGTGAAGACTGACGGACATAACTGTTCAGAATAAAATCAATCTTTTTAAGAAATCATTATAAAAACTTGCATTTGCTTACGACTTTCTAGTCTCTATTGTTGTAGCTAGTGCATGATACACCTATTTTTATTATTAAACTTGCTGAGTACGCTCATAGTTACGTGTTTCGTCTTGACCCCCCTCTTAGATTGGGAAGCCACAGAAAGAGAATCTTTCGTGAAACTCGAAGGTGGATGCGTCATCTGCTACGAAGAGTGCACCCCATTCAATGGAGTTAAAGGGGTCAACTTCAACATCCACCGAGAGGAAAACATAAACGAGGAGTAAAAGAAAACCAATTCTCTAATCTTAGAACCTAAGTAGCTAGGGTTCAGTTATAGTTTCTCTAGCAAGCCAAGTATATTTGTAAGATAAGTTTAATCTACGAGTTGTTTTTTTAAGTTTATTTGTAGTTTTATCTCATTGTAAACTAGGAGGTTAGAGCATGTCTAACAGACCCCTTAAAAGGGGCAAACCCGTATAATAACCGCCATTATACGGGTTTCGGCTCTACCCGGCCGAAGCTCAAAACAGCCCCCCATCGTTTTTTGCTGCTTTCGATTACGGGGCGGGCTTCCGCCCTACTACTTGTGCGGGGTGGGAGCGGGGATAGGGTGAAACCAGTATCCCTCTCCCATCTGGCGAACGGTTTCTGCGAAACCCAATCGCCGCCACCGCCGCTCGATCTCCTCCGCCCCGCCCTTCCCGGCCACGTCGCGGCCGGATCCCGCTCCCATGGATCCTCCGCAAGGTCCGCCATCCGCCGGCGGTCCATCTGCGACGGCCGCGGTGGTTGATGTCCCCGTCGTGGGCCCGCCCAACGCCGGCGATGTGTCGGCCATGATCTCCGCCACCATCCCGTCGAAGAGGAAGAGGTTTCCGAAGCAATTCTTCGAAGGCCCCGCAGCTCCGCCGGCCGCGGATGCGCCGGCCGCTGCTCCCTCGGCCGCAGCCCAGCCGGCGGCCAAGAAAGTGAGGATGAAGACGAAGGCGGCCGGGCCGAGGGGTGCTCCGCAGCCCAAGTTGAAGACCAAGCAGGTCAGCCGCATCGGCCTCGCGCCTCCACCGTCGTCCAAGGCCACGGCCCCTCCTCCGTCTGATGCGATGCCCGCGCCGCCGCCACCCGCCATGGACGTAGACAAGGTGTTCGACGTTGAGTCCACAACATCGTACATGGACATGCTCAACGACTCGGCGGTGGATTTGGACGCCGGCATCGATGGGTTCGATGGAGAGTGCAACGTCGAAGATATTGATGATGGGGAAGAGGATGAGGGTGACGAGGAGGAGGTGGTTGAGGTTGATCCGGCTGCCGCCGGTTCATCATCGACGCCAAAGCCACGCACCGCCAACTACACCGAGATCGAAGACGCTACTTTGGTCCGTGCTTGGAGCAAGGTGGGGATGGATGCGTGCACCGGAGTGGACCAAGGCGGCAAGCGCTATTGGCAGCGCATTGAGGATCTCTACCACCAGCTCAAGCCTCGCACCAAGAGCATGGCCGACAGATCCTACCGCTCCCTTGAAGGCCGATGGAACATCATCAAGCCAGCTTGTTCTCGTTGGAGTGCTGCCATGGATCAAGTGGCCGACAACCCCCGTAGTGGAATCGTGCCGGAGGACTATGTAAGTTTCCTTGTTTGTGGCTATCCATATGTGTTGATCATGTGCAAACATCACATAATATTGTTGTGCAACCCAAGTATGCTCAAGCCCGGTACAAGGACATGGCCGGCTCCAAGAACAAGGAGTTTCAATTTCAACATTGCTTTTCCATTCTTCAACATCTCGCTAAGTGGAAGTTGAGGGACAACGAACCAAAGTGCAAGAAGGAGGCACTGCTCACCATGGATGATGAAGCGGAGGACATGAGTGCGAGAAACGCCGGCAAGCCCGAGGGCAACAAGAAAGCCAAGGAGAGGGTGAAGGTGGAAGGCGAAGCAGCTAGCTTCCGGGAGAAGTTGGATCAACTCATGAAGTCCAAGGAGACATTGACGATGAAGACATTGGAGACCAAGCTCCTCATCACCGAGAAGAAGAAGGAGGTGAAGCTTGCCAAGGTGGAAGCAAGGAGGGAAGATGCCAAGCGGAAGGCCGAGCTCGACTTGAGGATGCTCGACCTCAAACAAGCCAAGGCCATGAAGGAGCTCTTGGCCGAGGAGAGGGATATCATGATGATGCGCACCGACGGCATGGACGAGGATCAGCTGGCTTGGTGGAAGGATACCAAGGCGGACATCATGGCGAGGAAGAAGGATGCCCGTGAAGCTCGTGATGCAAGTGCTCAAGGTGAGTCTCCGGCGAGTGGTGGCGCCGGTGTCGATGGTTGATCATATTTGGGAACTTCCGTGGCTTGAACATTGCCTATGATCGCGTTGTGATGTTAAAAACTATGAATTATGCATCACATATTTTGATGTGCTATGTTTGATCTAAATTTGTTGTGCAAATTGTTGTCTAAAACCCTGTTTTGAGGGGTTGAAAACTCGGGCGAGCTAGCAGAACCCGTATCCCATCCCGTAAAACAGAATATTCTGTTTTACGGGGTGGGGATACGGGTTCTGCTAGCTACCCGAGTTTTCGGCCGGCGAAAAGTAGATACAGGGCGCTCTAGTCGCGTTTTAAGGGGCGAAAAAATACGGGGCCTGTTAGACATGCTCTATGCTGATCTTCCGTAAGGAGTCGAAGTTGTACTTTTATAGATATGCCTTGGACACCCAATGTTTAGAGCATCTCCACTCGTCCCCCCGAACAGCCCCCGGCGAGCATTTTTTACATCCGGACGGCGAATCGCCCAGTCGCGCCCCGGCCTCGTTTTCGTCCGGATGGCCCATCATCCATCCGGCGAGCCCACGCCACCCCCGGCCCCCGGGGAGCGCTCGGGGACTCCGGACGAGTGAAAAGCGGGGAAGGGCCCGATCTGTCGTGACTCGACGCACGAACCCCACCGCCACGTCGCTCAAAATCTCCCCACCCCTCGTATCTCTCTCGCCGCCGCACCACCCCGCCGGCTTGTTGCCCGTATTCCGCCGCCTGATGTCCCACTTGGTGCTTATCTCTTGTAGATGTTGGGCCTCCAAGAGCGTAGGTTTGTAGAACAGCAGTTTCCCTTAAGTGGATCACCCAAGGTTTATCGAACTCGGGAGGAAGAGGTCAAAGATATCCCTCTCAAGCAACCCCGCAACCACAAAGCAAGAAGTCTCTTGTGTCCCCAACACACCTAATACACTTGTCGATGTATGGTGCACTAGTTCGGCGAAGAGATAGTAAAACACAGGTGGTATAGATGGTGGTAATATTGCAGAAAGTAAAGATGCAGTAAAACAGTAAACGCGGCGCAGAAAATAGCTTGCTGGCATGGAAAGCAATTCTTTGTGATAGAAACAAGGCCTAGGGATCATACTTTCACTAGTGGACACTCTCAACATTGATCGCATAATAAATAACTCCCTCATATGTGCTACATATACTCTTGTTTGATAATGAACACCATTCGTTGGGAGGATTACACGAACCCTCAATGCCGGAGTTAACAAGCTCCACAACATTCGATATTCATGTTTAAGTAACCTTAGAGCATAATAGATCATTGCAAAATAAACCAAGAACTAACATAGCGCACACATTGTCCACATTACACTATGAAGGAGGAATAGATCACATCAATACTATCATAATGATAATTAACTCCACAATCTACAAGAGATCATGATCATAGCCTACGACAAGAACCACATGTGCACACACTAGTCACCTTTACACCATGCAGAGGAATAGACTACTTTAATAACATCACATGAGTAGCACATAACTAGTAGCGATACAAAGCTCATCATATGGATCTCAATCATGTAAAGCACTCATGAGATCATTGTATTGAAGTACAGAGAGAGAGATTAACCACATAGATACGGTAGAGCCCTCAGCCCCAGGGGAGAACTACTCCTCCTCATCATGGGAACAACGATGGCGGTGAAGATGGCGGTGGAGATGGCTTCCGGGGGCACCCCTGTCCCGGCGCGTGCCGAACAGAGACTTCGTCCGAATCTTGATTTCGCGATGGCGGCGCTCTGAAGGCTTTTCGTTTAACGATCGGTGTTTTTAGGTCAGGGAGGCATATAGGCGAAGAGGCGGAGTCGGAGGGGCCACGGGGTGCCCACACACTAGGGGGCGCGCCCGGGCCACGCCGGGGTGGCGGGGCCCCCGGCCCCTCTCTCGTCCTCCTGCTCGAAGCTTCCGGAATTATAAGGTCTTCGGTCTTGATTTCGTCCGATTCCGAAAATATTTCTTTACTAGGATTTCAAACAAAACAGCTAAAACAAAGAATCGTCTTTCGCATTTCGTCAATAGGTTAGTTCCCGAAAAAGATAATAATGACATATAATGTGTATAAACATGTAGGTATCATCAATAAAGTAGCATGGAACATAAGAAATTATAGATACGTTTGGGACGTATCAAGCATCCCCAGTTAGTTCCTACTGCTTCGAGTAGGTAAACGATAACAAAGATAATTTCTTAAGTGACATGCTATCATAATCTTGATCATACTATTGTAAAGCATATGAGATGAATGCAGAGCTTCGAAGCAATGATGAAGATAATGAGTAAACAAATGAATCATATAACAAAGACTTTTCATGAATAACACTTTCAAGACAAGCATCAATAAGTCTTGCATAAGAGTTAACTCATGTCGTCGTGGTGAACGAGCAGATGCCATGGGATGGCTTATCTTGGGGCCGAATGGACGCTAGAGGATTCGGGAGGGTTTGTGACTAGATGGACGAACTTCCGGATGCTTTCCTCAAGAACTTGGCCAAGGCCAGAGGTAGAAGAAGAAAGACACAAGGACGAACTCGCTCTAGATCACCATGTTCATTGATCTCAAGACAGGTTACAGGTTTTTCTTCTTCTCTGGATCGCGCGTATGAAAGAGGTTGCCCCCTCTCCTTATATAGGGGAGAGGGTGGCTTACATAACAAGAGACCCTAATGGGATCTTTGACTAGACAAACTACTTTACAAAGGTACTTTATAAAGCTACTTTAACTCGTATGACGGGTCTTCTTAAACATGAAGGATGACGTCCTCCGCTTCTTCTTTGACCGTCATCCTCCTCCTTGTCTTCTAGTCTTCGTTTAAAGCCACTTTGCTAGCTCATCTTTGTCCTTTAGCTCTGACGGATTTGACCGATCACCGCATGTTCTTCCTCCTTCCTGCTCCTGTCTTTCCTTCCTCGGTTCCTATACCCCTCTTGGGTATACCGGCCTAGCTTCACCTAGCCAAACTCTATTCTCTTACCGGCATGACCATTAAACCGGTATCTTGAAGGGTGATACCATCCGGATGGCATACCTTTGGCATACCGGGGTCATCCCAACATTAGTCCCTAAGTTGGTATACGCGGATCCTATCCAATGCATCCATGCCAGGCTCTCGTATCTCTGGATACCGGTTTAACTTTCAGCCTCTGGCTCAAATCCGGCATCTTTGCTCGGATTCACATATTCTCCGGTCGACATTCTCCGCATCTTACTCTCCGGTATCTTAGTCTTTAAGTCTCTCGACGAGGTCGAGAATATTTCGGGCTCCGTGCCCGTCGAGACATGCGCACCGTGGACCTTCGCCGCCAGTGTCAGTTACCAGACACACTTGCGCGCTCATTAACGCACCGCTCCGATCCCACTCACCGCCGATCCCATGTGTGCCTCCGTGTGGCTTTCTCTTCCGCGTGTATCTCTGTGACACGTGGCGATCGCGACGCGAACCGTCGTGGGTCGCGAGGCAAACAGCAGCCCACGGTTTTCACCTTCTCTCTCCTTTATAAGCTCAATCGCCCTCTTCTTCCTCTTCTTCGCATTCTCCTACCTTCGCGCATAGTGCCCCTCGTCCTCGCGCTCCTTCACCGCACTCGTCGTCCGCCGCCTGAGTTTCTCGCCCGTGAACCTACACCGCGCTCCGCCGACCCGTCGCAGGAGAGCTTCAGCGTCTTCTTCTCGCGCGCATTCGCGCTCTTCGACCTTCACCGCCTCGCCGTTTGGCAGAGCTCACCGCGATCGCGGGCCTGTTCTTTCGCCGGAGAAGGTCTTCTCATCAACTGCGACACTCCAGGTCAGTTCAAATCTTGCTTTGTTTGCCATTTGCTTGCTTTCCAGATCTGGGTCTTTGTTGTTCTTATTTCTTCCTTTTTCTTTGGTTTTTCTCTTACTAGATCTTCGCGCGGGTCGAGTGTGGATTTCTGTTTCTTTGCCTCCCAACCAATGTCTGACGAGGAATCTTCCTCCGCATCTTCCTCTTCTTCTTCTCGCTAGTCATAGCAAACAAACTTCATGAATCGCGCCTCAAATTGGACAGACAGATTCCCAAGAAACTAGCAGGACTCCGTAGTCGTTAAGGTTCCGGGCCATCAAGAGGCCGCAGAGGCCCTCAAGATGCAGAGGCCTCAGATGCTGGCTACCAAGACGCCGGTAGGCTCCCAGATACCGTAGCTCCTGGATGCCTAGCCATGATGACCCACAAGTATGGGGATCGCAACAGCCTTCGAGGGAAGTAAAACCCAAATTTATTGATTCGACACAAGGGGAGGTAAAGAATACAAATAAGCCTTAACAACCGAGTTGTCAATTCAGCTGCACTGAAAAGCACTAGTAACAGGGTGATGTGAAAGTAGCAATAATATGAGAGCGTGGAACACATAAACAGGCGTGAATAGCAATATGAGAGCAATGGCACAGAGAATAGTTGACATGTAGAACGAGTATATGATGATAAAGATGGACCGGGGTTCCCACTATCTACACTGTGGCAACTCTCCAATAACAAGTGTTGGGTGAACAAATTACGCTTGGGCAATTGATAGGATTGATAAAGCATTAAGAAAGAACATCAATTCATTAATCATATAGGCTTTCCATATTTAGTCGCACGTGCTCGCAATGAGAAACTTGCACAACATCTATTGTCCTACCAGGGTGGCAGCCGGGCCTCAAGGGAATCTACTGGATATTAAGGTACTCCTTTTAATAGAGCACCCGAGCAAAGCATTAACACTCGTGAAAACATGTGTCCCTCACATCACCGCCATCCCCTCCGGTTGTCCCGATTTGTCACTTCGGGGCCTTTGCAGTGACATGCATACAACTTGTAGATACAATCTAAGCAATAATTATAGAGCTCAACTAAGATCATGCCACTCGGGCCTAGTGACAAGCATTAAGCATAACAAGATTGCAAGAACAATAACTTCACAAACTTTATAGATAGACTATCATAACGTAACAATCCATCGGATCCCGACAAACACAACACCGATTACATCAGATGAATCTCAATCATGTAAGGCAGCTCATGAGATCATTGTATTGAAGTACATGGGGGAGAGAATACCAACTAGCTACAGCTAGAACCCGTAGTCCATGGGGGAACTACTCACGGAGCATGATGGAGGCGGTGGCGTTGATGGAGATGTACTGGCATCTCCCGGTCCCGGCAGGTGGTGCCGGACAGAGCCTTCGTCCCCGAATTGAGTTTCGCGATGGTGGCGGCGCCCCGGAGTCTTTCTGGAGTTTCGTCAAGTGGTACGGTGTTTTTAGGTCGAAGAGCAATAGGCGAAGAGGCTGCCGTAGGGCACCAGGCGCCTCCTCATAGGCCGGCGCGGCGTGGGCCTCGCTCACCTTGTGGTGTCTGCCCCCTGCCTCCTCTCCGTCTCCCCTTCGGTTTCGGAGCCTCCGGAAAAATAAGATCTTTGGCGTTGATTTCGTCCAATTCCGAGAATATTGCCCGAACAAATTTTCGGAACCAAAAACAGTCAGAAAATAGAACGGCACCGTGGCATCTTGTTAATAGGTTAGTTCCTAAAAACGCATAAAAAACATATAAAGTGCAAGCAAAACATGTAAGTATTGTCATAAAACAAGCATGGAACATCAGAAATTATCGATACGTTGGGGACGTATCAAGCATCCCCAAGCTTAGTTCTGCTTGTCCCGAGCAGGTAAAACGATAACAAAGATAATTTCTGAAGTGACATGCTACTTACATAACCTTGATCATACTATTACAAAGCATATGAAATGAATGAAGTGACTCAAGGCAATGATCTATAGTTGCTAACAAGTAGATAACATATAGCAAAACTTTTCATGGAGAGTACTTTCAAGACAAGCATCAAAAGTCTTGCACAAGAGTTAACTCATAAAGCAATAAGTTCATAGTAAAGGCATCGAAGCAACACAAAGGAGGATATAAGTTTCAGCGGTTGCTTTCAACTTTCAACATGTATATCTCATGGATATTGTCAACATAGAGTAATATGATGAATGCAAATATGTAAGTATGTAAGAATCAATGCACTGACACAAGTGTTTGCTTCTAAGGTGGAAGGAATTAGGTAACCGACTCAACATAAAGTAAAAGAATGGCCCTTCAAAGAGGAAAGCATCGATTGCTATATTTGTGCTAGAGCTTTGATTTTGAAAACATAAAGAGAGCATAAAAAAAGTTTTGAGAGGTGTTTGTTGTTGTCAACGAATGGTAGTGGGCACACTAACTACCTCATCAACCGGACTCCCAAGAGCGGCTCCCATTTTTATTTATTTTTGGGTGGCACTCCTTCCAACCTTTCTTTCACAAACCATGGCTAATCGAATCCTCTGCCTGCCAACAATCACATACCATGAAGGAGTGCCTTTTTATTTTAGTTTTATTATGATGACACTCCCCAACCTTTGCTTACACAAGCCATGGCTAACCGAATCCTTCGGTGCCGTCCAACAATCACAAACCATGGAGGAGTGTCTATTTAAGTTAATTAATTTGGGACTGGAATCCCATTGCCAGCTCTTTTTGCAAAATTATTGGATAAGTGTGCCACTAGTCCATATGAGAGTCCGTCAAAAGTAAATGACAAGGTTGAAAGCTAAACACCACATACTTCCTCATGAGCTATGAAACATTAACACAAATTGAGAAGCATTTTGAATTATTTAAAGGTAGCACTCAAGCAATTTACTTTGGAATGGCAGGAAATACCACATAGTAGGTAGGTATGGTGGACACAAATGGCATAGGTTTTGGCTCAAGGTTTTTGGATGCACGAGAAGTATTCCTCTCAGTACAAGGTTTAGGCTAGCAAGGTTGTTTGAAGCAAACACAGTATGAACCAAAGCAAAACTTACATAAGAACATATTGCAAGCATTATAATACTCTACCTGTCTTCCTTTGTTGCTCAAACACTTTTACCGAAAATATCTAGACCTTAAGAGAGATAATTATGCAAACCAATTTTAACAAGCTCTACGGTAGTTCTCCACTAATAGGTTTAAACTACATGCAAAAACTTATGATCTACTTGAGAGCTCAAAACAATTGCCAAGTATCAAATTATCCAAGACATATGAGGCATTTTCTTTTCCCAACCAAATAAAGATAAATATTGTAGCTTCCAACTTCTATTCATTGAACATTAAAAGTAAAACAAGAACAAGTGTTCATATGAAAAAGCGGAGCGTGTCTTCTCCCAAACATGGATTGCTAGATCCGAATTTATTCAAACATAAACAAAACGAAAATAAAACACAAAGACGTTCCAAGTAAAGCACATATGATGTGACTGAATAAAAATATAGTTTCGTGGGAGGAACCTGATAATGAAGAAGGATGCTTTGGGCATCCCCAAGCTTAGACGCTTCTTCTTGAAATAAGGATGAACCACGGGGCATCCCCAAGCTTAGACTTTTCACTCTTCTTGATCATATATCATCCTCCTCTCTGACCCTTGAAAACTTCCTTCACAACAAACTTCTCATAAACTTCATTAGAGGGGTTAGTACTCAAAAAATTTGAATCCACCTTGGTCCTGTAGTGGCACATTGCAAGAACTCAATAAAACATTAGCTACAGCTCTCCACGCCTAGAAAGCCTCACATAAAGTCCACAAGAGACAATGCAAAAAAACAGAGACAGAATCTGCCAAAACAGAACAGCCAGTAAAGACGAATTTTAAAAAGGTACTTCCGTGCTCAAATCAGAAACTCAAAACTAATGAAAGTTGCGTACATATCTGAGGATCACGCACGTAAATTGGCAGATTTTTCTGAGTTTCCTCCAGAGAAATATGCCCAGATTCGTGACAGATAGAAATCTGTTTCTGCGCAGAAATCCAAATCTAGCATCAACCTTCGATTAGAGGCTTCACTTGGTACAACAAAACACAAACTAAGATAAGGAGAGGTTGCTACAGTAGTAAACAACTTCCAAGACACAAATATAAAACAAAGTACTGTAGCAAAATAACACATGGGTTATCTCCCAAGAAGTTCTTTTCTTTATAGCCATTAAGATGGGCTCAGCAGTTTTAAATGATGCACTCGCAAGGAATAGTATTTGAAGCAAAAGAGAGCATCAAAAAGCAAATTCAAAACACATTTAAGTCTAACCCACTTCTATGCATAGGAATCTTGTACACAAATAAATTCATGAAGAACAAAGTGATAAGCATAAGAAGATAAAACAAGAGTAACTTCAAAATTTTAAGCATATAGAGAGGTGTTTTAGCACCATGAAAATTTCTACTACCATATTTTCCTCTCTCATAATAATTTTCAGTAGCTTCATGAATAAACTCAACAATATAACTATCACATGCAGCATACTTTTCATGATTTCCAAACACATAATTTTTATCAAATTCAAGAATAGTGGAATTAAAACTTTCAAACTTACTTTTATTAATAATATAACAAGGTAGATCAATCTCAATAGATATGGGACTCATAGAATAAGTCAAGAACTCTCCAATCCCATTTTCATTAGTAGTACAATTACATTATCAAGTAACATAGGACCATCATCTAGAGCTTTATCATAAACATTTGTAAGCAAAATTCTTTAGTACCATGCATTTCACATCAACAAACAAAGCATTATCATAAGATTTATCAAAGTAGCATGGATTATCATATATAGAGCATAATTATTCTCACAAGTTTTACTCATAGGTAATATTTCAAGAGAATCCACAGGAACATAACATTCAACCTCTTTCTAAGCATGGAGGACAATCAAATAGTGTAAGAGATAAAGAGTTACCTCATTAGAAGGTTGGCATGGGTAGCTAATCCATTCTTCCTCCTTTTGTTCATCACTCTCCTCTTCTTTTTCATCCAATGAGCTTTGTTCATCAATTTCTCCTCTTTCATCCAATGAGCTTTGTTCATCAATTTCTTCTTCCACCGGTTCCTGCAAATTGTGAGTGCATTCTTGTGCATTAATGTGTCTCTCTTTATAATCAAGGATATACTGATTCCTACTGTAGCATTCTATACAAGAATTAAGGATAGTAGAGACATAATCTTTAAGGTCCTTACAAATAGCACAAGTTTCATAATTCTCAACCATGAAGGATTCTATCTCGAGGCTCCCATAAATAAAACAAATTGTTCACCTCTTCAACCCATAATGAATATACATTCCGATTATAGTTCTTAATTAAAAATTCCTCACTAAAGCCACATTGAATTTAAGATGTTTAGGTATCATGTTGAGAGCAACAGTTTATATCATGGCGCCTAAGCAAGATTCTAGCCATTGTATTCAATTTTTCTATCATAGCACTCATTATTTTACCAGTTCTTGATTCTCTATAATTATTATAACATTCTATAAGCTCCATAAGTTGTAGGTTCTCCCATAACAGCAGTTTTTAATTTTAGATTTTAAATTTTTATGATTTTTGGTATATGAGGAAAATAAAACAAGACAAAAAGTAACTAGGCAAAAGTAACCTAAGCAAAATAATACTAGAGGAAATAAACTAAGCACAAATAAACTAGACAAAAGTAAACTAGCAAGACAAAATAAAATAAAAGCAGAGAGAGAGAGGTAGAGTGTACTCCCAGGTGAACTTATTAGTAGAGCTATGCCTCCCCGCCAGAAAATAGTCTTGATGACCCACAAGTATAGGGGATGCAACAGTCTTCGAGGGAAGTAAAACCCAAATTTATTGATTCGACACAAGGGGAGGTAAAGAATACAAAAGCCTAACAACTGAGTTGTCAATTCAAATTGCACTGAAAAGCACTAGTAACAAGTGATGTGAAAGAAGGTGAATATGAGAGCAAGAACAGTAACAAGAGTAAAAAGACAGCAATATGAGAGCAATGGCACCAGAGAATAGTTGACATGTAGAACGAGTATATGATGATAAAAGATGGACCGGTTCCCACCTATCTACACTAGTGGCAACTCTCCAATAACAAGTGTTGGGTGAACAAATTACAGTTGGGCAATTGATAGGATTGATAAAGCATTAAGAAAGAACATCAATTCATTAATCATGTAGGCATGTTTTCCATATTTAGTCGTACGTGCTCGCAATGAGAAACTTGCACAACATCTATTGTCCTACCAGCCGGTAGCCGGGCCTCAAGGGAATCTACTGGATATTAAGGTACTCCTTTTAATAGAGCACCTGAGCAAAGCATTAACACTCCGTGAAAACATGTGTCCCTCACATCACCGCCATCCTCCGGTTGTCCCGATTTCTGTCACTCGGGGCCGGACAGTGACATGTGCATACAACTTGTAGATACAATCTAAGCAATAATTATAGAGCTCAAATCTAAGATCATGCCAGGCCCTAGTGACAAGCATTAAGCATAACAAGATTGCAAGGAACAATAACTTCACAAACTTTATAGATAGACTATCATAACGTAACAATCCATCGGATCCACCAACACAACACCGATTACATCAGATGAATCTCAATCATGTAAGGCAGCTCATGAGATCATTGTATTGAAGTACATGGGGAGAGAATACCAACTAGCTAAGCTAGAACCCGTAGTCCATGGGGGAACCACTCACGGAGCATGATGGAGGCTGGTTGATGGAGATGGCTTGGGCACCGTCCCCAGGTGCCGGACAGAGCCTTCTGTCCCCCGAATTGAGTTTCGCGATGGTATGCGCCCTGGAGTCTTTCCGGAGTTTCGTCAAGTGGTACGGTGTTTAGGTCGAAAGGGGTTAAATAGGCGAAGAGGCGGGCTGAGGGGCACCAGCCTCCTCATAGGCCGCGCGGCCAGGGCTCCTCCGGCCACTTGTGGTGCCTGGCCCTCGGCCTCCTCTCCGTCTCCCTTTCGGTGTGGAGCCTCCCGGGAAAATAAGATCTTTGGCGTTGATTTCGTCCAATTCCGAGAATATTGCACGAACAGCCTTTCTGGAACCAAAACAAGAGAAACGAGGAACTGCACCGTGGCATCTTGTTAATAGGTTAGTTCCGGAAACGCATAAAAACATCATAAAGTAAGCAAAACATGTAAGTATTGTCATAAAACAAGCATGGAACATCAGAAATTATCGATACGTTGGAGACGTATCAAGCCACCTTGGGACGAGTAGCTCAGGCGAAGCTTCAAGTAGCTCTAGCCAATCTTCTGACGAGGAGCCTTCCCAATTACACGCGGAGCCTGGATGGGCTCCAACGTTACTAAGTACGAGATAGATTGGTTATATGTCCCGTAGGATTCCGGGAAGGAGTCACTTGCCTGATTCCCATGATGAAATAATTCCGGACCCGAGCCCGACGAACGTGTTGTCTTTCTTGCTCACTTTGAGCGCGCGGGCCTTCCTCCTTCCTCTTTTTCCTTGATCTTCTGGATTTCTACAAACTCCAACCTCATCATCTTCCCCGCAACTCCATCTTTTACCTCTCCTGTTACACCACCTTCATGGAGGCCTACATCGGCATACGTCCCACTCTCGAGACGTTTGCCCGCTCGCTCTTCGGATTAATCTGTTGTGGTAAAAATATTCTGCACCTGCCCCCGTACAATGCGGGTCTTGCATCATCAGAACGTCAAGGGAGCCCCTTTTTAAGTTTTCCGGTCTGAGTCTTGCCGGTTATGGCAAGGGACGTTTTTCATGTGAAGAACAACGGCCCGCAGATCTCATCTGCCCGCTCCTTGATCCTCGCCCGCGAAAACAATCGGTTTTCCAAAGGCACTCACAACGAGACAACCGGATTATACGCTTCTGAAGCAGAAGATGAAGGACACCGGCATCTGTTCCGATGATATCATCCGCACCTTCATATCGCGCCGGGTACTCACTCTGGCCGGCGCCCATAGGATGAGCGAGATGTACGGCCCTCGCGATCCTACCAAGATCACAAATGCTCCAGCAAGAAGGACGTTGTTCTCAAGGCCAAGCAGATTTGCCAAACTGCTATGCGATTTAACTGGAAATGGGGTCTCCTTCCCTTCAGCACTACTACTACCCTCCGACCCAAGAAGTAAGGGACTATGCGATTGAGGTTGTTCCTTGGTAACCTTTTGCTTTTGCTTATTTTCTTTTTCATGTTTCAGGCCAAGGACCGCTTCCCCCTCATTGAAGCCGAGCGGCGAGGAGTTTGCCGGAAGCGCCTCGACTTCCTTCGACCGCATCCCCATTTTGAAGGACTCAAGATGGGCAAGACCCCGCATCTCGCCAGGCCGGTCTCCGCCGAAGCCAACCGGGTCCTCCGATGACCTGGTTATGCTTGAGGTATTTCTTTTCCGGTTTTTACTCTTCCGTTATCATTTTTCTTCGAACTCCTTCTTAGCCTCCTCCAACACAGATCCATGAGCACGTGCCGCCCCTGCGCGCCGAGGCCGGCACGGAGTTTGTGGATAAGCTCCATGGCCCAGGGCCGAAGAACAGCTGCCGCCATCTGACGATGGCTCCAGCCAGGCCTCCTTCCAAGCGCTTCCGGATCAAGAGCCGGGAAGAGTTGGCGTGCGCCACGCGCGTAGCGTATGCCAACCGTCCCGGCAAAGTTTTTCATTCCCTGACTCGTCTTCTTTGCTAAGTTCTTTTCCGGCTGCTTTCTTCCAACCATCTCTTTTTCTCAGCCCTCAGCTCAGCTCGGCCAAGACCCGGGCTCTGAAGGTTCCGCAAGGACCTCAACCCCTCCTCACTCAAGCCCGCACCACCTGGTGTCAGAATATCTCTCCCTCTCGGGGGCACAACAGTTCGGCGTGCGGCCCTACATCTTCTCGATCACCGCACGGAGGAGGATCCTTCCTTCTTCCCGAGAACCAAGACACCGGCACCAGCAACATCGGTGCCGGAGAAGAAGAAGGCCGGCAGCGGAGCTCCAGCCTCCTCCGCCCTTGAGAAAAGACAACTTCCGCGCCGGAATCCTCCGCGCCGGGAAGCTCCAACTGGTGGTGCGCTCTACCGCTCCCCTTCCACGGACCATCCTCATGCCGCCGCCAAGTGCTCCTGGCGCCCAGCCTTCCGGGGCTGCTTTGCCGCGCCACCGCCCAAGACCTCCGTGCCTACTGCAGAAAGGCGATTGCCCGCACCCTTTTCTGCGGCCGGAAGAGTCTCCCCGGTGTTGCACGGGCCTCCAAGGCCGCCCACACCGCGTCACCAAGGCCACCGGTCTTCTTGGCCGCATTACCGACTTTAAGCCGAGGCTGTGGACTGTTCCCCCGCTCTACGAAGTGAACGCTCGCGGATATTATCCAGCACCTGCGGCTTTGGGCAAGGACAGCAGTCGGGCACTGACTGCTGAAACCCGCTTTCCGAGGAGCACTTTACGGCTCCGCGCCGTGAAAGAGCCGGATAGCGCGTGGTACGACGCCACTTAACAACCCGATGGTGCGTTTTACTATCTTTTCTCAATTGTCATTTTCTTCCTGAGTCTTTTATCTTTACTTTCATGCCGGTTTTTCTTTGTCTATCTCTCCTACCTCGTAGTTTTGTGGTGAAAGCAGTTTTAGACAAAACTTTAAACTTAAGAACTTAGCGTAAACCGGCATTGCTACCCTCGAGCTTCGGGTTAAGAACTCGGTTCTTAGCGCGAAACTTTACTTAGAACGCGCAACCGGCATTGCTACCCCGAGTTTTGTGGTGAAAGCGTAGCTTTAGGACAAAACTTAAACTTAAGAACTTAGCGCAAAACCGGTACTGCCCTCGAGCTTCGGGTTAAGAACTCGTTCTAGCGCGAAATCCTTACCTTAGAATCAGCGAACCCAGACATACCCCGAGTTTTGTGGTGAAAGCGCTTTTAGGACAAAACTTAAACTTTAAGAACTTAGCGCAAAACCGGCATTGCCGCCCCAGGCTTGGTTAAGAACTCTGTTCTTAATGAATCCACTTAGAACTGAAATCGTGCATTGTTGCACCCCGAGTTTTGTGGTGAAAGCGTAGCTTTTAGGACAAAACTTAAATTTTAAGAACTTAGCGCAAAACCGGCATTAGCACTGAAGCCGGTTAAGAACTCGTTCTTAGCGCGAAACTCTTACTCTTTTGCTTTGAACAGCTCACGGCTGACGCTCGGAAGACCTCTCTTTGAGGAGCTCTGTGAGCATCGGAGCTTGTGGAGGCACATGACAAGTGCCAAGGTATACTTTTGCTCTGGCGTCTTACCGGAACCTTTTTCTTTCTAACACTTGTAATTTCTTCTTGATGATCCCTGAAGTTTCCATTGATGCTCTCAAGGAGCAGCTCGCCAACGCCCAACGTACGACTTTCTTTTTCCTTCTGTTAAATTGTCTTTACTTTGAATTTTACCAACACCTTGTTGTTTACACCTTCCTTTCCGGTTTGCGGGGAGAAGGAGCAGCTGATCACAACATCGAGGAGTTGCGCAGAAGCGCTACCAGAGCTTAAGTCCCAGCTTGTCCAGCTGGTCTTGACCATGCCAAAGCTCTCGAGGCCGCTGAAGCCGACGCAGCGGCCAAGATGAACGAGGCTCTGGAGAACGCTAGCAACGCCACCGTGGTGCCGCAAGCCGAGCCGGAGGAGCGGCTAAGGCCCGGAAGGCTGCCGAGGAGAAGGCCGCGCGGTTGGAGGAGGAGCGCAAGGAATGCAATGCTGATCCTCCAAACCGACAACCTTGCCCATCGTAAGCTCTCCGATTAATGCATACAAACCATTTTTCCTCCGGCCTCATTTTCTTTTCGCGATCTTTTCTTCCGGCTCTTTTTCTTCCGGATTCTTTTCATTTCGGATTCTTTCCTTAGCCCTTTTTCTCTTCTTGCATGTGCCTCTTCCCGACTCCCGACTTATGCTGTCAAGAAGGTCAACGCGCGCCGCCCAGCCCAAGCGAGTCTCGCCGTGCCATGGACGCCCAACGACCACGCGCCCGCAACGCCCGGGGCGCCTGATCGATAAGACCGGTGCAGGCGACTCGCGGAGATGTCTTCGAGCCTCGTCATCGTCCTCTCTACCCGCCGCCGCGGTGGCCGGCATTTCCGCTGATGGGTCTGGCTCGCGCCGCGCCGGGAGCCCGCGCGCTGGCGCAGCTCACGCCCGCGACTGGAGCCTCGCCTCGCTGCTCTACCCGGGCGCCGACTACCAGCGGCCGCCGTCGTTCGATCCTGCCAAACGGCAGATCGCGCGTACCGCATCGCGGAGCACGCCGAAATGCGCACCTTCATCCCTCCCCCTCATGGCGTCCAAGATTATCTTGACGAGGAGGAAGATGAAGCCGAGGAGGAGCCTCTTGACGATGCTGCTCCCCCTGAAGCTCGCGCCCGATCTTCTACTTCAAGACTTTACCTGTGATGCTGCTTGGCCTGTGTGGCTTAAAACAACCTTTTGTTAAATTTTCCGTACAGGGCTTCCTAAAACTTTAAGTCCGTTGTGGTTGACGTAAACTTTGTGCCTAAGTTATACCGTAGCTAATTATTTTAAGTTTGCCTTAGTTTTTGTTTGGTTTTGCTTTTATCCCGCACTTGCAAAGATTTCCATATTGTTTCGCATCCAATTCGATGCACACTTGGTTCTTTTTGCCTGACTCGCCCGCCTTCTCTGGCGTTCTTTGGCATATGAGCATAAGGTTCTTCACCAAACAAGCATTTTCTTGAACTTAGAAGAAATTTTGAAAAAACCGGTATGATCGGGTTAGTTAAATTTTTCCGATTGTTCTTTTCCTGCTTTCCTCTCCATGCTTCTCGTGCTTATCCCCTACCTATATCTTGCTTGCCATGAAGCCAAGTTATACAGCAACAGAGTCGAAGACTCGTAGGGTTTAGCACACTACTAATCCGAAAGAAAAACGTTCAATAAGCAACCTAACGAAAAAATAGACATGTTCCATGCAATTTAAACAAGACAAGTCCCCGAGATTCATTCGAGGTTCCGACATCTTTTATTCATAACATGTAAGGTACAAAAAGGAACTTCTTACACACAACTTCAAGAGTAGAAAGGACGCAACAAGGCTACTTCCCATGGGCGTTTGGTTTGCCTCCGATCCGTCCGCCTTTCCTTCCATTCCCGGCATCAATTAGGTAGTATGCATCATTGTGGAGAGCCTTGCTCACAATGAAAGGTCCTTCCCATGGAGGGGACAACTTGCCGCTTCGTTGCGCCGCACCAGTGTAAAACTGTGTCTCCTTCTGAATACCGGTTTACCTTCCGCCATGATAGCTCTGAGGTTTTGGTCGGGTAAATGGCTGTTTGCCAAAGCTAGCTCTCTTGCTTCTTCTAGCAAGTCCACATCATTTTCTCCGGCCTCTTTTACCTCTTCTTCGTATAGAGCTGCACCCTTGGTGAGTCATGGAGAATGCCAGTTGGTATGACCGCTTCCGCTCCATAAACCATGAAGAATGGTGTGTATCCGGTAGACCGGTTCGGAGTTGTTCTTAGACTCCAGAGCACCGAGATGTAGCTCATCGATCCAACATCCCGGCGACTTTTCCATCGCATCAATGAGTCTTGGTTTGATACCGGAAGTACCAAAGCATTTGTCCTTTCAACTTGACCATTGCCTTGGGTGCGCCACCGAGCACAAATCCAACCTGATGTTTTTGCTTTCACAAACCGCTTGAATTCTCCTTGAGCAAAGTTCGTGCCATTGTCAGTTATAATACTGTGTGGGTATCCATATCGCAGGATTACATCTTTCAGGAATTTTACTGTTGTATGGCCATCACACTTTGCGATAGGCTTCACTTCCACTTGGTGAATTTATCCACCATTACCAAGATGTGGGTCATGTTAACGGTCCAACCATGTCCAGGCACCAATAGCGGTATGGTTTTCAAGCCGGTGGGGTATGGTTTTGCTTAACGGTGCCTACATTTCATGTTGTCCAAGGTCAATGCTCAAACACTTTTGCTACCAACGCCCTTGAAGAAGCATGGTGCCCGCATTCTCCTCGATGAATTAAGCATGGCTCCACACACCTTTGTTCTCTTGGCCATTGATGCTGGACCTTCGATCCTTCTTGATTCATTTTCGTCAACCGGCAAGGTGCCGTTGATCATGAATTCCTTAGGTTTGACCCAAGATGGTGTCTCTCTAACCACAAAGGCCCATGTGCATCTATACCAACTCCTCAAGCCGCTGGGCCAGTAGAACCCATGCCTCACTTTTGCCTCTTGACATGGTGTTCTCCTCGATGAATTTCGCAGCTCCACACACCTTTGAGGACACCTAACACTGCCATTGATCTTTGACCTTCTGTAATTCATTTTCACAACCGGAAGGTGCCGTTGATCAAATTCCTAATAGGTTTGACCCAAGATGGTGTCTCTCTAACGCATGTCTATGTCCATGCTGTCCACAAGCATTGTGATGGGTGTCGCAGCTCCCCGAGTTTACACAGCCCCGAAGTAGTCCCCGGGTTTCCGTCGATCTCCATTGGCACCACATGTGATTCCGGTATGAAAATTGATTCCGACTCGGATTGATTGATGGAACCCTCAAGTGCGCCAGAGCTATTCCGGGAGGAATTTCTTGCCTGATGAGCCTAGCTTGGATAAAGTATCCGCGGCCTCATTTTGCACGTGGCACATGATGGAATTCACACCCTTCGAAGAAGCCGATCTTTGCACATGGAAGCGGTATAAGGCCATGTTGGCATCTTTTGCATCCCAATCCTCGGAACACTGTTGCACCACAAGATCTGAATCACCAGCAAATGATCCTGAGTGCCCCTATTTCTTTTGCAACCTTGAGCCCATGTATCAGAGCCTCGTATTCAGCGACATTGTTTGATGCCCTGAAGTGCACTTGTAAAACATACCGGAGGTGATCTCCCTTTGGTGAGTGAGTACCACACCGGCACCTAGGCCTTCTTTGAGCTTGGATCCGTCAAAATGCATCTTCCAATACTCTATTTTGTGTTCTGGCGGCTTGTATCATCTCCGCCCAATCGACCAAGAAATCAGCTAAAGCTTGCGATTTTATGGCATCTCTTCTTCGTATACCGCCATACGGTGATAGCTGAATTGCCCATTTTGCAATTCGCTGCGATCCTTGTTGCCCATGATATCTGAGATGGGTGCCTCACTCACCACCTTCATGGGGTGTTCCTCAAAGTAATGCTTGAGTTTCGTGGGCCATGAACACACCATAAGTCATTTTTGAAAGTGTGGGTAGTTTTGCTTTGAGAGATCGCTCAGGTAGTATACCGGCCTCTGGACGGTTTTTCCTTCCTCTTCTCTTTCCACCACAACCACAACACTGACCACCCGGTTTGTTGCCATATATAAAGCAACATAGGTTCTCTTTCCAAGGGTGAGGCCAAAATTGGGGCCGTTACGAGCATGTTTTTCAATTCTTTAAACGTCAACTCTGCGTGGTCTGATCGAAAGTATCCGATTTTCTCATCAAAGCATAAAGCGGCAAGGCCTTTTCTCCTAGCTCGCTATGAACCGGCTTAGCGATGCCAAGCTCCGGTAAACTTTTGCACATCTTTCATTTGTGGGATAGTCATTCTTTCTATCGCCCCGATTTTTACCGATTGACCTCAATGCCCTCGCTTGACACAAGGAAACTACTTTTGTCACAGGGACACCAAAGGCATTTTGCCGGGTTGAGTTTCATCCTAACCGCCTTAGGTTATCAAATGTTTGCCTGATGTCATCGATTAAGGTATCTTTTACTTAGAATCACGATATCATCCACATAAACTTGCACATTCTTTCCGATTTGATCAACCAAGCATTTTTGCATACACGACATGGCACTGCGCAAAACCCAAAAGGCATAGTAACATAGCAATAGCCCCGTGCGTGGAATGAAGTAGCTATTTGATCTTCTTTTTCGAGGATTTGGTGGCGGAATACGCATCCAGAAAGACAACAACTCACACGGCAGTAGAATCAATCACTTGATCGATTCGAGGCAAAGGGAAAGGATCTCTTGGGCAAGCTTTGTTGAGGTTGGTAGTCGATGCACATGCGCCACACCTTGGCAAGTTGTGCCTCCAGGTTCTCATCTTTTTCTTCTCAACTAACACCGGATTGGCAACACTGTGGCGTGACCTCCACGATGAAACCGGCTACCGGCAGCTTTGTTACTTCTTCTCCAATGATTTTCCTCCTATCTTCAGCAACGGCGCAAAGGTTGCCGCACCGGCTTAGCATCCTTCCTGACGTTTAGAGTGCTCAGCCACTCCCTAACCCCCACCAAATCATCAATAGACTGGCGAAGATGTTCCGATTCTCACTGAGGAAGCGACGAGCGCGTTTCCTATGCTTGGTGAGGCCGCACCGATACGGACGGTGCGCTCTGGGTGGGATCCAGACAATGTTCTTTGTCTCATTTGTCGGCTTGAATGCCGGGTGAGTCCAAGCTTCCACTCATTGCCGCCAGCTCAACTTTGAAGACTGGAGCCGCAACAAGAGTTTGCATTCTCTTTCTCCTCCATCACCAGCGATTCCGCTAGGTTTGATCCGGCAGACGCTGTTTCCATTGAGACTTTGTAGTTTCCCACCACGTTAGTGGTCCACGAGGTGCCGGTATCTTCATCTTGAGATAAGCCGTGTGGGTCGATGCCATGAACGCTGCCAAGGCCGGTCTCCCAACAAGGCATGGTAGGGACTATCTAAGTCCACCACCTCAAACTCAAGGTTTTCCACACGACAATTGTCGTCCTCAAACGACACATCCACCAATTTTTCCTATCGGGGCACAAGACAAACCGGAACAATCCCATGGAAAGTTGTGTGAGTTGGTTGCAGCATGTTTTGTTATGCCGAGCGTACGCATGGTGTGCTTGTACATGATGTTTATGCTGCTACCATTGTCTATCAGCACCTTGCTGAATTTTACCCGAGTTTCCGGCCCTTCATGATTGGGTCCACAACGAGCGTATCCACCCGGATTCGGCATGACTTTGGGTGATCCTGAACGACCAGGTGATTTCTGATCGACACATGTATTTTGGAACTACATATCACGTGTTCACTTCCATGGAACGGCGATGCACGCTTTGCTGTCCATTGGCTCTCTGACAAAGACAACCATGCACAAGTGTGGGTCTTCATAAACATTCCGGCCAAAGGCCGGTGGAGGTGGCTGGTCATTGTTTTGCTCCACCCGGTTAACTTGCTGGTATCGCCGCTCGCTTGTGTCGTCGTAAGTTGCTCGTAGCTGGTGGGGTGGTAATTGTTCTTGCTGCATTTGGCTACTCGCGCATCTTTACATCGCTCCTCTTTTTGCATCAAGAACTTGGTCCAAGAACAATCCTTCACAAATGATTCGGCGGGTGATCAGATTCGGCGCAAAGCACGCAAGGGTTGGTCCATGGCGGCTTCCATGGTGTATTTCACAGGTTCTGCAGTTCTTTTTCGCCCCAAGTTTTTCTACCCATCTTTTTAGACCCGCTTTACCATGCGATCCGGTTTTTGTCTCGCATCACACGGCCAGAATTTTCTTTGCACTAGCAGCTTGTCGCGATGCGATCTTCGATCTGGAAATCCTCCCTCCTTTTGTTGTTCCGTTATCCCAGATCTTCGTGCGGATTCGATCGCTCTGGCTCGCTTTACCGCCGTTGCATTGGGTCTCCCAATGCATAGTTGTCAACCACTCATCTCTGCTAGAGTTGTGGGCATGCTTCTCTTTTGCCACAAAGGTGATCCTCTCCCGCATCCTTGACTGAACCAAGCAATGGCTTGTGCCTCAATCACTCCTTCACATGTGTTTCTCATTGAGTTCCACCGGTGAGATAATCCCGCCTGGTTCCTCTCACGCTGTTGGCACAAATAAGCTCGTTGGGGCCGGTTTGGCCTCTTGTAGGTGCTGCTGAAATTGTTCACAAATGCTTCCTCAAAGTCCAACCATCCGTTAATACTTCCTGCCGGCAAGTTGTTTAGCCGTATCCTTGCAGACCCACAAGGTAAGACGGTATGATTCTCTACCGCCCAACGGTTTCTCCACCACCAACCACGTAAGCCGTGACATAATCTCGGGCCGCCTCTTCCGGCTTGGTCGTACCATCGTACATTCTTGTGTCTCGGGCACCTGGAAATTGCGCACCGGTGGTTCTCTCTCATGATCCGAGGGCCAAAACACCTTGGAAGGAGGTCCTTCACATCCAACTATTGCAGATAGACGACTCTGTCCAGCCTGTGCCTCGCATCCGGTCTCGCGGACATCTTTCCCCAGGCGTTCTCCCAAAGGGTTCAGGATGATGATGCGTGTAACTCACACGTTCGTTGGGAACCCCAAGAGGAAGGTATGATGCGCAGGTAGCAAGTTTTCCCTCGGAAAGAAACCAAGGTTTAATCGAACCGCAGGGAGCCAAGAAGCACGTTGAAGGTTGATGGTCGCGAAATGTGATGCGGCGCAACACCAGGGATTCCGGCGCCAACTAGAACCTGCACAACACAACCAAAGTACTTTGCCCCCTGAAACAAGAGGTTGTCAATCTCACGGCTTGTCAGTAACAAAGGATTAAACGTATCGAGTGGGAAGATGTTTGCAAAGAAAACGTAAAACAAGTAGATTGTATGCTATGTAAAGAATAGGACCCGGGTCCACTAGAGGTGTCTCTCCCATAAGATAAAAGCATGTTGGGTGAACAAATTACAACGGGCAATTGACAAATAGAGAAAGGCATAATAATGCATATACATGACATGATAAATATAGTGAGATTTAATTGGGCATTACGACAAAGAACATAGACCGCCATCCAATTGCATCTATGCCTAAAAAGTCCACCTTCGGTTATCGTCCGAACCCTCAGTATTAAGTTGCAAAGCAACAGACAATTGCATTAAGTATTGTGCGTAATGTAATCAATAACTACATCCTTAGACATAGCATCAATGTTTTATCCCTAGTGGCAACGACATCACAACCTTAGAACTTTCTGTCACAGTCCCAGGTATCAATGAAGGCATGAACCCACTATCGAGCATAATTACTCCCTCTTGGAGTTAAGAGTAAAAACTTGGCCGAGCCTCTACTAATAACGGAGAGCATGCAAGATCATAAACAACACATGAACAATAGATTGATAATCACCATAATCATAGTACTCTCTATCCATCGGATCCCACAAACACAACATATAGAATTACATATAGATGATCTTGATCATGTTAGGCAGCTCACAAGATCTAACAATGAAGCACAACAAGGAGAAGACGACCATCTAGCTACCGCTATGGACCCATGGTCCAGGGTGAACTACTCACTCATCACTCCGGAGGCGATCATGGCGATGAAGAGTCCTCCGGGAGATGAATCCCCTCTCAGGGTGCCGTAGGCGATCTCCAATCCCGAGATGGGATTCGCGGCGCGCGGCGTCTGTAAGGTTTTCCGTATCGTGGCTCTCGTACTGGGGTTTCGCGACGGAGCTTTAAGTAGGCGGAAGGTCAACGCGAGGGGCCACACGAGGGCCCAGGCTAGGTCGGCGCGGCCGGGGCCGGGCGCGCCGGCCACCCGGCCGCCCGTGGCCCCACTTCGTTAGGTCTTCGGTCTTGGAAGCTTCGTGCAAAAATAGGACCCCCGGCGAAAGTTTCCAATTCGAGAATATTTCTTTACTAGGATTTCGAAACCAAAAAAAAAAACAAAGAGCTCTTCGGCATCTTGTTAATAGGTTAGTTCCAAAAAATGCATAAATATGACATATAATGTGCATAAAACATGTAGGTATCATCAATAAAGTAGCATGGAACATAAGAAATTATCGATACGTTGGAGACGTATCAGCATCCCTAAGCTTAGTTTGCTCGTCCCGAGCAGGTAAAACGATAACAAAGATAATTTCTCAAGTGACATGCCATCATAATCTTGATCATACTATTTGTAAACATATGTAATGAATGCAGCGATCAAAGCAAAGGTAATGACATGAGTAAACAATGAATCATATAGCAAAGACTTTTCATGAATAGTACTTCAAGACAAGCATCAATAAGTCTTGCATAAGAGTTAACTCGTAAAGCAATAAATCAAAGTAAAGGTGTTGAAGCAACACATAAGAAGATTAAGTTTCAGCGGTTGCTTTCAACTTGTAACATGTATATCTCATGGATATTGTCAACATAAAGTAATATAACAAGTGCAATATGCAAGTATGTGTGGAATCAGCACAGTTCACACAAGTGTTTGCTTCTTAAGGTGGAAGGAGATAGGTAAACGACTCAACAATAAAAGTAAAAGAATGGTCCTTCAAGAGGAAAGCATCGATTGTGTATTTGTTAGAGCTTTTATTTTGAAAACATGAAACAATTTTGTCAACGGTAGTAATAAAGCATATGAGTTATGAAAATTATATCTTACAAGTTGCAAGCCTCACGCATAGTATACTAATAGTGCCCGCACCTCGTCCTACTTAACTTGGACTACCGGTCTTTGCATGCCATGTTTCAACCAAGTGTCACAAGGGGTACCTCCATGTCTACAAAGGTCCAAGGAGAATGCTCGCATTTCGGATTTCTCGCTTTTGATTATTCTCAACTTAGACATCCATACCGGGACAACATGGACAACGGATAATGGACTCCTCTTTAATGCATAAGCATGTAGCAAAGTTATTATTCTCATATGAGATTGAGGATATATGTCCAAAACGAAACTTCCACCATGATTCATGGCTTTAGTTAGCGGCCCAATGTTCTTCTCTAACAATTTTGCATGCTCCAACCACTAAAATGATAGACCTTCAGAGACGGACATGCATAGCAACTCACATGATATTCAACAATAGTTGATGGCGTTCCCCAAAACATGGTTATCGCACAACAGCAACTTAATAAAATATAAAGTGCATAAGTACATATTCAATACTACGATAGTTTTTAAGGCTATTTTGTCCCATGAGCTATATATTGCATAGGTGAATGATGGAATTTTAAAGGTAGCACTCAAGCAATTTACTTTGGAATGGCGGGTAAATACCATGTAGTAGGTAGGTATGGTGGACACAAATGGCATAGTGGTTGGCTCAAGGATTTTGGATGCATGAGAAGTATTCCCTCTCGATACAAGGTTTAGGCTAGCAAGGTTATTTGAAGCAAACTCAAGGATGAACAAGTGCAGCAAGACTCACATAAAAGACATATTGTAAACATTATAAGACTCTACCTGTCTTCCTTGTTGTTCAAAACTCAATACTAGATATTATCTAGACCTTAGAGAAACCAAATATGCAAATCAAATTTTAGCAAGCTCTATGTATTTCTTCATTAATGGGTGCAAAGCATATGATGCAAGAGCTAAACATGAGCACAACAATTGCCAAGTATCACATTATCCAAGACATTTTAGAATTACTACATGTAGCATTTTCCAATTCCAACCATATAACAAATTAACGAAGAAGAAACTTCGCCTTGAACATTATGAGTAAAGCCTAAGGACACATGTGTCCATATGCAACAGCGGAGCGTGTCTCTCTCCCACAAAGTGAATGCTAGGATCCATCTTATTCAAACAAAAACAAAACGAAACAAACCGAGCCAAGTAAAGAACACCGGATGTGATTAATAAAAATATAGTTTCAGGGGAGGAACTCGATGATAAGTCGATGAAGAAGGGGATGCCTTGGGCATCCCCAAGCTTAGATGCTTGAGTCTTCTAAAATATGCAGGGATGAACCACGGGGCATCCCCAAGCTTACACTCCTCTTGATCTTAGTATATCATTCTCCTCCTTGACCCTTGAAAACTTCCTTCACACCAAACTTCAAGCAAACTCATTAGAGGGTTAGTGCATCATTAATAATTCACACATTCAGAGGTGACACAATCATTCTTTTCACTTCTGGACATTGCATAATGCTACTGGACATTAATGGATCAAAGAAATAAATCCAACATAGCAAAAGAGGCAATGCGAAATAAAAGGCAGAATCTGTCAAAAACAGAACAGTCCGTAAAGACGAATTTATAAATGGCACCAGACTTGCTCAAATGGAAAAACTCAAAACTAATGAAAGTTGCGTACATATCTGAGGATCACGCTCGTAAATTGGCAGATTTTTTCGAATTTTCTACAGAGGATTATGCCCAGATTCGTGACAGACAGCAATGCTGTTTCTGCAGCGATCCCAAATATAACATCAACTTTGACATAGAAACTTTACTTGGCACAAAAACATGATAAGGAGAGGTTGCTACAGTAGTAAACAACTTCCAAGACTCAACAAAACAAAAAATTGCTGTAGTAAAAACATGGGTTGTCTCCCAAGAAGTTCTTTCTTTATAGCCATTAAGATGGGCTCATTTTTAATGATACTCTCGCAATAAATAAGAGTTGAAGCAAAAGAGAGCATCAAGAAGAAAATTCAAAACACATTTAAACCTAACCCACTTCCTATGAAAAGGAATCTTGTACAAAAATAAATTCATGAAGAACAAAGTGACAAGCATAGAAAAGCAACACAAGTGCAATTTCAAGATTCTCAACATAAAGAGGGGAAACTTAATATTATTAAGATGCATATAACCATGTTTCCCTCTCTCATAATAATTTTCAGTAGCATCATGAACAAACTCAACAATATAACTATCACATAAAACATTCTTGTCATGAGCCACATGCATAAAATTATTACTCTCCACATAAGCATAATCAATTTTATTAGTTGTAGTGGGAGCAAATTCAACAAAGTAGCTATCATTATTATTCTTATCATCAAATATAAGAGGCAAAGTATCATCAAAGTAAATTTTCTCCTCAATGCTTGGGGGACTAAAAATATCATGCTCAAAGCCAGCTTCCCCAAGCTTAGAATTTTCCATATCATTAAACAATGGTGTTCAAAGCATTCATATTAATATGTTCCATGGGTTTTTTAATTTTCACATCAAACCATCCATGTCTTAAATCAGGAAATAGAATAAAAAGATCATTGTTGTCCATTATGCCTAACTAGTGTAAATAAAAACAAGTACAAGACTAGACATGATAACAAAAGTAAACTAAATGCAAGTAACTAATTTTTTTGTGTTTTTGATGTAGAGAGCAAGACAAGTAAATAAAGTAAAACTAGCAACTAATTTTTTTTTGTGTTTTGTTTAGGTGCAGAAACAAAGTAGTAAATAAAATAAAGCAAGACAAAAACAAAGTAAAGAGATTGAGAAGTGGAGACTCCCCTTGCAGTGGATCTCCCCGGCAACGGCGCCAAAAAAGAGCTTGATGGCGTGTAACTCACACGTTCGTTGGGAACCCCAAGAGGAAGGTATGATGCGCACGAGGCAAGTTTTCCCTCAGAAAGAAACCAAGGTTTAATCGAACCAGGAGCCAAGAAGCACGTTGAAGGTTGATGGTCGCGAAATGTGATGCGGCGCAACACCAGGGATTCCGGCGCCAACTAGAACCTGCACAACACAACCAAACTTTGCCCCAACGAAACAATGAGGTTGTCAATCTCACCGGCTTGCTGTAACAAAGGATTAAACGTATCGAGTGGAAGATGTTTGCAAAGAAAACAAAACAAGTAGATTGTATGCTATGTAAAGAATAGGACCGGGGTCCACAGTTCACTAGAGGTGTCTCTCCCATAAGATAAAAGCATGTTGGGTGAACAAATTACAGTCGGGCAATTGACAAATAGAGAAAGGCATAATAATGCATATACATGACATGATAAATATAGTGAGATTTAATTGGGCATTACGACAAAGAACATAGACCGCCATCCAACTGCATCTATGCCTAAAAGTCCACCTTCAGGTTATCGTCCAACCCCCTCCAGATTAAGTTGCAAAGCAATGCACAATTGCATTAAGTATTGTGCGTAATGTAATCAATAACTACATCCTTAGACATAGCATCAATGTTTTATCCCTAGTGGCAACAAGACATCACAACCTTAGAACTTCACATCGTCCTGTATCAATGAAGGCATGAACCCACTATCGAGCATAATTACTCCCTCTTTGAGTTAAGAGTAAAAACTTGGCCAGCCTCTACTAATAACGGAGAGCATGCAAGATCATAAACAACACATGAACAATAGATTGATAATCACCATAATCATAGTACTCTCTATCCATCGGATCCCGACAAACACAACATATAGAATTACATATAGATGATCTTGATCATGTTAGGCAGCTCACAAGATCTAACAATGAAGCACAACAAGGAGAAGACGACCATCTAGCTACTGCTATGGACCCATGGTCCAGTGGGTGAACTACTCACTCATCATCCGAGGCGATCATGGCGATGAAGAGTCCTCCGAGATGAATCCTCTCCCCAGGTGCCGGAGGCGATCTTAACCCCCGAGATGGGATTCGGCGGCGGCGTCTCCGTAAGGTTTTCCCATCGTGGCTCTGACTGGGGGTTTCGCGACGGAGCTTTAAGTGGCGGTCAACGCGAGGGGCCACACGAGGGCGTGGGCTAGGTCGGCGCGGCCGGGCACGCCGCGCCGGCCACCCCGGCGCCTCGTGGCCCCACTTCGTTAGATCTTCGGTCTTCTGGAAGCTTCGTGCAAAAGGACCCTGGGCGAAAGTTTCGTCCAATTCGAGAATATTTCTTTACTAGGATTTCAAAACCAAAACAAAGAATGCGGCTCTTCGGCATCTTGTTAATAGGTTAGTTCAAATGCATAAATATGACATATAATGTGCATAAAACATGTAGGTATCATCAATAAAGTAGCATGGAACATAAGAAATTATCGATACGTTGGAGACGTATCGCGACTCTCCGTTCACCGAATTCATCATATTCTTCCGTTGGCCCTTGCTCCGGTCTCGTGGTGGCATCTCTTCATCCACGCACGCCACTCTTGCGGCTTGATAATTTTGCCCGGTTTCATATCACCGCATGATTGTTTCTGATAGCCTCCTTGCATAACCCATCTGCCCCTTGGCTTTTTCTACGGCATCATATTGCCCGGCTTTCGTTTTCCGGCAAGAACTGGTCATACACGTCATCATCCGCTGCATTCTTTTCTTTTGTCCGGATGGGGGACGATGCCTGCCCTTGGGACTTGCTTCCGGCATTCTTTGTTGAACGCGCGGATTTTGAGGCCACGCCTCGTTCAGCTTAGCCGCTTGTCAGATTTTGCTGCTCAATCACTTTCAGCAGCTCTTGCACACGTTCTTGCTTTGCCAACTCGTCACCGGAAAGAGATTCACATAATGCTACCGCAGCTTTAGCGGCTTTTATAGTTTTATCCGACTCTGTACTTAGGCTTTTCTATGATGCTCACAGATACAGATGCACTTTGCCGGCAAGAACTTCTTTGCGCAAATCCTGATCTAGATTGCGAGCTTTAAGCCGGTTTTCCGCATCCTAGCAGCATGAGCACTAACCGAAGCAAAGCCATGGGCAGCATTGTACTCACGTAGGGTTAGGGCCAGCCGCGCTGCGCCCGGATGATGTCGGCACCGCCGTGTTGTGGTTTGCGCGTGGCCTCAGCTCCTCCTGAGCCTGCAGCGATGTTGTGGAAGCGTCCGGCGCGTGAAGATGGCATGCGGCGGTGGGCGGCTGGCGCAGGGGCCGGTGTTTGCGGGGGCGAGCCACGCCGCACGTTCACCATCTTCCACGCCGGCCCGGGGACGACCCAGCCAGCATGACCTCCCAGTCCGCCGGGCCTTCATGGCGGTCATGACCACTCCGGCGCCAGGGGCTTCCAGCGAGACGCCGCTCGCCACAGGGCCGCCGGGAAGGGCGGAGTGGGAACTCAGGTGCGGCCGTTATGAAAGCAGCCGTTCGAGCAGCGAGTTGTCCGTTGCGTTGAGCCGGACACGGCGCTCGCCGTTGATGTCGAGGATGCCCGCTGAATATGACTCCGGGCGCCGCCCCGTCGGCCGAACCTCAAGCCGAACGAGCAGGGATGGCTTATCTTGGGGCCGAATGGACGCTAGAGGATTCGGGGGAGGGTTTGTGACTAGATGGACGAACTTCCGGATGCTTTCCTCAAGAACTTGGCCAGGCCGAGGTAGAAGAAGAAAGACACAAGGACGAACTCGCTCTAGATCACCATGTTCATTGATCTCAAGACAGGTTACAGGTTTTTCCCTTCGGATCGCGCATGTAAAAGAAGCTGCCCCCTCTCCTTATATAGGGGAGAGGGTGGCTTACAAACAAGAAACCCTAATGGGATCTTTGACTAGACAAACTACTTTACAAAGGTACTTTATAAGCTACTTTAATCACAGATGACGCCGGGTCTTCTTTAAACATGAAGGATGACGTCCTCCGGCTTCTTTGACCGTCATCCTCCTCCTTGTCTTCTAGTCTTCGTTTAAAGCCACTTTGCTTAGCTCATCTTTGTCCTTTAGCTCCGACGGAATCTTTGATCGATCAGCCGGCATGTTCTTCCTTCCGGTGCTCCGGTGTCTTTCCTTCCTGGTTCCGGTATACCCCTCTTGGGTATACCGGCCTAGCTTCACCTAGCCAAACTCTATTCTCTTATACCGGCATGACCATTAAACCGGTATCTTGAAGGGTGATACCATCCGGTATGGCATACCTTTGGCATACCGGGGGTCATCCCCCCAACAACTCATAAGCAATAAATTCTTAGTAGAAAGCCTTGAAACAACACAAAGGAAGATATAAGTTTCAGCGGTTGCTTTCAACTTTAACATGTATATCTCATGGATAATCAACACAAAGTAATATAACAAGTGCAATAGGTAAACATGTAAGAATCAATGCACACATTTTACACAAGTGTTTGCTTCTAAGATAGAAAGAATAGGTAAACTGACTCAACAATAAAGTAAAAGAATGGTCCTTCAAAGAGGAAAGCATCGATTGCTATATTTGTGCTAGAGCTTTGATTTTGAAAACATATAGAGAGCATAAAAGTAAAGTTTTGAGAGGTGTTTGTTGTTGTCAACGAATTGTAGTGGGTACTCTAACCCCCTGCCGACAAACCTTCAAAGAGCGACTCCCATTTTATTTTATTTTTGGGTGGCACTCCTTCCAACCTTTCTTTCACAAACCATGGCTAACCGAATCCTCGGGTGCCTGCCAACAATCTCATACCATGAAGGAGTGCCTTTTTATTTTAGTTTTATTATGATGACACTCCTCCCATTTCACAAGCCATGGCTAACCGAATCCTTCAGTGCCGTCCAACAATCACATACCATGGAGGAGTGTCTATTTTTGTTAATTAATTTGGGACTGGGAATCCCATTGCCAGCTCTTTTTGCAAAGTTATTGGATAAGCGGATAAAGCCACTAGTCCATTGGTGAAAGTTGCCCAACAAGATTGAAAGATAAACACCACATACTTCCTCATGAGCTATAAAACATTGACACAAATAAGAGGTAATAACTTTTGAATTGTTTAAAGGTAGCACTCAAGCAATTTACTTTGGAATGGCGGAGAAATACCATGTAGTAGGTAGGTATGGTGGACACAAATGGCATAGTGGTTGGCTCAAGGATTTTGGATGCATGAGAAGTATTCCCTCTCGATACAAGGTTTAGGCTAGCAAGGTTATTTGAAGCAAACTCAAGGATGAACCGGTGCAGCAAAACTCACATAAAAGACATATTGTAAACATTATAAGACTTTACACCGTCTTCCTTGTTGTTCAAACTCAATACTAGAAATTATCTAGACCTTAGAGAGACCAAATATGCAAACCAAATTTTAGCAAGCTCTATGTATTTCTTCATTAATGGGTGCAAAGTATATGATGCAAGAGCTTAAATATGAGCACAACAATTTCCATGTATCACATTATCCAAGACATTTTAGAATTACTACATGTTGCATTTTCTGTTTCCAACAATATAACAACAAGTGAAGCGATCAACTTTCGCCCTTGAACATTAAAAGCTAAGAACACATGTGTTCATATGAACCAGCGGAGCGTGTCTCTCTCCCACACAAGCATTTATTCAAACAAAAATAAAACAAAAACAAACAGACGCTCCAAGTAAAGTACATAATTAAGAATGTGACGGAATAAAAATATAGTTTCAAGAGAAGGAACGATACTTTGTCGATGAAGAAGGATGCCTTGGGCATCCCAAGCTTAGATGCTTGAGTCTTCTTGAAATATGCAGGGATGAACCACGGGGGCATCCAAGCTTAGAGCTTTCACTCCTCTTGATCATAGTATATCATACTCCTCTCTTGACCCTTGAAACTTCCTTCACACCAAACTTCAAGCAAACTCATTAGAGGATTAGTGCACAATAAAAATTTACATGTTCAGAGGTGACACAATCATTCTTTACACTTCTGGACATTGCATAAAGCTACTGGACATTAATGGATCAAAGAAATTCATCCAACATAGCAAAAGAGGCAATGCGAAATAAAAGGCAGAATCTGTCAAAACAGAACAGTTCGTAAAGACGAATTTTAAAATGGCACCAGACTTGCTCAAATGGAAAAACTCAAAACTAATGAAAGTTGCGTACATATCTGAGGATCACTCACGTAAATTGGCATAATTTTCTGAGTTACCTACAGAGAATTAGGCCCAGATTCGTGACAGACAGCAATGCTGTTTCTGCGCAGCGATCCCAAATATAACATCAACTTTAACATAGAAACTTTACTTGGCACAAAAACATGATAAGGAGAGGTTGCTACAGTAGTAAACAACTTCCAAGACTCAAATATAAAACAAAGTACTGTAGTAAAAAAACACATGGGTTATCTCCCAAGAAGTTCTTTCTTTATAGCCATTAAGATGGGCTCAACAGCTTTAATGATGCACTCGCAAGAAATAAGAGTTGAGGAAAAGAGAGCATTTAAGTCTAACACACTTCCTATGCAAAGGAATCTTGTACACAAATTAATTCATGAAGAACAAAGTGACAAGCATAAGAGGATTAAACAGTAACTTCAAGATTCTCAACATAAAGAGGGGAAACTTAATATTATTAAGATGCCTATAACCATGTTTCCCTCTCTCATAATAACTTTCAGTAGCATCATTGATGAAATCTACAATATAACCACCACTTAAAACATTCTTATCATGGTTCATATGCATAAGGGTGTCATTATTTTTGACATAAGAAAAACTCTTCTCATTAATAGTAATTAGAGCAGGATCATTGTTGAGAATTTGAACATGGTAAACAAGTTGCATACTAAGGGAATGGTTTTTGGCAAGCCCATCATAACTATGACAAGTTTCATAAGGATAATTGTAACATGTGTCATATACATCTCTATAGCAATTATCTAAACCAGAATATGTAATATCATCATTTTCACTAAAAGTAGAGGTCTCAAATATAGGATCTTCAAGCACAACATCCCTAAGCTTAGAGCTTTCAATATCATCGTTTAAGGGGACATGAATAATGCTATCATCATTACTTTCATAATCAGTACCAAAGAGATTTCCAATATCAAAGGTAGTGTGCTCATCCAAATCATGATCACTAACATGGGTACAGGGCATAGGAAGATCATCGTACTCAGATTCATTATCATAATAATCATTAGGCGCAACATACTTACGGTTACCTATTGTTACCTCATACACGCGGGGATATGCCATTGCCTCTTTCTCTTTATTCTCCTTCTTCTTCTTCTTCTTCTTCGTTCCTTCTTCTTCTTCTTCTTCCTTCTCTCGTTATGAGGAAGAGGCTTGAAGGGTGGCTTGTCCGCATAACCTGATTTACTTTCAGAAACAATAGAAGAAACTTGGGAGGATCCCTCCTTTTCATTAATTAGTTGAAAACACACAGCGGTCCTATCATATTTTGGCAAGGTGTCATCTTCTAAAATATTTTGTATGTAAGTATTTGTATGGCTATTATCAATGTAATAAGAAAAACACCCATGCAGGACATCATCAATATCAAGATCACTCATATGTAACAAAGAGATTTTTCTCACAGTTCTTCACACCCCAAAAATAAAGTAAGTTCATCATGCTGATTAGGAGTAATTTCATCATCACAATACAAATTTGCAGCACTCATTGGGTTCAAATTATCATTGGAGGGGCATTGAAAATTAAAATGACCCACTTCATGGCAAACTTCACAAATAAAAGGATAGAGGGCACAAACTTTTTTACCAAGATCATCTAGAGCCCTAAACCACTTTCTAGTTTTTTCATTAGCATGATGGATACAATATTCATCTTTGATTTGATTAATTCCACAAGGTCTATGTATTCCACAAAAATTAACATGCTTATAGGAAATAGCATTCTTAGGAGTTTGAGCATGCTTATTACAATAATTAACAACAATTTCATTCTTCATGCAAGCCTCTTTAAAAGGTTCATGATACTTATCAAAATTATTTTTAGGCAATTCAAAATGAGAAGCAAAGGCTTTATAAAGATTTGCAGCAACTTGAGAGTCAAGACCATAAGTAGCACTCATATTTCGAAATTTATCGGTATCCATAAAAGTTTTGATGCATTCATAATCATAATTTATACGACTCTTTACCTTTGTCGTTCTTCCAATCTTCAGCGTTCTCCTTAATCCGATCAAGAAGGTCCCTTTTAAACTCTTCTTTGTTGCTCGTGAATGATCCAGAACAAGTAGTATCCAGGAAGGTCTTATCTTGAAAAGAAAGTCTTGCATAGAAATTATCAATGATGATATTACCTGGAAGCTCATGATTGGGGCATTTGAGCATTAAAGTCTTCAATCTTTCCCATGCTTGGGCAATACTCTCTCCATCATGAGGCCAGAAATTATATATGGTTTCGATCTTTGTGAATTTCACTTGGAGGATAGAACTTGGAATAAAATAGAGGCACAATATCCTTCCAATCAAGAGAGCGCCCGTCCTTCAATAGTTTATACCAATGCGCCGCTTCACCGGATAGCGACATAACAAATAATTTCTTTCTAACTTCATCCATTGAAATACCTGCACACTTGAATAACCCGCATAATTCATGCAAAAACAGTAAATGATCTCCAGGATGGACAGTTCCATCCCCTTCATAGCGGTTATCCATAACACGTTCAATAATTTTCATAGGTATTTTATACGGAATACTTTCAGCAGGGGATTTAAAATATCAGAAGCATCATTAGAGTTATCGCATATGGGAGATAAAGCATGAGAAAAATATTTCTTCCAAAGTTGAGGAGCAAAAAAGATTATTTTTATGTAAACTAGCTTCCCCAAGCTTAGAATTTTCCATAGCATTAGCAACAATAGTGTTCAAAGCATTCATATTAATATGTTCCATGGGTTTTTTAATTTTCGCATCAAACCATCCATGTCTTAAATCAGGAAATAGAATAAGAAGGTCATTGTTGTCCATTATGCCTAACTAGTGTAAACAAGAAACCAAGTGTCGCAATTGCAGTCTAAAGGAGATAGCTTCGAGTACTTACAACGGCCTGAAAATAGCTTAGTAGCGAGATCCGAGTGTGAGTACCTTTTACCTTTCCTCCCGAAGAAAAAAGTGCTTGCTGTCTACGGTGCTTCTATTCTGTAGGTGTTGGGCCTCCAAGAGCAGAGGTTTGTAAACACAACAAGTTTCCCTTAAGTGGATCACCCAAGGTTTATCGAACTCGGGAGGAAGAGGTCAAAGATATCCCTCTCAAGCAACCCGCAACCACAAAGCAAGAAGTCTCTTGTGTCCCCAACACACCTAATACACTTGTCGATGTATAGGTGCACTAGTTCGAAGAGATAGTAAAACACAGGTGGTATAGATGGTGGTAATATTGCGTAAAGTAAAGATGCAAAACAAGAAACAAGCGGCGCGAAAATAGCTTGCTGGCGTGGAAAGCAATTCTTTGTGATGGAAACAAGGCCTAGGGATCATACTTTCACTAGTGGACACTCTCAACATTGATCGCATAATAAATAACTCTTTCCCATATGTGCTACATATACTCTTGTTTGATAATGAACACCATTCGTTGCGTAGGATTACACGAACCCTCAATGCCGGAGTTAACAAGCTCCACAACATTCGATATTCATGTTTAAGTAACCTTAGAGCATAATAGATCATTGCAAAATAAACCAAGAACTAACATAGCGCACACACTGTCCACATTACACTATGAAGGAGGAATAGATCACATCAATACTATCATAATGATAATTAACTCCACAATCTACAAGAGATCATGATCATAGCCTACGACAAGAACCACACGGTGCACACACTCACCTTTACACCATGAAAGGAATAGACTACTTTAATAACATCACATGAGTAGCACATAACTAGTAGCGATACAAAGCTCATCATATGGATCTCAATCATGTAAAGCACTCATGAGATCATTGTATTGAAGTACGGAGAGAGATTAACCACATAGCTACTAGAGCCCAGCCCTGGGGGAGAACTACTCCTCCTCATCATGGGAACAATGATGGCGGTGAAGATGGCGGTGGAGATGGCTTCCCAATTCCGTCCCGCGGCGTGCCGAACAGAGACTTCGTCCCCAATCTTGATTTCGCGATGGCGGCTCTGGAAGGTTTTCTCGGGTTTCGTCGAACGTATCGGTTTTTAGGTCGGGAGGCATTTATAGGCGAAGAGGCGGAGGAGCCACGGGGTGCCCACACACTAGGGGCGCGCCCCGGGCCGCGCCGGGGTGGCGTGTGGGGCCCCCCCTGCCTCCCTCTCTTCTCCTGCTGCGGGAATTATAAGTTCTTCGGTCTTGATTTCGTCCGATTCCGAAAATATTTCTTTACTAGGATTTCTGAAACCAAAAGCAGTAAACAAGAACTGGCCTTTCGGCATCTCGTCAATAGGTTAGTTCGGAAACGCATAATAATGACATATAATGTGTATAAAACATGTAGGTATCATCAATAAAGTAGCATGGAACATAAGAAATTATAGATACGTTTGGGACGTATCACCCTCCTCTTCCCCACCGCCTATATTCGCCGTCTTTGGACGAGCCTATCGGCGCTCTTCCGCGCCGCTTGCTCCTCGTCGCGCGGCTCGGGTTGCTCGACCACACCCGTGTGTTCGTCCATTTGCCTCGCCCCATGGACTCGGACGAAGAGGAGGAGCAGATGTTCGTCAAGCTTATGCAAGAAGAGATGGCAGCAGCCGCCCAAGACGACGAGCACATGATGATCCTTGGTTGCTTGGCTAGCATGTACGCCGGACTGGCAACTGGTCAACGTGGTGGGTCGGCACGAGGTCGCCGGAAGTGCAAGCCGAGACAACGAATGGAGGGCTACTGCATGTTGTACGCGACTACTTCGCCGACAATCCATTGCACGGTGAGAGTGTTTTCCGGCGTTTCGATGAGCAGAAAGCTATTTCTGCAAATTGTGTATGCCATCCGCCACTTTGATCCCTACTGATGCAAGGCGGATTGCACGGTTTGGTTGGATTTTCGTCACTGTATGCACAATGAGGATGCTGGCGTATGGAGCTCCCGGTGATACTGCAGATGACTATCTTCGGATGGCGAGTCCACCGCCCTTGATTGTTTCTACCGGTTCTGCAGGCCGTCATAGCAGTGTTCGTGGACTATTACTTGAGATCACCCACTGTCGAAGACACCGAGAGGATCCTTGCAACAAATGAAGCTAGAGGTTTTCCAGGGATGCTTGGAAGCATTGACTGCATGCATTGGCAATGGAAGAACTGTCCGTTTGTGGCGGGGAATGTACAAGGGTCACAAAAAGGCTGCACTGTGATACTTGAAGCAGTGGCTACCCATGATCTCTGGATTTGGCACTCTTTCTTTGGTATGCCTGGATCCAACAATGACATCAACGTCCTAAACTGCTCCCCGGTCTTTTCCAAGCTTGTTGCTCCCTCGGTGGACTATGTAATCAATGGTCGGCACTACAACAAAGGATACTACCTTGCAGACGGTATCTATCGAAAGTGGGCAACATTTGTGAAGACTATCTCGAATCCTAGCACCCAAACTTTGCGAGTTTGTCAAGAAACAAGAAGCTTGCCGAAAAGACGTCGAGCGTGCATTTGGTGTCCTCCACAGAGATTTGTGTCGTCCGGTCCCCGACTTGGTCCAAAGATCGATGTGGGAGGTGATGAACTCTTTGTGCCTACACAATATGATTATTGAAAATGAGCGAAAGCATCCGGTTCTCTCCAAGAAGCACCATATGAGAGAGAGGGTCCTCTTGCACACTAATCACCAGGTGCCTCCATCATGGGCCGCCTTCATTGCTATGCGTCGAGATTCGAGACTCTACAATGCATCACTAAGATGATCTAGTGGAGCACATATGGAGGCTCCGAGGCAACGCCACGCCGACGCCAACTAGTCTGTCTAATTTGTTTGAAAAATTGTGAAATTGTGTGCTTCATTTGTTTCAAGCACTTGTTAAACATTGTACAATTATTTTCGCCGAATTTGTTTCAGCAATTTTCGTACTCTTGGTCGCCGAACTTGTTAAATTTTATGTTAAATTTGTTTGAAATATGTCAAATGGTCGAGGTCATCCAATTCGGACGAAAATATCGCCGGATTTGGGCGCCAACGAGTGGGGATGCTCTTACAAGTAGAAGCTCAAATTACAGCTATCCTGGTTTGGTTTGGCTGTGAAATCAGAAAAAAAAAACAGAGTACCCAAGCCGTTAGAGATGCTCTCATGTGCTAAAAAACCCTCTAGCAAGAGAGGAAAGTGAGCAGGTGGCTTTATGGTGATGATCCGAGTTGTTGCCGTTGCGGTTTGGTGGCATACGAGTTTTTTTGTGGATTCTTCTGACCCCTGCGTGGGGTGTGCCGTGCCGGTGTGCGTATTGTCCTACTAGCCAGTCGAGTACTTTGACTCAAGTATGGATAAAATGGAGTGACCGAGGCAGTGTCTCCGAGCGGTGGCCGTGGCGTGGTGGACGAAGGAACCAACGGACAGAAGGACGATGGAGTCGAGAGATGGTGGCCGACGTACACGTACGCACGCACCGCATGGGTACAGTACAGGCAGCAACGCCCTCGGCCCTGACGTGCCACTCCCTGCCTGTCCACTGACCCACCCTCCAGTGCTCCACTATCTCCTCCTCCTAGGGAAGTGAAACAAATTTTCTTCCAAGAAAAAAGAAGGAAAACAAATACTACACAGAGGAGCTCCATTGCCAATACTCGCTCTTCCCCTCTTTAAGAAGGAAGGAGGGCCATTATTAAGCCTCCCCTACCTCGCCCCTCTCCATTCAAGCCGCCGGACCGGAGAAGGCGAGAAGACCACGCCCAGCCGCCGGAGGAGGAGGAGGAGGAGACGAGGAGAACACCAGTCGCCTCGCAGGGACCGGTAATGCTCTACCAATCTCCTCTTGCTTCTTCGCCATGTTCCTTCCCTTGTAGTATCCCTCTCTAGGTTGGCATGCAATCTTTCTTCCTTCCCTAGTCCGCTGCCCTGCCTTCCTCTGCGGTGAAATGCAGTGACATGCATCACTAATCTAAACCCCAGATGTATATCTCTGCTAGAGTGCTAGTACTATCTTTACGGGGAGTACTAGATTTGAAATCCGAGGGAGGGTTTAGGTCTTCCCCGTTTCATGTTGCCCTCCGAGGAGACTTGTCTTGCAGTTTGGGTAGATTTGTTTTTGTTTTCCGATTGAACCATCCTTGTTTTCCCATTCTTGCTGTCTTCCCCTCCGAGGGGATACAGAGTTCTTTTTCTCTATGAACTAGGGTTTTGCTCGGTTTTTATTTATTTGTTCTACAGTGCGAATCTATCTTTTGCAAAAAGGGGGTTTACTTATGCCCCTTTGTTGGCAACATTTTCTCAGGTTCAGTGTCTTGTCTTCCTTTTATCCACTCCCCGCCCCATCAATCTTCAAACAACTGTCTTTCTTTCTCATGTAATGAAAAATGCTCTACAATAGACACTGCGGATTTATCTTTCACAAGACAGGGCTGTGCTTCTGCCCCTTGTTTGGCAACATTTTCTTTGATTCAGTGTCATGCACTCCCTACAATCTGTCGTGTCTTACTTTTCTCCACTTCTCACCCACGGATCTACAAACAGCTGTCTTTCTTTCTTTCTTTCTTTTTTATGTAATGAAAATGCTCAAGAATAGACCCTGCGGATTTATCTTTCGCAAGACAGGGTTGTGCTTCTGCCCCTTTTTGGCAACATTTTCTTTGGTTCAGTGTCATGTACTCCCTAGTCCCTACAATCTGTCGTGTCTTGCTTTGTAGGCACCAAAATCTGTCATGTCTTACTTTGTAGGCACCACACCCTAATATGCGTCCTACTACATCATTTTATTTGCTTTTTTTGCGGGAGCATTTTACTATATCATTGCTCGGAGCAAGATTAATTCATATTAAATGCGCACACTTTTTATCTAATCTTAGCAACATCTCCTCGCTAGCATTCTGGTCAAGGGTAAAAATAAACAACTTGGTCTCAAGCTAGAGAGTAACCATTTCTTTTTTATGATCATAGTACCAATGTTTGTCGCCGTTACATCCTAAAATACACTGCATTGGCCACAATTACCCTTAATCTGAAGTTAATATTTGACATATGACACCTTTTTTTTACTGCATTTTGGAGTTAATCATGTCTGTTCCATACTAATCATCATCCTTTTACCAATTGCATCTGCAGAGAGCTCACGATGGACCCGCTTGAGGAAGAGTTGCCACCACCACCTCCTCTGCCTCCCAACGTGGTGCCCATCAGAGCCGAAGATGCTGCGGCTGCTGATGCCAATGATGCCCCACCAGACAAGCCAACAAAGCCTAAGAGGCTCCTGATGGCCAGGCCCGGATTGGGCAAGAAAGGACTGCCCATCCAGCTCCTTGCCAACCACTATAAAGTCTCTGTGAAGATTTCAGAGGATTTTTTCCACCACTACAATGTAAATATATAGTATATGCTATCCCTACTTCACCGCCTAGTATTTCAAAAAGATAGTACCATTGTTTTGACCATACTGATTTGGGACTTGTTGCTATGCTCTGTGACTAGGTTATTATGAAGTATGAAGATGATACGCTGGTTGATGGGAAGGGGGTAGGCAGGAAGGTGATTGACAAACTGCAGCATACTTACCGCGCCGAGCTCTTGAACAAGGACTTTGCCTATGATGGTGAGAAGAGCCTCTTCACCATCGGCGCTCTTCCGCAAGTAAACAATGAATTCACTGTGGTTCTAGAGGATATTGGGACTGGAAAGTAAGTTCTGCTCCTTGATGACCTGCTTCCATGCTATCTGCTCGCTTGGTGTTCCGTATAACTCAAATCTTACTTGGTTGTAGGAGCGCTGCAAATGGGAGCCCCGGAGGCAATGACAGCAGCCCTGGAGGTGGTGACAAGAAGAGAGTGAGGAGGCCGTATCAGACGAAGACTTTCAAAGTGGAGCTGTGCCTTGCAGGGAAAATCCCGATGGCCGCAATTGGGCAAGCCATTAGAGGACAGGAATCAGAGAATTCAATGGAGGCGCTCCGAGTTCTTGATATCATACTCAGGCAGCATTCTGCAAAACAGTATGTATCTTTGTGAATGTCTTTCTCCTAAGCATTCCTCTCTGCTTAGGCTTCTATATGACTTTCGTGGTCATGGCTGTGGTTGATTCTTCTGTCCATACACAGGGGCTGCCTTTTAGTTCGTCAGTCATTTTTCCACAACAATCCTAATAGCTTTGTTGACCTGGGCGGTGGTGTGATGGGGTGCCGAGGATTTCACTCGAGTTTCCGTGGTACACAGAGTGGACTCTCCCTAAACGTCGGTACGCATCTCACCTTGTAGTACTGTTGCATGACTCCATAGTTTACTTTGCAATGGTTAGTGGTTACATCTGATGTTTCGACTACAATGGCCCCTGTGTATTGTCACGGCAAACTTCTTTTGACCTGCAGATGTTTCGACTACAATGATTGTTAAACCTGGTCCTCTTATCGACTTTCTTCTCGCAAACCAGAAAGTTGACCACCCTAACAGAATTGACTGGCCAAAGGTAAGTTGCATCTTTAATGCTGTTGCTAACATTGCATGAAATGTCTCCGACCATATATTTCTTTTTGTTTATTACTATTTGGATGTTTGCCTAACAGGCTAAGCGTGCTCTCAAGAACTTGAGGATAAAAGCAGCTCCTACAAATTCAGAGTTAAAGATTATTGGTTTGAGTGACAGAAACTGCAACGAACAGACGTGAGAATTGCCTTTACCCTTTTGTTCATTTTTTCCCAGTGCTTTAAATAAATTAATAATTTCTAAAGGGTGTCGTGTTGTCTCTAGATTGTTCTACTATTTATTTTTCTGTACAATTTACATTCATTGACTGCTTTCTGATTGGCGGGTTTAACTAGGTTCCCGCTGAGGCAGAGGAATGGTAACAACGGGGACACTAATACTGTTGAAATAACAGTTTCCGATTACTATCGGGTGCACAGAGGCATAGAGCTCAAGTATTCTGATAATCTCCCCTGTATCAATGCGGGGAGGCTAAAACGTCCGACTTATTTCCCTGTGGAGGTTTGTTTCAGTTTTGTATTCACATCCTCAAAGCCTCCTCCGTTCTTAAACTTTCATCCATTAATCTCAAGCCCTGGTTTGTATTGCCAGCTTTGCACGCTTGTTCCTCTGCAAAGATACACCAAAGCTCTTTCTACTCTGCAAAGGTCCTCACTTGTCGAGAAATCCAGACAAAAACCTCAAGAAAGAATGTCAACCCTTAATGATGTGAGTTCTTATCTAGATGTTACCTCGCTGCAACCATATAGCTCGTTTTTAGTGATATTGGCAATTAACTGATAGTACCTAAATGCAAGGCACTGAAACGTAGCAACTATGACTCTGACTCAATGCTGAAGGCATGTGGCATTTCCATTTCACAAAATTTTACTCAAATTGAAGGGAGGGTCCTGCAAGCACCCAAGGTTAGTGATAATTCACCAAACTTAGTTTGGCATGCTCATGCTTGATGTTCTTCCGAATGTATCTAACCAGTAATCCTTCTATCATGTAGATGAGAGCCGGTAACAATGAAGAGTTCCTCCCACGCAATGGACGTTGGAATCTTGCGAACAAAGTCAGCATGTTTTCTCTTTTAACATGCCTTTTATTACTTCTTGATCATCAATGAACCCTCTGTTAACTTGCTTATTCTATTTTTGTTTCAGAAGCTGATTAAGACCTGTGCCATCAGTAGATGGTCGGTTGTTAATTTCTCTGCACGGTGCGATGTTCAGGGTCTTGTCCGAGACCTTAAAAGGCTTGCGATTGGAAAAGGACTGGTATGTTTTACTTTGTCTACAACATCTTCAACTGTTCTTTTCTGTTGCTGAACTTTGTTTGTTTTCAGGAATTCGAGGACCCCCATGCTATAATTGAAGAGCATCCATCAAAGAGACGAGCGCCCGTGTCAGTTAGAGTTGAGGAGATGTTTGAGCAGATAAAACAGAAACTACCTGGAGCACCCAGATTCCTTTTGTGCCTCCTTCCTGAGAGGAAAAACTGTGAAGTTTATGGTTGGTTCATGGTTTTTTTTTTGTCATTGTTTGTTACCCTTCCCTATAAGCATGATTAGCTGTTGCAGAATATATGATACATATTTGCTTCAACCAGGTCCTTGGAAGAGGAAGTGTCTTGCTGAATTTGGCATTGTTACACAATGTCTAGCTCCAGCAAGAGTCAATGATAATTACCTAAACAATGTGCTGTTGAAGATAAATGCTAAGGTTTGTTGACATGGACTCCTTTTCTTTTTCTGTATTTATTATTGGTTACTGTTAATTCTTGGGCTTATGGTATTTGTCTTTTCACCGGTTATTACCTAGCTTGGTGGGCTGAACACATTGCTGCAAGTTGAAGTATCCCGTGGAATACCTATTGTGTCAGAGGCGCCTACTATCATCTTGGGCATGGATGTGTCACATGGTCAACCTGGGCAGTCTGACAGACCTTCTATTGCTGCGGTAAGAGGAATACAGTTTTACTCTCTGAATAGTAGCTCACATGTCATTTGAATGTATATGTGCTGTTATAACTCTACTTGTAACTGTGGCTTTGGATTCTATTTAGGTGGTGAGCTCTCGTGAGTGGCCTCTCATCTCTAGATACAGAGCAACAGTGCACACCCAGTCACCGAAACTGGAAATGATGTCCTCCCTGTTTAAACCACGTGGAACTGAAGATGATGGCCTCATTCGGTAAGATATGTCAATCCAATGTCGAGCTCAGTATTTTTCAATATTGTGTGCATATGTCCTCCGTATATACCTTAGGATTTATTGCACACCTTCCTAATGGAATGATATCGTTGCACTTGGGACTTTCAGGGAATCACTGATCGACTTCTACACTAGTTCTGGGAAGCGAAAACCAGACCAAGTTATTATTTTCCGGTATTAAGTTCTGAAATTACTATTTGCAAATGCCAGTGAATTTTGCAGCGGAACTCCTGAAATGTTTTTGTCCTACTGAAAATGGATAGTTGATATGTCTTAACCACCATCACATATTAACTCATGCTAATTTCAGGGATGGGGTGAGTGAAAGCCAGTTTACTCAGGTCATAAACATCGAGCTTGAACAGATCATTGAGGTAGTGTATTTATCTGATTTGAACATGCGCTTAGTACAGCAATACTGGTACCTACTTCCAATTAATTATTGATGCTGTCATTTCATCTACTTCTAAAATCGATGCAGGCATGCAAGTTCCTCGACGACAAGTGGGAACCTAAGTTCACACTCATTGTTGCCCAGAAAAACCATCACACCAAGTTCTTTCAAACTGGATCTCCAGAGAATGTTCCTCCAGGTAAACTCTTATCTTTCCCTATGGACAAAGTCTCCTAATTTTCTTATGGAGTGAAACGTTGACCTTGTCATGTACGTAGTAATTTTATGTTAAACGAAGTAATAAAAGTGTCAATGTCATTTTATAGGGACTGTCGTGGATAAGCAAGTCTGCCATCCTAAGAATTTCGACTTCTACATGTGTGCACATGCTGGCATGATAGTAAGCAAATGCTTTCTGCTCTGTTTCTTGTTACCTGTCAATGCAGTGGTCGTGGTTTCCATGTTTTTAAGTTACTGCACATTTAGCTGGGTCTAATTGTTTTGTGTTTGCTGTGTGTGCCAGGGAACCTCGAGGCCAACACATTACCATGTTCTCCACGACGAGATCAGCTTCACTGCCGATGCGCTTCAGGATTTTGTGCATTCCCTCTCTTATGTGTAAGTGGATGACAGACCGAGGCTGTACCACTTCCATTCTGATAAAATAAAATGTTGTCAAGCTATGTCCTGATTTCGTTGCTGTGGTCTTTTCAGGTACCAGAGGAGCACAACAGCCATATCGATTGGTACGCTGATACCATCCTCACTATTTGTGTTTGGCTAATAGTATGCAATAAGTTGACCATGATGCCTGTTACCTTGCATTTATCCTGGTTTGGTTTGTTCTGCGTGTGCAGTTGCTCCAATAGCCTACGCTCACCTCGCAGCGGCCCAGGTGGGCACGTTCATGAAATTCGAGGACATGTCGGATGCGTCATCGAGCCAGGGAGGAGGAGGGCACACGTCCGCGGGCAGCGTCTCAGTGCCGGAGCTGCCGCGGCTCCACGAGAAAGTGCGGAGCACCATGTTCTTCTGCTGATGCGCTCTCTCTTGAGATGCTGCAGCTATGGGTTTGTTGGACCTGTGTTTCGGCCTGTCTGTATAAAAAACCTAGCTTAGTTAAGCACCTTTAACTTGTCACTGTGGGTGCCCGTAGAAGGATCCAATCGGTGTGTTGTCGCTGGATAACATACATGGGACGGCATGTCGTTAGCTTTGAACCTTGCATGTGTGCGTTGGACTTATCTATCAAGTAATTTGTTTCTAGTACAATGTTGTTGGCATTGTGGTCAAGAATCTGCACTTCTGCAGCCGGTCAGTCTTGCATCCTTTGCAATTCGGCTTCTTTTGGAATGCGAAGAAGATCCTGCCCTGTCCTATAAGGATGAACAATGGGTCCAGGGTGAGGCCATGTTCTGCTTCTCCTAGAATTAATCTGAGCTGGAACGACCATAGCGAAGGCTTATCCTCAAATGATAATGAATGAGAAAGCAAAAAAGAGTTCAGAGTGCGTGAATATTCATTCCGGGTTTTATGCTTGATATACTAGCACAATACCTAGCTACTTCGGTCCCACTTAAAAAGGACATACTCATTCCCGGCAACACTTGATGCACTTGATGCAAGTGACATATGCTAAAAAAACACTTGATGCAAGTGACCCATTAGACAAGTCACGATTTTTTTTTGACAACACAAATCACGATTTTTTCGTAACACTGCTGCATGAAATAATTCACCCTGTCTATTTTCCTTGGTAGGAAACACGAACCTGCACGGAAATTTACCAGGACCGGCCAGTCCAAACTCTCAAACGAATATGCGCATGACAATGTTAACAAGCTCTGCAGCTAGCTAGAAATCACAGAACCTTTTTGTTGTGTGAAACTTTCTGTTGCTCATATACAAATAAATACTACCAACAACCTAACTTAGTCTCACCCATCTAATTTGACCTTCTTTTGATAGTGGCAATGCACACATATTGCGTCGTCGATCATGCTAGTTTCTTATAAATATTAGTAATAGATGATTATGCATATCCAGAGAGAGTGGACTCCATCAATATTGGGAAACCCAATTAATGAAGGCTTATCCTCAATTGAGAATGAAAGAGAAAGCTAAAAGAATTCACTCTGCTTTATTAGGGTATTTTCATGGGCCCGATGCAACGGTCCATTTTGATCTAAACGGATAGGATGACTCCAAACAACGTGAACCAAACAGGCCGATCTATTCCAATGCATGTGTGCGAACCCGCCGCGTGCGGGTTCTCTCGCGTCTCGCCCCTAGCCCGCCTGAAAGCGTTCACATGGCCGTTTTGTCTTCTAGCGGGCAACGCTGGTCTTCCGTGCCACCATCAACGGGCCGCTCCGCCCTATGCGACAACATCGGCCACATCCACTTCCTTGTTAAGGCACGCGGTCGTGCCCGCCAGTCCACAAAGACCATCGCCATTGCCAGAACGAGAAAGTCCTGTCTCTTAGACCACCGGCAACTCCCCTCAGCAAGGCCATGGGAAAGTCATGGCCGTTTAGGAAGTTGAAGAATGACCATGAGCTCGGTTGCCGCGACCTAAGCCGAAGCACAACCGCCAATACATCACCGTGAACGTCGTGTGGTCATTGTACCACATGAGGACGCCAATAGGGTGGGACGGCGTCCGGCCACTTCCCCACCGGCTGATTGCTTAGCTTGCGCTAGGTGTCGGTGTTGCCGGTTCCACCGGATGGACGTGATCAACGCGAGGAGATACGACGTTGTCGGGCGCTGCCGGCGGATCTGCTCACCGACCCTGCATACAACATCACCTCGTACGCGTGGGACACCTACAACCGATGGGAATGGGATTCGTGACGCCCGAGCGGGCTTCCTGGGCGACGAAACCTTCTACTACAACGCAGAGGTTCATGACCAATAAGAGGCCTTTGACAAGGACGAGCCGATCGTGGGCAGTGACAACATCCCAGGCGAGGAGCCGAGGGACAACACCATTGATTATGTTAGCCTCCTCGCGTGGGAGCGCGAGCAGCTAGCTGCTGTAAAGGAGGACGAACTCCCCCTCTATAGCTGGACTACGACGAGGCTGTCCGACTGGCCATCGCTTCCTCGGAGCTCGAGGACCTAGCCATCTGGTAGGGCCTCGCCGTGCAGTTGCAGGAACTCCCCCTCTATAGCTGGACTACGACGAGGCTGTCCGACTGGCCATCGCTTCCCCGGAGCTCGAGGACCTAGCCATCTGGTAGGGCCTCGCCGTGCAGTTGAAGGCGCTCGCATAGGGGCACCCTTCCATGCCGCCGAGGACTCCACAACGTCGGCTGCTGCTACACTATCCCCTCCAGCGTTGCCATGGAACAAGTGGCACGCACCAACGCCAGCCCATCCAGCGTGGCCCGCACCTATCCAGCGTGGCCCGCGCCTGCACCGGCCCTTCCAGCGACTACAACCTCAGCTCCGGCACCGATGGTCACGTGGCCTTATCCATGGCTAGCTAGCGCCGGAGTTGGTCGACATCACCAATGATAACAAGGACTAGGTGGCGCCCCCGCGAAAACCTAGATCAGACTAGGGTTTTTATCTAGTTATTTTTTTATGTCCATTTTTTTGTTCTATGTAAATTAAGTCTGCAATACATAAAATTTTATCTAAAGAAATGTGTCTTGCCACTGAGTTTGCTCCCTGACCTAAACAGATAAAGGGGAACACATACGCATTTCTATGCATGGGTCCAACCGAAACGAACTAAAACGGATAAATTTTGTGTCCGTGTCCCTTAACGAACTAACCACAGCATACACATCGTCCACACTGTTAGAAAAAGCTAACTACGTTCGGTCCCAGTTAAAATAGACATACTCGTTGCCGGTTACACTTGATGCAAGTGACCCGTTAAACAAGTCACGAGTAGCACTGCTGAATGGAATAAGTCACCCTGACCCAGTGTCTATTTTTCTTGGTAGGAAACACGTATCTGCAAAGAAATTTACCAGGACGAACCAGTCCAAACTCTGATCTTACCGTCTTGATTGATGGGAAGCCTCTTTCTGAAACGAATATGTGCATGTATCTGCAAATATATAATCATGACAATATTAGAGTCTGAAATTTCAGATTATTAACAAGCTATGCAGCTAGCTCGAAATCACTGAATAGGAAGAGTTGCAAATCGCAGCTCATCATGGCTTTCAATACCTTAGCAGCAGCTGCTGCAGTCGTGTTCGTCATAGCACTCCAGCCGGCGTTCGACCTCGCCGGCAGCGTTGGAGCGTTGGTGCCGCTGGAAAACTGCACTCGGGAATGCGGGGGAGTGGAGATCCCTTACCCGTTTGGCATCGACATCGAGGATGGGTGCCAAATCGCCGAGAACCAGACCCGTCAAGGGTTCAAGCTTGCCTGCCGAGACAAGGGGATCCGTGGCAAGAGGCTATACACATCAACCAGGAGGTGCTGGACATCTCGCTGCAGCATGGCCAGGTCCGGTGGCTGAATAACATCTCCTCTTACTGCTACAATGCCACCACCGGGCTTATGGACACCAAGAGCCCGCCGTCGAACATGGACCTGCAAGGTGCCATCTTCAGGCTCTCCGACACCGTCAACAAGTTCACTGTGATCGGGTGCAAGACGCTGGCGTACATCGGCGAGTGCTACACGGCCCTGGTTGAGGCGTCCAACTTCACCTTCTCGGCGAGCTACCTTACTTCATCAGCGCTCATGCGAATCAGCCCGCACCAAGCTGAGCTCGTACGCTTGCGTTAGCGACAACAGCGTGTGCGTTGACTCGCCCATTGGACAGGGCTACATCTGCAACTGCTCGAAAGGATACCAAGGAAATCCGTACCTTCAATACGGATGCAAAGGTAACTTAAGTCTACTGATCACTCCTACTGTACATCCAAGGTTCCAATATTAATGCATCTCTTTCTCTTGGTCCATCCAACAAGTACCAGCTACCTAATGCTACCAAGTTTTGCAGGACAGATTCTAAAAACGAGTTAAGCAAGTGCAACTTGAATCTCGATAGGTATATTTAAAAAGTGGTTGTAAAATTTTGTCAGAAAATGTAAATTTGACATAACTTTTAACTTTTTTTGACCAAATGGCAACATCATTAAAATTATACAACTAGCATTCCACTAAGAAAATTTTGTACTCCGGTGTGAACAATTAAATGTACATCACCCAGTTAGTCTTTACAAGTAAAAAATTCCACTAAGACAACTTTTCCCTCAACTCTAGCTTGTAGAGAGAACTATTAAACTGATGTACCCAAACAAAAATTTCTAGTTACACTAGTAAAACTGGACTTGAAGGCATCCTTACTCTCACCCAATCTGCCAAATGATATTTCTCATCTTCTCATTTCTTTACTCTTATAGTCTTATTAAGATCTGAGTTTGGGGCGGGAATACTTCTTAAGTTGCCAGGAAATTAGTTCCCGCAATTATTATATATTTTATGTAGTAGACCTCATATGGATCCTTAACTTTTGGTTAATTGTTTAGATTAATGTATATTTTCAGATAATCTTTTATTTTGCATAAACTTAAGAGCTATTTGGACACAAGGCTTTAAAAAACTCAAGCAATGCAGAAAACATAGTACCGACAGCACGTGCATCAGTCAAGTCCTTACTAACCTTGTCAAAAGCATACATATTCTCTTAGGGAAATAATGTTGGTTGTTTAAACTTTGAACATTTTTGTTGTCGCGCCTTACCAAGTTGTGCTTCACATCCAGATGTTGACGAGTGTCTTGATAAAAGAAATTGTGATGGGGCATGCCACAATACCATCGGAGACTTCATTTGTTGTCCTCAGAGAACAAAATATGATCCAAGCAGAATGCAGTGCATCTCAACCAAACATCGAAATATCATCATAGGTACTACCTTACACTTACTCTATGGTTTATAAAAACAACAAAACCTAATGTGCCATATGTTTGTACATAGGTGTTACGATTGGACTGGGTGTTGGCTTGGGAATGCTGCTTGTTGGTTTGTGTGGGATATTCCTCTTCTACAAATGGAAAAGGCATATCAAAAAACAACAAGGAAAGATGTATTTCCGGAAAAACCATGGCCTTCTACTGGAACAACTCATATTATCGGATGAAAATGCAAGTGACAAGACAATGATTTTCTCCTTAGAAGAGTTGGAGAAGGCAACAAACAACTTTGATGAAACTCGTATTGTAGGACGTGGAGGACACGGAATGGTATACAAAGGCATCTTATCTGACCAACGCGTGGTGGCTATAAAAAAGTCAAAACTTGTTGAGGAAGCTGAGATCAATCAGTTTATTAATGAGGTTGTCATTCTCTCCCAAATAAATCATCGAAATATTGTGAAGCTCTTTGGATGCTGTCTTGAAACAGAGGTGCCCCTCTTAGTGTCTGATTTTATCCCTAATGGCTCTTTATTTGACGTTCTGCATGGTGAGTCGGTTACTAGGCTGTCTTTATCTTGGGACGATTGTTTGAGGATCGCCCTAGAAGCTGCTGGAGCTCTATGTTATGTACATACATCTGCTTCCATATCAGTTTTTCATCGCGATGTGAAGTCATCTAATATATTGTTAGATGGGAATTACACTGCTAAAGTTTCAGATTTTGGCGCTTCAAGAACAGTTCCTATTCACCAAACCCATGTGACAACAAATATACAAGGAACATTTGGATACTTGGATCCAGAATATTATCATACTCGGCAATTAAATGAGAAAAGTGATGTGTATAGTTTTGGTGTGGTGCTCGTAGAGTTGCTTACAAGAAAGGAGCCTGTTTTCTTAAGCGATGCAGGTGGACAATACTATCAGAACTTGTCCATTTACTTCATTTCAGAGATCAAAGTGAGACCAGTAAGAGAGGTGGTGGCTACTCAAGTTCTTGAAGAAGCAAATGAGGATGAAATCAATACCGTTGCCTCTCTTGCCGAGATGTGTTTGCGTCTCCAGGGAGAAGAAAGGCCTACTATGAAGCAAGTGGAGAGTACATTACAATATCTGCGAAATAAAAGGTTGACCTCTTGTAAAATTATTGAAGAAAACGATGAAGAAACCCAACCATTTTTCACTAGTTATCGACCTCTTGACATTCACATGGCCGACAAGGGTCATTCAGAGTCATCTAGTACTTTCTTCAGTCTGGAGTGACAGTTTGTGTCCTCTGCTACTCCAGTTCCCAAATATTTCTCGGTTCCTAGATATAACTTTGTAATTTTTCTTGTTGTAACTATAGAGTTTTAACTTGTTTGTCAGTAGCAGACTTGCTGAACAGTTCACTATATGTTGAGACGGGAGTAGAAGAATTGTTCCATGTACTCCAGTGAAGAGTTTATGATTGTTTCCCTGGTTTTTCTATCATGGTATATTTTTCTCCACACCACTTCAATGCTCTCACACCGTATCCTAAAAGTGATTTCGCATAGGAACAAGTTTGCAACCTTATTTCTCATCCAAACATCTTAGTGGAAAGCAATAGATACAAAGTGAGTATATGCACAAATATGACAACTTGGATGGCATGACAAAGTCAAACAGCTGATGTTCTAACCAAAATTGTAGTGCATCTCCGGATTAAGGGAGCAGGTGTGAGTTCTCCACACCACAAGGACACCACACCAAACTTAACGGTAGTAATAATGAGAAATAGCAACAACAGGCTTGAATTGCCAGTTCAATGACTAAAAAAATCATAACTGCTAGCAGTCTGCGACCTTGGTGCAAGTTGACATCATCGTCCTTTAATCAAACAAAAGGATTCTGAAAAAACAGCCCAACACCAAAGGAATTTGCAACATGCAGATGATGACGATAGGAACTGAACAGTCAGCAGTTCAGTGGCACAACAACTAGCAGATATTCTGGATAAAACGGATAACCACCAGTTTCACATATGGAGACCCCTAAACTAACCAGCTCCACGATGTGCGTAATAGATCATATGGCCACAGTACTTCAAGACAAGATAGAGTGGATAGGCATAACTAACAGAAGCAACAAATAGCGATGATCACACATCATTCATAAGATACTTGCAGGCACATATCCACTACATTAACAGATAGCTAGACTCAATAAAGACCTACAGTGACTCTGTTGACAGAAGTACTCAGCACAAGTCTGCTGACCGTACTTGCTTCGCCTGCAAAGCTTTTGCATGTTACCTAAGGGGAACTTCTGCGGGGGCGACGACTCTTCTCCCACACATCTGCTAATGGAGAAGGAGAAAACAACTTCATAGTCTCATAGTCATGGGTTTTCATCACAGCATCGACTCTCTCCGAAGGAACCAAAAAATCGACGCAAGCTTCTTTGAGTTTCCAGCAGTTATGTTGATCAGCTAGACGCAGTATAACAGCCACATTCTTGACATCAAGGCTCATACACAAGATGCATTCACACATGAGCTTCAGCCTCTCTAGACCATACTGAACTGCAGCTACAAGTAGATGCTGGACCACTGCATCTTTTTCATCTCTGTCAAGATCATCCATTGTAGGCAAGGAATCGGTGTAAACAAAATGGAGCAGAGCCTCGAAAACCGCCGGTTCCATGCGATCGACAGTTACATGCTGCATCTTGTTCTCCTTCATGTGTTCACTGAGCTGCTCTTTGAAAACCGGCGACCGGGCAGAAAGCACTGCCCTGTGGGCAGGAAACGTTTCTCCTCGAACCTTGAAGGTCACATCTGCCCTGGACGCATCCTTGAGCATCTTGCCAAAATGCTCTAGTGCATTTGGGGGAGGGATTTCAATTTGATAGAATGCTTTGTTTCCAGACACCCTAAGTTCATTCACCACAGTAACGACACATTCGATAACAAGGCAGTTATCTTTAAGATACACCGAATCTTTCAAAGCACGCTTGCTAATAAACTTTTCCCGCCCCCAGGTAGCCTCTTCAAAGCTGCTAGACCTGAACTGGTTCGGCACCTCATTCTCCGCACATATCGTGCACGCCTCTCCAGTGACCTGGTTGATCAGTCTCAGGTCCACGAGCGCCGAAGCCTCTGCATACTTGCTCATCAACTCCAGGTAAACCGATATGTATTCCTCACCATCAACACCATCGCCGTCTGGGCAGTACACGATAACCCAGTCGAATCCCCCCACACTGAAGGCTCCAGAGCGGATGTAGTCATTGTCACCAACATTCCCGTAGCTGAACTGGCAGATCTGGAACCGGTGTGTGCCTTGCACCGTCTGGGTTGTGCATGAAGATTCTGTGGTTGATGTCATTGCTCTTTGCTTGGGGTGCGTTGTGGTGACCGTCCCTGCAACACTTGCACAGGTACTATCTGAGTTAGCACATGTACAGGAAATCAGTCACACATTCATCTCTCGGATGGAATGGATCCATACAAACAAGAGAATACAGATCCCATTAATCATGAAAGGACCAAAAGGACCCAAATCTGGCCGAGTAACCGAACAAACCCCAAATTCATATTCTAACTGGAATCAATAAAGGACATGTATTTGACCCAGTCGTTCACGATTCTGCAAGATAGCTCGGTGGAATTCGGATTGAAGCAACATAGGCACATCACAATACACCAGTCTACCTTCTTCTTTCATTCCTAGGGCGAGGGTCAGATAGCAGCGATAAACGACGAATGTACTAGGTGGCGAGAGCAGACATACCTCTGGGGGCGCCCTCGTTCCGTCCGTCTCTCCCGGAGCGTCAGGTTTCGCCGGCGGATTAGGCGAAGCGAGAGTGCGTTCTTCGGCTGAATCTCTGGCCGGGGGTTAGGGTTTCGGAGAAGTGAAGAAGAAGAGGCGGCCGGTGCGGGGACTGGGGAGAATGGTTGGGTGCTTCCCTCGCCCCAGTTCTTTTTTTGGGCTGTATTTGCATTTTACATATTGGTCTCTACTTTAAAATAGGGATGTAAATGGATAGGATAATTTTCTCGTCGAAATTGGTCCAGAAACCAATAGGTTATTTTTGTGAAAATCGCCATCATTTTAAGGTATCCATATTTGATTTGAAAAATCCTGACGGATAAGAATATCTGATTCCGAAGTAGTGCTCCGAATACGGCATAAGATATGGTATAGCAAATAACATGCGGATATGAATTATTCGAAATTTAATTAGGATAACTTGAAGGTTTTAAATTAGATAATTCGATTTTTTTAGTCCGATGCCAAGGCAAAGCCAATCTCACAAGGTTAGTAGCTATTGAGTTACCAAATTCATTTGGCGAGGATGTTTAGCTCTAAATTTCTATCAATGCCTGAGTTTTAACGTATTGCATCTTTTTTCTTAACTACACAAGACTGAAAGTTTAAATCCATCTCAAGATTTGCAAGAACTATAACTATCTACCGATGTGAGCATATATCTGACTATTTTTTTTCGATTCGAGTTCGTTCCATTTCCGATTCGAATCCTCTGTCCGGTATATCCGCATTCGAATCCAAAACCGATCAAAATTCGCTCTGATCCGAATCGAAGAAAAATATAAGGTAAGTAAATAATATGGTAAGACACCGGAGGAGCCAAATTTTTATTCAGCTAAATACTCGTCTAAAATGAGCGAATCAACATAGTGAAACACGTATAAAATAAATACATGTACTTTTATATAAATATTTTAGACCGGAGAGTAGTTTATTTATTTTCCCAAATTAAATAGGAATACTGTATATGATAGTGGGTAATCTATTGTTGACCCGCAGTATCTGATTGGGTTATTTTTATTTTTATCCGGGACGGGAATGCCATTTTACCATTCTCGCTCTATAGCGAAGAACAGAAGGACCAGAACAGCCGCCGCACCTCTCCCCTTTCACCTTCGTCCGCTCCACATCTCTCAAAACCCTAACCCCTCCTACGAAACACTCTGTAGCTTCGCCTCTCCGCCGCCGGCAACGCTGAAGGTAAGGAGGCTATGCGCAGCTCGACGGCGCTTCCGAGCCCATCCCCCTAGTTAATTTCCCCTGCTGCCAGCCCAATCCAGGTAGCATTGCTTGAAATAATAACAAGAAAGAACAACATAGGCTACGAGTTGCTTGTCCTGGTTGCTTCAATCCGAAATCCACCATCTTGTGTTTGATCTATTGGGACTATTGGATCAGATGCGTGCCCTTTCTTGGTTCCACTTAGAACAGGAATTGGGGTTTGTTGGGTGATTGGATGAAATGCGAGTTCTTTCTTTGATTCCATCTAGAGCTCTGAATCGGGCATTGCATTTTTTCTTTATTTGTATGGAACCTTTTGAGTTCGGTTCAAGTAGTGGAATGTGCAATTGACTCTTGTAGATAGATATATTGACATACATGATGTGCAAATGTTGCAGAGAGTGATGGCGTCGACCACCATATCGTCCTGCACAACGCAGATGGTGCGAGGCGCACACCGATTCAAGATCTGCCAGTACAGCTACGGGAATGTTGGTACGGACGTTAACGCCGATGGTTTCATCCGTTCCAGCACCTTCAGGGTTGGGGGATTCGACTGGGCTATCTTGTACTACCCGCATGGTTACGGGGATGACAGCGAGGGGTTCATATCGGTTTTCGTTGAGTTTATGAGCAAGTATGATGGGGCGACGGCGCTCGTTGACCTGAGGCTGATCAATCAAGTCACCGGAGAGCCCAAATCGTGGTGTTCATTCTTCAGAGAGGATGAGGATCCGATTCGGTTCAAGTCTGGCAGCTTTGAAGAGGCTACATGGGGAAAAGAGAGGTTTATAAGAAGGGAGGCGTTGGAGGATTCAGTGTACGTCCGAGATAACTGCCTTGTGATTGAATGCGTCATCACTGTTTTAGGCGAATTAAGGGTGTCTGAAACCAAAGCCTTGTGTGAAGTTCATGTGCCTCCGCCTAACGCGCTACAGCATTTTGGGAAGATGTTGGAGGACACGTCTACAACAGATGTGACCTTCAAAGTTGAACAAGAAACATTTGCTGCACACAGGGCAGTGCTTGCCGCACGGTCATCGGTCTTCCAAAAGCAGCTCAGTGAACCCATGAAGAAGAAGACGAGCCACATAACCATCAATCGCATGGAACCGAAAGTGTTCAAGGCTCTGCTCCATTTCATTTACACTGATTCCTTGCCTAAGATGGATGATCTCGATAGAGATGAAAATAATGCTGTGCTCCAGAGTCTACTTGCAGCTGCGGATCAGTATGATTTAGAGAGGTTGAAGCTTATGTGTGCACGGATTTTGTGCACGGACCTTGATGTGGAGAATGTGGCTGGTGTGCTGTGGCTGGCTGATAAGTACAACTGCCAGAAGCTTAAAGAAGCTTGCGTCGATTTTATGGATTCTTCCAACAGAATCGATGTTGTGGTGGCAAGCCAAGGGTACCAGCTTTTGAAAAGAAGTTCTCCTTGTCCATTAACAGATGCTTGGGAGAAGAGGAGCCGTGCTCGCATAAGCTTTCGTTAGAGGAACAAGTAAAAGCTACAATGCTACATGCTGAATTCTTTTGCCAACAAAAGGACTAGTTCCACCAAAAAAAAATGTAATGTGCTTTTCTAGATCCTATGCTCTGAGAAATCATCTAAGCAATCTGCACTGGTAACTCTTTAGTTTATTGCTAGAAACTGTTAATGCCATGTTGGCCATGCATTTGTAGCTGTGAAATGTTGGTCTTAGATGCATTCCTGGGTCAAGTTATCTGTCGATTTAGCGAATATGCTCTAGCAAGTAGTGTTCTGAATGATGTGCAATCATTTATGTTAATTCACTACCTGTTTTGGTTTGGTCCATCTACTTGCACTTTGTCAACTGCTTTGGTCCTTTGCTGCGATTTGCAACAAGCGAATTAGTTTACCACAGTTGATCTCTCCATGTAGAAAAGTATGATTATGCTTGTCGTTCAGTACATCTGCTGCTATAGGACTGCTGACAGTTCAATGCTTATTGCCATCTTTACATGTATATATCCTTCGGTGTTGTGCTGTTTTTAGTGGCAATATGTTGTATGATAAAAAGGATAGATACTCTCTGAGCTGATTATTTGAAGGGTCAGATGGATGAAATAGTGTACCACTTAACTCACAGGTGCTAGCAGTTCGGAAGTCATCTAACTATGAAGTAGAGTAGGTTGCTTCTACTATTGGCTAAGTTGTCTGTTGCCACTTTGCTCTTCGACAGATCCATTAAATTGACCAATATGTTGTCACCAATATGTTATCTTTGTGTCTAAGCTGTCATTAACTCGATTGACCATCACTGCCTAATATGACCTGAATGAGCATTATAAGGCGATAATTGGTTTCCCGTTTCCTTATCCTCCTTGCATTTTCTGTCAGAATCTTTATTGTTTCATTTTCATTATTTCTATAAGTTATGCAAACATTCTGGTGTAGTACGCATGAAAGTAATGAGACATTTGAAAAAAAATCCTTTCCATCATCAACCATTTGGACCTATTTTATTTGGGCTTTCTCTGTTGACCTTTTCATTTATTTCTTCTCTTCCTTTGACCTGTTGATCCTGGCCAGTTGCTTGGATTTTTGTTGACTCTGACAATTCACCATTTGGATGCCTCCTAGGATTTGGTGGGACTTGTATTGTTTTCAGCTTGGTACAACAGGAGCTCCGATTTCTGCAGTTGCATCCCAGTAAGAGCTGGGCCTAAGTTTCTGATGCATCAGCATCAGTGTCTTTTTTTTTAGAGAGAAGAGAGAAGCATTAGTGTCTTTAGTTGATTGACCAGTCCTTTATATCCATTGAGTATTTTCAAGCAATAATTGTTTCCCTGTATCCTTTCGTGTTTGCATTCTCTGTTCTTGACCGTTCATGTCTGAAACTTAGAATCTCTATTGTGCCATTTTCATTCTTTCCAGAAGTTTTGCAAAAGATCTGGTGTACAACGTGTCAGAAGTAATGGGACATAATGGAAATTTGTTTCAACATCAATCATTTGAACAAATTTCCTTTGGGCTTTCTCTGTTGACTTCTTTTAAAAATAATTCTTCTTCCTCTGACTTGTCGATCATGGCCAGTGCGCTTGACCCTGACAACTCACCATATGGATTTCCAGTAGGATTAGGTGGGACTTATATGATTTTCTGCTTGGTATAACAGGAGCTGCCATTTCTATGGTTGCATCCTAGAAAGTTTGTGATGCATTAGGGTTCTGTAGCTGCTGACTGAAATGCTGAAATGTTGAAACGGTCAAAGGGTTCCCATACGCATATGACAATGCAGCTGATGACACTAGTTGACTTCCTCGAAGCAAAAAATGAGGAAGAAAAAAGTAAATATTGACCAAAACAAAACAAGAGACCCATTCCTCGAGTGAGCTGAGTATTTCAATGATTTTATTTTTGTGGGTTTAGATTTGAGAGTCATAATGGCACAGTTAGCCACCCACCACCTACTACTTAGTAATGGGTCAGAGTCATTCATAGATTGCTTAGTCATCATCATGAAAAAAAAAATGAATTTCTTGCTGGCTGCCTCTGTCCTCTCCGGTTCAGCTCAGCTCAGGTCACCTCAGCTGCCTGCCTACGACTCCCGCCTCTCCCTTCCCTCCTAACAAATTATACAAGTCGTCGCCGTCGTCGCCGTCGCCGTCCAATTCCTTCTCCCCGTGCCGTGGCTCCTCCCCTCCCTCCGCCTTCTCATTCATCAATAACTCCTCCCGAAAGCCGCCTTGCATCCGTGCTGCACGCTGCCGGCGCAGCCGCGCAGATCCAGCTCCGGTTTCCTCTCTTCCCTGCAGGTTTGTTCTTTTATCCGATTCGATCCCCTACGCTACCTCCAATCATGTCTGTTGATTCCGCTGGAGATCAATTGCTTTGTTTGCTTGCCCCCATTGAAGAAGCTACGGGTTTTAGGCTTGATTAGCTTCCTTGAGGTATCCACGACCAATTCTTGCTTGTCCCCATTGAATTTGAAGCTAGGTTCTACACAGTACGAGTTTTCGGACCTTCTTTGACTACCAACTCTAATGCTTCAATCAACCCTTGCGTTGCTTTGTCTACGAAACTTGCTCCATGATTGCATTTTAAGCTAACCATGCCATGCTGCATAGCGCTTAATTTTTCTGTGCGTAGGACTCTATGTTACATCATCATTTCATTTCATTCCACTTCATTCTTGGATCAATGACTGCTATGGACAGTACCTAAATTCAGATAAAGAAGTGAACACCTATCCCTAACTTTGCTAAAAGAAAACAGCTATGCTTAGCTCATTGGTGCCAGCCAACTACCTCTGTGATTTTTAATCCTGTTAATTTGTGTTTCACAATCCCCATCTTTTTTTTCCAACTTATATACTAGCTGTGCTCATTATTATCAACTTAAATGCTACTGCTGCTGCTGCTGTATCCATGCCATTGCCGATGTTAGCTCTCTGCAACCATATATAGTTATACCGGAATTGGTCATGTAATTTACATGCCTGGGTTGTCCAGATTCTGAATTTCTGTGGTATTTGCACAACCAGAAGATGGCCCATAATTCTGATGGCGACCTGGAGGAGCACTCGACCGAGCTCTACCAGGAGGCCGCGTTCGAGGCCTTCATGTGCCCTCTCACCAAGCAGGTCATGCAGGACCCCGTGACCATCGAGACGGGCCAGACCTTCGAGCGTGAGGCCATCCTCAAGTGGTTCAGGGAGTGCAGGGACAACGGGAGGAAGCCCACCTGCCCTCTCACGCAGAGGGAGCTCCGCAGCACCGACATCACCCCCAGCATCGCCTTGCGCAATGTCATCGATGAGTGGAGGTCCCGGAACGATGAGAAGGAGCTCGAGAAGGCGTGTACCGCCCTCTGCGTGCACCCCGAGTCCGGGGAGGAAGACACACTCCACGCGCTGGCGTACATCTCGCAGATATGCCAGAGGAGCAGCGCCAAGAAGAACCTAGTGCGCAACCAGGGCATCATACCGGCACTTGCCAATATGCTGAAGAGCAGCAGCAGGAGGGTTCGGCTCAAGTCCCTGCAGGTCCTTCGCGCCGTTGTCGAGGACAATGATCAAAACAAGGTTTTTCTGCCCCTCTCTGGATGGATGGATGGTTCGATAGAGTTTCCACATTGATCCAGTCTATATATGCTGTTTAAGTAACTATATATTTTGGTTTTTGCAGGAAGAGCTGGGGAAAGGTGACACCGTGCGCACCATCATAAAGTTCTTGTCGAATGAGCATATCCAGGAGAGGGAACTAGCAGTTTCCCTATTGTATGAGCTCTCAGAGTACGAGCCCGTGTGCGAAAGGATTGGTGCCGTCTATGGGGCTATACTCCTGCTGGTTGGTATGGGGAGTAGCAAGTCAGAGAATATGATGGCAGTGGACAAAGCAGAGAAGACGCTTAAGAATTTGGAGAAGTATGACACTAACATCAAGCAAATGGCTGAAAATGGCAGGCTGCAACCTCTCCTAACCAAGCTGCTTGAAGGTAAAATTTTGCCAGCCTGCATTATCTTTATTTTGCTTCATCTCTGCTATAGTTCTGCTATTTCTCAAACTTTCTGATACTATGCTCCTTTGTTTTAAACTAGACGTTTTGTATTTTTCCAGAAGGAAATTTTGAAATAACATGGTCCATTTCTGATACTATACAGTTTTTTAAATGTAGGCGGGCCTGAGGTGCAGGTTACCATGGCTGAGTACCTTGGGGAGCTTGCATTGGCTAATGACGTGAAGGTGGTGGTGGCAGAGCAGGTTGGGGCGTTGCTGGTGAGCATCATCAAGACAGGTGGCCTGCCGGCGAGGGAGGCGACTTTGAAAGCACTGAGGGAGATGTCATCCAATGAGTCAAGCGCCAAGATACTGTTGCAGGCCGGCATCCTTCCTCCCCTCGTCAAGGACCTCTTCTCCGTTGGTGCCAGCAGCCATTTTCCGATGAGGCTCAAGGAGGTCTCCGCCACCATCCTCGCCAACCTCGTTGCCTCTGGCGCTAGCTTCCGCTCCATCCCCCTTGACGATGCCGGCAGACAGACACTCCTGTCCGAGGACGTGGTGCACAGTTTGCTTCATCTCATCAGCAACACTGGCCCCGCCGTGGAGTGCAAACTCCTCAACGTCCTCGTCGGCCTCACCAGCTCCCCGGACACAACCCCGGATGTCGTCTCAGCGATCAAGAGCTCCGGCGCGACCATCAGCCTGATCCAGTTCCTGGAGGCTGCACATAAGGAGATCCGCGTGGAGTCCCTCAAGCTTCTGCGCAACGTGTCGCCGTACATGGGCGCCGAGCTCGGGGACGCCCTCGGCGGTCACCTGAGCAGCTTGCTCCGGGTGATCTCCGATGGCGGAGGCGGCGGCGTGACGGAGGAGCAAGCGGCCGCCGTGGGTCTGCTGGGCGACCTTCCGGAGAGAGACTCAAAACTAACCCGGCAGCTGTTTGAGCTGGGAGCGTTTGGGATGCTGAGCACCAAGCTGGCGGAGCTTCGGCGGGGCGCCATCCGTGGGAACCGGTACACGACGCCTCTGACGGATGGCATGGTGAAGGTGATGTACAGACTGACGTGTGCGCTGCAGGAGGCACCGGAGTACGTGGAGTTTGCCAGGGAGGCTGCGCTGGCGCCGCTCTTTGTGGAGCTTCTGCAGGTGAACGGGCAGGACACGGTGCAGCTCTACTCGGCGATGGCACTGGAGAAGCTGTCCCTCGAGACAAGGAACCTCACGACCATCCCAGAGCCACCGCCGCCGGCAGCTTCTGGCTTCTTGTCGTGCGCATGTTTGTTCGGGGGCACATCGTCGACAGCGGCGGCAACTGCAGCTCGACAGGCTGGGGTTTGCCGAGTGCACGGCGGATTCTGCTCGCTCCGGGAGTCCTTCTGCCTGGCTGAGGGCGGGGCTGGAGGGAAGGCGGTGGAGCGGCTGGTGGCATGCCTTGATCACCTGAACCCAGATGTGGTGGAGGCTGCGCTGGCGGCGCTGTCGACGCTGGTGGGAGACGGGGTGGACGCAGCGGAGGGGGTGGTGGTGCTCGGGGAGGCAGAGGGGCTGCGGCCGGTGGTGGATATCCTGGTGGAGAACCGGACGGAAGCGCTGCGGCGGCGGGCGGTGTGGGTGGTGGAGCGAATCCTGCGGGTGGAGGACATTGCGAAGGAGGTGGCGGTAGACCAGACGGTGGCATCGGCGCTGGTGGAGGCGTACCGCAACGGCGACCCGCGCACCCGGCACACCGCCGAGCGCGCACTCCGTCACCTTGACAGGATTCCCAACTTCTCCAGCGCATTCCACGCTCAAGCAAGACCTCGTCCTTGAAAATCCGTCATCCTCCATTCGACTTCTTGTTGTCATTCTTTTCTGTTCAAAAGGGGACGTTGCGTGTGTAGTGATGTATATTCAGTTTCATTTTGTTGGTTTATTCACTAGTAGTTTGATTTTATGTATGTAATTGATCTAAAATTTTAGCATGATTTTGTGTATGCAATTGGTTAGTGGGCTTGCAATCAGTTGTCACATTTGGAAAAGATGACCTCAACACCGAAAACAGCATCTTCTTGTAACTGTGAAAGTTGCAGCAGCTTTGCTGAGATATATATGTGAAGAAAAAGTCTAGAATTCGACTACACTGGAATTCGACTACAAAACACCTATCCCGAGCACATGCACGGAGGGAAACGTAGTCAGCCAAGTGAAATCCAATCATCCATGGATGACCAGGCAAGTGAAATCCAATCATCCATGGATGACATGCAGCGCCACCGCCAGCGCAGTCTCGCCATGGCGGCGTGACGCGCGAACTTCCCGCAAGACATCGTCGACGAAAATATGTTCTTCGTGTAGTAGCGGGCGGAACGCAACGCTGCGAAGGAAGCGAAGCGAGCGCGCAAGCCGTTGATCCTTTTGCAGATGAAAGGCCCTACCGCCATCGACGATAGTGATCCCGGCGGACGGATCTGCTTTCATCCACCGCGTCCAGTTTATTGGGCACGAACTGCTAGATTACTTTATCCTATTTTAGTTTTTTGCGCTAGTTATCGTATTTGCAATATATTCGCTTTTTTATCTATTTTAGTTGCTATGTTTAATCTATGCTTATCGATATTTGTACCGAGAATAGTGTTTGTGGTGCTGTATTTTAACGCCCTTGGTGAAGCACTCCTTTCCGCGCACCGGTGAAGCGATCCCCTCCCGCGCGTAAAACTGCCAAAACAGACGATGTAAATAAGTTTTAGCGCGCGGTTGTTTCAGACCCATGTTTGAGATGTTCTTAGAGGAGAGGCCAGTTCTTACCAAGGAGAAGAAGGCGGAGGCGTGGGAGAAGAAAGCTATGGCTAAGCTTTTGGCCGACAAGAACAAGCTGATGATGATGAATCTGACTATCATGGATACCATTACAAGAGAGTGGTGGGAGGGTGCTAGGAAGGCCATCTTGGAATGAAGGAGGGAAGATTTAAGTGGATGTGGTGGTTAGCTTGGCGACGGTCTTGCTTGATCTCCCTTCTACGGCTTGGAGTGAAGCAAAAGGTCTCATCGGCCCCCTCGCAGATCTCCCTCCCCACCACCCAGTGGAGGAGGTGGAGGCGGAGGCTGGAGATCCCGTTCCCGCTCAAAATCTCCCGCCCGTAACGGTTCGCGCGATGCACGGGAACGTCTCAACGAGTACAAGGTTGAATACATCGGCCCAAAGTGCTTTGGCAGGATGATCCGAGAGGAGCCAAAGCCAAAAGGCTTGAACCTCAAGCTACCCGGAAACCTGAAGCATTATGATGGCAGTGAAAGGCCCAATACCTGGATCGATGACTACTTCAACGTAGTCAGCTTTGCCGGAGGGACCCCCAATGTGGCCTGCCGCATGCTCCAGTTGTACCTTGTTGGTCCATCCCGTACTTGGCTCAGCGACCTTGAGGAAAACTCCATCTTTTGCTGGTTTGACCTGAACATCGCCTTCGAGAAACACTTCAAGGGAACCTACAAAAGACCCTCCACAGCCAGCGGCCTATATGCATGTATTCAGAAGAAGAACGAAACCTCCCGAGCCTTCCTCTCTCGGTGGTTAGCAACAAGAAACGAGTGTGACAACGTGGATAACCGCATAACAATGCTAGCTTTCATAGGTGGCTTGCAAAGAGGGGGCTGCTTCAGCACAAGCTAACATGCCTTGTCAATGAGAATAAACTAACGTTGGATGACATGATCAACATTGCCAGCACTCACACCGCCGCTGATGACGACGTTGGTGAAGAACTCTCGGCCACAGCCATACCCCTGCATCAGCAAAAGAAGAACCGTGATGGCAGCAGCAACAAGAACAAGCGGAAGAACCCCTCTGACGACCAAAAGAGCGGCGGATCCAACATGGTAGCCATGACGTTCCAACGCGGAGGTTAAGGAGGCGGAAGAGACCGCGACCGTGGTGGCGGAGCCGGCAGGGGGTAGCAGCGCGCTGACGAGTTCACCGTCACAGGTTCCGCACTCACCAAACCTACGAAGAATACAGAGACATGTCGTGCCTAGCCCATATTGATCCGGCTACTGGCAAGTCCTCTCACACCAATCACAACTGCAAGTGGGTCAACGATCTCAAGACCAACCCGGAAGCAGGATACAAGCGCGCTCGGAAGCACCGCCCACGCAACAAAGGAGGCAAAGGCAAGAACAAGGAGAAGGACGAGGACAGTTCCGAGGCGATGGAAGAGGGTGAAGCTTCGCCGGATCCCAAAGAGGGTTCCACAGCTAACAAATCCAATCCCTTCGTCAAAAGAGTGCGGGTGCATACTACACCTTCCTCGGAACCCCGACGGTCCGGGCCAAAAAAATCAGCCCTCCGGATCCTGAACCCCACGCTTCCGGCCGTGCCACAATACGTCAAGTGGTCGGAAAACCCTTGCACCTTCGATAGGGCAGATCATCCGACTGACATCCCCAAAGAGTGCTATGCTTTGGTTGTGAGTCCCTGCATTCATGGGTATGACTTCTCCAAGTGCCTCATGGACGGCGGAGCCATCCTGAACATCATGTACCTGGAGACTCTGGAGAAGATGAACCTTACCAAGGAGCAGCTCAAGCACAGCACCACGGAGTTCCATGGTGTGGTTCCGGGTAAAAAGGCAAACTCTCTGGGTAGAATCAAACTTCCCGTGGCCTTCGGCGATGTTAATAATTTCCGCGAAGATATGATCACGTTTGAGGTTGTGCCCTTCAAGAGCTCCTACCATGTCATTTTCGGCAGGCCCACCTACCACAAGTTTCACGCAAGGGCGTGTTACATCTACAATAAGCTCAATATTTCGATTCCTAATGGCACAATCACCATTTCTGGAGACTACAAGAAATCTCGAGACTGCGAGGAGGGCGAAGCCGCCTTTGAAGAATCCGTACTGTCTGGAGAGGAGCTGCAAGGCTACAGGGCTGCGATGGATCCGAATGAGATGCATACTAATACGTCTCAAACGTATCCATAATTTCTGATGTTCCATGCTTGTTTTATGACAATACTTACATGTTTTGATCACACTTTATGATGTTTTGATGCATTTTCCGGAACTAACCTATTAACGAGATGCGAAGTGTTCTTTTTGTTGTTTTTGGTTCCGAAAGGCAGTTCGGGCAATATTCGGAATTCGACGAAACGAAGACCAAGCATCGTAATTCACCGAGACGGACCAGGACACCGAAGGGCCCGGAGAGGTGGGGGCACACCACCTGGCGGCGCGACCAAGGGGGGGGCGCCCAGGGTTGGTGAGCCCACCTCTGGCACCCCCTCGCGCCGCCTCTTCGCCTATTTAGTCCCTCGTGACCTAAAAACAAGACACCGATTGACGAAACTCCAGAAAGACTCCAGGCGCCGCCATCGAAACTCCAATTCGGGGACAGAAGTCTCTGTTCATCCTGCCGGACGGAGTTTCCGAGTCATCTCCATCGACACCACCGCCATCTTCATCGCCATCGCTGTCTCCCATGATGAGGAGAGTAGTTCCCCGGGGCTGAGGGCTCTACCGGTAGCTATGTGGTTAATCTCTCTACTCAATACAATGATCTCATGAGCTGCCTTACATGATTGAGATCCATATGATGAGTTTTGTATCGCTATTAGTCTATGTGCTACTCATGTGATGTTATTAAAATAGTCTATTCCTCCTGCATGGTGTAAAGGCGGTGGTGTGCACCGTGTGGTTCTTGTCGTAGGCTATGATCATAATCTCTTGTAGGTTGTGGAGTTAATTATCATTATGATAGTATTGATGTGATCTATTCCTCCTTTCATAGTGTAATGTGGACAGTGTGTATGCTATGTTAGTTCTCGGTTTATTTTGCAATGATCTATTATGCTCTAAGGTTACTTAAATATGAATGCCGAATGTTGTGGCGCTTGTTAACTCCGGCTTGAGGGAGCTCTTGTAGCCCTACACAACGAATGGTGTTTGTCATCCAACAAAAGAGTGTATGTAGCACAAATGAGAGAGAAGTGTTATTTATTATGCGATCAATGTTGAGAGTGTCCACTAGTGAAAGTATGATCCCTAGGCCTTGTTTCCAATACTGCAAACACCACTTATTTACTGTTCTACTGCATGTTTACTCGCTGCCATATTTTATTTCAGATTGCTATTACCACTCATATACATCCATACCACCTGTGTTTTACTATCTCTTCGCCGAACTAGTGCACCTATACATCTGACAAGTGTATTAGGTGTGTTGGGGAAACAAGAGACTTCTTGTATCGTGATTGCAGGTTGCTTGAGAGGGATATCTTTGACCTCTTCCTCCCGAGTTCGATAAACCTTGGGTGATCCACTTAAGGGAAAACTTGCTGTGTTCTACAAACCTCTGCTCTTGGAGGCCCAACACTGTCTGGAAAGAAGCGTGAGTAGACATCAAGCTATTTTGGCGCCGTTGCCGGGGAGGTAAGGTAAAGGTATTCACATCCTCCGACTACTAAGTTATTTCTTAGCATTGTTGCCGGTGTGTGAGTGCTCGAAGCTATCTCCTTTAGATTCTGCAATTTTATCTTTTTGTCTCTTGTTTTTATTTTCACTAGTTAGGCATAATGGAAAACAACAAAAATTTAGTGAGCTTTTTAATCTTTTTCCTAATTTAGAATTGTTTGGTGCGAAAATTAAAAAACCTATGGAACCTTATTTGCATGTTAGTAGCAATGTTATTAGTACGAATGCAATTACGCTAATGCTATGGAAAAGTCTAAGCTTGGGGAGCTAGTTTTTATGATCTTTGTAGCTTCCCAGTTTTAGGGGAGAAGAATTGCTCTGATAATACTTTATCTCCCATATGCGGTAACTCTAATGATGCTTGTGATATTTTAAATCCACCTACTGAAAGTATTCCGTATAAAATACCCATGAAAATTATTAAACGTGTTGTGGATAACCGCTATGAAGGGGATGGAACTGTCCATCCTGGAGATCATTTACTCTCTTTGCATGAATTATGCGGGTTATTCAAGTGTGCAGTATCTCTATGGATGAAGTGAAGAATAAATTATTCTCTATGTCGTTGTCTGGTAAAGCGAATTGGTATAAACTGCTGAAGGATGCGCATTCTCTTGATTGGAAGGATATTGTGCCTCTATTTTATTCTAAATTCTATCCTCCAAGTGAAATTCACAAGGACCGAAACCGAATATAATTTCTGGCCTCATGATGGAGAGAGTATTGCCCAAGCATGGGAGAGATTGAAGTCTTTAATGCTCAAATGCCCCAATCATGAGCTTCCTGGTAATATCATCATTGATAATTTCTATGCAAGACTTTCTTTTCAAGATAAAACCTTACTGGATACTGCTTGTTCTGGATCATTCACATGCCATAAAGAAGAGTTTAAATGGGACCTTCTTGATCGAATCCAAGAAAATACTGAAGGATGGGAGAATGACAAAGGTAGAGTGTCAGGTATAAATTATGATTATGAATGCATTGAAACTTTTATGGATACTGATGAATTTCGAAATATGAGTGCTACCTATGGTCTTGACTCTCAAGTTGTTGCAAACTTTTATAAAGCTTTTGCTTCTCACATTGAATTGCCTAGGAAGAATTTTGATAAGTATCATGAACCTTTTAAAGACGCTTGCATGAAGGATGAAACTGTTATTAATGATTGCAATGAACATGTTCAAACTTCTGAAAATGCTATTTCCTATAAGCATGTTAATTTTTGTGGAATACATAGACCTTGTGGAATTAATCAAATTGAAAATGAATATTGTATCCACCATAGGAATGAAAAAACTAGAAAGTGGTCTAGGGCTCTAGATGATCTTGGTGAAAAAGTGTGTGCCCTCTATCCTTTTATTTGTGAACTTTGCCATAGAGTTGGACATTTTAATTTTCAATGCTCCATCAATGATAATTCGAACCCCATGAGTGCTGCAAATTTGTATTGTGATGATGAAATTACTCCTAATCAGCATGATGAACTTACCTTATTTTGAAGTGTGAAGAGTTATCAAGAAAAATTTCTTTGTTAGATATTAACGATCTTGATATTGATGATGTCCTGCATGGGTGTCTTTCTTATTGCATTAATAATTGCCATAAAAATACTTACATACAAAATATTTTAGAAGATGACACTTTGCCAAAATATGATAGGACCGCTATGTGTTTCAAACTTATTAATGAAAAGAAGGAATCCTCCAAGGTTTCTTCTATTGTTTCTGAAAATAAAGCAGGTTATGTGGAGAAGCCTCTCATCAAGCCTCTCCCTCCTAAAGAAGGGAACGAGGAGGAGAAGAAGAAGAAGAAGAAGAAGAAGAAGAAGAAGAAGAAGAAGAAGAAGAAGAAGAAGAAGAAGAAGAAGAAGAAGAAGAAGAAGAAGAAGGGGAATAAAAAGAAAGATGTAACAACATATCCCCGCGTGTATGAGGTAACAATAGGTAACCGTAAGTATGTTGCTCCTAATGATTATTATGATAATGAATCTGAGTACGATGATCTTCCTATGCCCTGTACCCATGTTAGTGATCATGATTTGGAAGAGCACACTACCTTTGATATTGGAAATCTCTTTGGTACTGATTATGAAAGTAATGATGATAGCATTATTCATGTCCCCTCAAACGATGATATTGAAAGCTCTAAGCTTGGGGATGTTGTGCTTGAAGATCCTATATTTGAGACCTCTACTTTTAGTAAAAATGATGATATTACATATTCTGGTTTAGATAATCGCTATAGAGATGGATATGACATATGTTACAATCATCCTTATGAAACTTGTCATAGTTATGATGGGCTTGCCAAAAACCATTCCCTTAGTATGCAACTTGTTTACCATGTTCAAATTCTTAATAATGATCCTGCTCCAATTACTATTAATGAGAAGAGTTTTTCTTATGTCAAAAATAATGATACCCTTATGCATATGAACCATGATAAGAATGTTTTAAGTGATGGTTATATTGTGGATTTCATCAATGATGCTACTGAAAATTATTATGAGAGAGGGAAACACGGTTGTATGCATCTTAATAATATTAAGTTTCCCCTCTTTATGTTGAGGATCTTGAAGTTGCTCGTGTCTTATCTTCTTATGCTTGTTACTTTGTTCTTCATGAATTTATTTGTGTACAAGATTCCTTTTCATAGGAAGTGGGGTAGGTTTAAATGTGCTTTGAATTTGCTTCTTGATGCTCTCTTTTGCTTCAACTCTTATTTCTTGCGAGCATCATTAAAATTACTGAGCCCATCTTAATGGCTATAAAGAAAGAACTTCTTGGGAGATAACCCATGTCTTTATTTTACTACAGCACTTTTGTTTTATATTTGAGTCTTGGAAGTTGTTTACTACTGTAGCAACCTCTCCTTATCATGTTTTTGTGCCAAGTAAAGTCTCTATGGTAAGGTTGATACTAGATTTGGATTACTGCTGAACAGATTTCTGTCTATCACGAATTTGTGCAGAAGTTTCGTAGGTAACTCAGAAAAATCTGCAAATTTACGTGCGTGATCCTCAGATATGTACACAACTTTCATTAGTTTTGAGTTTTTACATCTGAGCAAGTTAAGTGCCCCTGCAAAATTCGTCTTTACGACTGTTCTGTTTTTGACAGATTCTGCCTTTTATTTCGCATTGCCGCTTTTGCTATGTTGAATGAGTTTCTTTGTTCCATTAACTTTCGAAGCTTTGTGCAATGTCCAGAAGTGTTAAGAATGATTGTGTCACCTCTGAACATGTGAATTTTGATTATGCACTAACCCTCTAATGAGTTTGCTTGAAGTTTGGTGTGGAGGAAGTTTTCAAGGGTCAAGAGAGGAGGATGATATATGATCAAGAAGAGTGAAAAGCCTAAGCTTGGGGATGCCCCGTGGTTCATCTGCATATTTCAAGAACACTCAAGCGTCTAAGCTTGGGGATGCCCAATGCATCCCCTTCTTCATCAACTTATCAGGTTTCTTCTATTGAAACTATATTTTTATTCGGTCACATCTTATGTACTTTACTTGGAGCGTCTGTTTGTTTTTGTTTTATTTGAATAAATTCATGCTTGTGTGGGAGAGAGACACGCTCCGCTGTTGCATATGAACACATGTGTTCTTAGCTTTACTTTTAATGTTCATGGCGAAGGTTGAAAACTGCTTCGTTCATTGTTATATGGTTGGAAACAGGAAATGCTTCATGTGGTAAATGGTATAATGTCTTGATACTTGGCAATTGTTGTGCTCATATAGATCATGTTTAAGCTCTTGCATCATACTTTGCACCTATTAATGAAGAACTACATAGAGCTTGTTAAAATTTGGTTTGCATGATTGGTCTCTCTAAGTCTAGATATTTTCTGGTTAAGGTGTTTGAACAACAAGGAGACGATGTAAAGTTTTATAATGCTTACAATATGTTCATATGTGAGTCTTGCTGCACCATTTTATACTTGAGTTTGCTTCAAACAACCTTGCTAGCCTATCCTTGTATTGAGAGGGATGCTTCTCGTGCATCCAAATCCTTGAGCCAAAAACTATGCCAATTGTGTCCACCATACCTACCTACCACATGGTATTTCTCCGCCATTCCAAAGTAAATGCTTGAGTGATATCTTTAAACGATTCAAAAGTTATTACCTCTTATTTGTGTCAATGTTTTATAGCTCATGAGGAAGTATGTGGAGTTTATCTTTCAATCTTGTTGGGCAACTTTCACCAATGGACTAGTGGCTTCATCCGCTTATCCAATAATTTTGCAAAAGAGCTGGCAATGGGGTTCCCAGCCCCGAATTAATTAACTTTCATAAATTTATAAATAGACACTCCTCCATGGTATGTGATTGTTGGTCGGCACCCGAGGATTCGGTTAGCCATGGCTTGAGAAAGCAAAGGTGGGGAGGAGTGTCATCTAAACAAAACTAAAATAAAAAGGCACTCCTTCATGGTATGAGATTGTTGGCAGGCACCCGAGGATTCGGTTATCCATGGTTTGTGAAAGCAAGGTTGGAAGGAGTGCCACCCAAAAATAAAATTTCATGGGAGCCGCTCTTTGAAAGTCTGTCTGGCAAGGGGGTTAGAGTGCCCACTACCATTCGTTGACAACAACAAACACTGCTCAAAACTTTACTTTTTATGCTCTCTTATGTTTTCAAAATAAAAGCTCTGGCACAAATATAGCAATCAATGCTTCCCTCTGCGAAGGGCCATTCGTTTACTTTATTGTTGAGTCAGTTTACGTACTTCTTTCTATCTTAGAAGCAAACACTTGTGTAAAATGTGTGCATTGATTCTTACATGTTTACCTATTACACTTGTTATATTACTTTGTGTTGACAATTATCCATGAGATATGCATGTTGAAGTGAAAGCAACCGATGAAACTTATATCTTCCTTTTTGTTGGTTCAAAGCTTTTTACTAAGAATTTATTGCTTTATGAGTTAACTCTTATGCAAGTCTTATTGATGCTTGTCTTGAAAGTACTATTCATGAAAAGTCTTTGCTATATGATTCAGTTGTTTACTCATTGTCTTCATCATTGCTTCGAATCGCTGCATTCATCTCATATGCTTTACAATAATGTTGATCAAGATTGTGTTGGTAGCATGTCACTTCAGAAATTATTTGTTGTTATCGTTTACCTACTCGAGGCGAGTAGGAACTAAGCTTGGGGATGCTTGATACGTCTCAATCGTATCCATAATTTCTGATGTTCCATGCTTGTTTTATGACAATACTTACATGTTTTGATCACACTTTATGATGTTTTGATGCATTTTCCGGAACTAACCTATTAACGATGCCGAAGTGCCAGTTCCTGTTTTCTGTTGTTTTTGGTTCCAGAAAGGTAGTTCGGGCAATATTCTCGGAATTCGACGAAACGAAGACCAAGCATCGTAATTCACCGAGACGGACCAGGACACCGAGGGGACCGGAGAGGTGCCAGGGGCCACACCACCGGGCGGCGAGCCAAGGGGGGCCAGGTAGAGCCCACCTCCGCACCCCTCGCGCCGCCTCTTCGCCTATTTAGTCCCTCGTGACCTAAAAACAAGACACCGATTGACGAAACTCCGAAAGACTCCAGGCGCCGCCGCCATCGCGAAACTCCATTCGGGGGACAGAGTCTCTGTTCGGCACCCTGCCGACGGGGAATTGCCCCGAGTCATCTCCATCGACACCACCGCCATCTTCATCGCCATCTTGTCTCTCCATGATGAGGAGGGAGTAGTTCTCCCAGGCTGAGGGCTCTACCGGTAGCTATGTGGTTCTCTCTACTCCAATACAATGATCTCATGAGCTGCCTTACATGATTGAGATCCATATGATGAGTTTTGTATCGCTATTAGTCTATGTGCTACTCATGTGATGTTATTAAAGTAGTCTATTCCTCCTGCATGGTGTAAAGGCGACAGTGTGTGCACCGTGTGGTTCTTGTCGTAGGCTATGATCATAATCTCTTGTAGGTTGTGGAGTTAATTATCATTATGATAGTATTGATGTGATCTATTCCTCCTTTCATAGTGTAATGTGGACAGTGTGTATGCTATGTTAGTTCTCGGTTTATTTTGCAATGATCTATTATGCTCTAAGGTTACTTAAATATGAATGCCGAATGTTGTGGCGCTTGTTAACTCCGGCTTGAGGGAGCTCTTGTAGCCCTACACAATGAATGTTGTTTGTCATCCAACAAAAGAGTGTATGTAGCACAAATGAGGAGAAGTAAGTTATTTATTATGCGATCAATGTTGAGAGTGTCCACTAGTGAAAGTATGATCCCTAGGCCTTGTTTCCAATACTGCAAACACCACTTATTTATTGTTCTACTGCATGTTTACTCGCTGCCATATTTATTTTAGATTGCTATTACCACTCATATACATCCATACCACCTGTGTTTTACTATCTCTTCGCCGAACTAGTGCACCTATACATCTGACAAGTGTATTAGGTGTGTTGGGGACACAAGAGACTTCTTGTATCATGATTGCGGGTTGCTTGAGAGGGATATCTTTGACCTCTTCCTCCCTGAGTTCGATAAACCTTGGGTGATCCACTTAAGGGAAAACTTGCTCTTGTTCTACAAACCTCTGCTGGAGGAGTCTACAGGAAAAGAAGCGTGAGTAGACATCACATACCACCAAGAAGCGATCTCCGAAAGAAGACCTCGTTCAAGGCCGCGATAGACACCAAGAAGGTCGACCTAAAGGTAGGCGACAGTTCCAAGCAAGTGTCTGTCAGAGCTGGCCTAGATCCCAATTAGGAAGACGCGCTCGTCGAGTTCCTGCGAGCTAACATGGATATCTTTGCATGGAAACCTTCTGACATGTCCAGAGTACCAAGGGAACTCGCCGAGCACTACCTCAACATAAATCCAGGTGGAAAACTGGTGAAGCAAGCTATGCGGCGTTTTGGAGATAAGAAGCGCCGCGCCATAGGGATGGAATTAGCAAAGTTACTAGAGGCATGCTTTGTAGTAGAAGTTATCCATACTGATTGGGTCGCAAACCCCGTCCTTGTACCCAAAAAGAATTCTAAAATACTAAGAATGTGCATCGATTACTCCGGCTTGAATAAGCATTGTCCGAAGGATCCGTTCCCCTTGCCGCACATTGACCAAGTCATTGATTCGACGGCAGGGGCGGAACTTCTGTTTTCTTGACGCATATTCCGGGTATCACCATCCGGATGAAGAAGTCCGATCAAAAGGCGACCTCGTTCATCACACCTTTTGGCACTTACTGCTATGTCACCATGCATTTTGGTTTGAAAAATGCAGGTGCCACCTACTAGCGTACGATGGAGCGATGCCTGAAGGACCAAATTGGCCGGAACGTGCACGCTTACATCGACGATATCGCGGTCATGACCCGGAAAGGATCCGACTTGATCAGCGACCTCACGGAAACATTTGAAAATTTCCGACGGTACAAGATGATGTTGAATCCGCTGAAGTGCGTCTTTTTCGTGCCAACCGGAAAACTCCTTGGCTTCATTGTATCTCACAGAGGCATTGAAGTAAAGCGGAAAAAATCAAGGCTATCCTGAACATCAAGAGGCCAACTTGTCTCAAAGATGTGCAATTAACTTTGTTGCGTTGCAAGTAGATTTGTTAGCCGTCTTGGTGAGAAGGTACTACCTTTGTACAAACTGCTGAAGAAAACAAACAAATTTGTCTGGGATGATGCAACTGATGCAGCACTTCAGGGGTTGAAGGATATACTCTCTTCCCCGCCTATCTTGGCAGTTCCGGATGAGTCAGAGCCTATGCTCCTCTACCTGGTAGCTTCCAACAAGGTCATCAGTCTCGTTATTGTGGTGGAGCGAAAGGAAGAAGGTCATGAGTATGGAGTCCAAAGACCAGTCTATTACATTTGCGAGGTCCTGACGGAATCCAAGCAAAGATACCCTCACTTTCAAAGCTAGCCTACGGAGCATTCCTAGGTAGCCTAAGCTGAGACATTACTTCCGGAGCACCCCATGACAGTTGTGAGCAAAGCTCCATTGTCGACAATCATCAACAACGCTGACGCAACAGGTAGTGAAGCGGGGGATAGAATTTTTCGCCTTCGACATCAACTACAAAGCCAGGTCTTCGATCAAGTCCAAATTTTGGCAGATTTCTTTGTCGATTGCACTGAAGCGCTGGAGGGCACACCTGTGCCAGAACCTGAAGCTTGGGTCATGCACTTTGACGGATCCAAGCAGCATCAAGGCTCAGGGGCTGGAGTTTCCCTGAAGTCACCAACCGGAGAAGAACTACAGTACGTTTTGCAGATTCACTTTGAAGCTACCAAGAACATGGCGGAATATGAGGCTCTACTACATGGTCTGTGCATCGCTAAGGAAATTGGGATCAAGCACATCATATGTTGCAGAGATTCCGAACTGGTGGCACAACAAGTAGCCGGAACCTGGAACGCCAGAAACTCCGTTATGGCGGCTTACAGAGATGAAGTTGACGAGATCGCCAAGTGCTTCCTCGGATACAAAGTAAAGTACGTCAGGAGAGATGACAACACGGCGGCAGATATGCTGTCCAAGCTCAGATCCGACAGGAAACCTATTCTGCATGGTATTTTCCTCGAGCACCTACGGACACCCTCAATAAAGGGCGCTAACCCGGAAAACCCAGATGTGGTGGTATCTCCGGCTAAGGAAGTGATGGTTATCGCTCAAGCTTGGACCCAACCTTTCCTGGATTACCGCATCGACCAGAAGTTGCCGGAGGATGAAGTCCTCGCACGACAGGTCGTCAGACGAGCAAGATCCTACACAATAGTCGGTGGACAGCTCTATAAACAAAGTGCAAACAGGGTATTTCTGAAATGCGTCTCCAATCAAGATGGCATCAAAATCCTCAGAGAGATCCACCAAGGTGATTGCGGGCATCCCGCTCCCAGGTCCCTCGTTGCAAAAGCTTTCCGGCAAGGTTTTTACTGGCTAACGGCTAAAGAAGATGTTGAAAAGATAGTCAAAACTTGTCGAGGTTACCAGTACTACCCTACTCAACCAAACGCTCCGGCTCAGGAGCTGAAGACCATCCCTGTCACTGACATGGTCGGAAAATTGAAGAAATCATCTCCTGGCGGTTTTGAGTACCTCTTGGTCGCTATTGACAAATTCAGTAAGTGGATCGAGGCAAAGCCAGTGAGAAAAGCCGATGGTGCTACGGCACTAAAATTTGTTTGCAGCCTCGTAGTGAGATACGACATCCCACACAGCATTATCACAGACAATGGCACAAACTTCGCACATGGAAAACTAAAGGATTATTGCAATGACGTAGGGATTCAGCTTGACCTTGCTTCTGTGGATCACCCACAATCCAATGGGCAGGTCAAACGAGCCAACGCCCTCATACTAGCTAGAGTCAAACCTCGCCTTGAAGAACCGCTGCAGCAAGCAGCCGGAGCTTGGGCTGAGGAGTTAGATTCTTTTCTGTGGAGTTTACGAACTACCCCTAATAGATCGACTGGATTCACACCTTTCTTCCTAGTATATGGCTGAAGCTGTGCTCCCCTCCGACATCATCCATGATTCCCCGCGAGTTTCCGCTTACAATGAAGAAACTGCTGATGAGGCTCGAGCTATCTGTGGACTTGCTCGAAGAAGCTCGGAACCTAGCTGATCAACGTTCCACCATCTTCCAGCAGAAACTCCGACGGTATCATAGCCGTCGAGTTCGGAACCGCTTGTTTAAGGAAGGTGACTTGGTCCTCCGACTTCGGCAGGTGAAAGAGCATAAGTTGCAATCTCCATGGCGTGGCGGTTCCCCGTGGCGCCGGCGAAAGAGGAGGACGTGGACTTGACGCTTTGGCCACCGGCGAGACCACGAATCGGCGGCGGAGCGAGATTCCCGATCAAACACGTGCAAATCAGGTTGAGGAAGACCTTGGAGCAGCGGTGCTTGAAGGTTTCCGGGAAGAAGTTCGCCAACGTGAGATCTGTCGGGCGGCGCTGGCGCGAGGTTGAAGATGAAGTGGTGAGATGCGGTGAAACAATGGAAGTGATCGTGCGGTCGGGGTATTTATAGGCCCTGCGCGGAGATGCGTGTGTCGGACCTGCGGTGGGAGCGGAATGGTCGCGCTGTTGGATGACTGCCACGTGTCCTAGGTCAAGTGCGGTGAAACGAACGCAGTGGTGACCTAACTGCACATCTCCAAAATTTCTGGCTAAAGATTTGCAGATCCGAAAATTTAGCGTGGGAAAAGGGGAAGTTATGTGCGATGTGTGGGCGAGAAATCTGCTAAGTAATCGTTACGAGAGAACGATTGATTTCCGGTTGAATGAAGTCGGAAACGATGAAGTTTTGGAAGCTCTTCGAGATTCACTTCGGATCCGAACAGAGATAGGCGGAGGAATGACGAATCTTGAAGAACTTCAGGGCTACTGTTGTGGGTATACTTTATGGGTGTATCAACGACGTGGTCTAGATCCGGCAAGCCGGGGTGGCCCACATATGGTGATGGTGTCATATGGCCCATCGGGCGGCCCAGTTGCTGTTGATAGAAGATAGATGAAGTCCAGCCCAGGAACAGGAGCCGGACCTCAACCGACCTATGCAAGTAGTCGGATCCTTGGAGGCCCATGAAGTATCCGGATCCAATACGGCGTATAAGGAAAGGTGGATCCTTGATGTACACGGCAATGTAATATTCCGTAGTTAGGCATCTTGTATTCCGGCTAGGACTCTCCGTATAAACCATAGATCCGGGCGCCTTTATAAGCCGGATCCCGGGAGCCCTAGAGGCACAACCACAACTCATTGTAACAATGCGAAAGCACCCAGATAATTCCGGACAAGCAGCAGTAGGCCCGTCATCGTGTTTAAGCTGGGTAAATCGTGTACCACCATCCCGAGGACTCTCCGCCCGATGGCCCCTACTTCTTCTCCCCCTCGTGAGGATCCCTCCTCCGAGGGACCATCGAATAGGCAACGACACCCGGGTTAGTAGCGGCCATCGCTAACAACAACCTAGGGACTCGGTTGTGTGCTTCCTCCCAATCACCATACAACATCTTGAATGCGGCTTGTTTGGCCTTCCATTCCTTCCCATACTTGACGCTGTAGTCAAAGCGGGATTTCACCGTATCTTGCACGGACCTAATTCTCATGGTTGGAAGTGATGATATCTTAGCCGAGAGCTTGTATGCAATGAACTCGGATGTGAGTTGACGGTGGTCCGGCTGTGCAGCCTTGCCATCAAGCTTCGGCCCCCGGCACATGTGAGTGGCTACACAACTTGTTATGTGCCAAGAGGGCCCTTTTTTGAAAGGTCTTGCACGGACAACCCATGGGCACTTTTATTTACACATTTTTAGCGTGTACCGCGTCTTCAAGTCCGAGTGAACAACGGTGTAAGGACGATGGTTCTTAATCGAGAACTCCTTCAACCATACCTTCAATTCCAAGAAGGTATCAAACGTGAGCCCTTTAAAGATCATAGCCGTCGTTGCATCCACATCTCTCTTGGAAATTGGCCTAGCTCCAAGAAGTAAACTTTTACCACCATCAACCACGGCTCCATCCGCAAGACTAACATCACAGAACAATGGTATCCGAATATCCCGTCTGGTTACCTTCTTGAAGATGTCGGCTCTTTCGGCTTCCTTAGCCATCAAGCCATCCTCATCAACATCTTCATCGGGTCCATCATTATCCGAGTCCGAGGCATAGCATCGGAAATAAGGAATTGAGTGGTCCATGTCCTCTTGCGTCAGATATGCATCCAAATCACTGACATTGTTGTAATTCATCTCGAAACCATTATCACCATCGTCATGCTCGTCATACTCCTTCTCCAACGGTGGATCTTGGGCAATGGGAGACTGTACAATGGGAGATTCGGTGGCTTCTTCTTGGCCCATGGGCGGTGGACTCCTAGCTTCAACGGGGGAGGAGCACCGGTTAAGGTCAAGCTCGATATGAGCATCAACCGTATTGATTTTAAACAACTCCAAAGCCTTGTGTTGTGACTCAGCCACCGTCTCCTTGTAAACGGACCAACGTTGCTCGGAGTTGATACGCATTGTCTTCCAACGGGTGTGCATTCCAAACCCCATATTATGTCTTCCCTCTAGCTCAACACCATCATTTCGCCCATTCCAATTCAACTCAATCCTCACTTGTGCTACCACCTCGGCAAAGCTAGGGCTACGGTCAAACACCAAGTCAACCTCTTCCGGGTCCGGCTCTAGGTTTCCCTTCAAAAAAGCATCCTTGTCCACATGATGAACATGAACAATTCTTTCCATCCCCCTAGCATAATGTGAACAACACATACATACATGTGTTCATTAGTTACCATAATCAACACAAATCAACCTAGGGTTTCTACCCATACAACATATCCCTACCATTTCTCCTATTTCAACAAACCCTAAGATCCAACCAAATCTACATCCACCCTCAAATCAACTTACGGTTTCACATCTAGGGTTTCACATGTAGATCCAACCAAATCCATCAATTCATTGGATGAAAAGAAGGGGAACGGAGGAGATTACCTCAAGGAACGGGTTGGGAACAATCTCCACGGGCAGATCTGAGGAAATACAAGAGATTGGGGTAGGAATTTGAGGGGGGGGAGGAGAGGAAGCCGGCCGCCTTGTTCTTCACCAAGTGAAACAGAGAGAGAAGAAGGGATGTGTCGCGGGCTGGGGCGGCTGCGGGCGCCTCACTTAAGTGGATGTGCTGCCACGTCGGCATGGATGTGTGGCGCCGCTCGCATGGGCGCCACACAGTGAGGTGTGGCGCCGATGGCAAGGGCACACACAAAAGGGTTAGTCCGGTGAAATAGTTTGCTCAGAGAGTCATTTTGTGCTTTTCTTATTTATTTTGAGAAAAATCGTCCTATTAACAATGGGGGGGGGCTACGAAGTAACTTCCCTGTTCGATTTTTTGACATATGTTCACACCAATTACTGAACATTTTTGTCAGTATTTGTGGCAGCGGGTGGGGATTCATTACTTTTGCCAATGCTTCGTAAGTGTTTTTTTATGATGAAGCGGAGAGGAATTTTTCTTGTGTGCGTTTGCCTTCTGTTTATCCTTTGGCGTGTCTTGTGTGCAGGGTGAATCTTTTTGTCACCAAGTGAGAATGTGGTGTATTTTGGAAGCTTAGCCGAATCTCCATCACCTCTTATTTCTGTAAGCACCGAGGTTAATTTTGTACGAAGATGTGTTTTTTTCGAAATGGGGGAAATATCGCCCCTTCTGCATCCAAAGGATGCACACGACTTTTTATTATTAGATTATTCACAACACCTTACAAGAGCAGTACAAAAGATCAAAACTCGAAGCCACCTCGCTAAACCTACAGAGGGATGAAGGGGGTGACAATTCCCACTCATATCATCCAAAAACCAAATGCCTTCCCAGGCCGCCCAATAGCAGATGAGAAGCACATCCAGTCACAGACTCTCGCATACGCCAACGCCCACGCCGTAGGAGTTGCTACCACCGTCTTCCTCGACTCCATCTTCAAGAGAGATCATCGCATCGACCATGCCAGGCCTGTCATCGATGCCGCCACGGCGCCAGACGACTCCACCATCCTGCGCGTGTCCATCACACTTCCGCCCCGAGACACCACTGCACCATGCCATGGCGACTCGACGATGCCGACACAGCAAAAGCACACCGCTCCACCTCAGCACCACCGCCATCCGTTGTCTGCTCCAAAAACGATACCCCAACGGGGAGAACTGCGTTGCGCGCCGCCATCGTTCGATCCGGGAGACCCGAGTCTGGGTTTCCCGAGCAGCCCGATGAATGTAGCTGCAGGAACAATGCCTTCAACAAGGATACGACGAACAGGCGCCGCCATCGTCCGCCGTGACTGCAGTCAAGACCGGTTTTCACCGGCAGCCACGCCGCCGTCAGGGACTAACGCAGTTGCAAGAACAATGCCTTCAACAAGGATGCGACGAACAGGCGCCGCCATCGTCTGCCATGAGTGCAGTCAAGGCCGGTTTTCACCGGCAGCCACGTCTCGCGTTGGGGACTAGATGATGAATCGCGAGACCCGCCAAAATAGCCACGAAACTGGCTGATCCCCTCCGACGAAAGACGAGACCGCCACCGCCCAAGCTTCCTCATGCTGCAGATCAGACCCAGGAGCACCGTCGACAACCAACAGGGACGCCAGAGATGCAGGTATACCGAGCCCGACCAAGCCCAGATGGGCTCAGATCTAGCCCGCCTACCCGCAGCCATGGCCATCCGCCGTCGGAGATCGCCGAGGGGCCCTGGCCACCACCGCCGTCTACAGCAGTGCCTTAGATGGCCGGAACGGGCGCCACCGCTGCGAAGCCATGCCGGCGACCGAGGAGATCCGCCGCCGCCACCACGCCAAACGGGCTTTGCCCGGCGGCGCCTCCGGCAGCGGCGGCGGGCGGGGAAGAGCACGGGGGAGAGAGGGAGGACGGCCGCCGGCTGGGCACCCCGGTGCGGCGCGGAGCGCCGCCGCACGGGGGTGGGAGGGGTTAGGTTACGGGATACGAAGATGTGTGTAGTATGGAGATGAGAACAATGGTGAGAACAATGGGACTACGAAGTAATTTCCCTGTTCGATTTTTTGACATATGTTCACACCAATTACTGAACATTTTTGTCAGTATTTGTGGCAGGGGGACGGGTGGGGATTCATTACTTTTGCCAATGCTTGATAAGTGTTTTTTTATGATGAAGCGGAGAGGAATTTTTCTTGTGTGCGTTTGCCTTCTGTTTATCCTTAGGCGTGTCTTGTGTGCAGGGTGAATCTTTTTGTCACCAAGTGAGAATGGGGTGTATTTGGAAGCTTAGCCGAATCTCCATCACCTCTTATTTCTGTAAGCACCGGAGTTAATTTTGTACGAAGATGTGTGTAGTATGGACATGAGAACAATGGTGCGTCGAAGGTTAACTTGTTCTTTTTCTTTCGTTTCTGCATGATGTATTATATGGTCTCGTTCTTATGTTGAAGAATCAACTAATGGTGTTGTTGGTTTGCACGGATATTTCACATGATAGTTTTTCTTGTTTTACATGGATATTTCACATGATGGGTTTTCTTGTTTGACATGAATACTTTACTAAGTAAATAGAAGCACTAGGACATGTAAGTAAAGAGCAATAGGGATATGGATTTATGTGATGGTATATATTACATGATGTGTTTGTTTTTCTTGCATGGATATTTACTATGAAAGTAAAACCTTTAGGTTGCGTAAGCAAAAAAATAGTAGTTTTATGTAAGTAAAAAAATCAGCAGAATATGGATTTCTCTGACCGCAATTTTACATGATGGTTTTTACATGGATATCTATAATAACTAAATAGGAGCGACCCACTTAGTGAATTCTCTTAACATGCAAGATGTCCACGTCATCAGTGGTCTTCATGTTTTTTCTAATAATAGATTTTTTTCATGAAGCATCCCACGCGGAAAGCTTTTCAACCTCAGTAAAGAAGCTGCCATTTATATTGTTTATTCCTTCTTTTTGACTCTCGCTATTCCTTTCACACTCTGTACGCTCGAGTGGAGACCCGCATAAGGCCATGAACGTTTTAGTTTCCTCAGAGTATTTAGCTCTTCATCAGACCACGACCCTACATCTGCTTCGGAAACGAATGTATCGGCCGGAGCATGTGGCAGGCGAGCAGATGGCCGCCTCTTTATTCTCTGTCACCTCCACCTCCATGGATCCATATATAAAAGATTCTCTACACGTCCCTCCCGCATCAGCTATGGATATGGAAAAGCTCTCAGAGCATCTCCAGCCGTGTCCCCCAAACCGTCCCCCAAAGCGATTTAGGGCATGCCGAACAAAAAAAACGTTCCCAGCCGCGCGCCCCAAAGGCCTTTTTTGTCCGACGCAGCTCAATACGGTGTCCGACGCCCGAGCCCGTCCCCGCTACACAGGGGACGCACCGGGCACGCCGGACACAACGAAATGAGAGGCGAGGAGGCGCGGGCCCGACGCGTCAGCGGCTCGGACGCTCAACCGCCGCCTACTTAGCGACGGCGCAGTTGCCGGGAAGCGGAACCGTCGCATTGGCAACCGCGTCGACGACGCGCCAACCGCCGGAATGGAGCGCGCACTCCTCGAAAGAGCAACCGCCGCTCTCTTCAATTTCTGCGCCGCCATTCATCCGCGCTCAATAAGACCCGTACGTAGGCGCTTTCGGATCTTCACCGGTCGCCATTCATCCAAGCATCCATCCGACACCTCCAGCGACGATGAGCTACATCTCCGAGCTCCCGTCCGACACCTCTAGCGAGGAAAGTCTGCTGGATGGCGCCATTGGTGGGACAAAGCCCGGACGCCCAGCAGCGGCGACGATTCCCCGCCGCCACTTGATAGAGCGGAGGAATGGCTGGGCGTGGAGGAGGACGAGGAGGAAGAAGGGTCAGAGGAGGCAGCTGTGGCCCGTGCGAAGGCGGAGGCGGACGCGAAGGCCAAGGCGCAGCCGGCGAGCACCGGCGACAACAAGGAGGACTCCGACGCGTCGGCCGACACCGCCTCTTCGGAAGAGGTGACGAGCAGGAAGCGCCACCGCGATGGCGACGACGAGGCGGGGCCATCATCAAAGAAGAAGTAGAAGAAGTAGTTTAAAATAATTTATATGTCATTTAATTAAAAAAATCGAAGTTTTATACATAATTTGTTTATGTTGAACCGATTTGAATATTAGTAAAGAGTTTTGTTCTATCTATTTAGATTATTTTTAATGTTTGGGAGCGGCGTTTTGGGAACGCGGCTGGGGAGCGACGTCCCCCAAACGCGGCACGAACAAAACACGTCCCCAAACGCTCAATCCAGCGCGGTTTGGGGGACGGTTTGGGGGACGCGGCTGGAGATGTTCTCAACAGGGTCATCTGAACCACACCCGTCTGCCTTTTCTCCGTTGCGCGCGTGTCTCCCCGGTTCCTGCTCCAACCGCCAACCAGCTACTCATCAGGTCTGCCGTCGCGCTGCACGACTCCAAGAAAGCACGCGTGACTGTCCTGGAATGCGGCCATTCCGTTGTCGTCGACGCAGTTCATTGTCCGGTTAATTTCAGCAGGTGTTTTCTTTCTGTTATTTGGAAAGATCAAGCTTGGGCACGACAACATCCATCGCTTGTGTATCTTCTGCTGGGCCTTGACGTAATGCTCCACACGACTCCACCAATAGACATAGCAGCATCGTTGATCTCCTTCATTAGTAAGCAAGAAACACCTCCTGAATTTTGGTTGCCGAGCATGCATTCTCTGCCTATCTCCACCCATGTTGCCTGCAGCCTTTTTTGTCTACTCTATCAATTCTTATCCCATATGTACGTAGATGGATCATGTAGTTTAATATTTTGATATGGTGGTAGTGTTGTTGATTTTGTGTGTAGGAAGATATATACTGCCATCTTTGGAGATGGGTGGTGTGTGAAGTTATGGTCAACTGCTCGGCTGCCAACTGAAAAAATCGTGGTTGCGGAGCATGCATTCTATGCCTATATCCACCATGTTTCCTGCGGCCTTTTTTTGTCTACTCTATCAATTCTTATCTCATATGTACGTAGATGGATCATGTAGTTTAAAAAAAATCGATATAGTGGTAGTGTTGTTGATTTTGTGTGTAGGAAGATATATACTCCCATCTTTGGAGATGGGTGGTGTGTGATGTTAGTTGCTTACATATATTGTTGTGATTTGAAGGGAAGGGGAATCTTCATTTTAATTCAAATCTTTTGTCTATACAGACAAAACATAAAGTAATCAGCATGTGTTTAATTATGTTAGAAACTCACTTTCAGCGTTGGGCATGACCACAATCCACGTGTGCTCCAGAGAGCTCCTAATGTGATATTGCAAGAAATTGGATATCATTCTAATTTTTTAAATATGTTTGAGCCACTATAGCAAAGGTGACGTTAGTTAGGTTCTAAATATCTTCTTTTGCAAAAAAGTTTCAGCCATACCATCATGTTCTATAAAATTGTCGCAACAACGTGCGGGGCATCATCTAGTTTACTATGTAAGTAAAACCTCTAGGTTACATAAGCAAAAAGCACTAGGTTGGGAAATCCATTTTGGGTCATAGGTGTATCCACTATCTAAAAACGTATTTTAAAATGTTTAATTTTTTGGAAAGAATCAGGATGTACATCCAAACATTCTATATTGGCACATAAAATTTTGCGGAATTTTTTATTTTTGTGGCTTGTGTAAAAAAGACAATTTGCAGTGCTCCAAAATATCATTTTCACAAGACATGTTTTTATTTTTTATGTATGCTACAAAAATGTTACTTTTTTGCGAAACTTTGCCTGCGAATACATCCGAAATTTTTTATCCAACTTTTTGACATTTTGACATTTATTTAAAATACATTTTCTATAATTGTTGTGTCTACACCTATGAGCCAAAACACCATGTCCAGGTTGGTTGTGTAAGAAAAGAAAAAGAAATAGAATATGGATTTCCATGACTGCATTTTTACATGATGGGTTTGGTTGTTTTTACATGGATAATTACTATGTAAGTAGAAACACTAAGATATGTAAGTAAAAAAGCAATAGGATATGGGTTTTCTGTGACCTCATTTATACATGATATTTTTGGTTGCCTTACATGGAAATTTACTATGTAAGTAAAGGCTCTAGGCTGAGTAAGCAAAAGCACTAGGATATGGGGTTTTCTACATGAAGGATTCTCATTGTATTACATGGATTTTTAATATGTAAGTACAAGCTGTAGGATATGTAAACATTTATCTTTACATGCAACATGCAAAATGTAAGTAAATAGTTCATCTTACATGATCAATCACTATTTATTTACAAACAACATGACATGTAAGGCAATGGTTCTACACATACATGATGCATGACTGCATTTTTACATGATGCAAGTGGATATCTTACATGGTCAGTCATTATGTAATTACAACCAACATGAACATGTAACTTTGTTTGATTTTACACATGACTATATTTGTGTTCTCATTTTTACAAGTAACATGATTTGATTTTACACATCCATGTATCCATGTAAAATATAGGTTGATCATCTGTAAGTTTCAATATCATGACATGTAAATATATCTATCTTTTTCACTATAGTGCACCCTCTTCAGTTTGAGTTGAATATAATTTTTGTTCTATCATCATACAAGAATGTAGATTTGCAAGATCACTATGGTCCGTGCAACAACAGGAGAATGATGATCAGCAAGGATGCATGGAAAATTTTGTTGCTATGAATGAGCTTCAAATAGGACGGGGTACTGATGTTCCTGTTCCACCCACATATGGAGAACATTTTTGAGAGTGGAGTTATCATCACTGTTGATATGATCGAAATGAAGTAAATAAAGATGGTTTTATCCTATCTATCTGCTTGAGATGACTATGAAAACACTAACACTACTATCCTACCTACTGACATGTCTTTGGTTTCTGCAATGTGGTGTGAAACCTGACAAATTTTAACTTAAAATTTCCTCTTAATTTTTACTATCATATTATAGTGAAATTCGATCTAGGTTGACAAGATTGAGACATCTAATTTTTTTTGTGGGAATAGAAGCACAAGAAAGTTTATCAGTGGGTAAGAATTTTCACGTGATTAAGTTGCAGATGCCCCAAGTTTGTGTTCATTGGTTCCTACTCTTATCTTGCTGAAGCTACAGTCCTCCTCTTCATCAATGTCTTGGTCTTGTTGTGTCGCCTTGGATTCCCTATGTTGTTGCCTGATCATTTGTCATTCCTTTTTCCTTGTTCCGTTATTCGTTTATCTCAACTGATCTTTCTAGATCTCCATCGTGATGCCTTGCTATCAAGAAGGTGGTCGCTTATTTTGTGACAAGGACACTAGGATTACCTTTTTTTGTTAGACCGGACTAGGTTTTCTTGTGGGACAGTTAAGGAAATAAAACCGCGACAACGGAAAATGGAATAAGAAAAAGAGCCGGTCGCCGGCGGAAAATCTGACCGACACCCAATTAGAAATCAGTCGATTGATAAATAATCACTCCCTTTTTTTGACATAAGTACTTCTCTATCTATTTTCTCAATCCTACACTATGTTTTATAGCCACGTTCCTTCCCTAAAACCGCATTTGAGCATCTCCACCGTCACGCCCCATAGCGGCCCCGATAGCGATTTGGGGTCCGGGAGCGAAAATAGGCTTACACCGGCGTCTCAAATAGCGTCGGCGCTTTTCTGAGCTCAATAGAAGCGTCGGCAATCCCATGCCGGCCCCTTGACCAAAGGCGTGAATCGGACGCGCCGGCGCCTCGCGAGACGGAAAATTTTGGCATGGGAGCCGCCTGCCAGCCACACATCCCAAAAGTCGACGCCAGCGGGAAGTGACGGGGCCGACGCGTCAGCGGCATATTCAATTTTAACCTAACCATCGCCTACCTCGCGACAGGAGTTATTGGCGCGCAGCAGCGATGCAGTTTCCGTAGACGCGCAGTGAACCGTTCCGTCGCGCCTAGCTCTCCGTGCTGGCGTTAATGAGCGCCACCGCTCCCCCGTCTTCCTCCGTCCTATAAAAAGGGCGCTCTCGCATCGTCCCTCCCACACAAACCCTAGCGCCTCTCTCCCAACCCTAGCCGTCACCTTCTGAAGAGACGACGTCATGTCTGGTCGAGGCCGAGGTCGCGATCGTGGTCGTGGTCGCGGCAGAGCTGCACGCTCGCTGTCGCATGCGACGTCATCGTCTTCATTGTCGGACCTGCAGGAGGTGGAGTGGCAAGTGTTGTTCGAGTTCGCCGGCGTCCTCAAGGGGCGACCCACTCGGCATCCAGAGGCTGCCGGACAAGTTCGTCGACTTCGTCACCGCCAACAAGCCGGCCTCTCTGCATCTGCGGGAGGCTGCCTGCGGCTGCTGCCGGTGGATTGTGGACGTGATCCGCGACGCGCGCGACAAGATGTACCTCCACATCTGCTGGGAGAAGTTTGCGCGCTACCACCACCTCGAAGCCGGCTTCATGCTCACGTTCTCCTACTTCGGCGAGGGGGATATGAGCGTCAAGGTGTTCGACGAGACGCGTTGTCGCCGGTACTACCACGGCGACACCGATGAGGAGGACGACTGAGCGTTGTTTCTTCGCAGCGAAAATAGGCGCGGATGTTTTTTGATGTTCTTCCAACAGGGGTATCGTCACCAGTTGGATTTTCCAGTTTGGATGACTGAGAGTGCATAAAAGTGTTCTTTCTTCGCAGCGAACACACGAAACCTACGATGCTAACACTAGTTAGGTTTCGTTATTTTGCAATGTTTTATATTTGTGTCAACCATGGTTCAAACTATATATTAGTTTGTGGAAAACCATGTTCCAAATTATATCTTCGGGTAAACCATGTTCTCAATTATGTATTAGTTTGTGAAATGTTTCTTCTCTTTATTCGAATTTCTATGCTTTTATTTGAGATTTTAATCCAAATCATCTATCTAAACCTCAAGTTTAGAGGGGCCGGTGTGGAAACAGCATCCCATATAGAGGATGCAGTGCCGACGCCTATCTATCTTTGGCCGCTCGATGAAGACGCCGCAACAAACTATACTCGAATCCTCCCAATTTACAGTTCGTAATCGCTCCCAGCTGCAGCATAGAAAGGTACTTCTAGGTTGCTAGACAAAGACTGCTCTGTTAGACGTAAACTCTACTCTGTTAGATGTGAATGCCATTTTGTTCCCCTTTCATTCACTTATTTTGGGACACATGTCTAGTTTAGGCGCATTATAGACATTCACACATCAAATAAGGAGGGGTCAGTTCATAGGAGCTTCTTCACCATTTTTCATAATGCGGCTTACCACACCCTAAAATCTTAATTGTGACACACGGAGGTTACAGACAAACACTCATCCACCATCTTAATTATGACACAGGTTTCGACTTGGTACCAACGGACAAACACAAGATCTACATTAATACATTACAGTCAGTAACACAACACATGCAAATATCAAGACAAAACAGCTGCGAAGTAGTTGTTACACACTGAATCAATTAACAACATTATGACCAATCACAGCTCCGAAGCAGTAGCTACCACAAGCTATCAAAATTTTAAGTACTATTACAGAAGCTACAAAAGTACTTTTTAGACAGGTGCATATTGCGCAAGCAACAAGAATACAGAAATCACTCCACTTACACAGCATCATGCACACCAGTGGGACGATACCCATGGTACATGAGCATGCAAGCTACACCATGAGGGTCTGAGACACCTCTCCGCAGTCTAGCATAACCGTCTTCCCCCCAAAGGACACCATGAGTGTTCTGTATTTTCCAGAACTTGCCACCATCATCATCTATCCCATAACCAATCAAAACAACACAGTGGAAATTTCCAAGAAGAGGACCTGAGGAAGGGCAATCTTCAAGTTCCAGGATTTTACCGCCAGAGAAGAAACCAAAGTACTGATTTGCATACAGATAGACTGCAATAGGACCTGTCTGAAGTGCCATGATAAAATCGTCCTCCGTAGGAGGAATTTCTTCAAACCCATCAATACGAACAGCAATGGGCCTCCCTGCAAGCTTACAGCCCCCCTGCCAAAGAAAACATGGATATGCCTTCTCAATTGTAAGGCCAGTCTCCGTGACATACTGAAACGCATATCGCAATAGCCCACCGAAACACCCCTGATACTGCCTCTTGTCTCCATAAGCGTACTTAGAACTGCAGTCCACAAGCTGCTGGACGGAGAGAGAGAAGACTCGACCGTACTTAATAGCGTAAGCCCACTCAACAGACTTCACAGTAGCAATTGCCCAGCAGCTACCTATATTAAATAATAAATACTTTCAACACCAGAAAAGTTACTAGAGTGGCTATTCAAGTATAGGGCGAAAGACTGTAAAGACCTACCGCAGAAGTACTGGTAAAACAAGGATATCACGCGTGGAGTGCACGGGAGGCAGCCCAGCTCGGACCAATCAAGCGAGTCAGGTATCCCATTTTCTACAATATAAACCAGGTGACGATCTATCCTTTCAACCAAACAAGAGGCAACAAAAGAGAGACAAGACTGAAAGACAAAACCATTACTATACCTTCAATTTCCTCATCAGCAGGCACATACTCTTCAAACCGGATATGTATTTCAGGCTCGCTTGAATCTGGAACTTTCTTGAGAAAGTACCACGTGGCCGTTAGGCCTGCAGCAACGGACCAAACCAGTACAGCTCTCCTAAGAGATACGTCTTCAGGGGTATCTGCAGGAAGGAGAACAATTCAGACATTACATATTTTAGCAAAATGCCTATAAAAGATGCAGCTACTATTTCGAACATCCTAAGCAACTAGGTACCAGCACCTCTATAAAAAAATGTAATACAACAATGCAGGTTAGGGGCATTCATCAAAAAACATGCAAGCAAATAGTTTTACCTAATGCATGTTAACTCAAATTCCAAACAAATATCAACCTAAGCTACTGTGTCCCAATGCAGGTTAACCCAAATTCCAAATGAAAACCAACCTGAGCTACTGTATTCACATGCCCAACACCAGCCATAGCCGGTACAAAAGGGAGAACCACGTAGACAAGAAACCAATGAGATGATACCTTTCGGGCTGTGGCCTGGCCTGCAGCAGCCGGATTCGTCACCTTCGTTGACGTAGACAAGCCCCTCGTCATGAAAGGAATCCCTGCCACACCCTGCAGAGTGAACACAAAGGAACGGGCCTATAAAAGATGGGTTCTATTTTGAACATCCTAAACAACTAGGTTCCAGCATCGGTATTAACAATCGTAATCACACAAGGCAGATTAGGGGCATGGATAAAGAAGTAATCAAGCAAATAGATCTCCACCATGCAGGTTAGCCTAAATTTCACATGCAAAATAATAACATAAGATATTGTAGCCACACACCTAGTGAAGTTGAAAACACATTACCTTTCTTGCCATGGCCTGGCCTGCAGCAGCCGGACTAGTTGTTGTAGACAAGCCCCTAGTTACCAATGGAATCACTGCAGTACCCTGTAGAGTGAACAAAAAGGCTGAATAGTTAACGAGCTATTAACTTGTCAGTGGCATGGCCTGCAGCAGCCGCACTGGCCGTGCCATAGTATATCCAGAAAAAAATAAGAGAATCAACAGAATGATGTGTTATAAGAAGTCGACGAGCTACACTACGGGAAAGCCAGCCTTTGCCGTGCTCCAATTCGCACGGCAAAGAGCTCTATACGCACGGCAACGGCTTTGCCGTGCGCGCCCTCACGGCAAAGGTTGCACGGCTTCGACGGCAAAGCCTCCTTTGCCGTGCGCTTGCAAGGTTTGCACGGCAAAGCTCTTTGCCGTGCGCGCCAATCTCTGCCGTGCGCTGCAATGTCTGCCGTGCGGCACAACTTTGCCGTGCGGCAGGGGGGCTGCCGTGAAAGAAATCGTTGCCGTGCGCCACAAACCTTTGCCGTGCGACCGACGTTGCCGTGCGCCACCATTCGCTGCCGTGCGCGCCTTTGCCGTGCCGCCTTGCTCTGCCACGCACGGCAAAGCCCCGTACAGGCATGCCCCCAGGAGCTCCCAGGTGCACAGGCTGCCGCCACGTGGCTCCTTTGCCGTGCGTGTGCGCACGGCAAAGTGACCAAAAGTCCTTTGCCGTGCGCACACGCACGGCAAAGGGCCCTGTTTTTTTCATTTTTTTGCTGTTTTTTGCTTATTCCCTGCATTTCAAATATAGCAATTGACAATAAAGCATATACACATATAATCTTCAACATAACATCACCAAACACTACGGGAACACCACAAATACATCAAACACACATATTAATGCATACAATGCATTACATAGAGTCCATAGTCCATCCACACAAGTTACATAGAGTCCATAGTGCAATGTCCAATATTACAATCCATTAGAAGCAAACAATCCGACAAAGTGCACGAAGACCATGCCATCAACCTTGTCCTCCGCTTCCGCCGGCCTCATCGTCATTTCCTTGTGACATATAATCTATAAGGTTGATGGAATGAACATTTACATTTGCATTTGCATATTGATCACTTGAACAAGCACAAGTAGCGGGTTGGGCACAAGCGTAGGAGGACTCACCGCGGTTCATGCTCCGGATGATGTTCAAGTTGTTGACGGTGATAGGTGTCCCCGGGGCTGAGTGGGCGGTGGCGGCATCCACGGCATGGAGTAAGGTGGAGGAGCAGGAAGACTCCCCGGTGGAGAAGTCGAACCGTCTGCTCATCAGCCATTCTGTGCCTGCTGCGCTTGCATCATCGCTGCTCTGTTGCATCTGCTGCATCATCGTGTCTGCTGCTGCTGGTACTCCAGAATCTGCTGCTCCATGTGCGCCCTTTGCTCCTGGGCCGCCGCTCCTTCGCTGCCATCTCCTCCTACGTTGTGTTGCCGCGATGTCATTAACATTTCAATGGAAAGCATGTAAAGGAAATGTAGAGGCTCGAGGAAGAACATACCCGTAACCGCTCGACAGCCTAGATCCGAAGCCCGTGGCCGGGGCTCTACCTCGGGCTGGCCGCTCTTACGACCACGACGGATCTGGCGGAGAGGGAACCTTCGACGGTCGACGCACCCGTCACCAAACCATAGGCGGCCATGCTTCAAGCCTTCTCCCGCAAGCACCGCGACCTCAGGGTCAAAGTCCTCGGCCTCTGGGTTGGCGTACTTCTGCTTGAACTTGGAGACATACGACGTGCACCGGGTCTCGGATTGCGGGTTAAGCCACACGGCGGACCCCGTCTCAGGATCAGCGTCTTCCTTTGCTTCATCTTCTTTAGCACGGCAAAGACGTTAGGCTTCGCTCCTGTCCGACTTCTGCAAAAGAGAACATGTAATCAAGTGAAGTGGCACACCCTTGCGGAGTTAACAAATATATAACATGAATTCAAAGAATGAAGGAACCATTAATTTGCTCACCTCGTTCTGCAGGTGAGAGAGGGGGATGCTGCCTTGGATATGCGATCCACCTCGCATCTCTGCCCGCTTCTTCTTGCCCTCCTCGTGCTTCTTGAGGTACTGGGGGCATGTCCACCACATGACCATCGCAAGAAAGCACCTATCGTCCTTGCCGACGTACTGAGGAGGGTTCTACATGCACAAGATAAACCCATTATGGTAAAATAAACTACATGGCGCTAAAGCAAATCAATAACACATAAATGCAAATACCTGCATGTACTGCCACGGCTGCATGAGCGTGTCGCGAGCGTCCTCCTTAGTCATGTGGACGAAGCGGTCGGCGTGCTAGTCGCGGACGCATTGAATACGTGCCTCGTAGTGCATGCCAGTCACCCTCTTCCTTGCAAGCTGGTGTAGGACATCATCGCACGCACGCTCCTTGCCCTCGGCCCTCTTGAAGTATTTCTGCAACAACCATGCACATAGGTAAAACAAGGGGCATTAGTGCAATTATTGTGAACCAAGGAGAGTGTATGAATGGTAAGAAGTCAAAAGTCACGTACCCAGATTTGGCAACAACCAAATCCGCCGCGGTGCCGCGGCCCATAGGATCTTCCGCGAGGCGTAGTGCGCCCACCTCCAAGCTACGTCGCAGCCACCAGTAGGGAAATTGACTATCCCAGGGAAATACCATCTAAGTAGGCCCCCAAGGATGTTCGAGTACCCACGTGGCGGTCTCTGCGACGGGTCTTCATACGTGAACGAGCTGCACCATGAAGACAACATCAATATGTATGTGATAATAATTTTGATAATGACAAAATTGCGATAACGAAATGCCAAAAATTAACATGTACCTCCTTCCATAGGGCACTAGAACAACGTGCCTGTACTGCCAGGACTTCAGCGAGGGGAGCTGTGTTATCCCACGCCGATATGGCTTCCTATCACGTGGCCTCAGCCTCTCCACAGCTGGAACGTACTGGTAATCCGGCGGCTCTACCCAATCTAGGCTTTGATCAGGATCGAACACTAAGTTCCCCGCCCACCCCTCATCCTCCGAGAGGTCCTCCTCGTCCCCCTCCTCCTCCTGGTCCTCCCCAGCCACCTCCTCCTCCTGGTCCTCCCCACCCCCCTCCTCCCCACCCCCGTGGTGCTCCTGGTCCTCCCCACCCCCCTCCTCCCCACCCCCGTGGTGCTCCTGGTCCTCCTCCTCGTCATCATCATCGGCTGCGGGAGGGGGGCTAGGACTAGGAGTGAGTACCCGCGTCGCATTCTTCCTACGCGGCCGCGCTGTGGTAGCGACAGGAGGGGGGCTAGGAGGGGGGGTACTAGGTGGCCCCGCCTCGAAGTCCCTACACCTACCAAGTCCTTGAGCTTCTTTTAAGACCGCCGCCCCTTTTTTTTGGCATGCTTCAATCCTGCAAACACAAATGAAGAGAGTGGTTTATTAGTACGCAATATTGTAAAGAGATAAATATTAGTGAAAGCAACAGAAATATAAGTAGATGAACATTAATGAAAGCAACAATAATGCAAAAGGATGAACATTAATTAGTGGAAGCAACAAATAGCAAGCATAGAGTTCTCTATTACACGGAGTTATTACAAATAACCTAGCTAGACAATCTCTATTACACGGAGTTATTACAAATAACCTAGCTAGCCTCACAATTACTACTACATAGATCAGTAGCCTGTGTCGCCGTCCATGATTGGACCGCGTGTCTCATCATCGTCATCAGGCTCGGCGAACCAATAATCATCAATGAAACCTGGAGGTGGTCCATCTACATCGAGGTCAATCCCTGCTCTGAACGCCTCGAGCAAACTCAGGTCTTCCGGGGCACAAACATCCTCAGCTTCATCTTCTGCATTGTCCCCATCCATGCCCGCATCTTCTTGTTCATCGTCTACGACCATGTCATCGATAGTCGGCAAGGCGATTGTGAAATGCCCGGGGAGCCCTTCTTCCTGATAGAACTCGACACTCTTTGCTGAGGGGTCTACGCGGCGGTAATCGTCCTTGTTTGGCGGGGGCGGCCTATTGCGTGAAGGCACCGTCATCACAACATCCCATCCATGTAGACGTTTTGTCGGGTTTCTGCACGCGTACGGGATAGAATACTTGAAAGGCCTGGTAGCCAAGATGTACACATCCTCTCCCTTATAAACAGAGTTCCTTTCAACTTCGACCAACCCAATTTCAGGATCCCGTCTCACCCGACGTGGGTCAAACCAATGACATTTGAAGACGACGGGATTTAGCCCTTTCAAACCCGTAATTCAGCTCGTATATACCCTCGACTCTTCCATAGTAATGGAGCCCATCGTCACCTTGACATACCACCCCGCTATTTATTGTCTTCGCGTTGGGGCTTGTTGTGTATTTATGGGTCTGGAAGCGATACCCGTTCACGTCATAGGAGTTGAACGCTTCGACGGAATGGTCAAAGCCCCTAGCAATTTTTCTTAGCTCTGACTTCATCTCTTTGTCAGTTCTTGCCTACAAGTTTAGCACGAGAAGTTTAGAACGAGAAATGACCGATAAATGTCGGAAGTGCTAGCTAATTTGGGATAGAAAAGTACCAAATTACAGAACCAGCTACTAAAACCGAAACCGCCGCCCTTATCGAAAATTTGCTTGGATTCTTCCGGGGTAGGCTCCCTGTGGGTATTCTTCCAATGTATAGCCTTGAATTTCCTATACCGATGAAAAGAGGAAGAGTTAGCCACGCAAATACGAGTGAATGTTTGCGAATAACTAAATGGTTCGCACTTACTCGATGTACGGCTTCTTCGACCATGGTGTTCAAGACATACGAGTGGATCAAGGTCCGCTCCTGCAGGTCCGTTCTATACGGCTTCGAGCCACTTGACTTGCCACCAAGCCCCACGAAGATGCTAAGCTTGGGTACTTCTTCATTGTTGGCGGCATTGTAACGGAGGACTGGTTGTGCTTTGTGGGAATGTTGGGATCATAGTGCTTAGTGGTGAAGTTTGCCACCTCCACGTTCAGGACTGCCTCGGCTATGGATGCTTCGATCTTGCATTTATTGCCAGTCATTTGACGAAGCTTTTGTGTTTCTCTCTCGGGACCAAACTGCCAACGGCCCCAATTCGGCCCCCCTTTAAGCATTCCTCCGCGAGGTGCAGGATCATATGTTGCATCGGATTAAAGAACCCTGGAGGAAAGATCTTCTCTAGATCGCAAAGCAACACGGGTGCCTCTTCATCCAGCTTCTCAATCACTTTAGTGTCTAACTCCCTAGCACAAATCTGGCGGAAGAAAAAACTCAACCTCGCTAGCACTCGCCAAGTCTTCTCGGGGACATAGCCTCGAATCATCACCGGCATTATCCGCTCAAGCCATATGTGGTAGTCATGACTCTTCAGCCCTTGTACTCGCAACGTTTCAATGTTCAGACCCCTCATCCAGTTGGCTGCGAACCCATCGGGGAAAAACAAGGAGTCCTTCATCCATTGGAAGACCTCCCTTTTTTGGGCCTTTGTGAGGCAGAACGGAGCGTGTGGCTTAGTCCAAGTTTTTTTGGCACCATGAGGTGGCTGCATGTTCAACTCCGGCCTATCGCACCACATTTCTTGATCAATTCGAGCCTTTATGTTATCCTTCGTCTTCTCGGTGTCCACAATCGTGCTCCAAATGGCTTCACTGATATTCTTCTCGGTGTGCATTACATCAATGTTATGCGGGAGCTCGAGAAACTCAAAGTAAGGGAGCTTCCATAAGCACGGCTTGTGAGTCCATTGGTGTGTCTCCCCATATCCCAAGAAACCATTCCCATCAGGGCTAGGCTTAAGAGCATCTAACTCGGCCTTGATTTCCGTTCCGGTCTTCGGAATTGGCTTCGGGCCACGGACAACACGGCCTTTCTTGAAGCTCTTTACATCACTCCTGTATGCATGCCTCCGCTCAAGGAACTGTCGAGCTTCATCAAAGCATGAATACTTGCCTCCCTTGTTTAGCCAGAAGAAAGTCACGGCCTGCCTGCACTGTGGGCAAGGCCACTTCCCATGTGTACACCACCCGCAGAACAAAGCACGTGCTGGCAGGTCATGCAGGGACGTGTGGTACCACACATACATATCGAAGTACTCCTTCTTTGATGCGTCATATGTTCGGATCCCGCGACCTTCCCAGCCACGAACCAAGTCATCCACCAGCGGTTCCAGGTACACATTCATGTTCTTACCCGGGTATTTGGGCCCTGGGATTATCATCGACACAAACATGTTCTCTGATCTCATGCAGACGCCAGGGGGGAGGTTCATGGGAATAACAAACACTGGCCAACAACTGTATACTGCAGCCGACATACCATATGGATTGAACCCATCGGTTGATATCGCAACTGCTACGCTCCTCGGGTCACCTGCTTTCAGTGGAAATTTCTTGACAAAGTTCTTCCATGCAGTACCATCCGACGGATGTATCATCTTGTCGGTGTATCTGTTTCCTTCCACGGCCCACCTCATCTGCTGGGCAGTATCCTCGGTCATGAAGAGCCGCTGGATCCTCGGTAGAACTGGAAGATAGCGGAGGATATTCTTGGCAACCGTGGTCTGCCTCTTCTGACCATCACCATTGCGGTCTACCTCAAAGTACCTAGAGGAATTGCATTTGATGCAATAATTTGTGTCGGCGTGCTCCTCTCTGAATAGCATGCATCCCTTTGGACAAGCGTGTATCTGCTGAGATGACATCTTAAGGTCACTGAGCAATTTGGTGGAATAGTAGAAGTTTTGCGGCAAGAGGTGCCCTTTCGGCAGAAGGCTGCCTACGATGACCAGAAGTTCATCGAACCCATCTCTGCACAAGTTCCTATGGCACTTCAAGGCCATAAGGCGAGCGATGGCATCTAGTTGGGTAACCTCTGTATTTTCATGTAGGGGTTTCTGCGAAGCAAACAGAGCCTCATAGTACTCCTTTGTGTTTTCCTCCGGGTCCTCACTTGTCTCCGCATCCTGAGGTGTCTCCACCTCTACATGAGGGCTTTCAGGCACATTACCATTAGCCAAGTTTTCTAAGCACCTATCAAAACCAGTGTCATATTCCCCCTAGGTTGAATCTGCCGCACCTCCTTCCTAGCACGTTTCTTTGCCTTTTCTCCATGGTAAGTCCAAATCCTGTAGGACGGTGTGAACCCAAACTTGATCAGGTGCATACTCATAGTTTCCTTGTCCTGTGCCTTTCGGTTAGCGCACTTACTACAAGGGCACCAAACACTTATAGGTCTGCTAGGGATGGCAAACGCCCTATCCACAAACTGCTCGGTCTTTTCTCCCCATTCATCAGTATAGTTCCACTGACTGATTCTGCCATCGTACATCCAGCCACGATTATCCATCCTCTAATCAGCAACAAAACAGACGAACATAGCATTTATATATCAAATAGGAAATAAATGCATCATATATTTATTTATTTTACGCGTGCATCAACCTGAAACTCTACTAGGTGGGCTCCTAGCAGCCGCCGGATCCGTAGATTGAGTACGTTCTCCCAGCTCTACCCCGATCCGAGACAGAATTTCGCAGCACCTCCCCGCTGCTCTCCCGATACACGTCTCGGCAAAAAGCCGAGAGGGGTGTGCATCCGGAGAACAACGGGAGGCGCTACCGAAATCCTGTCTCGGATCGGGGTAGAGCGGGAACGTACCCAACTACGCATCCGCCGGCTGTCCCGATAAATGCCGTAAGAGTTACGGTTCATAATATGCGAGACCACTAATGCATATTTATCCGCGTAACCCTTACGGTCGGGAAGAGACGCCTAGGTATCGCGACAGACTTGGTGATCTAGACAAAAAGAAAACCTAGGTACATGTAAAGGTGGGAGGGAGATTTATACCCTAGACGCGTGAGAGAATCGCCGAAGAAGATCCACGCCCCCCGTCAAACACCCCTGCGACGTCGCCCCTCGTGTCCACCTCGAAGCATCACCTGCATAGCGAGAAAAATCAATTAGGGGCCCTTGTCTTTTCTAAAGAGGTATATTTTATAAAACAATCCAAAATCCTATATCTAAATAATGTGTGCCCTAACTTCCATTTTTTTGCTCTAAATCCCACTATTATAAATACACTATTTCAAATAAATTGTGCCATAAATCACATTTCTAAAATAATTTATGTACTAAACTACCCTATTTTTCATGCAATTTTATTTTAGCTACAAATTAGCATGCATAATATGTTTTAACTACCCTAAATACAAAAAGTAAAATGCAAATTAAAAAAAAAGGCACATACTCCGGGACGCGGGCGGCAGGCTGCGGGCAGCAGAGCGGGCCAGGTGGTGAGGCCGGCAGCCTTCACCAGCCGGCAGCTGGTGGTAGCAGCAGCTGCGGCGGGGCGGCCGGGAGGGGCGGCAGGAGGCCGGGAAGGCGGGCGGCGAGCAGCGGCGGCGAGGGGGAGGGGCGCGGGGCGGCCGCGGCCGGCTGGGGAGAGGGCGGCGTGCGGGCGCGGCTGGTGCGCAGCGGCGGGAGGGCGGTCGGGCGGGCGAGGGAGCGGCAGCGCGGCGGCGGCCGGGAGGCGCGGCGGGGGCGGGGCCGCGGCGCAAAATAGTCCGGCGCGGTGGGGAGAAGAGAGTGGAGGAGCAGCAAGTTCTGTACGTGTGGAGGAGAGAAAGGGTGGGCTCGACCTGGCCTTATCCCTTTCTTTGCCGTGCGGGGCATTCTTTGCCGTGCGCCTCCGCACGGCAGAGAGCTTTGCCGTGCGGCTAGGCTTTGCCGTGCGCAATGGGGGCTTTGCCGTGCGGCATGATTCTTTGCCGTGCGCCTGCGCACGGCAACGCGATTTTTTTTATTTTTACCATTTAATTTATAAGGGTGCTATGATGATTTTGTACCCTTTAGTGATGACTTGGTCACTCAAAACCATTGTAGGAGGTTACATAGAATACAACTACTAACTATAGCTTGTACAATTATTGTATATTGTATTTTCACGAGGGTCTGATCCTTGAGAGAAAGCCGTAAATAAGACTCGATCGTGAAGAGAAGGAGGAAAATGTGTACCATGCTATGAAATGAATGAATGCATGCTCAAATTAGCAGAGCAAGAATAAATGCTATGCAAATATCTTTACCTTGACCCTCCTCAGCAGATCGTATCCTGTCATGCCAGGCCGGCATGCAGTAGTCAGTGACTACACGTGCTGACACACCGGAGCTGACACACGTGCTGGTATATGTGCCAAAGGGTCCCAATCTTGGTTCTCCATGTGTATATGTCCTAAACAAACCTAAAAGAATGAAAAGTTACATTGGTGCACCCTCGCGCGGAGAAATCTAGGGGGTAGACCCGCCGGGGCACACGTTCCGCTGTTTTGGGGGGAGGAGGGGGAGAACGACCGCCGGAGCACCGGAACCCTAACCCTAACCCTAACCCTAAACCCTAAATCTATACCTAACCATAAATACTTACATTGAACCTAAACCCTAGCCCTACCCCCTAGACCCTAGCCCTAACCCTACACCAAACCCTAACCAGTAGATCAGGCACACCCTCGATCATGTGATAATGGCTCGAGCTGCGGGTATGTATGTGCCAAAGGGTCCCAATCTTGGTTCTCCATGTGTATATGTCCTAAACAAACCTAAAAGAATGAAAAGTTACATTGGTGCACCCTCGCGCGGAGAAATCTAGGGGGTAGACCCACCGGGGCACACGTTCCGCTCTTTTGGGGGGGAGGGAGAACGACCGCTACCGAACCCTAACCCTAACCCTAACCCTAAACCCTAAACCTATACCTAACCATAAATACTTACATTGAACCTAAACCCTAGCCCTACCCCCTAGACCCTAGCCCTAACCCTACACCAAACCCTAACCAGTAGATCAAGCACACCCTCGATCATGTGATAATGGCTCGAGCTGCGGGTATGTATGTGCCAAAGGGTCCCAATCTTGGTTCTCCATGTGTATATGTCCTAAACAAACCTAAAAGAATGAAAAGTTACATTGGTGCACCCTCGCGCGGAGAAATCTAGGGGGTAGACCCGCCGGGGCACACGTTCCGCTGTTTTGGGGGAAGGAGGGGGAGAACGACCGCCGGAGCACCGGAACCCCACCAAACCTTGCATGTGGACCTATGATATGTGTCAAAGTGTGGTGCAAGGTCTAACACTGCAAAAGTAGCTCCCCTAAACCCTAGACCCTAGCCCTAACCCTACACCTAACCCTAACCAGTAGATCAGGCACACCCTCGATCATGTGATAATGGCTCGAGCTGCGGGTATGTATGTGCCAAAGGGTCCCAATCTTGGTTCTCCAAGTGTATATGTCCTAAACAAACCTAAAAGAATGAAAAGTTACATTGGCAGAAATCTAGGGGTAGACCCATGGCTGTTTTGGGGAGGAGGAGGGAGCACCGGAACCCCACCAAACCTTGCATGTGGACCTATGATATGTGTCAAAGTGTGGTGCAAGGTCTAACACTGCAAAAGTATCTCCCCTAAACCCTAAACCCTAAACTATTACACTAAAACCCCTCTAAAACCCTAAACCACGACGCCGGAGCAGAACCATGCATCATAAGCCCTAACCGTAACCCTAAACCCTAAACCTATACCTAACCATAAATACTTACATTGAACCTAAACCCTAGCCCTACCCCCTAGACCCTAGCCCTAACCCTACACCAAACCCTAACCAGAGATCACACCCGATCATGTGATAATGGCTCGAGCTGCGGGTATGTATGTGCCAAAGGGTCCCAATCTTGGTTCTCCATGTGTATATGTCCTAAACAAACCTAAAAGAATGAAAGTTACATTGGTGCAGAGAAATCTAGGGGTAGACCCGCCGGGGCACACGTTCCGCTAGGAGGGGAGAACGACCAGCACCGGAACCCCACCAAACCTTTCATGTGGACCTATGATATGTGTCAAAGTGTGGTGCAAGGTCTAACACTGTGTATCTCCCTAAACCCTGGGCCTCAGCACTTGAGAAGCCGGCATCATGCCCTAACCCCCTACACCCTAAACCTACCCTACCTAAACCCTAAATATACCTAACCATAAATACTTACATTGAACCTAAACCCTAAAGACCCTAGGAGGGATCATGCTTACCTGCGGGTATGTATCATGTGATAATGGCTCAATGTGCCAAAGGGTCCCAATCTTGGTTCTCCATGTGTATATGTCCTAAACAAACCTAAAAGAATGAAAAGTTACATTGGTGCACCCTCGCGCGGAGAAATCTAGGGGGTAGACCCGCCGGGGCACACGTTCCGCTGTTTTGGGGGAAAGGACTTTCATGACCTACCAGAACCTGCACCGGCACCTCTAACCCCAAACCATAAACCCTAAACCTAACCCTAAACCCTAAACCTATACCTAACCATAAATACTTACATTGAACCTAAACCCTAGCCCTACCCCCTAGACCCTAGCCCTAACCCTACACCAAACCCTAACCAGTAGATCAGGCACACCCTCGATCATGTGATAATGGCTCGAGCTGCGGGTATGTATGTGCCAAAGGGTCCCAATCTTGGTTCTCCATGTGTATATGTCCTAAACAAACCTAAAAGAATGAAAAGTTACATTGGTGCACCCTCGCGCGAGAAATCTAGGGGGTAGACCCGCCGGGGACACGTTCCGCTCTTTTGGGGAAGGAGGGGGAGAACGACCCGGAACCCTAACCCTAACCCTAACCAAACCCTAAACCTATACAACCATAAATGGACCTATGATAGATCCACACCCTCGATCATGTGATAATGGCTCGTGGTATGTATGTGCCAAGGGTCCCAATCTTGGTTCTCCAATATGTCCTAAACAAACCTAAAGAATGAAAAGTTACAAAGAAATCTAGGGGGTAGCCCACACGTAAGGACGACCTTGCATGACCTATGATATGTGTCAAAGTATCTAGTAGCTCCCCTAAACCCTAGACCCTAGCCTATAAACCCTAACCGGTAGATCAGGCACACCCTCGATCATGTGATAATGGCTCGAGCTGCGGGTATGTATGTGCCAAAGGGTCCCAATCTTGGTTCTCCATGTGTATATGTCCTAAACAAACCTAAAAGAATGAAAAGTTACATTGGTGCACCCTCGCGCGGAGAAATCTAGGGGGTAGACCCGCCGGGGCACACGTTCCGCTCTTTTGGGGGAAGGAGGGGAGAACGACCGCCGGAGCACCGGAACCCCACCAAACCTTGCATGTGGACCTATGATATGTGTCAAAGTGTGGTGCAAGGTCTAACACTGCAAAGTAGCTCCCCTAAACCCTAGACCCTAGCCCTAACCCTACACCTAACCCTAACCAGTAGATCAGGCACACCCTCGATCATGTGATAATGGCTCGAGCTGCGGGTATGTATGTGCCAAAGGGTCCCAATCTTGGTTCTCCATGTGTATATGTCCTAAACAAACCTAAAAGAATGAAAAGTTACATTGGTGCACCCTCGCGCGGAGAAATCTAGGGGGTAGACCCGCCGGGGCACACGTTCCGCTCTTTTGGGGGAAGGAGGGGGAGAACGACCGCCGGAGCACCGGAACCCCACCAAACCTTGCATGTGGACCTATGATATGTGTCAAAGTGTGGTGCAAGGTCTAACACTGCAAAAGTAGCTCCCCTAAACCCTAGACCCTAGCCCTAACCCTACACCTAACCCTAACCAGTAGATCAGGCACACCCTCGATCATGTGATAATGGCTCGAGCTGCGGGTATGTATGTGCCAAAGGGTCCCAATCTTGGTTCTCCATGTGTATATGTCCTAAACAAACCTAAAAGAATGAAAAGTTACATTGGTGCACCCTCGCGCGGAGAAATCTAGGGGGGTAGACCGCGGGGCACACGTTCCGCTCTTTTGGGGGAAGGAGGGGGAGAACGACCGCCGGAGCACCGGAACCCCACCAAACCTTGCATGTGGACCTATGATATGTGTCAAAGTGTGGTGCAAGGTCTAACACTGCAAAAGTAGCTCCCGGTGTGACCTTCCTCACATTTGGGCGATAACACTTAGCAGATTTTCCGAAGCGCGTATTAATTGCTCCGAAACCCTGATATATGTGGGGGATGAACATTGGAGAGTAATTTTGTATTGCACATTGTCTTAAGTAACACTAATAAATATTCATCAAAAAGTGAAACTAATAAAAAAATAAATATAAGTATGAGATGAAATAAAATAGAAAGAAAAACAAATAAAATGAAGTACAGCGCACGGCAAAGAAGGTATCACACGGCAAAGGCTCCTTTGCCGTGCGTTTTATCTGGCCTCACGGCAGAGAGAAGCCCACGGCAACGTCCCAGTCCTTTGCCGTGCAATGTTTCTTTGCCGTGCGTCCTTATTTTTCCTTTGCCGTCATTATTTCTTTGCCGTGAGCGTTTGAGGGACTTTGCCGTGCCAGGGGACGTTGCCGTGCGGCACGCGTGAGTTTGCCGTGCTCCGTATCTTTGCCGTGCGCCAGCCTGTAACTTTGCCGTGCACATATTCTTTGCCGTGCGTACCTCTTGCGTCGCACGGCAAAGAAATCTTTGCCGTGCGGTGGCGCACGGCAATGATATGCTGCACGGCAGCGCCTGATTTTCCCGTAGTGCTATTACCTTTTTTGCCGTGGCATGGCATGCAGCAGCCGCATTGGCCGCAAAAGAGAGGCCGACATTGGCAGCCATGCAGGAGGGGAAGAAGGATCCAGCAGACAGCGCCTTAATCTGCTACTGACCTGCGGCAAGGAGTCTCCAGCCGTCGAGGGCTTGGCGATCAGATGCCTCATGGCCTGCTGGATGCCGGCGTGGCTGACCTTGGCCGGCAGGCCGCTGCGCGCGGAGGCCGCCACCGCCGACGCCTTGGGGAAGAGGCGGGCGCTCTTGGCCAGCGTGGCGCCGCCGCTTCTCGCCATACTGCTACACATCGCCGATGCCCTCCGCCGCGGTGCGGTCGCGTGGTGGAGGAGTTGCTGCTAGAAAACACCCCCGAGAAGGAGAAAACAGGAAAGCGAGGAGCAGTTGACGTCCTTCCAGATAAATTGTCTCCCGTGCCCATCGGTAGTGAAACCCTAGAATCGAATCGAATTCGAGGCGAGGGGGCGGCGGCGGAGGCGAAAAGGAAATCTAGGAGGAGGCGAAGGAAGAAGAGGCAATCATGTCCCTCCGGCGGTCCGTCGGTTTCATCCTCACACGGATGTTCTCGCCAAGGACGGCTCCTGCACGCTCTCTCCACTCCTTGGTGAGTTTCCTCCTTGTTTCTTTTACTCGGATCTGCAACTCCAGGCTCCTCCCTCATGTTTCTCATCCCGATCGATACAGAGGGATCTCCCCATCGCCGATGGCCTTCCTGGTGCTGCTGGTGTGGCCGTGGCTGCGTTGGCTGGTGGTGGAACGTTGGCAGTTCAGTATTTCAGGAAAGGCCCAGATGATGATGAGTCAGGTAGATTCCTCGTCGTCTTTTGCTCCGTTTCGTGTCAGGAACCACCAACTCATACCTCTCTTCTCTTGTAGCTGCTCGCAAGAAGGAGGAGGACATGTATGCGAGGTTCCAGGATTGGGCGAAGAAGAATAACAAGACATACAGAGACGAAGCGGAGAAGGCTGCGCGGTTCCAAGTGTTCAAGGACACCGTTGAGTGGATCGAATCGCAGCCCCCATCTGCCCAGGTGGGGTTGCTTCCAAGGATAAGCTACTTCGCGGACTTCACAGTTAAGGAGCGCGAAAGGATGACGCTCGGTCATCACGTAGAGAACAGCAAAGAGTTCCAAGAGGACATGAAGGAATTCTGGGCCAAACAAGAGAAAGGTCTCTTTTTTGCAATTTGTTTATCCTTACATATACTCCCTCCGACTCAGTTTACTAGTCTTCCCCGTATCCCTAGGTCGCCAATATGACCTATATAATTTAAATTACATAATGCAAAAATTATATCATTAGAAAATAGAACATCTATACTTTCTAATGATATATTTTTTATAACATATAACTAGTGCTAACTTGATCAATTTGCGACGTAGGGATACGCGCACGCCTAATAAACTGTGAGAGAGGGAGTATATATATATATATATATATATATATATATATATATATATATATATATATAAACTCTCTCTCTCTCTATATATACACACACACATAATCATGTATGACTTTACCCTGCTTTGTTTTGGATGTCAAATCGGACATATTGTGGTTGGTATAGGTTTTATGATTTTAACCTGTTTTGGGTGTACACTCACCACTAAATTATTTTGTTCCCTCCCTCCCTCCATGTACTAACACTAGCTTGAACAGACCCTTCTTCCCATGCCAACCTCCATTGGTTTGTTCGAGTTTTCCGATGAAATCAGATCTTGTTATATCTATGTCTGTTTCTACCGTATTAGAAGTAAGTGGATGGATGTATGAATTGTTGAGTTTCCAGTAGACTTGATCCATTGGTGATCACTTGACGAAATAGTTAGCAACTAGGTTGATCTTGTCGTTCCAGTCAGTAGCAACTACCAACTGAATGTGCAGTAGTAAGAGCACTCAACTCTGTCCTGGCAATTAGAATAAGAGTAAGAAATTTTGTTTTTTGGACAGATGATCAAACATAAATGTAGTCAGTTCTACAGCCATCCATTGGGCCTTTCAGTTTGCTAGCTGTGCACTCCAATTATGTACGACCTTACCCTATCCCTCTCGGATATCAAACTGGACCTGTCGGTTTTACGGTACCTCACCTCCCAAGGACCATACACTTATCCCCCAAATATGTTATCTTGTTTCCTCACCTCCCAGTAGTAACACTTTTTCGTTGGATTGTTTGAATTCTCAGAAAAATCAGATTTTGTTATTTCTATGGTTCTGCCTTAGATCTTGATATTACTAATTGTTCCGTTTCCAGTAGATTCGGTTCATTGGCGTTCAGTTGACGAAACAGATAGCAACTGGGTTTGTAATTGCTCTCCACTCAATAGGCAGTAACAATTTGTACACTAGCAGCACTGAACTATGTCCTGGTTGTTGTTCAACTTGAACAAGAAAGTTTGTTTTGTGCACAGTTCAAATATAAAGTGGAGTCAGTATTATAGCCCATCCATTCGGCCTTTCAGTCCGCTAGCTCTGCACTTGAATTATGTATGACTTTACCCTGTCCGTTTTGGATGTCAAACTTAACCTGTAGGTTTTATGGTACCCAACCGCCCAAGGACCATATACTCATCACTAATTAATGTTACGTCGTATCCTCCCTCCCTGTAGCAATGTTAGCATGAACATGTTCTTCTTTCCGTATCAACTTTTCTGTTGGATTGTGAGAAACCAGATCTTGTTATTTCTATGGTTCTGCCTTAGATCTTTATTATTATTGTTCGGTTTCCAGTAGATTCGGTTCATTGGCAATCAATTGACGAAACAGATAGCAACTGGGTTCGTAATTGCTTTCCACTCAATAGAAAGTAACAATTGTACACTAGCAGCACCGAACTATGTCCTGGTTATTGTTCAATTTGAACAAGAAAGTTTGTTTTGTGCACAGTTCAAATATAAATGGAGTCAGTTTTATAGCCTCCATCCATTGGGCCTTCCGGTCTGCTAACTTGTAACTTTTGCACGAAAACAGGAGAGTTATTGTCACGGAGGAAGCCAGCCATGAAGCAGGGCGACACGAGGCCAAAAGTCTCTGCCTAGAATGGTGTCTCGTTGGTGCAAGTCAAGTGGTGATGGTGTAGTTAAAATTAAATAACTAGGGCACCCCTTTAAGCTTGGTGATGTGTTAATCAGAACAGCGTGTGGCTGGTGTAGTTAAAATTAAGTAGCTTGGGCACTGTTTTAAGTTTGCTATTATATTAATCTGAACCATGTGTGGATGGTGTAGTTAAAATTATGTAGCTTGGGTAAGTTTGTTGCTATGTTAATCTGAACCATGTATGACCAATATTGTGTGCCCGTTATGTCACTGCGATTGTTGGTTCCAGTATTTTTATTTCGTTGTGCCTGTATGTACATTGTGTCCTCAACATGAAGTTCGTTGTGCCTGTAAGGGCATCTCCAGCGGCGCACGCAAACGAACGCTGAGCGACCGTTTGTGTCCGCCGTGACCCCGTGACCGGAAATGCGTCGGGGACTGTTCCAGCGGGGCAACGCAAAGTGACCGGGCTGTCTGCGGAGACGCAAACCTGGCCCAAATATGCGTCGGCCGAATATGCGCCAGGTTTGTGTCTCGGCGGACGCGCAAAGTGTCCGCTCGCCCCACCGGGCCCACCTGCCAGCTGCACACCTGCTTCGTCTTCCGCGGTATTACTTCTGGGCGGCGCGCTGCAGCCTTTGAACGACCACGAGGACGCGGACGAGGACGGCGACGAGAACGAGGACGGCGATGTGACCATGCCGCAGTACGACCACGACGACAACGGACCGGCGTGGGATCCGGAGAACCAGCCGCCGGACATTTCAGAGGAGGAGGCCATTGCCATGACACTCGCCAACAGCGAGCAGGACGAGCTCAACGAGCTCGCTTTGTGGGACGGGCTCGCAATCCAGCTCCGCGAGTCAGCGCTCGCGCAGGGGAGGCCGGCGACTCCTCCGGCCACGCCGACGCGTTCCAACGTCCGCGCTCCGCCTGCTGCTCCAGCGTGGGATCCCTGGCCACAGCCTCCTGCCCGTGCGGCGGTACCTCTCCACCGCCGGCGTACGCGCTTCCATGGCCGACGCCGCAGCTGATTGACCTCGTCAGCGACGACGACCAGTAGATAGCGCCTATTTTAGCACCCCTTTCTGGCTTTTTTATGTCCTTTTTATTATCATGTAAATTATGGCGTATGAATGAAAAAAAAATTTATGCGTTGTGCCGCTGGAGCCACCCCGACGCAAACGGACACCCAGACACTTTCGACCATTTCGCCCGACGCAAACGGACACGACGCGTCCGTTTGGACGTCCGAAATGCGTCGCGCCGCTGGAGATGCTCTAAGTACATTATGTTCTAAACACAAAGGTTGTAGTACTCTTACTTGGCCTGATGCAGAGTCTTTCATACTTTCCCTGATGTTTTCCCTGCTACTGACTTAACCTGCTAAGACAGCTAAACACAGAGTTAGGAGTACGGGCTACATATTTTCACACTTGAAGAGTTGAAGGGCTCTTCTGTCTCTGTAGACTTGATCGAGGAAATTGAATGAGCCACTCACTATCTTGCATAAACTACTCACTCATATATGTTCTTTGCACAAAACACAAACTTCAATTGCACCGAGGTCAAATTTAAAATTAAGTTGCTTAATAGCACCGATAACTTCAGACCATTGTTGCAAGTTAAATTAATATATTGTTCAATTTCAGAGACTTTAGATTTTCTAAGAACTTCAAAATTTACGAAAAAATGATAAAAGTTGATCAGATTCACGCTCTTCATCAGCTATTTTTGATACTGTTCATCAGCTATTTTCTCTTCTGTTTCTCCAATCAGCTCCTAACACGTAACCAAAATAGACTGGTCAATCTTCGTAGAATTTATTTTTCACTCAAGCGGGCTACCGGTTACGAGGGGTTGTGTCGTCAAAGCGGTGGACGCTGCCCGATCTTCCTGTGGTCAGTTTCCACGTGCCCTCCCACGTCTCACAACTCACGAGCACCACTTATAGCTAGCGTTTCTGATTTTGTCTCTCCAATCCATCAACTCACCACCACGCCGCCCTTTCCCTCGATGAAGCCAAGGATAGCCCAGGCGACGTGCGTGCCAATGGCAGCGATCTCGGAGCGGAGCAGCAGCAGCTAGGGGACGGCGACCTTAGGGGCGGGGCACGCACGTGCCAAGAACATCGGCCGCGGGGCAGGCGCGTCCGACGGCAGGCGCGTGCCAGGGACGGCGCCCTCGGGGCGGAGCAGCCTAGGTGACGTGCGTGCCGGTGGCGGCAGCCTCGGAACGAGCAGCAGCGGGCTGGGGACGGCGACTTTGTGTTATATCCCGTTGCCGCCGAGACGTGAGATGGATACAATGGTGCTTGTGGTAGCAACCGGACGTGAGGAAGAAGAGGACTAGAAAGAGATGAACGGAGACAGCAGAGAGAGTTTCAGACTTCAGTCATTTTCTTCATGCCTCTCGTGGTGCCGGCGATCCCTATCCTCCGTTTATAGCGGGCGCTACCGGGGGCGCCGCACAGGCGTTCGTTTTCCCGGGCCGGCCCATTACGAGCGATGGGGTTCGTTCGTCTGGTTTCCTTGCGCGTTTTGATTGTGTCGTTGTGTTTCCTGGGTGCTGTCCGGTTTTCTTTTTCTATTCGTTTTTTTCCCGTTTTCTGTTTCTTCTTTTCCATCGTTTTTCTGTTTTTCTACTTTATTATTTTTTCAAGTATGAACAATTTTAAAATCTGAACAGTTTTTGAAATAATACAAACAAAATTTAAATTTGAACATTTACAGATCTGAACTACTTTCAAAATTAAACTATTTTCATATTTGAACTTTTTCTATTTTTTTTAAATCTGTTTTTTGTTTTGAACATTTTTTGAATTTGAACATTTTTGAAGTCTGAACATTTTTTGAATTTGAACAATTTCGAAATCTGAACATTTTTTAAATTTGAACAGTTTTCAAATGTGAACACTTTTCGAATTTGAACATTTATTTTAGTATCTGATTTTTTCAAAAAACACATGAATTCAAGTGCGAACATTTATTTCGAAATCTGATTTTATTTCACCAGAAAACCTGAGCACAGCGATTGAATACAGAGATTGTGTCGTGACTGAAGGCAGGTCGTGCGATGGCATAGTTAAATGGGCCCGGCCCATGTTATGTTTCTTTTAGCGATAGGAATCTTCTGCATCGCTTAAAGCGATCGATAGGAGCACCCCGTGGTGCCCTCTTGTGTGTATTTATCCATCCTGCTGTAAGGCTGATCTGCCGGGCCAAGCCCACTTACAACAGCCCATAGTTCAGCACATTCCAGGATATACAGGGTGTTACACTACCGCCCGGGCAAAACATTGCTTGCCCCCAAGCAATGGCTTAGATTCAGCTTCCATTGATGCCTCCAGGATCTCACGGTATTCCATCAGGAGTTGACATATTGCATAGCTGAGAAATAGTGAATCCAAACAACCTAGACTGTAGGTGGAAGTAGCATGCTGAGCCAACTTCTTGTTGATTCCTATAAACTGTCTCCTTCGTAAAGATTGAATCGCATTGACCAATCTGATATTGCCAAGAGACACAGACAGTGGCTAAGTCTGATGCACTATTGTGTATAGAACTCCCTAACCTAGAAGCTCTACAAGTTTTAGTTGCTCCATGTGCAATAAGCTCTTCTTCAGTAATAATTAACCAGATGCCAGGATCCAAAGGCCAACACATTTGCATAGAAACCTTGACTTCCAGTTCAAAAGAAGTAGCAGCAATTGACTCATCAACCAAACTGAAATCAACTTGGAACGCACAAATTGATTGATATGTCATCAACAAGTCCATTGAGCAAAAATAAGCAATAATTTTTGTAGCATGAACCATATGCTGATTAGTGTGCTCCAACAGAACAAAGATCAACTGTTTAGCTTTCACATGAACGAGCACAACCACTTCTTGGATTGTGACAATGCCCCGATCCCAAAGTCGTTGTGGAACAATAGGCAATTCAGTTGGGCTACAAGAAATATGAATACCTTCTTGCTGTCCTAAAATCACCTGGATGGTATTTCCCAACCATGGACTGAAAGAGCTACGACTCCATGGCGGTATCCTCCGCAAGTTTGGGTGTTCACTGCTTCCAAGGTTGAAACCTCTTCTCCAAGATGGCATCTTATCCAAAACATGACCAGAAGTCAACTGTATGGTTTGGATACCCTTCATTGATCCGCCGGCAACATACAAACTGCAGTGACTACCACATTCTTCAGCACGAAGGTGGAATAAGCCCTTTATCTCAGCTTCTTTCTTTACTGGATTCCATGGTAAGCTATTAATTTTGCCCTGTTGTTGCATCTCTTTTAACGGTAGTTGCTGCCGCATGAATTCCACCTTTGACAGAGCATAACAACATGTCATAAACTGCATGAATCCCTGTTGTTGCATCTCTTTTTGTCATGTACATGTAAGATTCTTTATTTGCAAGAGGTAATGGACTATAAAAGTAGGCACTTTAGATCATTTCATGGTTGCAGGTAGATTCAATTAGTTAGACATAGCTTCAGATAATATCTGATTTGCATTTATACAATCAAAACATTTTCTTTTCCTTTATCCAGTGTTCAACTAATGTAGATGCAATTGGATAGCTCACATCTCCATTGTTGCACATTTTAGTGAACTGGACATTGCATTGTCTGCTTTGTCTGATCAATTATATTGTATGTCGTTTTTAAACCATGACACATATGTTAGTCTGTACACTTCTTTGTTAGTGCTTTCATTAGACTTTATAGATCGGTGAGTACTTTCCGTGGACTTACCAATAAACAACATACCATGCTTTATGTTAATTAGACATATTGTTCTTACTGTCTATATTAGAAAAATAGAAATCAGTTCATGTTTCAGGTTTAGTTATCCTATAATTAGACATTGTTCTTGCTGTCCCTGTTAGAAAAAATAAATATTGGATCATGTTTTCGGTTAAGTTATCCTAAAATTGGGCAGACTTCTTTTGCTGTCCAAGTTGAATAGTTCGTTACATGCTGCACTCCATTTACCAACTGGCATCAGGCCATTGGTCATAATTATTCTTCTGCTCGAAAGAATTTCTTATTTGCTTCTTTTGCTCTCCTCCTCTCCAGGATGTCTGATCAAATATTGACCATATGTTTATGGGCACAACTCGAGCTCACCTCTGGGCAAACCTCGAGCTCACCTGACATTGTATTTTTTGTTTCTTATTTTTATTTTGTATATTTGTTCAAATTTTAAAATTGAACAAACTTCTAATCTAAACAAATTTCAATTATAAATAGTTTTCACATCATAGCAAATTTTAAATGCTAACAAATTTTAAAAGAATTGAATTTGAACGATTTTCAAATCCTCCCAGTTCACTCGCGTCCGTCCCGCCGAGCTCCATCGTCGTGGCAACACTGGCCCCGAGGTCCCGTCAATGTTCGTCGACATGCCCTGGCGAACCGGACCACCGATTCGTGTCCTTCGGGGCTCTACTCGACCGGCTCGGGCCATTTGTTCAAATTTGAAAAGTTAATAAACTTCAAATCCAAACAAATTGCAATTACAAATAGTTTTCAGATCTGAAAAAAATGAATGTTAGAAAATTTAAAAGAATCGAATTTGAACAACTTTCAAATCCGCCTAGTTCACTCGCGTCCGTCCTGCCGAGCTCCCACCGATCTCCGTTGACAGGCATGACGGCCCTGGCGAACCATACTCACGATTCGTGTCCTCCTGGGTTTGGCTCGACCGGCTCGGGTACCGTTTGTTCAAATTTCAAAATTGAAGAAAGTTAAAACCTAAATAAATTTCAATTAATAGTTTTGAAAATAGAACAAATTTTGAATGCCGCTGATCGAACGACCCCGATCTGTCATGCTGGGATAGCGACGTGTACATCTCGTCTTCTTGTCGAACCACCTGTGTTGTCGATCTTTTTATGATCGGGGGAGTATTACAATCAGGAGTTCAGGACAGCTACGACCAAGCAGCAGCAGCAGCGATCGAATGGACCAAGCTTTGTACAGAACAACAGCAATGGCATGGGCCAAAATTTATACAGATCGGGACGTGTGGGCTATTTGGCATCGGACACGGTCAGCTATGTAGTATAACTTGTTTTTTTAGGGAGCTGTATGTAGTTTACCTGGCTTCCGATTGACATTTGGGCCAATTTTTGTTAGCCCACAAACGCGCTGATTCAATGGAATAGTACCACCTCGCTAACACCACAAGAGGTAGCGCTCGCGGGGTCGTGTGATGTTTCGTTCGCTGGTTGCCGGTTTTTCAGGTTTTTCTCAGTTTTTCCTGCTGTGCGCGCGGGGGATCTTGTGACAAACGGTTTTTTGGACGTACCATCAAGGAGTATCACGTCCAATTTCAATTTAATAATAAAAATTGTTATTGCACACTCACATTCCTCGAGTTTTTACGGAATTCAGATGGACTTGGTAGGGCGGGTAGAAAGATAATTGATACTAGCATGTAGCATGGACAACTACATATACATGTATTAGTTCAACTGAAGTTCGGGGATCACACCATAAAACTCTAGTTCGGATTCAAGTAATGTGGGATGATGTGGTTAAAGCACTATGCAGTGTTTCTCATGATGGGACAGATGCCGAGGAGAAAGGTGTGACTTCTGGTTATATCATATACATGGAAACCTTTGAATTTGTTATTATCTTGCATTTGATGATTCGATTGCTTGGTATAACACATGGTTTGTCAAATGCATTGCAACCCAAGGATCAGAACATAGTTAGTGCTATGAGTATGATTGTCTCAGTGAAAAGTGCATTGCAAAAATTGAGAGATGATGGATGGGAGCCTCTATTGCTTGCTGTTACTAACTTTTGTGGTGCACACAACATTATGGTACCGAATATGGATGATAACATTGCAGCTAGGGGTTACCCAAGGAGCTCACACAAGATGGTTACTTGCTTGCATCATTACAAGGTACAAATCTTTATTGAGGTGCTTGACAAAAACATAGTTGAGATGAATCACAGATTTTCTGAAACTTCTACACGCCTATTATTGTGCACTTCATGCCTTGATCCTAGAGACTCATTCAACAGCTTTGACAATGATATGCTAGTTGAGCTTGCTACCATATACTCTGCTGATTTCTCTTCACATGATTGTTGTCTATTGGTTGATGAACTAAACATATATGTTGATGTCATGAAGAGAACTCCTGAGTTCAGTGCTTGTGATAGTTTGAGTGATCTTGCTCTCAAGTTGGTTCAGAAAAGATATCATTTGACATTTCCATTGGTTTACCACCTTATTACACTAGCTTTGACATTGCCTGTGAAAACAACATCAGTAGAGAGGGTTTTCTCGGCCATGAAGATTATAAAATCAGATCTTCGAAACAAGATAGGGGATGATTGGCTCAATGATTTGATGATTTGCTATGTTGAGAAAGAGATATTTGCACAAATTGATGACAAGAAGATTATGCTTCGTTTTCATGCCTACAGTAACCGTAGAGGTCATCTTCCTCGTGGATTTCGACTTCCTAGCATGGATTCAACTTAATGGTATGGTAATATCTCCTCAAAATGTAGCACTTTTGTATATAGTTCTTGTTTTTTAGTCAGTTTGTACTTCTACTCGGTGAAATATGATCAATGCATCAGTTTGGACCATTTTTTGTTGATTACATGTGATTTTTTGCCCCCAAAAAATTTAGTGCTTATTTGTTCGACCCGGCTCAATTCAAATCCAGGCTCCGCCACTGATTAGTTGTATTGTTATTGCACACTCACATTCCTCGAGTTCTTACGGAATTCGATGCACTTGGCAGGATAGGTACAAAGATAATTGATACGTTTATTGCACATTTACATTCCTCGAGTTCTTACGGAATTCAGATGCACTTGGCAGAGTAGGTACAAAGATAATTGATACGTAGCCTATGGCATGGACATCCTAAGGGTCACTTCTTTTCAGCTTATAGAGCAGTTTCTAGGTCCACATTAGCTGAAGCCTAAAAGAAGGGAAGATTTTTGGCCCGTTTCTCCCCACGGCGAAGCCCCGTTCCTATCTCCACGCGGAAGCTCCCATCGAGCAGTATGTATTGCTCATATGAACTGTCTTGAAATTCTGGGCACATAACTCATCTGTTTGAAATTCTGGGCACTTTTGTATGCTATGTGGGAGGGTTTGTTCTAAATTTGGTACATAGTTTTAACGATGGTGTTTTGCATTTAGATGGAAAAGCTTAAACATGTGAAAGCAAATTGGGATGATATTGCTCACAATGTTTTCCCCCATGTGTGCATCGAAGAAGTTAATTCCTGGGCGTCAGTTGTTTCTGCTCCTGTTGGCTCTTTAGCCCCGACTGATATGCAATCCGCTTTGGAGAAACAAGCTGAGTTCTCTGAGGAGGTTGTCCGTCCTCTTCACGAGGCTGTGGCTTCTTTGCACAACTGGATGCTAGCTATTGGTGGCTTCCTAGAGCGGGCGGAAGCTGTGTTGGGTAGGCTCTCCCGGACTCCTGCCGAGTCTTTGGTTCTGCCTGATGTTGGCAAAGTGGGTGCGAGCGAAGCGGGTCTTCATGGGTGTTTCTCTCCTCGTGCTAGGGTGTGCTCGTCGCCGGTCATGCAGATCATGCCTGAGCTCCTGGAGTTGTGTGGTGGTGTGCTTATGCCTCCTCCCATCGAGGAAGTGAGGCTTGGTTCACATGAGTTCTCGGATGTGGCTTCTCCGACGTGTCAGCCACTTGCCTTGGAGAAGTGTGGTGATGTTGACGTTGCAGTCTCTCCCTCAGGTGAGTCTGGCAGTCAGGTGGTTCCTATTGGTGATGGGGTTGCTAAGGCTGGGTTGGTGCCAACGGTGCCCGGAGCTATCGTCGATAGAGAGGTTTGCGACTTTCTCGCCACCTTAGTTGTTGCCTTCCCTGGATCCGTAGTTGGTTGACGAGTGCCTCACAATGTCGTGGCTTGTTCTTTTTGGCGCGGCGTTGGAGTGTCGTGTTGAGTGTTTGTTGGTGTCGCTTTGTGATCTATGTGGGTGTGTTGTTTGTGTGGGCTTGGCCCGGTTGTTGTAGGTTTTCGCTCGGTTTTCTCCTAAAAACCGAACACCCTCTTCTTAATTAATGGATGAGGCAAAGCTTTTGCCTCCGTTTCAAAAAAAATTTGACTGGTCCAAGTTTTGAATGCCATCGGTTATGACAATTTGGTTAAGAAATTCAACAACCGCACGAAGAGAAATTATGATCGCGAGAAAATGAAAAATATGTGGGAAACACTCAAAAAGATTACACTGTTTGGAAAGGACTGGTCCAACATACATCAGGTCTAGGAAGAGGTCCTATCACTCATACTATTGATGCTAGTGATGATTGGTGGGCGCAAGAGATATAGGTATTGATGAATACATATGTTTGGCTTTTGTTTAGTTATTCTTTTGATATGTTCTAATGTTGTTTGTCTTATACATATGTGTCCAGAGGCAGCCAAGTTTCGGATAGCCCCACTACAAGATGAGGAGCACATGAAGATAATTTTGTACAAGAATCCAGTGACCAATGTGATTGCTAGGGTGCCTCCATCATCTCAAGTCCGGGCTTCTCAGGTTGAAGCTTCCCAATCTAGGATGAACATTGAGGAAGTTCAAAGTTCAGGGTGTGAAGGTGAAGATGAGCCTCTTGTTACACACGTGTGTGTACATGCTAAGAAGAATAAAAGATGCCCTTATTCAGCTAGCCCTCAAGCAATATGAAGGATGAGCACTCGCAGTGTGTCAAGGTTGGACCGCTTGCTTGATTTCATGGAAAAGAAGGAATAGAGGGGGATGTGGATGGTGAGAATAGCAGGAATTTGGTGACATCTCCTGGACATGCTAAGGATTCTTCCAGGGAGGATATTAGGAGGATGATTGCCTTAATATATCTCCGAGGATGGAGCTAAGCCCGGGAGTAAGGAGTAATTCTATGCCACACAACTTTTCATTATACAAAAGTATCGTGATGTATTCACTTGTTTGGAGGAGGATGCTACACCTAGCCAAAGGGTTGACTGGATAAGGATGGCATGGAAACAACACATCAAGTAGTATTACCTGTGTTTCATGGAATTGTATGGCCTGAACCTATGTTATTGCTTTGTACCTATGTTTCAGAACAAGTATTGCCAGGACCATTTGCTATTATTTGAACTTGTATTGTCATGATTGGATGCTATTATTCCAGCTTGTATTGTCATGACCGGGTTGCTATTTTTTAACTGTCATGATCGGGTGCTAATTTCAATTGTCATGATCGGGCGCTATTTTTTGCTTTTCATGACCTGATGCTATTTCTGAACTTGTATTGCAATGACCGTTTGCTTATTGTTTTTGTCTAATTACAGATGAATACATCAAATAATAACCGTGACGAAGAGATGGATATGTGCTATTTGTACTACTAGAAAATACCTAATCAGTGGCGCACCCCATATGGTCATCAGTGGCGCACCAGGGTGCACCACTGCTATCACGCCACTGCTAATGGCACCTATGGTAATCCAAGTACCACTGGCGCACCACGCCTCTGCTAATCATACATATGCGCCAGTGCTAAGTTGTGGGGGTGCGCCACTGGTAATTTAGCAGTTTATACATAGACAAAATTGACTGTATCAGTAGCAAAATAGTAATAGCACGATCTCAGTCATCATAGTTAAATACTACTCAAACATAACCAACCGATTACACATATCCCCTTCAACAAGGCGAAGAGGCAATGTAAAAGACGCTATTAGATATTGGTTGTAGGGACGAGGTGGCTCCTCGGAAATGCCCACCATGAGGGGCTTAGGGTTAGCGGAAGCCTGCATGTTAGCACGAGACATCGGATACTAGACAAGCGGGAAGCGAGATTTACCCAGGTTTGGGGCCCTCATAGAGGTAATACCCTTATGTCATGCTTGTATGATGTTGATTATGGGTGAAATCGATTACAATGGGGGTAGCCGAAGGACTGCGTGATGGTGGTCTCACCGAGAGGCAAGGTTTCTAGGGTTTGGTACGTGCTTGAGATTTAAGAGAGAGCGATCTGGAATTCCCACTCCTGGCCTTTATATAGGAGGCCAGGTCCCGAGAGTCCTGCCCAGATTCGGTTACAATACAGAATGATTCTATCTAATCTTTCCATATTTGAATCTTTCCTTGCCCTACACTTCAAGAAATCGTCACCTTCCATATTTCCACCGCACAACGGACGTCTTGGACCTTCTTGGGTTGCGGCGCTCCAGATGGGCCCCTGGTTGGGCCAGCGGAGGTAGGGCAATGTCGAGTAACCGAAGGGTAATGCCGCATGAGTAGTCCTCGAGTGGCTGGCTGAAGCGAAGCTTCGGGCAGGGACTAAAGTTGTCATCAGCCGATACTTTTCAATCCACCGGGTCTTCAACAGATACACGCTTGGTAATCATCAAAGAGGTGAGCATGCATAACGGACGGAATAATGAGTCCAGATTTACTCGATAAATCGAGACTCGTTAACTGCCGGAGCAAAGCAGCGTTACCCTACACAGATTCGAGTCCCCGGGCTCGAACCTGGATCACTGGGGCCTTGGGGTCCGTAATTAAGAAGAAACCTTCAAGTCATCTGAAGAACCTTTGGGTCTATATCTCCCTTGTTTGTAGGAGTTGAAACTGCTAAGTTTATTACTGTCGACGAGGCTTCGATCTTTTTATTGGGTGTGCGGCCAACGCGCTCGATGGGAGTAGCCCCGAGCCTGTGGATGATTGTGCAATAGTCATGTATAGGCCGTAAGCAACTGAGGTGAATACCATAGATTTCTTTGGGTTCTAAATTATTTTCGGGTGCTCCACCATGGGGGGAGCCGATAGTTTTGATGACATCATCAACAGTGTGGCAACTGCTACGGCGTAACTGACAGGACGTGACCTGGTGGCCCCGACCCACGTATGGGCGGTCAATTTGGAAAAGACCGGATGTTGCGCGTTGACTGAGGAATTTCCTTGATCCTCGTGCGTAGTGGGAGTAGTGGGTCGCTGTTTTCTCTCCCCTTGTGACACGTGTAGGGCCAGATCTATCCCCATTTTTAACGACATAGATCTAACAACCAAAATCAAGGGCCAAAGCTCTTTATAAACAGAAGTAGGGGATCAATTCGCCCCTTCACTGCTCCTTTCTCCATCTTCTTCCTTCAACCTCCGCTCTCCATTGCCACCACACCAAAGCTTCCAAAGCAGTGAGAAGAAATTCCTGCGCCATGGGGAAGAAGAACGCCGACACATCGTCCAGCGCTACCGCAAATGCCAGCGGCCCGAAGCCGACCGGTGCCGCGGCAAGATCCTCTACTGCCGCGGGCGCTGCCGCCGCCAAGGCGCTCCAATGCGATTGGAAGAGGTCCGCTTGGGGCAAATAGGAAATATCTCAAGGCGCTCCAGCACGAGGAGAACAAGATGTGGCGCTTGGGGCTGATCTCTCGCAACGAGAAAGACATCTGCTTCCCAGGTTCGGAATCTCGCCCCAAGCCTCCCGCTGGGTTCATAGTGATGTTTGCTGCCTTCTTGTACCGTGGGCTATCTCTCCCAGCCCACGAGTTTCTCCTCCGCCTCCTTTTTTCCTACGGCATCTAGCTCTGGCAGCTGATGCCGAACTCGATCCTTCACCTGGCCATTTTCATCACCATCTGTGAGGGTTTCCTCGGCATTGAACCGCACTAGGGCTTGTGGAAGAAGATTTTGAAGCGGGAGCACCTAGGAAATTACCACCAATAAGAGTATCTAGAACATATCTATTCCAAGTAGAAATACCAACATAGAAATTCCTAAGAAGAATCATAGTAGAATATTTCTTAGTACATCTATGATGAGCATCACATATTCTATACCAAGCATCTTTCAAACTTTCACCCCCTTGTTGCTTAAAAGTACGAACCTCAACTTCAGGGACATTCATTTTGCAAAGTAAAGTAAACAACAAAAATAGAAACTATACTAATTTTTTTGGATTTTCGATATAAAATGCAAACAAGATAAAAATAAAGTATGCAAGCAAAACAATAACAAAGTAAAAGAGTTGAGAGTGAGAGACTCCCCTCGCAGAAGAGATGCTTTTCTCCCCGGCAACGGCGCCAAAAAAAGTCTTGCTGGGAGCGGAGTTGATGAAGGAGAATTTATGCGCAACATTGAGTGCAACCCCAAGAGGAAGGTATGATGAGCACAACATGAAGTTTTCCCTTAGTAAGAAACCAAGGTTTATCGACCAGTAGGAGAAAAACGTTCTCTCCCGAGGTGTTTCGAACCAACTCGTGGCAGGGCGCACTGCCGGCGTCACAACAACGTGGAGACCTGCACACAAACAACCAAGCACTTTGTTAGCAACTTTCAGCGAGGTTGTCAAGCTCACTGATTTTGCTGAAAACAAAGGATTAAGCGAACCGTGTGGAAAAAGAATTGTTTGCAGAGAACAGAACGGGAAAATGCTATAGAAGATTGCAATTAAAAGAAGGATCGGGGTCCACAGTTCACTAGAGGCGCCTCCCCAATAAAATAAATATGCTGGGTAAACAAATTACAGATGGGCAATTGACAAACAGAGATTCTACGCTAATGGTTGGTGCATAATACATGCTATGAAAGTATGCGGGCATTACAACAATATACATAGACCGTAATCCAACCGCATCTATGACTAATAATCCACCTTCAGGATTGCATCCGCGACACCTTCCAGTATTAAGTTGCAAGCAACAGACTATCGCTTTAAGCAATGCGTGTAAAGTAAACGATGAAACTACCCTTGAATAGAACACTGATGTTTTCTCCCTAGTAGCAACAACACATCTACAACCATAGAGAACAAGGTCACTTCTCATGGTTAAATAGAGGCATGAACCCACTATCGAGCATAAATACTCCCTCTTGGAGTCGCTAGCATCTACTTGGCAGAGCATCTACTAGAAACGAAGAGCATGCAAGATCATAATAACATAATACATAATCTCAACCAAAGCAATCTCTCTATAATCGGATCCACATCAAACCAACATGTAGCAATTACAAATAGATGATCTTGATCATGTTAGGCAGCTCACAAGATCTATACATGAAGCACAACAAGGAGAGGACAGCCATCTAGCTACTGCTATGGACCCATGGTCCCGTGGAGGACTACTCACACATCACCTTGGATGAAGACATGGTGATGTAGAGGCCTCCGACGGTGATTTCCCTCTCCGGAAGGGTGCCGGGATGGACTGCAGAACCCTCCCGAACTAGGGTTTCGGTTGACGGCGGTGTCGGAACTTTTCGTGGATGGAGGCTCCCGTCCTGGGGTTTTCCCGATACGAGGAATAAATAGGTGGAAGGGCGGAGCAAACGAGGCGACGTGGCGCCAGTACAAGGGCCGGCGCGGCCAAGGGTGGGGCCGCGCTGTCCTGTGTACTGCCACGTGGTAGCTCTCCTGCGCGTGTCCTTCTGGCTCCGTCTTCGTCCTGGAAAAATAAGACTCTTGTGCTTTTGTTTCGTCCAATTCAGAGAAACTTTCATGTACAACTTTTCTGAAACACAAAAATAGCAGAGGAAGCAGCTGCGACACTGCGTTAATAGGTTAGTCCCAGAAAATGCTAAAAAGTGTGGAAAAGTGCACATAAAACATATAAGAATTGTAACAAAACAAGCATGGCGCATCAAAAATTATAGATACGTTTGGGACGTATCATAGGACCAAAGAGATCCACATGAAGAAGCTTCAAGATCCTCTTGGAAGAGATAATAGTGTTGCTTGGATGCGGAGAGTCATGCATTTTGCCTTCAACACAAGCCCTACAAACACGATCTTTGGCAAAAGAAACATTTTCCATTAGCCCCACTATATGGTTCCCCTTGTGAAGACTTTGCAAAGTTATCATGTTAACATGGGCCAAGCGGCGATGCCACAACCAACCCAAATCCGCATTTCCGAATAGGCACATCGCACTTGAAGTGGTGGCCCCCGAAAAGTCCACCACATACAAGTTGTGTTCGCGATACCCAACGAAAACGACTTTTAGAGACTTGCTCCACAAGAGGACCACAATATCATTATCAATAAAGACGTTGAAACCCATCTTGCCAAGGGCAGAAATGGATAATAAATTGTAACCAAGGGTTTTGACAAGCATGACATCCACAAGAGTAATGTTGTGTGCAACCACAAACTTGCCAAAACCCAATACCTCGGATGTTGAATTATCGCCAAAGGAGAAGGTGATTTCATGAATGTTAGGCCTCAACTCCTTGATGAGATTCTTGCTGCCAGTCATATGACTTGTGCATCCACTATCAAGCACCCATTTTGAACCTCCGATAGTCCTACATGAGATCAATTCTTGGATTTAGGTACCCATTTTTCAATGGGTCCTCTTTTGTTAGCAACAAGGGTCTTTGGGACCCAAATAGACCAAGCAATATAACATCGTAAGGGCCAACATATTTTGTGTACACATCACCATAATAATCTTTAAATAAAACATAGTGAGGGTTAGCAATTCACGCATTATCATCATTAATAGTTTTTCCCTTGGAGGCATCACCATTAGTGATAACTTTCTTATTTTCTTGTGCGGGCTTGGCCATTTTCTTGTTTAACTTCTTTGCCTTGGCATCAAAACCAATGCCCTCCTTCCCATTATTTGACCTTTGCTTACTCAAAAGGTCATCCAAAGAAAGTTTACTTTTTTTTGACCATGAGACTGTGAGGCAAAAGCCCCACAGCATATTTTATTAAAAAAGAGGGTGCCTTAGCAAGTTCATCCTTCAACCTAACATTTTCCTCAACAAGATTTGCATGATCACAAGAAGGGGTACAGGAGCTAGGCACATCATATGTAGCAAGCCTAATTTGAAGTTGCTCATTAGACTTGGAGAGGAGAGAGTATTCACTCTTCAAAGCGTTGTGAGCATTGTCTTGTTCATCTAGATCCTTCACAAGTTTCTCATGATCAACACCAAATTTGGCCTTTTCCTTTTAAAGCACTTTTGCTTTAGCCCTAGCAAGATCTTTTGCTTTAGTAAGCTTATTAATTTCATCTTGAGGCTCTTCAAGAATTACTAGCCTCTCTTAAAGAGAAGCTATAGTTTCTTGTCCTTCCTCAAGGGCATTTTCAAGAGCGGCTATTTCAAGAGAGTCCTCTCTCTCTATTTGACATTTTTTTATCAAGAGTATCATCTAGTTGTGCTAGACAAATCATGAGATTTGAAACATGCTTTTTAGTGTCATATTGCAAGTTAAGAATAAACTCATCGAAATCAAGCATCTCTTGTTTCACTTTTAAGCTAGCATGATCAACCCCTAGAGCATTAGATATTGAAAGGACGAGATGTCACCTAGAGGGGGGGGGTGAATAGGCGTTTTAAAAACTCTTACGGATTTGGCTTGTGAGAATGCGGAATTAAACTAACGTTTATTTTACAAGCACAAATCCTGAATATGCTAGGCTCAACTAAGTGTAACAATAACAACCAGAGCTAAGAAAGATAGGCACAAGATATATGTAGCACAAGTGATAGCAAGATATATGTACTTCAAGCACGATGGCTATCACAAGGAAAGTAAGCTCGGGTATAGAAATAACCGAGGCACGCGGAGACGAGGATGTATTCCCGTGTTCCCTTCCTTTGCAAGAAGGTACGTCACGTTTGGAGGGGTGGAGGTCCCACGAAGGATTCCCCAATGCCATGAAGGCTCACCCTATTCTCCGAGCCAAACCCACGAAGGATAATGGCCCTTTCCTTATGTTTAGCTTTTCCTCCACTCCGGAGATGGCAAGCTCCAAAACCACTTCACAAGCTCCACGAAGGAGAAGCTCGGGCCTCTTCACAATCTTTCTTGAAGAGATCATTGGAGCACTGATACGTCTCCAACGTATCGATAATTTCTTATGTTCCATGCTACTTTATTGATGATACCTACATGTTTTATGCACATTATATGTCATATTTATGCATTTTCTGGAACTAACCTATTAACGAGATGCCGAAGAGCCAGTTGTTGTTTTCTGCTGTTTTTGGTTTCAGAAATCCTAGTAAGGAAATATTCTCGGAATTGGACGAAACTTTCGCCCGGGGTCCTATTTTTGCACGAAGCTTCCGGAAGACCGAAGAGATAACGAAGTGGGGCCACGAGGCAGCCAGGGCTAGGCGGCGCGGCCCAAGCCCTGGCGCGCCGGCCTACCCCTGGGCCCTCGTGTGGCCCCCGCGTTGCCCTTCCGCCTACTTAAAGTCTCCGTCGCGAAACCCCCACCGAGAGCCACGATACGGAAAACCTTCCAGCGCGCCGCCGCGTCCCATCTCGGGGGATTCGGAGATCGCCTCCACCCTGCCGGAGAGGGGATTCATCTCCCGGAGGACTCTACACCGCCATGGTCGCCTCCGGAGTGATGAGTGAGTAGTTCACCCTGGACCATGGGTCCATAGCAGTAGCTAGATGGTCGTCTTCTCCTTGTTGTGCTTCATTGTTGGATCTTGTGAGCTGCCTAACATGATCAAGATCATCTATCTGTAATTCTATATGTTGTGTTTGTCGGGATCCGATGGATAGAGAGTACTATGATTATGGTGATTATCAATCTATTGTTTATGTGTTGTTTATGATCTTGCATGCTCTCCGTTATTAGTAGAGGCTCTGGCCAAGTTTTTGCTCTTAACTCCAAGAGGGAGTATTTATGCTCGATAGTGGGTTCATGCCTTCATTGACACCTGGGACAGTGACAGAAAGTTCTAAGGTTGTGATGTGCTGTTGCCACTAGGGATAAAACATTGATTCTATGTCTAAGGATGTAGTTGTCGATTACATTACGCACCATACTTAATGCAATTGTCTGTTGCTTAGCAACTTAATACTGAATGGGGTTCGGATGATAACCTGAAGGTGGACTTTTTAGGCATAGATGCGGTTGGATGGCGGTCTATGTACTTTGTCGTAATGCCCAATTAAATCTCACTATATTTATCATATCATGTATATGCATTGTTATGCCCTTCTCTATTTGTCAATTGCCCGACTGTAATTTGTTCACCCAACATGCTTTTATCTTATGGGAGAGACACCTCTAGTGAACTGTGGACCCCGGTCCTATTCTTTACATAGCATACAATCTGCCAATTGTGTTTACTGTTTTCTTTGCAAACATCTTCCACTCGATACGTTTAATCCTTTGTTACAGCAAGCCGGTGAGATTGACAACCTCACTGTTTCGTTGGGGCAAAGTACTTTGGTTTTGTTGTGCAGATTCCACGTTGGCGCCGGAATCCCTGGTGTTTCGCCGCATCACATTTCGCGACCATCAACCTTCAACGTGCTTCTTGGCTCCTCCTGGTTCGATTAAACCTTGGTTTCTTTGAGGGAAAACTTGCCACCGTGCGCATCATACCTTCCTCTTGGGGTTCCCAACGGACGTGTACATTTACGCGCATCAAGCTGTTTTCGCCGTTGCTGGGAGATCAAGACACGCTGCAAGGGGAGTCTCCACTTCTCAATCTCTTTACTTTGTTTTTGTCTTGCTTTATTTTATTTACTACTTTGTTTGCTGCACCTAAACAAAACACAAAAAAAATTAGTTGCTAGTTTTACTTTATTTACTGTCTTGCTCTCTATATCAAAAACACAAAAAAAATTAGTTACTTGCATTTACCTTATCTAGTTTGCTTTATTTACTGTTGCTAAAATGAATACCCCTGAAAATACTAAGTTGTGTGACTTCACAAATGCAAATAATAATGATTTCCTATGCACACCTATTGCTCCACCTGCTACTACAGCAGAATTCTTTGAAATTAAACCTGCTTTACTAAATCTTGTCATGAGAGATCAATTTTCTGGTGTTAGTTCTGATGATGCTGCTGCCCATCTCAATAATTTTGTTGAACTTTGTGAAATGCAAAAGTATAAGGTTGTAGATGGTGATATTATTAAATTGAAAGTATTTCCTTTCTCATTAAGAGGAAGAGCTAAAGATTGGTTGCTATCTTTGCCTAAGAATAGTATTGATTCATGGACTAAATGCAAGGATGCTTTTATTGGTAGATATTATCCTCCCGCTAAAATTATATCTTTGAGAAGTAGCATAATGAATTTTAAGCAATTAGATACTGAACATGTTGCTCAAGCATGGGAGAGAATGAAAACTTTGGTAAAGAATTGCCCAACCCATGGATGACTACTTGGATGATCATCCAAACCTTCTATGCAGGACTAAATTTTTCTTCGCGGAATTTATTGGATTCAGCTGCTGGAGGTACCTTTATGTCCATCACATTGGGGCGGCTACTAAACTTCTTGATGATATGATGATAAATTACTCTGAATGGCACACAGAAAGAGCTCCACAAGGTAAGAAGGTAAATTCTTGAAGAAACCTCTTCCTTGAGTGATAAGATTGATGTGATTATGTCTATGCTTGTGAATGGTAGATCTAATGTTGATCCAAATAATGTTCCTTTAGCTTCATTGGTTGCTCAAGAAGAAAATGTTGATGTGAATTTCATTAAAAATAATAATTTCAACAACAATGCTTATAGGAACAACTCTGGTAATAACTATAGGCCATATCCTTCTGCTAATGGTAATGGTTATGGTAATTCTTATGGGAATTCTTACAATAATAATAGGAGTGCACCCTCTGGTCTTGAAGCCATGCTTAAAGAATTTATTAGTACACAAACTGCTTTTAACAAATCTGTTGAGGAAAAGCTTGATAAAATTGATACTATTGCTTCTAGAGTTGATAGACTTGCCTCTGATGTTAATCTTTTAAAATTGAAAGTTATGCCTAATAATGATATTGATAATAAGATTACTACTACAGAAAATGCCATCCAAGTTAGAATTAATGAGAATATAAGATTAATGGCTGAACTGCGTGCTAGGTGGGATAGAGAAGAAAATGAAAAACTAGCTAAAGAGAATAATGTAGCTAAAGTTTGGACTATTACCACCACTAGTAATGCTAATTCTTCACATGTTGCTGCACCTCCTACTATCAATGGTAAAATAATTGGTGTTGGCAATGTTTCTACTCCTAGTGCGAAGCGTACAAAACTGCCTGAAATTGCTAAAACTGCTGAAACTGCTTGTGATAAAACTGCTGAAATTTTTTCCAACCTTGGGAACAATGATCCCATTGCTGTAGCTCATAATGATTTAGATTTTGATGATTGCCACATCTCTGAAGTTATAAAGTTCTTACAAAAACTTGCTAAAAGTCCTAATGCTAGTGCTATAAATTTAGCCTTTACAAAACATATTACAAATGCTCTCATAAAAGCTAGAGAAGAGAAACTAAAACTTGAAACTTCTATTCCTAGAAAGTTAGAAGATGGTTGGGAGCCCATCATTAAAATGAAATTCAATGACTTTGAATGTAATGCTTTATGTGATCTTGGTGCAAGTATTTCCGTTATGCCTAAAAAGATTTATGATATGCTTGACTTGCCACCATTGAAGAATTGTTATTTGGATGTTAATCTTGCCGATAATGTTAAAAAGAAACCTTTGGGGAGGATTGATAATGTGCATATTACGGTTAACAATAACCTTGTCCCCGTTGATTTTGTTGTCTTGGATATTGAATGCAATGCATCTTGTCTATTGTGTTGGGAAGACCTTTTCTTCGAACCGTTGGTGCTGTTATTGATATGAGGGAAGAAAATATTAAATATCAATTTCCTCTCAAGAAAGGTATGGAACACTTCCTAGAAAGAGAATGAAGTTGCCTTTTGATTCTATTATTAGAACAAGTTATGATGTTGATGCTTCTACTCTCGATGTTACTTGATTTGCACTTTCTCGCCTAGCTGAAAGGCGTTAAAGAAAAGCGCTTATGGGAGACAACCCATGTTTTTACCTACAGCAATTTTTTGTTTTGTTGAGTCTTGGAAGTTGTTTACTACTGTAGCAACCTCTCCTTATCATGTTTTTGTGCCAACTAAAGTTTCTATATCAAAGTTGATGTTATATTTGGGATCGCTGCGCAGAAACAGCATTGCTGTCTGTCGAATCTGGGCACAGTTCTCTGTAGAAAATTCGAAAAAATCTGCCAATTTACGCGTGATCCTCAGATATGTACGCAACTTTCATTAGTTTTGAGTTTTTCCATTTGAGCAAGTCTGGTGCCAGCTTTAAATTCGTCTTTACGGACTGTTCTGTTTTTGACAGATTCTGCCTTTTATTTCGCATTGCCTCTTTTGCTATGTTGGATTCATTTCTTTGATCCATTAATGTCCAGTAGCATTATGCAATGTCCAGAAGTGAAAATAATGATTGTGTCACCTCTGAATGTATGAATTATTAATTATGCACTAACCCTCTAATGAGTTTGCTTGAAATTTGGTGTGAAGGAAGTTTTCAAGGGTCAAGAGAGGAGAATGATATACTATGATCAAGAGGAGTGAAAGCTCTAAGCTTGGGGATGCCCCCGTGGTTCACCCCTGCATATTCTAAGAAGACTCAAGCGTCTAAGCTTGGGGATGCCCAAGGCATCCCCTTCTTCATCGACAACATCATCAGGTTCCTCTGAAACTATATTTTTATTCAATCACATCTTGTGTTCTTTACTTGGAGCGTCGGTTTGTTTTTGTTTTTGTTTTTGTTTGAATAAAATGGATCCTAGCATTCACTTTGTGGGAGAGAGACACGCTCCGCTGTTGCATATGGACACATATGTCCTTAGGCTTTACTCATAATGTTCAAGGCGAAGTTTCTTCTTCGTTAAATTGTTATATGGTTGGAATTGGAAAATGCTACATGTAGTAATTCTAAAATGTCTTGGATAATGTGATACTTGGCAATTGTTGTGCTCATGTTTAAGCTCTTGCATCATATGCTTTGCACCCATTAATGAAGAAATACATAAAGCTTGCTAAAATTTGATTTGCATATTTGGTCTCTCTAAGGTCTAGATAATATCTAGTATTGAGTTTTGAACAACAAGGAAGACGGTGTAGAGTCTTATAATGTTTACAATATGTCTTTTATGTGAGTTTTGCTGCACTTGTTCATCCTTGAGTTTGCTTCAAATAACCTTGCTAGCCTAAACCTTGTATCGAGAGGGAATACTTCTCATGCATCCAAAATCCTTGAGCCAACTACTATGCCATTTGTGTCCACCATACCTACCTACTGGTATTTCTCCGCCATTCCAAAGTAAATTGCTTGAGTGCTACCTTTAAAATTCCATCATTCGCCTTTGCAATATATAGCTCATGGGACAAAATAGCCTTAAAAACTATCGTAGTATTGAATATGTACTTATGCACTTTATCTTTTATTAAGTTGCTTGTTGTGCGATAACCATGTTTCTGGGGAACGCCATCAACTATTGTTGAATATCATGTGAGTTGCTATGCATGTCCGTCTTGTCTGAAGGATCTATCATTTTAGTGGTTGGAGCATGCAAAATTGTTAGAGAAGAACATTGGGCCGCTAACTAAAGCCATGAACCATGGTTGAAGTTTCAGTTTTGGACATATATCCTCAATCTCATATGAGAATAATAATCATTGCTACATGCTTATGCATTTAAGAGGAGTCCATTATCTGTTGTCCATGTTGTCCCGGTATGGATGTCTAAGTTGAGAATAATCAAAAGCGAGAAATCCAAAATGCGAGCTTTCTCCTTAGACCTTTGTACAGGCGGCATGGAGGTACCCCTTTGTGACACTTGGTTGAAACATGGCATGCAAAGACCCGGTAGTCCAAGCTAAGTAGGACGAGGTGCGGACACTATTAGTATACTATGCATGAGGCTTGCAACTTGTAAGATATAATTTACATAACTCATATTCTTTATTACTACCGTTGACAAAATTGTTTCATGTTTTCAAAATAAAAGCTCTAGCACAAATACACAATCGATGCTTTCCTCTTTGAAGGACCATTCTTTTACTTTTATTGTTGAGTCAGTTTACCTACCTCCTTCCACCTTAAGAAGCAAACACTTGTGTGAACTGCATTGATTCCTACATACTTGCATATTGCACTTGTTATATTACTTTATGTTGACAATATCCATGAGATATACATGTTATAAGTTGAAAGCAACCGCTGAAACTTAATCTTCTTTTGTGTTGCTTCAACACCTTTACTTTGATTTATTGCTTTATGAGTTAACTCTTATGCAAGACTTATTGATGCTTGTCTTGAAGTACTATTCATGAAAAGTCTTTGCTATATGATTCACTTGTTTACTCATGTCATTACCTTTGCTTTGATCGCTGCATTCATTACATATGTTTACAAATAGTATGATCAAGATTATGATGGCATGTCACTTCAAAATTATCTTTGTTATCGTTTTACCTGCTCGGGACGAGCAGAACTAAGCTTGGGGATGCTGATACGTCTCCAACGTATCGATAATTTCTTATGTTCCATGCTACTTTATTGATGATACCTACATGTTTTATGCACATTATATGTCATATTTATGCATTTTGGAACTAACCTATTAACGAGATGCCGAAGAGCCGTTTTTGTTTCTGCTTTTTGGTTTCAGAAATCCTAGTAAGGAAATATTCTCGGAATTGGACGAAACTTTCGCCCGGGTCCTATTTTTGCACGAAGCTTCCAGAAGACCGAAGAGATAACGAAGTGGGGCCACGAGGCAGCCGGGGGCTAGGGCGGCGCGACCCAAGCCCTGGCGCGCCGGCCTACCTGGGCCCTCGTGTGGCCCCCGGTGCCCTTCCGCCTACTTAAAGTCTCCGTCGCAAAACCCCGCACGAGAGCCACGATACGGAAAACCTTCCAGAGACGCCGCCGCCGCGAATCCCATCTCGGGGGATTCAGGAGATCGCCTCCGGCACCCTGCCGGAGAGGGGATTCATCTCCCGGAGGACTCTACACCGCCATGGTCGCCTCCGGAGTGATGAGTGAGTAGTTCACCCTGGACCATGGGTCCATAGCAGTAGCTAGATGGTCGTCTTCTCCTTGTTGTGCTTCATTGTTGGATCTTGTGAGCTGCCTAACATGATCAAGATCATCTATCGTAATTCTATATGTTGTGTTTGTCGGGATCCGATGGATAGAGAGTACTATGATTATGGTGATTATCAATCTATTGTTTATGTGTTGTTTATGATCTTGCATGCTCTCCGTTATTAGTAGAGGCTCTGGCCAAGTTTTTGCTCTTAACTCCAAGAGGGAGTATTTATGCTCGATAGTGGGTTCATGCCTTCATTGACACTGGGACAGTGACAGAAAGTTCTAAGGTTGTGATGTGCTTGTTGCCACTAGGGATAAAACATTGATTCTATGTCTAAGGATGTAGTTGTCGATTACATTACGCACCATACTTAATGCAATTGTCTGTTGCTTAGCAACTTAATACTGAATGGGGTTCGGATGATAACCTGAAGGTGGACTTTTTAGGCATAGATGCAGTTGGATGGCGGTCTATGTACTTTGTCGTAATGCCCAATTAAATCTCACTATATTTATCATATCATGTATATGCATTGTTATGCCCTTCTCTATTTGTCAATTGCCCGTAATTTGTTCACACAACATGCTTTTATCTTATGGGAGAGACACCTCTAGTGAACTGTGGACCCCGGTCCTATTCTTTACATAGCATACAATCTACTGCAATTGTGTTTACTGTTTTCTTTGCAAACATCTTCCACTCGATACGTTTAATCCTTTGTTACAGCAAGCCGGTGAGATTGACAACCTCACCGTTTCGTTGGGGCAAAGTACTTTGGTTTTGTTGTGCAGATTCCACGTTGGCGCAGGAATCCCTGGTGTTGCGCCGCATCACATTTCGCGACCATCAACCTTCAACGTGCTTCTTGGCTCCTCCTGGTTCGATTAAACCTTGGTTTCTTTCTGAGGGAAAACTTGCCACTGTGCGCATCATACCTTCCTCTTGGGGTTCCCAACGGACGTGTACATTTACGCGCATCAAGCACCAACCGCCAAGCCAACTAGGAGGTCTCCCTACAAGAGTAACAAGCTCACAGTCTCTCACTCGAACTAATCATGGTGGAGAGCTCAATACTATGCAATGATGCAAAGCAAGAACACTAGAGGTGTTCAAATCCTTCACACTCGAATCCCACCAAAGCAACAAATGCTTGGATGAGATTAGAGAGAAAGTACAATGAAGGAAATCAACAAATGACTCCAAGATCTAGATCCCAAGAGATCCCATCACTTAGAGGAGGAATGGATTGGATGAGGTTGTAGATCTAGATCTCCTCTTTCAAATCCCCCAAGAATATGCAAGAATCATAGGAGGGAATGGAGAGGAAGCAAACTCAAGAAGGTCAACAATAGTGATAAAAAACGTGCCTAAGAACCCTAAGAACAATGGGGAAGAAGGCCCCTTCTATAGCCCATCAAAATATGACCGTTTGGGGGCAGAATCGAGCCACCCGGTACTGGACCCGGTACCTACCGAGCTGACTACCGACCTACCCGGTAGCAGCACTCAGTGGACCGGGCTGTGTAACGAAACTGCGATAACTTTTGCATCCGGACTCCGATTTCGATGATCTTGGGCTCATTGGAATCATGACAACGAGCTCTACAACATTATGCATAGAAACATCATAGCCCAACTATTGAGTAAGAAACATAATATAAAAGTTTTTGCCTATCTATAAAAGCATCAAACCGGTAAAACCTCCAACCATGAAAACGCAATATAAGATGCATACAAATTCCGTTTTCGATGAACTTGGGCTTGTTGTAAAGCTAGCAACAAGATCAAGAACCTTACTCAGAGAAACACCAAGAAGCAACAAGATTTATGGAATGCAAAGCATGCAAAGGGTTGAGCTCCCTAAGATGATGTGATCAAGTTACCTAACCAAAAGCCCCTCTTGATAGTGCGGCTATGTATCCTATAATCCGGTCTCCCAACAACCACCTTGAGACCGGTAAAAGGAAAACCTAGCATGGCCATACCTTTGCCTCCCGCTTGATCTTGATGATAACTCTTCAAGCTCCTCTCAAGCCGGAATGCCTCACTTGATCATTGTTGCTTCGTGAAGGCTCACAAATTCTCCCCCATAAACCATGATGGGAAATCTCCATTGATGCACATATTCACATGTACATTATCACCAAATGGAAGACAAGCTTCAAGCATGTGATCCTATTGATATGCTCATCTTGAACTTGTCCAACTCGACCTTGATGACGATCACCACTTGATGTCATCCTCTCATGGGCTATATGAGATCTCACTTTTGATGCATGCCCATGGAAAGATACCTAACCCACATAGACAACACAAGGGCACATATATGATGGGTTAGTTCATAAAGCATAATTGACAAGGCTTATCATACCACATGACTTCACGTGGCACATTCTTCATGCTTCATGTGTTGACCAATCTTGAATCTATTCTTCACTCTTTGCATTGGTCAACCTTGTATCTTCTCATGCTCTATCATACTATCTTGAGGTGTATATAGAATTCTTCATTTGTTTGCATGCTCTAAATCTTAGTCAACCATAGATCAACTTATGAGACTATCATGACACCGACTTAGAGCCATAACTTGAATTCTTCACTTGGAATCAAGCACTCAAGATCTTGATCAACCTTGTATTGTTTAACCTTGTATCTTCTCATGCTCTATCATACTATCTTGAGGTGTATATATAATTCTTCATTTGTTTGCATGCTCTAAATCTTAGTCAACCATAGCTCAACTTATGAGACTATCATGACACCGAATTAGAGCCATAACTTGAATTCTTCACTTGGAATCAAGCACTCAAGATCATGATCATTCGTTGCTTATCACATAAGCTAGAGCATGGCTAATATTTAGTTCCACATAATAACTCCATCTTAATTTCTTCTTCTTGATCATATCACATATATATCTTCTAATCGATGATCTTGATGCAAATACACAAGGTATATCTTTATCTTCATGGCATCCATACTTGAATCCAACACATGGAATACAAGTAGTACCTATGGAATATTCCTTCATATAAACTCAATGAAAACATTAGTCCATAGGGGTTGTTACTAATTACCAAAACCACAAATAGGGGCAATATACCCTTACAATCTCCCCCATTTTGGTAATTGATGGCAACCACAATAAGAGGGTTTATATAATGAATATTAGAAACAAGTACGCAACTTATCCAAGAATAAGTTTTATACAAGAGGTTGTATTTGATATGGTCAAGTAACACAAAGCTAATAGCCCAGATCAAAACCAGCTCTACTCACACAACTACAACTAATGCAAGGGATGTGAGTAGAACCAATATATATAGAGCAAACTCCCCCACAATGTATGCATGTGTGATGAACATGAATTCGTTGCATATATTGTCAAGATTAACCTTTGGGACATTTTTTTACTATATATAAACAACCGTGCAAGACATAATAAATATGGAATGCATGAGAGGCAAAACACTTAAGCACAAACAAAATTTAAGTGTAAAACCATTTCCTTAAACCCTCTAAACTTCTCCCCCATTGGCAACAAGTGCCAAAATGGGTGAAAAATTTAGAAAGCCAATATAATGTGAGTTCCTCCCCAAGGTGTGCACTTCTCATAATTTGAGTGGAATCAAGTGCACATATCCAATAATGAATACTTGAAGGAAGTCAAACTATATTGAGGATCAAAGATTGCATAAAGATAACATGGTGAAGAAAGCTTCAACAAATAAAGCAAGCAATCAAAGATCAAATTGGACAAAGAAAGATGTCATGATAAGAGAGATATATTTCTCTAAATGAAATAAGGAAGCTCCCCAAGGTTCGTACATAATTTAGAATGTTTGCATTTGAATACAATATGCACAAACATGGAATCCTCACTCTCTCTTATCATTTAGAACACAACCAAGATAAAGAGAATATGCTTATCAAGAACAAATTGAGTTGAACAATTAAGAGATATGAGTGCATAAAGAAAAACAAATAAACCAAGCACTCGTAAATCTTTTTTTACCAACACCACTAAAATCAAAAGGATAAAAAGATGGTCGGCAAAGAACAAGGATATCAAGGTGATGGATTAACGCTCTCATGTATATAAGTTTCTAAAGTGGACAAAGTGATCCATAAAGAAACATGCACACACAAGAGGTTAATAAAATAAATAAGACAAGATATCCAAGATGAAGTCATAAAATATACCAAAGGATGTTTGCTTAAAAAGCATATATATAGCCTATGGCTCCAATTTTCACTTGTGGTATATGAATGAGCTTCAACCAAGAAAATCTCAGAAACATCACAACTAACAATAAGGGAAGTAAAGCTAGTTGAAATGTTTTGATAAAAGCAACAAGTATCACAAATAGGGATTTATTCCATAATTTCATCAATATTGCACATAAGAGTTCTTTGAGGAATTGATATGCAATAAATTGCTAGCGGGCATATTTGGGATAGGTGAATCCTAAATATGATTTATATATTCCCATCGTATACATCTTCTCAAATTACTCAAATGTACAATAATAAGTTTTCTTTAAAAAAGATTTTTCAAGGGCCGCAATATTTTCGAAATAAAGAATTTCATGCCAAGATGCAACCTACAAGAGGTTGGATTCTATATGAGTATGCATGAATAAGATACTTGTTACCGAGATAGCAATGACATGATGTAGTAGATAAGAGTTCATCGATCATCCTAGCTTGGCTCCAATTCGCATATGGTGACAACACCTTCCTTATAAATGAGACAAGCCTCCATTGCATCTCCAATGTACCTAAAACAACATTCAAGTACATCTTGGTCCCCAAACTTATTGGGTCCAAAATGGTTAGACTAACCACAATATATAGGATACACTCCATATCAATATGTGCATATTTATAAATGAAGTTTGAATTTAATGCACATCTTAGCCATTTAGGATTTGATGGAGTATACCCAATATAATGGATCAAAGAAAGCAAGCATGCTACAAATATAAACAAATTACATATAAGCACGCACAAAGATTTTAAAGATACAAGAAAGATACAATTTGGACAAAACATCAAATGAATTCAAGAAGGCATAAATGTGTGACCAAATAAATTTGTTGTCCAAATTATATCAAGGACGCAAATCAAAAAAGATTTGTTCAACAAAGTTCAACAAATGAACTAAGTAAAGATCATTGAGCATAAAAGATGAATAAAGCCACACATGCTCAAAGATTTATCTCATTCAAGCAAATAAGACATGTAAGAAGGAATGAGATAACACACTCCCAAAAGATCAAGGTTCCAACAAATAAACCAAACCCTCTACACTTTTCACAATGGCACAATGTACCGTAAAGAAAAGGTTTGTCTTCCAAAACAAATACTTGATATGAATCAAAAGAAATTATCAAAAGATCCTTCAAAGGGACAAGGAAAACACATGGGAGCAACAAACATTTCTTGGAAATAAAATAAGTCAATAAGAAGCAATCCAATGTGAAGATGATCCATAAATTCAACCACATACAAAGTTATCAATTTTCAAAGACAATGAGAATATTGGAATTAACTTCCGGTGGTATATTTCAAGGATTCGAGATCAACTTCACAGGATGCACATGGTTAAAGGTATGAATTAAGAACCATGCACAAATAGAGATTCTCAATATATCCAATCATGCAAAGCAATGATTATAATAACTCGGAGCAAATGGTTTCTCACATAAGATGTATAGTTATGTCTTTGAGAAAACAACACCAAGAATCTCTTACTCAAACAAAAACCAAAAGATAAGCAAAGGAAGCTTTTAATAAGAGTGATCTTGTTTGAGAAAACATGCCACCTAGGAATAATATATTTAACAATATCTACTCTAAGTGGCAAATAAAATGTCAATCCAAGATGAAGATGATCCAAAGATGTTACCACATACAAGTTTATTAATTCTCGAAGACAATGAGAATATTGGAATTAATTTCTGGTGGTATATTGTCAAGGATAGAAAGGATCAACTCCACCATAAAAGGCATAGGATAAATATATAGGATTAAGCACTATGCATAGATGAAGATTCTTGACAGCTTCAACTAGTTAAACAATCACGCACAACAATGATTAGAATATCTTGAAGCAAACAATGTCCCAAATAAGATATAGAGATATGTATTTGAGGAAAACCATACCAAGAATTTATTACTCAAACAAGAGCCCATAAGATGAGCAATAAAAGCTTTTTAATAGAAGTGGAGCTTGTTTGAGCAAACATGCCACCTAGGAACAAGATAATTAAGAGTATCAACTCTAAGTGGCATAACCTCATATGTTCACATTTTCTAGGCTTGTGATATGTACAAAACATATTACTCCCCCATAATGTGATAAAACATTTCTTCCAATCAAGAGGCAATTAAAATTCGACTAGAGATGATTAATGGACATTAGAATTTGAATTTCTCATGAGTATGACACACCACATAGTGACTAGATAATCTTGCAATATCAATACTAAGTGGTGGTACCCATGTACACACATTTTAAAGAAAGAGAGATGCACAATGCATATCACTCCCCCAAAATGGGATGTTCCATTAATCACTCAAAGAGAGCCAAATAAGATATCATCAAGATGCATTAGGCTCAAAACAATACACAAATATATGATGAGTCAAACATACATACTTGAATATACAAGATGGGCAAGTAAGACACAACACATAAAACACATATTTGGTACAAAACCAAACATGCAAAGGGGGCAAGTAACTTACAATAAATATGAAGAGTTGAAGTATAAGTTACCGCATAGAGGAACATTGGATATAATATATAGATGATAATCCATACGGCTTGGTGATACGTCCAAAACGTATCTACTTTCCCGAACACTTTTGATATTGTTTTGCCTCTAATTTGTGTATTTTGGATACAACTAACATGGACTAACACTGTTTTCAGCAGAATTGCCCTGGTGTCTTATTTTTGTGCAGAAAATCAACTTTCAGGAAAATCCCCAGAAATACTTGCAATGGGCCTATTTTCAGAAGACTTACGGAGCGAGAATACGAGACGGAGGGGGCCACGAGGCGCGCACACGATGTGGCGTGGTGGGCCCCTAGGCCGCGCCGCCCATGGTGGCGCCGCCTCGGCCAGCCCCGACGCTCCCCTCTGGACTACTTAAAGCCCTTGACCTAAAAACGCAGGGAGTTCGACCAATTTGCCGAAGACATCCGAACTCCGCCGCCGTCGCGAAACTCAATCTCGGGATCAGAAACTCCGTTCTGGCACCGGGACGGGGAATTGGAGGAGATCATCGCCATCATCGCCACCGCCTCTCCATCAACCATCCATGTGTGAGTAATTCCCCCGTAGGCTGAAGGGGATGGTAGGGATTGGATGAGATTGTTCATGTAATAGCCATAAGATTGTTAGGGCATGGTGCCTAGTATCCGTTATTGGTACTTTTATGATATTGTTGCAACTTGTTATGCTTAATGCTTGTCACTAGGGCCCGAGTGCCATGATTTCAGATCTGAACATGTTATTGATTCATGATGATATTCATTGTTTTATGATCTTACCTGCAAGTTGTATACACATATTCTGTGTCCGGAACCCGAGGCCCCAAAGTGACAGAAATTGGGACAACCGGACGGGAATCTTGATATGAGGATCACATGTGTTCACGGAGTGTTAATGCTTTGCTCCGGTACTCTATTAAAAGGAGTATCTTAATTACCAGTAGTTTCCCTAGAGGCCCGGCTGCCACCGGCTGGTAGGACAAAAGATGTTGTGCAAGTTTCTCATTGCGAGCATGTACGACTATATACGAAACACATGCCTATGGTTATTTAGTACTTGGATATTGTTTTATTATTATTATCTGCAAATGCCCTGCCTTGATTATTACATGAGTTCTCTTATCCATGCAGCGCCCGTTCATCCATCCCTATGCCTACAGTATTTTAATCCTGCTGTTTACTATAATCATTACTGTGTCTTTATTACACTGCTTGTATTTCACTATTGTTACTGCTATAAAACTGTTGCTTGATAAACTCTTGCGAGCAAGTATGTTTCCAGGTGCAGCTGAATTGACAACTCCGCTGTTAAGGCTTACAAATATTCTTTGGCTCCCCTTGTGTCGAATCAATAAATTGGGTTTTATTTCCCTCGAAGACTGTTGCGATCCCCTATACATGTGGGTTATCAAGACTATTTTCTGGCGCCGTTGCCGGGAGCATAGCTTTATTTGCAAGTTCACCTGAATTGATATTGTTCGCTGCAAATCCTCCATCATGGGTAAACCTCGCGATGCTAAGTCGCCATATTACCATCCACTACAAGAAAAGGTACAACTCTGAGTACCTCTGCTGCTCTTGATTCACCATCTGTGATAAGTCAACTTGTTTCACCACCACAAGCTTCACATGCTGGTACTTCTGCTGAATCTGAAAATTCCTCTTATAATTTTAATGATGCTTCTACTGTTCTTGATGATAATGGTCCATTAGGTCCTTTTATAGATGCTACAATTGCTAGGTCTAGGGAAATTGAAAATACTGAAATTCCTAATGAAAATGCTGTTACACCTGTTAATTCACCTGAGTCTATTGAATACTCTAGTGATGATCTTGATGAAGATTATGTGGAACTTGATGATGATTTTATTGATAAATGTAATGCTACTACTGGTGCAAGTAACATTAAAAATCTTCTTGCACAACATATGTAAACTGTCTCCTGATCCTAAATTTGCCACATCTCCTATAAACATTAAGGATAAGGATTATGATTTTTCTCTTGATTTATCTCATATATCTATTGTTGAGAAAACACCTTTTTGTGGTACTGAAAAAGAAAGTGTTGTAGAGCACATGAATGAGCTTTCTACTTTGAGTAGCTTGTTTTCTGATGATATCAAGAAGCGTACTTATTTTGTTGCTAAATTTTTTCCTTTCTCATTAAAGGATGATGCTAAAACTTGGTATAATAGTTTGCCTCCTGATTCTATTGATAGTCCAATTGGTTTGCTTGATGTTTTCTTTCGAAAATATTTTCCTGCTAGTGCTCAACATATTGCTTTGCAGAAAATTTATAGTTTTGACCAGGAAGATGGAGAGAAATTGCCTGAAGCTTGGGCAAGGTTTTGCTCTCTTCTTAGAGCTCGACCTGGACATGATTTGGAAAAGAATGACTTACTTGATATATTTTATAGTGGACTAACCATTGAATCTAGGGCATACCTGGATAGTTGTGCTGGTTGTGTTTTCAGGAAAAGAACTCCAGACGAAGCTAAAGAATTATTGGATAGAATAGGCCAAAATCATGATGATTGGACTACACCTGAACCAACCCCAACACCAATATTGAAGAAGACAGGTATGATTGAATTAAATGATGAAGACATGAGGGAAGCCAAGGAATCTCTTAAAGAGGAAGGTATTAAATCTGAAGATGTGAAGAATTTACCTCCCATAGAAGATTTATGTAAGATAACTCCCCCTTCATCCACGATTGAGGTACATTCTCTTCAACGCTTTGATAAAGAAGATATTCCTTACTCAAAACCTCCTGATCAATGTTTAGATGAGTTTGATAATTATATTGTTAAGCAAGATAATTTTAATATGAGAGTAGAGAATCATCTAATGGAAAATTCTCACGCTATTGGTAAATTGCATGATATTGTGGAGAGAACCTCCAATGATGTTAAGATGCTTGTTAAACATTTTCATATGGTTCAAATTCAAATTGATCAACTCACTAAAGTGCAAAATGACTTGTTAAGAAATACTTCTAAAGAAAAACATGCTTATGAAGTAACAACTAGAGGTGGTGTTTCTACTTAGGATCCTCTATATCCTAAGGGGCATCCCAAAAAGTTGAACAAGATTCTCAACGAACTAAAGAAACTAGCGCTCCTTCTAAGAAAAAGAAGAAGAAACATAAAACTTTTGTAGAATCCTCTGAGCCTGTTAATGATCATAATAGTATTTCTATTTCTGATGCTGAAACTGAAAGTGGTAATGAACATGATAAATATAATGATAAGAATGATGTTTCTGATAAAGAAGAGGTTGAAGATGAACCTGAAAAGCATGCTAAAAATAAAAAGTACACTAAAGAAGATTTTATTGCTAAGAAACATGGTAATGAAAGAGAACCTTGGGTTCAAAAGCAAATGCCTTTTCCTGTTAAGAAACTAAAATCAAAAGAAGAAGAACACTATAATAAATTTTGTGATTGGATGAAACCTTTGTTCTTGCAAATTCCTTTGACTGATGCTATTAAATTGCCTCCTTATTCAAAGTATATGAAAGACATTGTCTCTAACAAAAGGAAAATTCCTAATGAGGAGATTTCCACTATGCTTGCTAATTACTCTTTCAATGGCAAGGTTCCAAAGAAGCTGGAGACCCAGGTATACCGACTATTCCTTGTTCCATCAAGAATAATTATGTTAGAACTCCTCTATGTGATTTGGGAGCAGGAGTTAGTGTTATGCCTTTTTCTCTTTACAAGAGACTTTATTTAGATAAGTTGATACCAACTGATATATCTTTGCAAATGGCTGATAAATCTACTGATGTTCCTGTTGGTATATGTGAGGATGTTCCTGTTCAAGTTGCTAATAATTGCTTAATATTACCTGATTTTGTTGTGTTGAAAATGCCTAAAGATGATAATATGTCTATTATTCTTGGAAGACCTTTCCTTAGCACTGCAGGGGCTGTTATTGATTGCAATAAAGGAAAGATTACTTTCAATGTTGATGACAAGGAGCATATTGTTTATTTGCCCAAGAAGATTGATAAAGTATGTGGAGTTAATACAATTTCTAATTTGAGAACTATCAAAGCGGGAGTTATTGATTGTCCTATATATGAGCCTAAAGAAGGATATCAAAATATTATGATTGGGTCCATATCAATACAATATAAGGTAACATGATTGATTTGAGGTTTATTTCTTCTTATGTCATGTAAAATTTATTTGGTGGCAAGACTTGATCAACCTTGTTAACAAGTACATTTTATATGCATAAAAGAGCTAAACAACATTTCTTTCTTTCTCCACACTTGTTTACTTTCTGTAGTACTACTTGTTTTGCAAGATGCTTTAGTTGTTTAGAAGTTTGAAAATCTTTTTCTGCCCTGTAATAATTATTTTAACACCCAGAAATGTACATTTTTCGAAGTTTTCAAAAATTTACAAAAATTATACCACCGGTCCTATTTTTCAAAAAGCAACCTGGGAGTGCCTGGGACTGACTAGTGGGGCACCCCAGGGCTGCACCCCATGTGCCAGCGCGACCAAGGAGGGGGGCGCGCCACCCTATGGTGAGGGCCCCACCTGGCCCTCCACTCACTCATTCACGTACCACTCCACTCTCTTTCACGGGAAAACACACCACCATTGTTCAAACCCGGGTTTCTTGCTGTTCTTGCTCGAGATTTTCGATCTCCTTCCTCAGCCCATCTTTGCTGCTGAGATTTGGGGTATTTGTTCTCCGGTATGTGACTCCTCCGATTATCCAAAATAGAATTTTGTTTGGTTGAGTATATCTTGAGTATTTTGCTGCTGTAGGTGACATCTTAAGTGAGTTTGCATGCTTGTTCTAAGTTGTAAAAATTAGTTTTGATGCATGTTTAGTACTCTATCAAGTTCCTATAGTAGTTTCCCTCATTTATATGTCTCGAAATCAACTTTTATAATGATTGTTGAAAATTTTTAGAAAAGGAAAATGCATAACCACACCTTTGGAGAAGTGTTCGAGAGGGATACGACAAGAGCGGCAAGGCCTTCAAGGGCAGCCACTCGAGTTAGGCGATCCTATGATGAGGATGTCATTGCACCTAGCTTTGAAGCTGAAGAGGATAATGGAGTTCCTAATGCTTCATCCTTTCCATGCTTTGACTTTTTGCGTAGTGCAGGGCTACTTGATGACTTCTTGTTTCTCATCAATAGTGTGGGATTATCTACCTATATGGAAGATGAGAGTGATCAATTTTACAGGCTAACTAAAATCTTTGTTTAAAGCTTTAAATTCAGCAACTCACCCTTCACACCATCGGTTAAATTTAAGATTTATGACATGCCTATTACTATGAAGTTGAAGGATTTTTGTGCTGCATTGGATATTACTCCTATAGGTACAACGAAGAAGAAGATCGAGAACCGCCCCAAAGCTTTGACGGAACTCTATCGAGAAGTTACCAACGATGATAACCGCACTATTTAGCGTGGCAAGATAAGGAACATTCAGCTCCCTGCCATTAGATATTTCACTTACTATCTTGCTACTAGAATTCTTGGTAGGGAGAACACTAGCAACATTTCTAGTTATCATCTTGCTTTTCTGGTTGCTGCACTTACTGGAAGTACACCTTATCATCTTGGTGCTCTTTTTGCTCGTCGCTTAGTTAGTAAGGGACCTATTTATGGAGGAATTGTTGCCGCATGTATTGTTGCATATCTAGGTTTTTCTATTGATCCTAGTGATGAGAAATTAACTCCTATTAAGCTTGATATTGCTGCTATGAAGTGTCACCAATTTGTCACAACTGACTCTAATTTAGAAAATATTGTCTATAGAATGTAGTTTATTGACGGGGATGAGAGGGAAATCCCTTTGCCGCGGGCCGATTTGTTCAGTGTTCGCAGGAGACCGTGGTCGCGCTCCAAGGAGGAGGTGGATGAGCAGCTGAGGATACGTGGTTTCCACCAGCAGCACCACTCCAAGGACGCCGAGTCCTCCGACGGGTACACCGTCACGTATCCTGGTGCGTCTTCTAGCTCGTACCAAGGACAGGATCCTTCTTCATCTTACTACGGAGGTGCCTGTAACATCCCAAAAATTTAAAACAAAGAGAATGAATTTCCCTTTTTCCAAAAATGAGAACCAACAAAAACTTTTCTGAATGAGGTGTTATGCATAATACTTGTGCCTGATAATTGTGTTATTACCATGATGCTTATGTGAACTACTTTGAAATATTCCAAAACCCTAAACCTCATCTCTCTTGTCACCATCCAATATAAAATAAATAAAATGAATTGAAATTAAATAAGAAAAGGGCCTATGTGCCTATGGCTATTTTTGGTAAAACTTTTACCTAGGCTTTTCTACCTTGATTAGATGTTTTGAAAACATCAACAAACCTAACCTAGTACTTACCAACCAAATCAAGTGAGAAACAAAAATCAAATTAACATATGCACAGAGGCATATGTGGCACATAGCCATATTACCAAAACTTGACCTAAGCACCTCTACCTTTCCCAAATGGTTTGAAACCAACACTAAACCTCATCTAACCCTAAATGAACCCTACACCATGCCCTTTGATCAAATAAAAAAAGGAAATAAAAATAGAAATACACATGTGAGCCTAAGACTATTTTTGAAAACTAGGTCTAAGACATGCTCTACCTTTGCTAGATGGTTTGAAAATATTAAGAAACTCTACCTAGTACTCAACCAAGCCAATCCAAGTTGAAACAAAACCAAATAAAGAAAATTCAAAAATGTCCATAAAGGCATATGAGGAGGAATGGCCAATAATGCAAATTTGAGCAAAAGGCCACCAAACTTGGTTTGATTGTTGAGATTACATTCTTATACCTTTTCAACACTCAACAACCTCATTTGGTTCAAGAAAAACCAAATCAAAATGGAAATAAATGAAATTCCCAACTCACATATGATGATGGTCACATATGACATTTTTAACAACATACCTACTTTGAGCCCTTTTATTAAGAGATTCTTAAACCAAACCCTAACAACTCTTTGCACCTCATCCAAGAACTCATCAAGATGAGCAACTTTGGTGTTGACCACTTTGACCAGATCTTTGACCATTGCTCAAAATAGTCAAGCCAAGATGCTATGTTGAAACAGATTCTAGATTCCCTCAAAATTTAGAATTTTCACAAATCTATTACAATTCTCAAACCAATGCCACACATGGCTGCCCAAAATCAATTAGAACACATCCATCACAAAAATTGATCAAAATTCATCACACATGAGACCTTAGAAAATAATCAAATGAAGTACATAGAGGTACAACCACTATTTCAACCACCCTCCATCACCTCACCCTCTCTCTCTTTGGCTCAGCTATAGTGTCTTGTACTCCTAACAACTCCCTCTTGACCTCACCTAGTGTGCATGGTCACCTCACATCACCACCATGCCCAAAATCATGTCATATGTCACATACACTTTGACAAATAATATTTGTGCACCCTCTACCCCTCTCCAACTATGCTAACCATGTCAAACCCTCTTACCTCACCTCACACAGCATGCCATGACCTAAGAGACCAATAAAAAGTACACCATCAACTCTATGCCATGCCATGCCACCCTCATGCTCACCACCATGCACCCACTTGCCCTGGCCTTTTTCCCTCTCTCTCACCTTGTCACACACCTCACCCTTGACCCTAGACACCTGCCAGACACGGCCATTGGTGGAGGAGAGCAAGGACTCGACCCCAACACTCATGCCATGTACTTGATCACCCAACCCATGGCCACCCTTCTCCCTCTACATTCACACAGCAAATCAAAGCGTCCCACTGCGCCACCACACTCCACTCTCTCCCACACACATGCTGGACAAGCTTGTTGACCTGCCCGTGCACCAGAAGGATGCCACGACGCGACGCCCCACAAGTACTCCGACGTCGGCCTCGTCCTCGTGTGCCCTGCACACGACGTCTGCAGGCCAGCCACTGTGCACGTGTCCTCCTCTACCCCCTACCTCTCCGCTGACGCCATCGCCCTGACCGGAGAGCCCTGCATACGACGCGCCCACGACATGACCACCATGCCGGCCATGCCGCGCCTCCCTCCCCTGGAGCCTATAAAAGAAGCCCTTCGTGCCCTGGACATCACCACCCAACTCAGCAACATCCTCCTCTCCCTCCTAGAGCCTCCCTCTCTCCCTCCTTGCCGCTCACCGGAGCAAAGGACCAGCCACGGCCACCGGCGGCAACCCTCAAGGCCGCGTCTGTTCTCGCCACCACAGCCTCCAACTCCTACACCAATTTGTAGCCACTGAAATTCCTCGCCGGGCGCACCAAACCTCGCCGGAAATCGTGCCCGGAGGTGAGCACAATCGCCTTCGCAAGCTGGCGGTATCGGGAGGAAGACGATGGCCCAGCGCCGTCGGATCATCATCCGACGATCTGCGCGTCCCGCGCGAGCCCAACATGCATGCGCCATGCATGCGTGGCCCAGGCCGCATCTGGGCCGGCCCAACTTCTTCCCGCCCCGTTTGAATTTAAATTCTGTTTTAATCTTTTTTCCTTTTAATTGCTTACTGATGCATTGCTAGAATTTAAATAGTTTCAAATTTACAAACACAAATTTAGTAATTCAAAATGTTCTAGAAATCTTATGAAATGATCTAACCAATCCCACTGGTTTCAATTAAAAATTCAATCTAGATCCTCTACAATAAAAATGACAATTCAGTAACTTTTCAAACTTCAAATAAATATCTAACATCAACCATAAACTATTTTAAAGTGATTCCAACTCTCATAAATCACATTTGATGTTGTCTAATTTATTATGTAATAAAATACAATAGCTGTTTCATATGATAATGAGCTAGATTCAAATAAAAGGCTATGTAGTCATAACTAGCCCATTTTAACTATGTCAAAATTTTGGAATTCAAATCTATGTGGTAGAGCACCCCCTTTAAATCATTTTCCCAAGTGAGAAAAAGTAATATGATGACCTTAGTTACATGGTCTCATACTTGCACTTGAGGATATTAAATCAAATAGTATTTAAATTGCATGAGGTATAGAACCTCATTTAATTCATTTTCTCTCTTATGATAAATGTGAAGTGTTGACCTTGGTCAACATGATCACCACCTTTACCCTTTGAGAAAATCAAATCTTACTAATGCTCAATAATATAAAATTACTTTCAAAATAAACAACTAGAAACCCTAAGTGGTATTAAATCATGTATTTATGAAATAAATAGAATTAAATTGTTTTTCCAACATGAAATAAAGAAAACCCTAATATAATGTTAAGTAAGGTTGTGTTGATAATATATCATCTTGAGTGAGCCAATAATGCTAAGTAGCCCATTAAGATTTGTTTGGTGATTGTATCCTCGTATTCGTTTATAGACGCTAGTACTGGAGACTATCAAGAGGAGGAGGTATTCTACCAAGAAGAAGGAGAAGAGAACTTTGATCACTACCCAAACCAAGGCAAGCTAGACTAATGCAAGCTATTTTGGTTGCAAGCTAATATTCTTGCAAGATACCCCAAAGTGCAAAGCTCTACAAGAGCAAGGCACCCTCACATATTACTTTCTGATTAATGCTCCTATCCCAAGTTTTTACGTTACAAGTTTTTACTTTGGTTTATCAAAGTTTATTTTTGATTCATGATTCACTTGGTCTAGATATGGAATAGTACAATAGCATCACACTTAGCCTAGAAAGCTATAATCTAGTTAGCACCCCTCATGACTAGTTGCTAGTGCTAATACTAAAAGTGACTACTTTAGATGGGAACTTGTGAAAATCAGTGACTTTGAAAACCTTGGAATGATGAGTCATTCTATTGAAAGATTTTGAAGGTGAATATGACTGGTGAATGACATGGTGAATTTTACAAAACTGATGGTTGGGTTCGGATGCGATACCATTCCAATTTTACAAGTACCCCCACAATACCTGAATTTGGGTAAGGCTTAGCTGGAAACTTATGTATTTTAGTATGAGTTCCCTCTGAACAAGCGTCATCGGGGTTATGCCAAGGCTGCCTCCACCAAAAGTGAAATGACGTGAAATGAGGTGAATGTCAGACCCAAGCCCTGTGCAGTTCCCGGGTTGGCAGTTGGTCTTCACCGGGAGGCCAAACTCATGGGGAGAGGTGCCTATACTAGTGTATGTAAATGAAAGTTTAGGATTGGTAGTTCGCGTACTGCGTACGATAAATCAGGGCCAGTTACCCCTGACGAACTATTGCAATTGTTGTGGCACAAGTGTACAACCTCTGCAGAGTTTAAACCTATTCGAATAGCCGCGTCCGCGGTCATGGACAGTTGGAAAGGCCATACTGTTCCGTCATCAGAACTTTTCCAAAAAAATATGAATGGTGACTTGTGACTTGAGTTTGAACGGTGAATTTGACTTTGAATCACAAGAGTTGTGGGAATGACACTAATGTTCCCACTTGAGTTAAGTTAGGCAAATAAAGAGGTTTTATTTACTAAAGTGCTTATGAAATAAAACTGGCTTTATGCAAATGAAACTAGAGCTTAGAACCCCTTACTATAGTTGATAATGCTTAACCTAGTATTAGTTTGCGAGTACTTTAAAGTACTCATGGCTTTGTCCCTGGCTATTCAAATGGCCAGACTATGAAGAGGGGTATCAGAACCAGGAAGAAGGACAACTGGATGTCTACGACAACTAGGATCACTCCTGACGTCAACAGTTGCCTGTGGAACAAATGGACCACAACCGCTACTTCGCTTCCGCTATGTGTTTTTTAATTGATCAATAGATCATCTATTATTGTAATGAGACTGGATCATGTGATCCTTTATTTGTAAGACGATTATGGTATGTAATGAATGATGTGTTGTGATATCAATCTATTATGTCTCGCAAAAACAATATTCCTGGGATTGCGATGAATGGCATAATAGGCATCTGGACTTAAAAATCTGGGTGTTGACAAGTTGGTATCAGAGCCATTGTTTGACCTTAGGAGACCCTAGTTAGAATGGACGTCCGAAAAACTTAGTTTCAAAACAAATGAAGTGAATATTTCTGAAAACTTATTCTCACCCTTATCTTGAGATCTTTTCAAAATAATAAATCCATGCTCTACTTTTCTTTGTAATTCGACATAAAATTTTGCACACTTGATCACGTCATTAACTTACTTATCCTAATTGCTCACAGATGGAGTACCAACGTGAGTCCTATCAGATTGGCCATGGAGGAAACCTGATGTTCGAGAAGGAGTTGAAACAACTGGTTGAATATCTAGGATGCCCGTATCCTGAGTTCTTTGGAGTGCCACTCAACAACCCATTGGGAGGACCACCTCGGTGGGAAGTTACTGCAGATCTGAGAGGAAAGCTTGGAGCCCCAATATGGGAAACCATCTGGTTTTCTGTAACGGGAAACACTTGGAAGGAGGGAATAGCCAAAGCCATACAGGAAGGAATTGCCCGTCTGTGCGGACAGAAGTGAACAAGCTCAAGAATACCCGCTTCATTTACTACCCAAGACATGACCCCATGGGAAGTCCAATAACCATGCCCTCGCACCCGGAGATGAACCACTATGTTGCATACCTCAACTTCATGCTGTACAAGACCCGCAAGGAGTTGGACAACGCCCTCGCCTTTCGCCAAGCACATTACCCGTGAAGAGGAAGAATCCCCCCTGAAGAGTAGTATCATTAAAGCACTTTCGTAGGTGTGAGTTTGTATAGGATCCCCTTGTATCATAGAACGAATGAATGGTTCTTCAAACCAATGGTGTGTTAGCTTTGTAATGTGTGATGCTTGGTATGAATGAAAAAGTGTTGTTGGTTTTTACCCTCGCAACACTACTCAAAAATTTCAAATTATGAACTTTTTAAAATTTTAACAAAACAAACCATAGAAATCTCCCTCTTATCTTATCATCTACCTCACTGTTCAGATGGCCCCACCAACCCGCAGCACCAACCAGGACACAATGATGCAGATGCTCCAGATGATGGTGGCAGATCGAGAAGCCGAGAGAGCTGAACGACAAGCCAACATAGCTGCACTGCAACAGATAGCTCAGAACAATCAAGGCCATGGAAACCATGATCACCCTGGATCGAAGCTGAAGAATTTTCAGAACACCAACCCTCCAATGTTCAACAAGACTGAAGAACCCCTAGATGCTAATGACTGGCTCCAGACAATGGAGAACAACTTGGAAGTTGCGGGAGTTGAAGCCGCAGAGAAAGTACTATTCGCCACCCACTACCTGTCAGGACCTGCAAGAGCCTGGTGGACAAGTGCCCGTGCAATGAATGCCGGACAAATGATGACCTGGGAAGACTTCAAGCTAAAGTTTAGCAAGTACCATGTGCCCCAAGGACTGATCAAGAAGATGAGAGACGAGTTCCGCGAACTCAAACAAGGAAGGATGTCCGTGGTGGAATACCGCGACATGTTTCTTACTCTATCAAGGTACGCCCGGATGAGACCGACACCAACGAGAAAAGGAAGGAGAGATTTCTGAACGGACTGCACGACGAGATGCAAACTGTGTTAGTGAACATTCCGTTCGCTGACTTGGAAGCCCTGGTGGACTCAGCCATCCAAATGGAGGGGAAGCTGCATCAAGCCAACGAGAACCGCAAGATAAGAATGATGAACCAGAATGGACCCCACCATACCCAGAAGTACCGCAACAACTCCTCTGGAGGATTCACCCCAAGACACAACAAGCCAACTACTCAGACTTATCGCCCCAACTACACCAACAACAATGGAGGACCCCCGAAGCCCGGAGGCCACAACAACCATCCCAACAACAATAACAGCAATAACAACCAGAATGGTAACAATAACAACCCCAATACTGCCCCGAGGACTGGAAGCAACGCTGTTCCCGTCACTCCCAAAGACAAGTCAACTGTGAACTGTTATGAATGTGGAGTTGTGGGTCACTACTCCAACGAGTGCCCCAAGAAGCTTGCCAATATTGCCACCAATACCGCAGCACCTGCTCAGCAACAGCGCAGCTTTGCAGGAAGAAGGAACCAGAACAACAACAACAACAACCGTCTCTACCACATGACTGCCACTGAAGCACAGGAAGCCCCTCAGGCCATGCCAAGTATGTTTTCCTGTTAATCCAATTGCTCAATCTCTCTTAGGAACCTAACTTTTCTAAAAATCTCGGGACGAGATTTGTTTAAGGGGGAAGGGTTTGTAACATCCCAAAAATTTAAAACAAAGAGAAAATGAATTTCCCTTTTTCCAAAAATGAGAACCAACAAAAACTTTTCTGAATGAGGTGCTATGCATAATACTTGTGCCTGATAATTGTAATATTACCATGATGCTTATGTGAACTACTTTGAAATATTCCAAAACCCTAAACCTCATCTCTCTTGTCACCATCCAATATAAAATAAATAAAAAGAATTGAAATTAAATAAGAAAAGGGCCTATGTGCCTATGGCTATTTTTGGTAAAACTTTTAGCTAGGCTTTTCTACCTTGATTAGATGTTTGGAAAACATCAACAAACCTAACCTAGTACTTACCAACCAAATCAAGTGAGAAACAAAAACCAAATTAACATATGCATAGAGGCATATGTGGCACATAGCCATATTACCAAAACTTGACCTAAGCACCTCTACCTTTCCCAAATGGTTTGAAACCAACAATAAACCTCATCTAACCCTAAATGAACCCTACACCATGCCCTTTGATCAAATAAAAAGAAAAGGAAAGAAAAATAGAAATACACATATGAGCCTAAGACTATTTTTGAAAACTAGGTCTAAGACATGATCTACCTTTGCTAGATGGTTTGAAAATATTAAGAAACCCTACCTAGTACTCAACCAAGCCAATCCAAGTTGAAACAAAACCAAATAAAGAAAATTCAAAAATGTCCATAAAGGCATATGAGGAGGAATGGCCAATAATGCAAATTTGAGCAAAAGGCCACCAAACTTGGTTTGATTGTTGAGATTACATTCTTATACCTTTTCAACACTCAACAACCTCATTTGGCTCAAGAAAAACCAAATCAAAATGGAAATAAATGAAATTCCCAACTCACATATGATGATGGTCACATATGACATTTTTAACAACATACCCACTTTGAGCCATTTTATTAAGAGATTCTTAAACCAAACCCTAAGAACTCTTTGCACCTCATCCAAGACCTCATCAAGATGAGTAACTTTGGTGTTGACCACTTTGACCAGATCTTTGACCATTGCTCAAAATAGTCAATCCAAGATGCTATGTTGAAACAGATTCTAGATTCCCTCAAAATTTAGAATTTTCACAAATCCATTTCAATTCTCAAACCAATGCCACACATGGCCGCCCAACATCAATTAGAACACATCCGTCATAAAAAGTGATCAAAATTCATCACACATGAGACCTTAGCAACTAATCAAATGAACTACATAGAGGTACAACCACTATTTCAACCACCCTCCATCACCTCACCCTCTCTCTCTTTGGCTCAGCTATAGTGTCTTGTACTCCTAACAACTCCCTCTTGACCTCACCTAGTGTGCATGGTCACCTCACATCACCACCATGCCCAAAATCATGTCATATGTCACATACACTTTGACAAATAATATTTGTGCACCCTCTACCCCTCTCCAACTATACTAACCATGTCAAACCCTCTTACCTCACCTCACACCAGCATGCCATGACCTAAGAGACCAATAAAAAGTACACCATCAACTCTATGCCATGCCATGCCACCCTCATGCTCACCACCATGCACCCACTTGCCCTGGCCTTTTTCCCTCTCTCTCACCTTGTCACACACCTCACCCTTGACCCTAGACACCTACCAGACACAGCCATTGGTGGAGGAGAGCAAGGACTCGACCCCAACACTCATGCCATGTACTTGATCACCCAACCCGTGGCCACCCTTCTCCCTCTGCATTCACACAGCAAATCAACGCGTCCCACTGCGCCACCACACTCCACTCTCTCCCACATACATGCTGGACAAGCTTGTTGACCTGTCCGTGCACCAGAAGGACGCCACGACGCGACGCCCCGCAAGGACGCCGACGTTGGCCTCGTCCTCGTGTGCCCTGCACACGACGTCTGCAGGCCAGCCACTGTGCACGTGTCCTCCTCTACCCCCTACCTCTCCGCTGATGCCATCCCCTGACCGGAGAGCCCTGCATGCGGCGCTGATACGTCTCCAACGTATCGATAATTTCTTATGTTCCATGCTACTTTATTGATGATACCTACATGTTTTATGCACATTATATGTCATATTTATGCATTTTCTGGAACTAACCTATTAACGAGATGCCGAAGAGCCATTTGCTGTTTTGCTGTTTTTGGTTTCAGAAATCCTAGTAAGGAAATATTCTCGGAATTGGACGAAATCTTCGCCCGGGTCCTATTTTTGCACGGAGCTTCCAGAAGACCGAAGAGGGAAGGAAGTGGGGCCACGAGGCGCCGTCACCATAGGGCGGCGCGGCCCACCCCGGCCGCGCCGACCTATGGTGTGGGGCTCGTGTGGCCCCCGATGTCTACGTTCCCCCTCCTTTCCTGACGGTGTTGGGCCTCCAAGTGCGAGGTTTGTAGAACAGCACCAAGTTTTCCCTTAAGTGGATCACCCAAGGTTTATCGAACTCGGGGAGGAAGAGGTCAAAGATATCCCTCTCATGCAACCACCACAAAGCAAGAAGTCTCTTGTGTCCCCAACACACCAAATAGGTGCACTAGTTCGGCGAAGAGATAGTGAAATACAGGTGGTATGAATATATATGAGCAGTAGCAACGGTGCCAGAAAATAGCTTGGAAAAGCGTGTAGTTGATGGTGGTAGTATTGCAGCAGTAGTAACACAGTAAAACAGTAAACAAGCAGTAGTAACTCAGCAGTATTTAGGAACAAGGCCTAGGGATTACACTTTCACTAGTGGACACTCTCAACATTGATCACATAACAGAATAGATAAATGCATACTCTACACTCTTGTTGGATGATGAACACATTGCGTAGGATTACACGAACCCTCAATGCCGGAGTTAACAAGCTCCACAATAATGCTCATGTTTAAGTAACCTTAAGTGTAAGATAGATCAAAACGACTAAACCAAGTACTAGCATAGCATGCACACTGTCACCTTCATGCATATGTAGGAGGAATAGATCACATCAATATTATCATAGCAATAGTTAACTTCGCAATCTTCAAGAGATCATGATCATAGCATAAACCAAGTACTAACACGGTGTCACCTTTACACACGTGCAGGAGGAATAAAACTACTTTAATAACACATCACTAGAGTAGCACATAGATAGTAGTGATACAAAACTCATATGAATCTCAATCATGTAAAGCAGCTCATGAGATCATTGTATTGAGGTACATAGGAGAGAGATTAACCACATAGCTACCGGTACAGCCCGAGCCTCAATGGAGAACTACTCCCTCTTCATGGGAGCAGCAGCGTTGATGAAGATGGCGGTGGAGATGGCAGCGGTGTTGATGGAGAAGCCTTCCGGGGCACTTCCCGCTCCGGCAGGGTGCCGGAACAGAGACTCTGTCCCCAGATCTTGGCTTCGCGATGACGGCGGCTCGGAACTTTTCTCGTATCGTGGCTTTCTCCGTAAGGTTTTTAGGTCAGGGACCTTTATATAGGCGAAGAGGCGGCGTCGGAAGGTCGAAGAGGCGGCCGGGGTAAGGCGGCGCGGGCCAACCCTAGGCCGCGCCGGCCACCCTCCTGGTGGGCCTGTGGCCCCCTCTGGTCCTTCCCGGGTTCTGGAAGCTTCGTGGAAAAATAGGAACCCGGGCGTTGATTTCGTCCAATTCCGAGAATATTTCGTTACTAGGATTTCTGAAACCAAAAACAGCAGAAAACAGGAACTGCACTTCGGCATCTTGTTAATAGGTTAGTTCCAGAAAATGCACGAATATGACATAAAGTGTGCATAAAACATGTAGGTATCATCAATAAAGTAGCATGGAACATAAGAAATTATCGATACGTTGGAGACGTATCAGCATCCCCAAGCTTAGTTCTGCTCGTCCCGAGCAGGTAAAACGATAACAAAGATAATTTCTTAAGTGACATGCCATCATAACCTTGATCATACTATTGTAAGCATATGAGATGAATGCAGCGATCAAAACAATGGTAATGACATGAGTAAACAACTGAATCATAAAGCAAAGACTTTTCATGAATAGCACTTTCAAGACAGGCATCAATAAGTCTTGCATAAGAGTTAACTCATAAAGCAATAATTTAAAGTATAGACATTGAAGCAACATAATGGAAGATTAAGTTTCAGCGGTTGCTTTCAACTTGTAACATGTATATCTCATGGATAATTGTCAACATAGAGTAATATAACAAATGCAATATGCAAGTATGTAGGAATCAATGCACAGTTCACACAAGTGTTTGCTTCTTGAGGTGGAGAGAAATAGGTAAACTGACTCAACATAAAATTAAAAGAAAGGTCCTTCAAAGAGGAAAGCATCGATTGCTATATTTGTGCTAGAGCTTTTATTTTGAAAACATATAGAGAGCATAAAAGTAAAGTTTTGAGAGGTGTTTGTTGTTGTCAACGAATGGTAGCGGGTACTCTAACCACCTCATCAACCAGACTTTCAAGAGCGGCTCCCATGAAGGACGTTATCTCTACCAGCAAGGTAGATCATCCCTCTTCTCTTTTGTTTACACATGTACTTTAGTTTAGTTTTTCTTTATTTATGGATGACACTCCTCCCAACCTTTTGCTTACACAAGCCATGGCTAACCGAATCCTCGGGTGCCTTCCAACATTCACATACCATGGAGGAGTGTCTATTTGCAAAATTAAGTTGCTTACTGATGAATCAGAGCAAAACATGTGAAGAGAATTATTAATGCAAGTTAATTAATTGAGGCTGGGAACCTCATTGCCAGCTCTTTTTGCAAAATTATTGGATAAGCGGATGAAGCCACTAGTCCATTGTGAAAGTCTGTCAAAAGTAAATGACAAGATCGAAAGATAAAACACCACATACTTCCTCATGAGCTATAAAACATTGACACAAATAAGAGGTAATAACTTTTGAATTGTTTAAAGGTAGCACTCAAGCAATTTACTTTGGAATGGCGGAGAAATACCATGTAGTAGGTAGGTATGGTGGACACAAATGGCATAGTGGATGGCTCAAGGATTTGGATGCATGAGAAGTATTCCCTCTCGATACAAGGTTTAGGCTAGCAAGGTTATTTGAAACAAACACAAGGATGAACCGGTGCAGCAAAACTCACATAAAAGACATATTGTAAACATTATAAGACTCTACACCGTCTTCCTTGTTGTTCAAACTCAATACTAGAAATTATCTAGACCTTAGAGAGACCAATTATGCAAACCAAATTTTAGCATGCTCTATGTATTTCTTCACTAATAGGTGCAAAGTATATGATGCAAGAGCTTAAACATGAGCACAACAATTGCCAAGTATCACATTATCCAAGACATTTTACCAATTACTACATGTAGCATTTTCCAATTCCAACCGAATAACAATTTAACGAAGAGGAAACTTCGCCATGAATATTATGAGCTAAGAACACATGTGTTCATACGAACCAGCGGAGCGTGTCTCTCTCCCACACAAGGATGAAATTATTCAGAGAACTAAGATAACAAAACAAAAACAAAAATAAAAGCACACAGACGCTCCAAGTAAAATACATAGGATGTGATGGAATAAAAATATAGTTTCACTAGAAGAAACCTGATAAGTTGTCGATGAAGAAGGGGATGCCTTGGGCATCCCCAAGCTTAGATGCTTGAGTCTTCTTGAAATATGCAGGGATGAACCACCGGGGCATCCCCAAGCTTAGAGCTTTCACTCCTCTTGATCTTAGTATATCATTCTCCTCTCTTGACCCTTGAAAACTTCCTTCACACCAAACTTCAAGCAAACTCATTAGAGGGTTAGTGCATCATTAATAATTCACACATTCAGAGGTGACACAATCATTCTTTTCACTTCTGGACATTGCATAATGCTACTGGACATTAATGGATCAAAGAAATAAATCCAACATAGCAAAAGAGGCAATGCGAAATAAAAGGCAGAATCTGTCAAAAACAGAACAGTCCGTAAAGACGAATTTATAAATGGCACCAGACTTGCTCAAATGGAAAAACTCAAAACTAATGAAAGTTGCGTACATATCTGAGGATCACGCTCGTAAATTGGCAGATTTTTTCGAATTTTCTACAGAGAATTATGCCCAGATTCGTGACAGACAGCAATGCTGTTTCTGCGCAGCGATCCCAAATATAACATCAACTTTGACATAGAAACTTTACTTGGCACAAAAACATGATAAGGAGAGGTTGCTACAGTAGTAAACAACTTCCAAGACTCAACAAAACAAAAATTGCTGTAGTAAAATAAACACATGGGTTATCTCCCAAGAAGTTCTTTCTTTATAGCCATTAAGATGGGCTCAGCAGTTTTAATGATGCACTCGCAAGAAATAGTATTTTAGGCAAAAGAGAGCATCAAGAGGCAAATTCAAAACACATTTAAGTCTAACATGCTTCCTATGCATAGGAGTCTTGTAAATAAACAAGTTCATGAAGAGCAAAGTAACAAGCATAGGAAGATAAAACAAGTGTAGCTTCAAAAATTTCAGCACATAGAGAGGTGTTTTAGTAACATGAAAATTTCTACAACCATATTTTCCTCTCTCATAATAACTTTCAGTAGCATCATGAGCAAACTCAACAATATAACTATCACATAAAGCATTCTTATCATGAGTCTCATGCATAAAATAATTACTACTCCCAACATAAGCATAATCAATTTTATTAGTTGTAGTGGGAGCAAATTCAACAAAGTAGCTATCAAATATAGGAGGTATATTGTAATCATAATCAAATTTATCCTCCATAACAGGTGGTAACAAAAGACTACTATCATTATAATCATCATAAATAGGAGGCAAAGTATCATCAAAGTAAATTTTCTCCTCAATGCTTGGGGGACTAAAAATATCATGCTCATCAAAGCCAGCTTCCCCAAGCTTAGAATTTTCCATAGCATTAGCAACAATGGTGTTCAAAGCATTCATACTAATAACATTCCCATTATCATGCATATAAAGTTCCATGGGTTTTTTAATTCTCTCTTCAAACACATCATGTCCTAATTCAAGATAAAGTTCATAAAGATCTCTCATATTTTTGTTGTTTTCCATTATGCCTAACTAGTGTAAACAAGAAACCAAATGTCGCAATTGCAGAGTCTAAAGGAAATAGCTTCGAGTACTTACAACGGCGCCGGAAAATAGCTTAGTAGCCGAGGTCCGAGTGTGAGTACCTTTTACCTTTCCTCCCCAACGGCGCCGAAAATTAGCTTGATGTCTACGTTCCCCCTCCTTTCCTGTAGACAGTGTTGGGCCTCCAAGTGCAGAGGTTTGTAGAACAGCAGCAAGTTTTCCCTTAAGTGGATCACCCAAGGTTTATCGAACTCGGGGAGGAAGAGGTCAAAGATATCCCTCTCATGCAACCCCAACCACAAAGCAAGAAGTCTCTTGTGTCCCCAACACACCAAATAGGTGCACTAGTTCGGCGAAGAGATAGTGAAATACAGGTGGTATGAATATATATGAGCAGTAGCAACGGTGCCAGAAATAGCTTGCTGGCGTGTAGTTGATGGTGGTAGTATTGCACAGTAGTAACACAGTAAAAAACAAGCAGTAGTAACTCAGCGTATTTAGGAACAAGGCCTAGGGATTACACTTTCACTAGTGGACACTCTCAACATTGATCACATAACAGAATAGATAAATGCATACTCTACACTCTTGTTGGATGATGAACACATTGCGTAGGATTACACGAACCCTCAATGCCGGAGTTAACAAGCTCCACAATAATGCTCATGTTTAAGTAACCTTAAGTGTAAGATAGATCAAAACGACTAAACCAAGTACTAGCATAGCATGCACACTGTCACCTTCATGCATATGTAGGAGGAATAGATCACATCAATATTATCATAGCAATAGTTAACTTCGCAATCTTCAAGAGATCATGATCATAGCATAAACCAAGTACTAACACGGTGCACGCACTGTCACCTTTACACACGTGCAGGAGGAATAAAACTACTTTAATAACACATCACTAGAGTAGCACATAGATAGTAGTGATACAAAACTCATATGAATCTCAATCATGTAAAGCAGCTCATGAGATCATTGTATTGAGGTACATAGGAGAGAGATTAACCACATAGCTACCGGTACAGCCCCGAGCCTCAATGGAGAACTACTCCCTCTTCATGGGAGCAGCAGCGGTGATGAAGATGGCGGTGGAGATGGCAGCGGTGTTGATGGAGAAGCCTTACGGGGGCACTTCCCCTCGGCAGTGCCGGGACAGACTCTGTCCCCCAGATCTTGGCTTCGCGATGACGGCGGCTCGGAACTTTTCTCGTATCGTGGCTTTCTCCGTAAGGGTTTTAGGTCGGGACCTTTATATAGGCGAAGAGGCGGCGTCGAAGGTCGAAGAGGCGGCCAGGGGGTAAGGCGGCGCGGGCCAACCCTAGGCCGCGCCGGCCACTCCTGGTGGGCCTGTGGCCCCTCCGGTCCTTCCCGGGTGGAAGCTTCGTGGAAAAATAGGAACCGGGCGTTGATTTCGTCCAATTCCGAGAATATTTCGTTACTAGGATTTCTGAAACCAAAAACAGAAAACAGGAACTGGCACTTCGGCATCTTGTTAATAGGTTAGTTCCAGAAAATGCACGAATATGACATAAAGTGTGCATAAAACATGTAGGTATCATCAATAAAGTAGCATGGAACATAAGAAATTATCGATACGTTGGAGACGTATCACCCCCACGTTGCCCTTTCGCCTACTTAAAGCCCCGTCGCGAAACCCCCAGAGCCACGATACGGAAAACCTTCCAGAGACGCCGCCGCGAATCCCATCTCGGGGATTCGGGAGATCGCCTCCGGCACCCTGAGAGGGGATTCATCTCCCGGAGGACTCTTCATCGCCATGATCGCCTCCGGAGTGATGAGTGAGTAGTTCACCCCTGGACCATGGGTCCATAGCAGTAGCTAGATGGTCGTCTTCTCCTTGTTGTGCTTCATTGTTGGATCTTGTGAGCTGCCTAACATGATCAAGATCATCTATCTGTAATACTATATGTTGTGTTTGTCGGGATCCGATGGATAGAGAATACTATGTTATGGTGATTATCAATCTATTGTTTATGTGTTGTTTATGATCTTGCATGCTCTCCGTTATTAGTAGAGGCTCTGGCCAAGTTTGTACTCTTAACTCCAAGAGGGAGTATTTATGCTCGATAGTGGGTTCATGCCTTCATTGACACCTGGGACAGTGACAGAAAGTTCTAAGGTTGTGATGTGCTGTTGCCACTAGGGATAAAACATTGATTCTATGTCTAAGGATGTAGTTGTCGATTACATTACACACCATACTTAATGCAATTGTCTGTTGCTTAGCAACTTAATACTGAATGGGGTTCGGACGATAACCTGAAGGTGGACTTTTTAGGCATAGATGTAGTTGGATGGCGGTCTATGTACTTTGTCGTAATGCCCGGATTAAATCTCACTATATTTATCATATCATGTACATGCATTGTTATGCCCTTCTCTATTTGTCAATTGCCCGACTGTAATTTGTTCACCCAACATGCTTTTATCTTATGGGAGAGACACCTCTAGTGAACTGTGGACCCCGGTCCTATTCTTTACATAGCATACAACTGCAATTGTGTTTTACTATTTTCTTGCAAACAATAATTTTCCACTCGATACGCTTAATCCTTTGTTACAGCAAGCCGGTGAGATTGACAACCTCACTTTCGTTGGGGCAAAGTACTTTGGTTTTGTTGTGCAGATTCCACGTTGGCGCCGGAATCCCTGTTGTTGCGCCGCATCACATTTCGCCACCATCAACCTTCAACGTGCTTCTTGGCTCCTCCTGGTTCGATTAAACCTTGGTTTCTTTCTGAGGGAAAACTTGCCACTGTGCGCATCATACCTTCCTCTTGGGGTTCCCAACGGACGTGTACATTTACGCGCATCAAGCCTGTTTTCTGGCGCCGTTGCCGGGGAACGAAGAAAAGCTACACCACAAAGATTTCTAACTCCCACGTCAACTACACGCCGCAACTATTTTCTGGCGCCGTTGCCGGGAGATCAAGACACTGCAAGGGGAGTCTCCACTTCTCAATCTCTTTACTTTGTTTTTGTCTTGCTTTATTTTATTTACTACTTTGTTTGCTGCACCTAAACAAAACACACAAAAATTAGTTGCTAGTTTTACTTTATTTATTGTCTTGCTCTCTATATCAAAAACACAAAAAAATTAGTTACTTGTCTTTACTTTATTCGCCTAGTTTACTTTTTGCTTATTGCATCATGTTTCCTTTTAATTTTACCACAAAAGACATACCGGTAGGACGTGGGTCCATAGTTGGGAGAAATAATATAGAAGAATTTTTCAATCATGTTAGTATTACTGAAGATTTTGAAGATAGACACTTGGTAGAACTTGCACCTACCTATGAAATTGCTGCTGCTGCTTTAGTTCGCATGTTGGAAACTAAATTTGTTAATCTCAATCCTATAATCCAACACATGTTTCTTACACTCGGTGATATGGAAGAAGGGGAAAAGAAAGATTTTGTTCTAGAAACTCTTCTTAGAGAATTTGGTGGTCTAGCAAGAGAGGCTAGAAAGGTTTTTGCTAAATTTAATATGCTAGGTTCTCATACTAATTTTGTTGGTCTCCTTGAAAAAATGGACATAGATAGAATAAGATACACTAATAATATTAATGATGGTGGGGAGATCAAAGCACCAATACCATGTAAACTCCTAGCTATGAATGATGCACTAGAAAATAACTATGCTTGGCTTGTTCCGAAAATTTGTTCGATGAGAGTAGCAAGCCCAAGACTAATGAAAAGGGAGACGCTAAAACTTATGTATCCAATATACTATGCTTAGTTGAGAAAACTCCCAACACCCCTGGTTATGATGTTGATGCTTCTACTCTCGATAATACTTGATTTGCACTTTCTGCGCCTAGCTGAAAGGCGTTAAAGAAAAGCGCTTATGGGAGACAACCCATGTTTTTACTACAGTACTTTATTTTATATTTGAGTCTTGGAAGTTGTTTACTACTGTAGCAACCTCTCCTTATCATGTTTTTGTGCCAAGTAAAGTTTCTATGTCAAAGTTGATGTTATATTTGGGATCGCTGCGCAGAAACAGCATTGCTGTCTGTCACGAATCTGGGCACAGTTCTCTGTAGAAAATTCGAAAAAATCTGCCAATTTACGAGCGTGATCCTCAGATATGTACGCAACTTTCATTAGTTTTGAGTTTTTCCATTTGAGCAAGTCTGGTGCCAGCTTTAAATTCGTCTTTACGGACTGTTCTGTTTTTGACAGATTCTGCCTTTTATTTCGCATTGCCTCTTTTGCTATGTTGGATTCATTTCTTTGATCCATTAATGTCCAGTAGCTTTATGCAATGTCCAGAAGTGTAAAGAATGTTTGTGTCACCTCTGAATGTGTGAATTATTAATTGTGCACTAACCCTCTAATGAGTTTGCTTGAAGTTTGGTGTGAAGGAAGTTTTCAAGGGTCAAGAGAGGAGTATGATATACTAAGATCAAGAGGAGTGAAAGCTCTAAGCTTGGGGATGCCCCGTGGTTCACCCCTGCATATTTTAAGAAGACTCAAGCGTCTAAGCTTGGGGATGCCCAAGGCATCCCCTTCTTCATCGACAACATCATCAGGTTCCTCCCCTGAAACTATATTTTTATTCAATCACATCTTGTGTTCTTTACTTGGAGCGTCGGTTTGTTTTTGTTTTTATTTTTGTTCGAATAAAATGGATCCTAGCATTCACTTTGTGGGAGAGAGACACGCTCCGCTGTTGCATATGGACAAATATGTCCTTAGGCTTTACTCATAATGTTCAAGGCGAAGTTTCTTCTTCGTTAAATTGTTATATGATTGGAATTGGAAAATGCTACATGTAGTAATTCTAAAATGTCTTGGATAATGTGATACTTGGCAATTGTTGTGCTCATGTTTAAGCTCTTGCATCATATGCTTTGCACCCATTAATGAAGAAATACATAGAGCTTGCTAAAATTTGATTTGCATATTTGGTCTCTCTAAGGTCTAGATAATATCTAGTATTGAGTTTTGAACAACAAGGAAGACGGTGTAGAGTCTTATAATGTTTACAATATGTCTTTTATGTGAGTTTTGCTGCACCGGTTCATCCTTGAGTTTGCTTCAAATAACCTTGCTAGCCTAAACCTTGTATCGAGAGGGAATACTTCTCATGCATCCAAAATCCTTGAGCCAACTACTATGCCATTTGTGTCCACCATACCTACCTACTACATGGTATTTCTCCGCCATTCCAAAGTAAATTGCTTGAGTGCTACCTTTAAAATTCCATCATTCACCTTTGCAATATATAGCTCATGGGACAAAATAGCCTTAAAAACTATCGTAGTATTGAATATGTACTTATGCACTTTATCTTTTATTAAGTTGCTTGTTGTGCGATAACCATGCTTCTGGGGAACGCCATCAACTATTGTTGAATATCATGTGAGTTGCTATGCATGTCCGTCTTGTCTGAAGGATCTATCATTTTAGTGGTTGGAGCATGCAAAATTGTTAGAGAAGAACATTGGGCCGCTAACTAAAGCCATGAATCATGGTTGAAGTTTCAGTTTTGGACATATATCGTCAATCTCATACGAGAATAATAATCATTGCTACATGCTTATGCATTTAAGAGGAGTCCATTATCTGTTGTCCATGTTGTCCCGGTATGGATGTCTAAGTTGAGAATAATCAAAAGCGAGAAATCCAAAATGCGAGCATTCTCCTTAGACCTTTGTACAGGCGGCATGGAGGTACCCCTTTGTGACACTTGGTTGAAACATGGCATGCAAAGATCCGGTAGTCCAAGCTAAGTAGGACGAGGTGCGGACACTATTAGTATACTATGCATGAGGCTTGCAACTTGTAAGATATAATTTACATAACTCATATGCTTTATTACTACCGTTGACAAAATTGTTTTATGTTTTCAAAATAAAAGCTCTAGCACAAATACAGCAATCGATGCTTTCCTCTTTGAAGGACGATTCTTTTACTTTTATTGTTGAGTCAGTTTACCTATCTTCCTCCACCTTAAAAAGCAAACACTTGTGTGAACTGTGCATTGATTCCTACATACTTGCATATTGCACTTGTTATATTACTTTATGTTGACAATATCCATGAGATATACATGTTATAAGTTGAAAGCAACCGCTGAAACTTAATCTTCCTTTGTGTTGCTTCAATACCTTTACTTTGATTTATTGCTTTATGAGTTAACTCTTATGCAAGACTTATTGATGCTTGTCTTGAAGTACTATTCATGAAAAGTCTTTGCTATATGATTCACTTGTTTACTCATGTCATTACCTTTGTTTTGATCGCTGCATTCATTACATATGTTTACAAATAGTATGATCAAGATTATGATGGCATGTCACTTCAGAAATTATCTTTGTTATCGTTTTACCTGCTCGGGACGAGCAGAACTAAGCTTGGGGATGCTGATACGTCTCCAACGTATCGATAATTTCTTATGTTCCATGCTACTTTATTGATGATACCTACATGTTTTATGCACATTATATGTCATATTTATGCATTTTCTGGAACTAACCTATTAACGAGATGCCGAAGAGCCGTTGTCTTTTTCTGCTGTTTTGGTTTCAGAAATCCTAGTAAGGAAATATTCTCGAATTGGACGAAATCTTCGCCCGGGTCCTATTTTTGCACGGAGCTTCCAGAAGACCGAAGAGGGAAGGAAGTGGGGCCACGAGGCGCCATCACCATAGGGCGGCGCGGCCCAGGCCCTGGCCGCGCCGACCTGGTGTGGGGCCCTCGTGTGGCCCCCACGTTGCCCTTTCGCCTACTTAAATCCCCGTCGAAAACCCCCAGTCGAGAGCCACGATACGGAAAACCTTCCGAGACGCCGCCGCCGCGAATCCCATCTCGGGGGATTCGGAGATCGCCTCCGGCACCCTGCCGGAGAGGGGATTCATCTCCGGGAGGACTCTTCATCGCCATGATCGCCTCCGGAGTGATGAGTGAGTAGTTCACCCTTGGACCATGGGTCCATAGCAGTAGCTAGATGGTCGTCTTCTCCTTGTTGTGCTTCATTGTTGGATCTTGTGAGCTGCCTAACATGATCAAGATCATCTATCTGTAATACTATATGTTGTGTTTGTCGGGATCCGATGGATAGAGAATACTATGTTATGGTGATTATCAATCTATTGTTTATGTGTTGTTTATGATCTTGCATGCTCTCCGTTATTAGTAGAGGCTCTGGCCAAGTTTGTACTCTTAACTCCAAGAGGGAGTATTTATGCTCGATAGTGGGTTCATGCCTTCATTGACACTGGGACAGTGACAGAAAGTTCTAAGGTTGTGATGTGCTGTTGCCACTAGGGATAAAACATTGATTCTATGTCTAAGGATGTAGTTGTCGATTACATTACGCACCATACTTAATGCAATTGTCTGTTGCTTAGCAACTTAATACTGAATGGGGTTCGGACGATAACCTGAAGGTGGACTTTTTAGGCATAGATGCAGTTGGATGGCGGTCTATGTACTTTGTCGTAATGCCCGGATTAAATCTCACTATATTTATCATATCATGTACATGCATTGTTATGCCCTTCTCTATTTGTCAATTGCCCGACTGTAATTTGTTCACCCAACATGCTTTTATCTTATGGGAGAGACACCTCTAGTGAACTGTGGACCCCGGTCCTATTCTTTACATAGCATACAATCTACTGCAATTGTGTTTTACTATTTTCTTGCAAACAATCATTTTCCACTCGATACGCTTAATCCTTTGTTACATCAAGCCGGTGAGATTGACAACCTCACTGTTTCGTTGGGGCAAAGTACTTTGGTTTTGTTGTGCAGATTCCACGTTGGCGGAATCCCTGTTGTTGCGCCGCATCACATTTCGCCACCATCAACCTTCAACGTGCTTCTTGGCTCCTCCTGGTTCGATTAAACCTTGGTTTCTTTCTGAGGGAAAACTTGCCACTGTGCGCATCATACCTTCCTCTTGGGGTTCCCAACGGACGTGTACATTTACGCGCATCACGCGCCCACGACATGACCACCATGCCGGCCATGCCGCGCCTCCCTCCCCTGGAGCCTATAAAATCAGCCCTCCACGCCCTGGACATCACCACCCAACTCAGCAACATCCTCCTCTCCCTCCTAGAGCCTCCCTCTCTCCCTCCTTGCCGCTCACCGGAGCAAAGCACCAGCCACGGCCACCGGCGGCAACCCTCAAGGCCGTGTCTGTTCTCGCCACCACAACCTTCAACTCCTACACCAATTTTTAGCCACTGAAATTCCTCGCCGGACGCACCAAACTGTAACACCCCAGATTTCCAAACTATCTGGAGTGTTACTACACAAATCTAGTTACGTTTGTTTTGATGAAAATTGTTTATAGAGATAAACATGACAACGAAAACACAAGATAGTATATAACTAGTATCAGCCACTTAACATAACATCCATTCAAAATATATAGTGCATAACGACTCCACAAGCATTTTGGCTAGAACTCCAAAACCATTGCTAAGTGACTAATTATAATCCAGGTTTTATTTAGTATGAATATCTAATCTATGTAGTGCAGATGTGTGCATCCAAGTGTTTGTCGCTAATCCCTCCCATGCATGCCGTTACGAGGAGCACCTGAAAACCAAATAAAACAACAAAGAAAAAGCAAGAGTGAGTACAGTATACTCAGCAAGTACAATTTAGAGCCTCAAGAACCAATGAACATCTAGCAATGACAACCACACTCTTGGACCGGAAACAACCAGACTTTATACTTCTTTATAATGACCGCGTCTAGTTTCCTCTAGTGAGCGTCCCGGATTATCCACAAGATGCTTTATACCACCGACGATATCGGATTGAACACATGTGGCGTCCTTACCGACCTAGCTCAAGCCCACCGGATTATTCACACAATGCCTTAAACCACCGCCAATTATCGGATTGGACATGTGTGACGTCCTCACCGTCCTGGCTTTCGGAATCAAATATAACAGTCGAGTCTTGTATATCGATAGAATCACATAATCGATCACAAAATAACACCAAGTTGAATAGGTTATCAAATCAGAACAATATCGAATAGCATCCAAGCACACACAGCGGCCAAATCAAATAAAATAGGGGCTCGTCATGCACTTGCCTCAGATTTGATGTTCAACCGAAGAACTACTTCTGGTACCCGGATCTCCAAAACCTGTGATTTAAAATCAGGTTCAGAAACTGTTCTAAATAGAACGGTCTGGTCTAATCTATAGCTCGTTGTCTTATTACTAATTATGTCCTGGAGCTGGAACCGAAAATACTGAAACCATCTGTGCTAATTATTGGGAGGGAGCTCTGAAACTGATCAATTGAATCCTTCCATTAAACGGGCGCTTGCTGTTACAGCAAAACAAGTACTAGTACGTACTGGCCAAACAATCCAGTTCAGATAATCGATGCACCTACTAGTACTAGTATTGACTACCAATTGGAATGAGGGGAAGCTAGCTGATGTGACTAATTGCAAGGATCTCATACTGATAGATTTAGTTGAGGCGGGCCAGACTACAAAACGAACCGAACGTACCTGACAGGAACCCGGCAGCAACGGACGAGGCCGAACGGATGCACGCGACGGCGACCAGGATGCCCACACTGCAGCAGCAACCGGCGGCAGACCACGGACGAACCCTAGGCGGACTGTGGCGGCGGCGTCTGGCTGTTGGGGAGTGTTTTGTTTAGGTTGAGGACAGGGCCAAGTCCATCGGTATCTTTTTATAGTTTCTCCCTTTATTTATTCAACCCATTACAGAGTTCAAGTTTATATTCTTTAAATTCTAGAATTATCCAATGGACATTATTTAACGAAGCCCTAGATATTCCTTTAAATTTCGTTTAGCGGAAATTTATACTCGTTTTGATCAACTCGATGAGACAAAACCAACCCTGATCTTGGATTTTCCATACAGCTTATGGTTCAAACTTCGGTCAACTATAAGGATGGAGGTCAAAATTAACATTTAGGAATACCCGGGGTATTACATTCTCCACCCGTTCAAAAGAATTCGCCCTCGAATTCACCGACTCTCACAGGCGACTTGCAAAAACTGGAACAGGAAAAAAAAACCATATATCCATCTCGACTCCATTGCCTGTAGACTATCTTTCCATGTTTTCCCTTTAGGACCCAAATTCACTCTCCGTGAGTAGTGCCCTAGAACATGACGTTTGCTCATCCTTATGGTATCTCCTATGCATGGCAATGATTAGCTCATCTAATGGTGGTGCATCGTACCATATATGGTCTAGGCTGGATATCACAAGCTCTCCACTAAATTAAACGTATGGGCACACATTGACTCACCACTCCAACATAACGAGAGAGAATAATAAGAGTAGCCGAATGGGGGCCAGTCCATCACGCACCCAAACTATTATCTTCGTACATGAATAGGTGAATCAGAACCCAGGAATCTGCCACCCTCACTCACATGACAAGAAAAAAAAATTTGTTTGGGGCACGAACTAGGTTCGGGTAAAGCATATCATTATGGTAGAGGAATTTTCCACGTATGGCACATCTAAAACATCTAAAGCATATGCTTAGAGGGTCAAACCTACAAAGAAACTGAGACAAGCCTCTTTTTTTCGTGATACATTGCCTTTTAAACAAAGGCGGTATGAAGTAATAACCTGCACTATAATCGGAAGAACTAACAATAACAAAGGGCATAAGCCAAAAGGTGTACCTGAGGCCCTGTCAGCACGAGATGGAGTCTTAGATGCCATGTAAACGCCAGATGGTATGGGAGTAGAATAACCCCCAGGGAATTGTTGTGGCTGTTGAGGAACTAGTGTTGGAGTAGGTAACGCTAGTGGAACATGTGGTGCAGGGAGGGGAGTTGCGGACCAGTAGTAGCCCGGGGGTAAAGGAGTGCATTGTGCTGGAACAAATGGAGGCGTTGTCATCATCTGGACCGATGCATGGGAAGATCTACCTGGATTGGCTTCATATAGAGGATTTGAAGAAACTCGTGAGGAAGAGTTACCCTTCTTCCAGTTAATGACTGAGTTTGGGTTTCGTCGACAAACAATACTTCTGTGTCCGGTCTTGCTACAATAGTCACAAGTCCCTGAAAAGTCACATTCAGCGGCACGGTGGTTTTCTCCACACTTGTAGCACACCAAACCAGGTCCGAGATCAGTACGTACGTTCGGTGCTAAAGATGACTTCAGATAATCGTGATCTATTTTGGACTTCTTTAAATCTGACTGCTGAGTAGATCCCCTCTCGCCAAGGTAGCTCCTCTTACGATCACTACCAGTGCTAGTACGAGTTGCTTCTACCTCAGTGAGATGATACTGTAACTCCAACCCTCTAGCTTGCTCAACCACTGTGAAATAATCATTTGGCCGATTCGCTCCCATGACATGTCGGTATTCTGAATTAAGCCCTTCAAAGAATCTCCTGGATTTTTCACACTCATTACGATTAATATGGTCTACAAAGTGAACAATCTTACTAAACTCCGTCTCGTACTCATCTACTGTCTTGTCGCCTTGCTTGATATTCCTCAAGGCAACATCCATCTTCTCCTTGAATGAAGTTGGGTAATACTTTCTAGTGAACTGCTTACCGAAAACATCCCAAGTAAGCTGTCCATGAGCCGGTGACCATGCTGCACGAACTCCTTCCCACCAATCATCAGCAAGACCTTTCAACTGGAAAGCCACATAGACAACTCTATCCTCTAGAGTCATTAACGATGCATCCATGTATTTCTCCATTGTGCGAAGCCAGCTTGCCGCATCCATCGGTGTTCCTGATCCATCAAATTTTTCCAACTTCATATCCAACCACTTGGTGAGCGTCATGTTTGAAGCACCTTGTCCATCACTATTACCAGATTGGCTCACTTCCTCATCTTCACGATGACTATGCTCCTCTGCACGGCCATTGCGGCCAGCACGGCCTCGAGCCCGACCTCTACGTCTCGGCGGCATAACTATCCAACACATTACCAGTAACCAGCAAAGAAAAAAAATCAAAAACATCAAATCATCTGCATCCTTACTCTAAAGGATAAGATTAACAAGTGAAAAGAAATCCGCGGAAACGTAAATGAGATGCATGCCCCATGAACCCCATCCTACTGTGCACAAGTGTGTCAAATTTTATTATTTTTTTATTTTTTTCAAAAGCAAATTAGTCAAATTTTGATTATTTTGGTACGCTAAAACAAAATTTTACTATAAAAATTTATTCACAACCTATTTCAGAGATCAAAACCTAGGCTCTGATACCAACTGTAACACCCCAGATTTCCAAACTATCTGGAGTGTTACTACACAAATCTAGTTACGTTTGTTTTGATGAAAATTGTTTATAGAGATAAACATGACAACGAAAACACAAGATAGTATATAACTAGTATCAGCCACTTAACATAACATCCATTCAAAATATATAGTGCATAACGACTCCACAAGCATTTTGGCTAGAACTCCAAAACCATTGCTAAGTGACTAATTATAATCCAGGTTTTATTTAGTATGAATATCTAATCTATGTAGTGCAGATGTGTGCATCCAAGTGTTTGTCGCTAATCCCTCCCATGCATGCCGTTACGAGGAGCACCTGAAAACCAAATAAAACAACAAAGAAAAAGCAAGAGTGAGTACAGTATACTCAGCAAGTACAATTTAGAGCCTCAAGAACCAATGAACATCTAGCAATGACAACCACACTCTTGGACCAGAAACAACCAGACTTTATACTTCTTTATAATGACCGCGTCTAGTTTCCTCTAGTGAGCGTCCCGGATTATCCACAAGATGCTTTATACCACCGACGATATCGGATTGAACACATGTGGCGTCCTTACCGACCTAGCTCAAGCCCACCGGATTATTCACACAATGCCTACATTTACGCGCATCACGCGCCCACGACATGACCACCATGCCGGCCATGCCGCGCCTCCCTCCCCTGGAGCCTATAAAATCAGCCCTCCACGCCCTGGACATCACCACCCAACTCAGCAACATCCTCCTCTCCCTCCTAGAGCCTCCCTCTCCCCTCCTTGCCGCTCACCGGAGCAAAGCACCAGCCACGGCCACCGGCGGCAACCCTCAAGGCCGTGTCTGTTCTCGCCACCACAACCTTCAACTCCTACACCAATTTTTAGCCACTGAAATTCCTCGCCGGACGCACCAAACCTCGCCGGAAACCGTGCCCGGAGGTGAGCACAATCGCCTCCGCAAGCTGGCGGTATCGGGAGGAAGACGATGGCCCAGCGCCGTCGGATCGTCCTCCGACGATCTGCGCGTCCCGCGCGAGCCCGACGTGCATGCGCCATGCATGCGTGGCCCAGGCCGCAGCTGCGCCGGCCCAACTTCTTCCCGCCCCCGTTTGAATTTAAATTCGGTTTTAATCTTTTTTTCCTTTTAATTGCTTACTGATGCATTGCTAGAATTTAAATAGTTTCAAATTTACAAATCCAAATTTAGTGATTCAGAATGTTCTAGAAAGCTTATGAAATGATGTAACTAATCCCACTGGTTTCAATTAAAAATTCATTCTAGATCCTCTACAATAAAAATGACAAATCAGTAACTTTTCAAACTTCAAATAATATCAAAAATCAACCATAAAATATTTTAAAGTGATTCCAACTCTCATAAATCACATTTGATGTTGTCTAATTTATTATGTAATAAAATATAATAGTTGTTTCATATGATCATGAGCTAGATTCAAATAAAAGGCTATGTAGTCATAACTAGCCCATTTTAACTATGTCAAAATTTTGGAATTCAAATCTATGTGGTAGAGCACCCCCTTTAAATCATTTTCCCAAGTGAGAAGAAGTAATATGATGACCTTAGTTACATGGTCTCATACTTGCACTTGAGGATATTAAATCAAATAGTATTTAAATTGCATGAGGTATAGAACCTCATTTAATTCATTTTCTCTCTTATGATAAATGTGAAGTGTTGACCTTGGTCAACATGATCACCACCTTTACCCTTTGAGAAAATAAAATCTTACTAATGCTCAATAAGATAAAATTACTTTCAAAATAAATAACTAGAAACCCTAAGTGGTATTAAATCATGTATTTATCAAATAAATAGAATTAAATTGTTTTTACAACATGAAATAAAGAAAACCCTAATATAATGTTAAGTAAGGTTGTGTTGATAATATATCATCTTGAGTGGGCCAATAAGGCTAAGTAGCCCATTAAGATTTGTTTGGTGATTGTATCCTCGTATTCGTTTATAGACGCTAGTACCAGAGACTATCAAGAGGAGGAGGTATTCTACCAAGAAGAAGGAGAAGAGAACTTTGATCACTACCCAAACCAAGGAAAGCTAGACTAATGCAAGCTATTTTGGTTGCAAGCTAATATTCTGGCAAGATACCCCAAAGTGCAAAGCTCTACAAGAGCAAAGCACCCTCACATATTACTTTCTGATTAATGCTCCTATCCCAAGTTTTTACCTTACAAGTTTTTTACTTTGGTTTATCAAAGTTTATTTTTGATTCATGATTCACTTGGTCTAGATATGGAATAGTACAAGAGCATCACACTTAGCCTAGAAAGCTATAAGCTAGTTAGCACCCCTCATGACTAGTTGCTAGTGCTAATACTAAAAGTGACTACTTTAGATGGGAACTTGTGAAAATCAATGACTTTGAAAACCTTGGAATGATGAGTCATTCTATTGAAAGATTTTGAAGGTGAATATGACTGGTGAATGACATGGTGAATTTTACAAAACTGATGGTTGGGTTCGGATGCGATACCATTCCAATTTTACAAGTACCCCACAATACCTGAATTTGGGTAAGGCTTAGCTGGAAACTTATGTATTTTAGTATGGGTTCCCTCTGAACAAGCGTCATCGGGGTTATGCCAAGGCTGCCTCCACCAAAAGTGAAATGACGTGAAATGAGGTGAATGTCAGACCCAAGCCATGCAGTTCCCGGGTTGGCAGTTGGTCTTCACCGGAGGCCAAACTCATGGGGAGAGGTGCCTATACTAGGTATGTAAATGAAAGGTTAGGATTGGTAGTTCGCGTACTGCGTACGATAAATCAGGGCCAGTTACCCCTGACGAACTATTGCAATTGTTGTGGCACAAGTGTACAACCCCTGCAGAGTTTAAACCTATTCGAATAGCCGCGTCTGCGGTCATGGACAGTTGGAAAGGCCATACTGTTCCGTCATCAGAACTTTTCCAAAAAAATATGAATGGTGACTTGTGACTTGAGTTTGAAAGGTGAATTTGACTTTGAATCACAACAGAGTTGTGGGAATGACACTAATGTTCCCACTTGAGTTAAGTTAGGAAAATAAAGAGGTTTTATTTACTAAAGTGCTTATGAAATAAAACTGGCTTTATGCAAATGAAACTAGAGCTTAGAACCCCCTTACTATAGTTGATAATGCTTACCCTAGTATTAGTTTGCGAGTACTTTAAAGTACTCATGGCTTTGTCCCTGGCTATTCAAATGGCCGACTATGAAGAGGAGTATCAGAACCAGGAAGAAGGACAGCAGGACGTCTACGACAACTAGGATCACTCCTGACGTCAATAGTTGCCTGTGGAACAGATGGACCACAACCGCTACTTCGCTTCCGCTATGTGTTTTGTAATTGATCAATAGATCATCTATTGTTGTAATGAGACTGGATCATGTGATCCTTTATTTTTAAGATGATTATGGTATGTAATGAATGATGTGTTGTGATATCAATCTATTATGTCTCGCAAAAACAATATTTCTGGGATTGCGATGAATGGCATAATAGGCATATGGACTTAAAAATCTGGGTGTTGACAGTGCCACCTCATGGGCACCGTGGGATTGATCTCCACTTAGGCCAAAAGCCTAAGCTTGGGGGGAGGTATGCCGGCATCACTCATTCATTGCATATTACAATTGCCGGTCATTTGCATATACTTGTTTCGCTTCTTTTGGTTGTTTCTCTTTCGGTTATTTTTATTTCAGTAGGTTCTTATTTTAGTTTTTGAAGGTTGTTACTACTGTAGTAACCTTTACTTTTACCTTTTTATTTCATTTGTGTGCCGATGGTTGCCTCTAATATGAGGAAGATGATATTTGGGGAAGTGTTGTCTAAAAAACAGATTCTGGACTGATACTAAAAAAATTCCTAAAAATAGCCAGAACGTTATTTTGAGAAGCCAATTTTTGTTCATGTTCCCCAGGTTATTATCTAACTTTCATTAGTTGAGCACTTTTCGAGTTGAACAGCGGAAGATTTTCAAAAAAAATGATTACTGTACTGCTGTCAAGTTTGACGGATTTCTGCTACTTTGTGTTTATATGACTCTTTTAGTTTTCATTTTCTTGTTTTTGCTTTGTTTCTTTCCTAAAACACAAAAAGACCAAAATTATTTCTGTGGTTTCTCTTTACCATTTGTTTATTTGGTTTCTTGTTCCTATTTTGCTTTATTTACTACCGTTGGTTTGCCATAAGAAAATCCAAAAAGATTTTACTTTCGTTCTTGTTTCCAATTCGAAAACACCAAAAATATTTATTGTTCTTATTTGGTTTTGTAAAGTTTACTATGGAGTTCAGCGGTCTCTGGTGGTTGGATCTTGGTTTTCATTTCATATTATTCAAGCTACACAAGTGAAATTAAGGCAATAATGACGATCTACGACAACTCGACTGTGGTGAGAGGCTGGTATGAACTCTATTTGTTTTCATTTTTTGTACATATACTCATTCATGTGAGCATTATTAGTTAGTTCATGTAAGGTATATGTAATATAATGAAAGTCTAGTAGTTCATGATCTCTCATGTTTAGCTCCAATTTATTAATAATGAGTAGCATGTCATAAATATTTGCTTGCATTGTTTTATTCATAGATAGGTATGAGATTGTGGTATCCTCCTATGAATAATTCATTTGAATTGACTTGGCACATGCTCACGCATGCATATGACTAAAAAACAAAAGTCAATTAAGTCTCGATGATTGACTTTGCTTCAGAGTTCTTGTATCACTTTTATGCCTCAGTTAATTTTATTTTGTCGCACGCATGATTATGACAGTTATTGCTCTCTTGATTGTCGCTTCCCACTCTATTGCTAGCCTTCACTTGTACTGAGCGGGAATTCTGCTCGTGCTTCCAAATCTCTGAAAACCAAGTTATTCCAAAGTGTCCACCATAAATACCTATGCATGGCATTTCAAACCATTCCAAGTAAATTTTCATGTGCTACCTTTAAAACCTTCAAAGTACTTCTCAATTTGTGTCAATGTTTTATAGCTCATGAGGAAGTATGTGGTGTTTTATCTTTCAACCTTGTCATTTACTCTGACAGACTTTCACCAATGGACTAGTGGCACATCCGCTTATCCAATAATTTTGCAAAAAGAGCTGGCAACGGGGTGCCCAGCCCCAATTAATTAAATTTCATCAATAATTCTCTTCACATGTTTTTCCCTGATCCATCAGTAAGCAACTTAATTTGCAAATAGACACTTGATACGTCTCAAACGTATCTGTAATTTCTTATGTTCCATGCTAGTTTTATGACAATACTCACATGTTTTATATACACTTTACATCATTTATATGCATTTTCCGGCACTAACCTATTAACGAGATGCCGGTTGAGTTTCTGTTGTTTTTGGTTTCAGAAATCCTACAAAGGAAATATTCTCGGAATAGGACGAAACAAACGCCCAGGGGCTTATTTTTCCACGGAGCTTCCAAAAGACCGAAGAGGATACGAAGTGGGGCCACGGGGCGCCGACACCACAAGGCCGCGCGGCCAAGGGGGCCCACGCCGCCCTATGGTGTGGGGCCCCGTGCCTCCTCCGACTCTGCCCTTCCGCCTACTTCTACTCTCCGTCACGAAAACCCTGTGCAAGGAGCCACGATACGGAAAAGTTCCAGAGACTTGCCGCCGCCAATCCCATCTCGGGGGATTCAGAGATCGCCTCCCTGCCGGAGAGGGGAATCATCTCCCGGAGGACTCTACATCACCATGATCGCCTCCGGGCTGATGTGTGAGTAGTTCATCCTTGGACTATGGGTCCATAGCAGTAGCTAGATGGTTGTCTTCTCCTCATTGTGCTATCATGTTAGATCTTGTGAGCTGCCTATCATGATCAAGATCATCTATTTGTAATGCTACATGTTGTGTTTGTTGGGATCCGATGAATATGGAATACTATGTCAAGTTGATTATCAATCTATCATATATGTGTTGTTTATGATCTTGCATGCTCTCCATTGCTAGTAGAGGCTCTGGCCAAGTTGATACTTGTGTCTCCAAGAGGGAGTATTTATGCTCGATAGTGGGTTCATGCCTCCATTGAATCTGGGACAGTGACAGAAAGTTCTAAGGTTGTGGATGTCTTGTTGCCACTAGGGATAAAACATCAATGCTTTGTCTAAGGATATTTGTGTTGATTACATTACGCACCATACTTAATGCAATTGTTTGTTGTTTGCAACTTAATACTGGAAGGGGTGCGGATGCTAACCCGAAGGTGGACTTTTTAGGCATAGATGCATGTTGGATAGCGGTCTATGTACTTTGTCGTAATGCCCTAAGTAAATCTCATATTAGTCATCATGATATGTATGTGCATTGTTATGCCCTCTCTATTTGTCAATTTCCCAACTGTAATTTGTTCACCCAACATGACATTTATCTTATTGGAGAGACGCCACTAGTGAACTGTGGACCCCAGTCCATTCTTTTACATCTGAATACAATCTACTGCAATCATTATTCTCTGCTGCTCATTGCAAACAAACATCATTTTTCACACCATAAGTTTAATCCTTTGTTTACAACAAGCCGGTGAGATTGACAACCTCACTGTTAAGTTGGGGCAAAGTATTTTGATTGTGTTGTGCAGGTTCCACGTTGGCGCCGGAATCCCTGGTGTTGCGCCGCACTACACTCCGTCACCAACAACCTTCATGTGGCCCTTGACTCCTACTGGTTCGATAACCTTGGTTTCTTACTAAGGGAAAACTTGCTGCTGTACGCATCACACCTTCCTCTTGGGGTTCCCAACGGACGTGTGCTTCACGCGTTATCAAGCTCTTTTTCTGGCACCGTTGCCGGGGAGATTGATGACCCACAAGTATAGGGGATCGCAACAGTCTTCGAGGGAAGTATTACCCAATTTATTGATTCGACACAAGGGGAGACAAAGAATACTTGTAAGCCTTAACAGCGGAGATGTCAATTCAGCTGCACCTGGAAATAGACTTGCTCGCAAGAGTTTATCAGTAGTAACAGTTTTATGGCGTAGGAATAGTGAAATAACAGCCGGTGAAATAAAGACAGCAGTAGTGATTATAGTAAACAGCAGGATTAAAATACTGTAGGCACAGGGACGGATTTAACGGGCGTTGCATGGATGAGAGAAACTCATGTAACAATCAAAGCATGGGCATTTGCAGATAATAATAAAACGGTATCCAAGTACTAATCAATCAATAGGCATGTGTTCCATATTTAGTCGTACGTGCTCGCAATGAGAAACTTGCACAACATCTTTTGTCCTACCAGCCGGTGGCAGCCGGGCCTCTAGGGAAACTACTGGATATTAAGGTACTCCTTTTAATAGAGTACCGGGGCAAAGCATTAACACTCCGTGAACACATGTGATCCTCACATCACTACCATCCCCTTCGGTTGTCCCGATTTCTGTCACTTCGGGGCCATTGGTTCCGGACAGCGACATGTGTATACAACTTGCGGTAAGATCATAAACAACGAATATCTTCATGAATCAATAACATGTTCAGATCTGAGATCATGGCACTCGGGCCCTAGTGACAAGCATTAAGCATAACAAGTTGCAACAATATCATAAAAGTGACATCTACGGATACTAGGCACTATGCCCTAACAATCTTATGACTATTACATGACCAATCTCATCCAATCCCTACCATCCCCTTCAGCCTACAGCGGGGGAATTACTCACACATGGATGGGGGAAACATGGCTGGTCGATGGAGAGGCGTTGGCGGTGATGGCGGTGAAGATCTCCTCCAATTCCCCGTCCGGCGAGTGCCGGAACGGGACTGGCTCCCGCGACGGAGTTTCGCGATGTGGCGGCTCTCTGGAGGGTTTCTGGCGACTTCGACTTCTCCCCGTGCGTTTTCAGGTCGAAACCAATAAGTAGTCCGAAGGGGGCGTCGGAGGCCGGCCGAGGGGGCCACACCACATGGCCGCGCGGCCCCGGGCCGCGCCGCCATGTGGTGTGGGGCCCTCGGGCCTCCACCCTTTGCCCTTCTGGGTCAATATTTTGGTAAAATAGGGCCATCTGCATAAATTCCGAGGATTTTCCCGAAAGTTGGATTTCTGCACAAAAACGAGACACCAGAGCAGTTCTGCTGAAAACAGCGTTAGTCCGTGTTAGTTGTATCCAAAATACACAAATTAGAGGCAAAACAATAGCAAAAGTGTTCGGGAAAGTAGATACGTTTTGGACGTATCAACTCCCCCAAGCTTAGCTTATTGCTTGTCCTCAAGCAATTCAGTTAACAACTGAGCGATAAAAGAACTTTCACGAACACATTTGCTCATATGATGTATATATTCTCATGCTATGGCTAATACTTAAGCAGTTCATAATGAGACATATGCAAATAAGATCATCCAACAGCTATGTCAATCATGGAGAGGTACCAACAATTAATAATAAGCATCATGAATCATGTATGTAAGCAAGATTGCAATGTTCATAAGAGAATATGATAAAGTGGTATCTCGCTTGCCCGTATTTGATCGGCAAAACATAAATGCCGAGGCACCTCTTGAGTTCATAGAAAGACTAGAAGTAGTGATTGTCAAAGATAAAAGCATCAAAGTTATACCACAATCAATCATATTTTGAGACAAGCATATTATACTAAGAATGACAGTTGTGCTCTCAAGATAGTGCTCAAAGAAAGAATGGAGACACAACATAAAAGGTAAAAGATTGACCCTTCGCAGAGGGAAGCAGGGATTAACATGCGCTAGAGCTTTTCATTTGTAAAGCAGGAGTAAAATTATTTTGAGAGGTGTTTGTTGTTGTCAACGAATGGTAATGGGTACACTAACTACCTCATCAACCGGACTCACAAGAGCGGCTCCCATTTTATTTATTTTTGGTTGGCACTCCTTCCAACCTTTCTTTCACAAACCATGGCTAACCGAATCCTCGGGTGCCTGCCAACAATCACATACCATGAAGGAGTGCCTTTTTATTTAAGTTTTATTATGATGATGACACTCCCCCAACCTTTGCTTACACAAGCCATGGCTAACCGAATCCTTCGGGTGCCGTCCAACGATCACAAACCATGGAGGAGTGTCTATTTAAGTTAATTAATTTGGGACTGGGAATCCCATTGCCAGCTCTTTTTGCAAAATTATTGGATAAGCGGATGTACCACTAGTCCATATGAGAGTCCGTCAAAAGTAAATGACAAGGTTGAAAGCTAAACACCACATACTTCCTCATGAGCTATGGAACATTAACACAAATTGAGAAGCATTTTGAAAGTTTTAAAGGTAGCGCATGAGAATTTACTTGGAATGGTTTGAAATGCCATGCATAGGTATTTATGGTGGACACTTTGGAACAACTTGGTTTTCAGGTGTTTGGAAGCACGAGCGGCGTTCCCGCTCAGTACAAGTGAAGGCTAGCAAAAGACTGGGAGCGACAAATCAAGAGAGCAGTAACTGTCATAATCATGCTTGCGGCAAAATAAATTAACGGAGGCATAAAAGTGATACAAGAACTCTGAAGCAATATAAATCATCGAGGCTTAATTGACTTTTGTTCAGTCATATGCATGCGTGAGCATGTGCCAAGTCAATATAAATGAATTATTCAGAGGAGGATACCACAATGCCATACTTACTTATGAATAAAACAATGCAAGCAAACATCCACGACATGCTACTCATATTAATAAATTGGAACTAAACATGAGAGATCATGAGCTACTAGACTTTCTCAAATAACATATACCTCACATGGACCAACTAAGCATGCTCATATGGATGAGTATATGTACAAAAATGAAAGCAAATAGAGTTCATACCAGCCTCTCACCACAATCAGATTGTCGTAGATCGTCATTATTGCCTTTTCACTTGTGTAGCTTGGATAATATGAAATGAAAACCATGCTCCAGCCACCGAAGACCATTGAACCCATGATGAACTTTACAAACCAAAGAAGAACAGCAAATATTTTTGGTGTTTTCAAATTAGAAACAAGAGCGAAAGAAAACAAGCAAACAAAGCAAAACCTTTTTGGGTTTTCTTATAGCAAACTAACGATAGCAAATAAAGCAAACTAAGAGCAAGGAACCAAATAAACAAATGGTGAAGAGAAACAACAGAAATATTTTTGGTCTTTTTGTGTTTTAGGAAAGAAACAAAGCGAAAACAAAAGAATGCAAACTAACAGAAACACAGAAAAGCAGGATGACAGAAATCTGCCAAATCCTGACAGCAGTACAGAAATCGAAATTAACAAAAATCTTCCGTTGCTCAGACCAAAAAGTGTTCAACTAATGAAAGTTAGATAACAACCTGGGGAACATGCTCAAAAATTGGCAACTCAAAATAACGTTCTGGCTGTGCGTACGAATTTTTTTGGTAACAGCACAGAATCTGTTTTTGGACAGCACTTTCCCAAATATCATCTCCCTCTCATTAGAAAACCACTCTAGAGACTAAACAAGTATGTACAAGTATCCAGCAACCATAATATGCAAAGAATGAGTGATGCCGGTATACCTCCCCCAAGCTTAGGCTTTTGGCCTAAGTGGAGTTCATTCCCACGGTCCCCATGAAGTGGTGTCTTCGTAGTATGACGAAGAACGACCCGGTTCCATGTATGTGCTGGAGGAAACGTCGGGGTACGTGACGGTGTAGTCGTAGGAGGGCTCGGCGTTCTCGGAGTCATGTTGCTGGTGGAATTCTTGTATCTTCATATGTTCCTCCACCACCTCCTTAGTGAGCGACCATGATTGCCTGTCAATATTAAACAAACCCTGCTGGGGAAGAGGGATTTCCTTCTCATTCCCATCAGCAAACAACATTCTATAGACCATATTATCTATAGTGGAGTCAGTAGTAACAAAACGATGGCTCTTCATAGCAGCAATATCTAGTTTCCTAGGGGTTAATGGTACATCATTAGAATCAAGAGGAATATCTAGATGTGTTAAAATGCGCAGTGCAATAGTTCCTCCAAAAATAGGCCCCCTGCTAGACAGGCGGCGAGCAATAAGAGAACCAAGATGATAAGGTGTCTCTCCAGTAAGTGCAACATTCAAGAAAGCAAGATGGTAGCTAGAGATGTTGCTAGTATTTTCTCTACCCAAAATGCTAGTACCAATGTAATATGCGAAATATTTAATAGCGGGGAGTTGAATGTTTCTTATCTTCCCTCGCTGGATGGTGCGGCAATCATCCCCGGTGATCCCTCGGTAAAGCTCCAACAAGTCCCGGGGGTTGTCATCAATCCTCCTTGCTGTACCTACAGGGGCAATACCCAATGCACAACAAAATTCTTCCAATTTCATGGTAACAGGAATATCATAGATCTTGAATGCGACTGTCGGCTCATATTCCGTGTTGTGGAACTTGAAGCTCTCAACGAAAACTTTGGTGAGCCTGTAATATTGTCCCCTCTCGTCTCCCACGTAGGTGGCTAGGCCTGCCCTGTTGACAAGGGTGAAGAAGTCATCCAATATCCCTGCATTGGTCAGAAACTCATAACAGGGGAAGGATGAAGCATTAGGAGCCCCATGGTCCTCCTCGGGCGCGAAGCTAGGCGCGATGACATCCTCATTGTAGGATCGCCTAATTTGAGTAGACGCCCTTGAGGGCCTACCGGTGCTGGTTGTTGCTTTCTTGAACAACTCTCCAAATTTGAATTTCTTCATCTTCCCCTTCTGAAATTTTCAATAATCATTATAAAATTTGATTTCAAGGTATATAATTGAAGGGAACTACTATAGGAACTTGCTAGAGTACTAAACATGCATCAAAACTAGTTTCTTCCACTTAGAACAAGCATGCAAGCTCACTAAACATGTTATCTACAACAGCAAAATATTCAAGATATACTCAACCAAATGAAATTCTAATTGGACAATCAAAGGAGTCACATACCAAGGAGTAAATGTGCCAAATTTCAGACAGAAATCTGGGCTGAGCAAGGAGATCGAAAAATCGCGAGTTCTTGAGCAGAAACACGAGTGAGAGGAACTTGGTACGAGCTTTTTCGGGAGAGAGAAGGTGCTGGGAGGAAGAGATGATGTAGTGGGGCAAGGGGTGGCCCACACCACAAGGTGGCGCGGCCCCCTTGCTGGCCGCGCCGGCCTATGGTGTGGCACCCCCTGGTGCCCCACAGGTCATCCTCTGGTGCTCCCAGGTGCCTCGTCGAAAAATAGGACCAACGGTGTAATTTTTGTAATTTTTAGAGAACTTCGAAAAATGCACATTTCTGGGTATTAAATTAATGATTACTGCGCAGGAAAATGATTTCTAAAATCTTAAATGACTAAAGCATATTGCAAAACAAAAGTGCTACAGCAAGTAAAATAAGTGGAGGGAGAAAGAAAGAAAGAAATGTTGTTTAGCTCTTTTATGCAATAAAATATACTTGTTAACAAGGTTGATCAAGTCTTGCTACCAAATAAATTTTATATGACATAAGAAGAAATAAACCTCAAATCAATCATGTTACCTTATATTGAATTGATATGGATCCAATCACAAGAGTTTGATATTCTTCTTTAGGCTCATATATAGGACAATCAATGGATCCCACTTTGATAGTTCTCACATTAAAAATTGTATTGACTCCACATACTTTATCAATCCTCTTGGGAAAATAGACGGTGTGTTCCTTATCATCAACATTGAAAGTAACCATGCCTTTATTGCAATCAATAACAGCCCCTGCAGTATTAAGAAAGGGTCTTCCAAGAATAATGGACATATTATCATCTTCAGGCATTTCCAACACAACAAAATCAGTTAATATCAAGCAATGCTGAGTAACTTGCACATGAACATTTTCACATAAACCAACAGGAATAGCAGTAGATTTATCAGCCATTTGCAAGGATATATCAGTTGGTATCAATTTATCTAAATCAAGTCTCTTATAAAGAGAAAAAGGCATCACACTCACACCTGCTCCCAAATCACATAGAGCAGTTCTAACATAATTATTCTTGATGGAACAAGGAATAGTCGGTATACCTGGGTCGCCCAACTTCTTTGGAATCTTACCATTGAAGGAGTAATTAGCAAGCATAGTGGAAATTTCCTCATTGGGGACTTTCCTTTTGTTAGTAACAATATCTTTCATATACTTTGAATAAGGAGGCAATTTAATAGCATCAGTCAAAGGAATTTGCAGAAATAAAGGTTTCATCCAATCACAAAATTTATTATAATGTTCCTCCTCCTTTGATTTAAGTTTCTTAGCAGGAAAAGGCATTTGCTTTTGAACCCAAGGTTCTCTTTCATTACCATGTTTCTCAGTAATAAAATCTTCTTTAGTGTACTTTTTATTTTTAGCATGCTTTTCAGGTTCTTTTTCAATTTCTTCTTTATCGGGAGTATCATTCTTATCATTATCTTTATCATGTTCATTACCACTTTCAGTTTCAGCATCAGAAATAGAAATACTATTAGGATCATTAACAGGTTCAGAGGATTCTACAACATTCTTATGTTTCTTTTTCTTTTTCTTAGATGGAGCACTAGTTTTAATTAGTTGAGAATCTTGTTCAACTCTTTTGGGATGCCCTTCAGGATATAGAGGATCCTGGGTAGAAACACCACCTCTAGTTGTTACTTCATAAGCATGTTTTTCTTTAGAATTATTTCCCAACAAGTCATTTTGCACTTTAGTAAGTTGATCAATTTGAGTTTGAACCATTTGAAAATGTTTAACAAGTATCTTAACATCATTGGAGGTTCTCTCCACAATACATGCAATTCACTAATAGCTCGAGAATTTTCCATTAAATGATTCTCTACTCTCATATTAAAGTTTTCTTGCTTAACAATATAATTATCAAATTCATCTAAGCATTGAGCAGGAGATTTTGAATACGGAATATCTTCCCTAGTAAAGTGTTGAAGCGAGTGTACCTCAATCATGGATGAAGGGGGAATCGTCTCACATATATCTTCTATAGGAGGTAAATTCTTCACATCTTCAGGTTTAATACCCTTCTCTTTAAGAGACTTCTTGGCTTCCCTCATATCTTCATCATTTAATTTAATCATACCCCTCTTCTTCACTATCGGTGTCGGGGTTGGTTCAGGTGTAGACCAATCATCATGATTCCGGCCTATTTTAGCCAATAATTCTTCAGCGTCGTCTGGAGTTCTTTTCCTGAAAACACAACCAGCACAACTATCCAGGTATGCCCTAGACTCAATAGTTAGTCCACTATAAAATATATCAAGTAAATCATGCTTTTCCAAATCATGGTCAGGCTGAGCTCTAATAAGAGAGCAAAATCTCGCCCAAGCCTCAGGCAATTTCTCTCCATCTTCCTGGTCAAAATTATAAATTCTCTGCAAAGCAGCATGTTGAGCACTAGCAGGAAAGTATTTTCGAAAGAAAACATCACGCAAGTCGGTTGGACTTTTAATAGAACCAGAAGGCAAATTATTATACCAAGTTTTAGCATCATCCTTTAATGAGAACGGAAAAATTTTAGCGACAAAATAAGTACGCATCTTGACATCATCAGAAAACACGCCACTAAGAGTAGATAACTCAGTCATGTGTTCAACAGCACTTTCTTTTTCAGTACCACAAAAGGGTGTTTTCTCAACAATAGCTATATGAGATAGATCAAGAGAAAAATCATAATCTTTATCCCTAATGTTTATAGGAGATGTGGCAAATTTAGGATCAGGAGATGGTTTATATCTAACAGCATGTTCTGCAAGCAACTTTTTAATTTTTCTTGCATCAGTAGTAGCATTGCATTTTTCAATAAAATCATCATCAAGCTCTACATAATCTTCATCAAGATCATCACTAGAATAATCAAGTTCAGGTGATTTAACAGGTGTAGTAGCATTAGGAGTTTCAGTATTTTCAATTTGTCTAGACTTAGCAATTGTAGCATCTAGAAAAGATCCCAATGAACCACTATCATCAAGCACAGCAGAAACATTATCAATATTATGAGAATTTTCAGATTCAGCAGAAGTACCAGCATGTGAAGCATGTGGCGGTGAAACAAGTTTATCAATCACAGATGGTGAATCAAGAGCAGCAGAGGTACTCAGAGTTGTACCTTTTCTTGTAGTGGATGGTAATATGGCGATCTTAGTATCGCGAGGTTTACCCATAATGGAGAATTTGCAGCGAACAATATCAATCCAAGTGAACTTCCAAATAAAGCTATGCTCCCCGGCAACGGCGCCAGAAAATAGTCTTGATGACCCACAAGTATAGGGGATCGCAACAGTCTTCGAGGGAAGTATTACCCAATTTATTGATTCGACACAAGGGGAGACAAAGAATACTTGTAAGCCTTAACAATGGAGTTGTCAATTCAGCTGCACCTGGAAATAGACTTGCTCGCAAGAGTTTATCAGTAGTAACAGTTTTATGGCGTAGGAATAGTGAAATAACAGCAGCGGTGAAATAAAGACAGCAGTAGTGATTATAGTAAACAGCGGGATTAAAATACTGTAGGCACGGGGACGGATTTAACGGGCGTTGCATGGATGAGAGAAACTCATGTAACAATCAAAGCATGGGCATTTGCAGATAATAATAAAACGGTATCCAAGTACTAATCAATCAATAGGCATGTGTTCCATATTTAGTCGTACGTGCTCGCAATGAGAAACTTGCACAACATCTTTTGTCCTACCAGCCGGTGGGGCCTCTAGGGAAACTACTGGATATTAAGGTACTCCTTTTAATAGAGTACGGGAGCAAAGCATTAACACTCCGTGAACACATGTGATCCTCACATCACTACCATCCCCTCCGGTTGTCCCGATTCTTGTCACTTCGGGGCCATTGGTTCCGGACAGCGACATGTGTATACAACTTGCAGGTAAGATCATAAACAACGAATATCTTCATGAATCAATAACATGTTCAGATCTGAGATCATGGCACTCGGGCCCTAGTGACAAGCATTAAGCATAACAAGTTGCAACAATATCATAAAAGTGACATCTACGGATACTAGGCACTATGCCCTAACAATCTTATGACTATTACATGACCAATCTCATCCAATCCCTACCATCCCCTTCAGCCTACAGCGGGGAATTACTCACACATGGATGGAAACATGGCTGGTCGATGGAGAGGCGTTGGCGGTGATGGCGGTGAAGATCTCCTCCAATTCCCCGTCCGGCGGAGTGCCGAACGGAGACTTCTGGCTCCCGCGACGGAGTTTCGCGATGTGGCGGCTCTCTGGAGGGTTTCGCGACTTCGACTTCTCCCCGTGCGTTTCGGTCGAAACCAATAAGTAGTCCGAAGGGGGGCGTCGGAGGCCGGCCGAGGGGGCCACACCACATGGCCGCGCGGGCCCCCCCGGCCGCCGCCATGTGGTGTGGGGCCCTCCTCCTGCCTTGCCCTTCTCCGTCAATATTTTGGTAAAATAGGGCCATAAATTCCGAGGATTTTCCCGAAAGTTGGATTTCTGCACAAAAACGAGACACCAGAGCAATTCTGCTGAAAACAGCGTTAGTCCGTGTTAGTTGTATCCAAAATACACAAATTAGAGGCAAAACAATAGCAAAAGTGTTCGGGAAAGTAGATACGTTTTGGACGTATCGGGGATCAAGACACGCTGCAAGGGAGTCTCTCACATCCAATCTCTTTACTTTGTTTTTGTCTTGCTTTACTTTATTTTATTTTCTGTTTTGTTTGCTTTCTCTATATCAAAAATACAAAAAAATTAGTTGCTTTACTTTATTTACTGTCTTGTTTGCGTTCTCTATATTAAAAACACAAAAAAATTAGTTACTTGCATTTACTTTATTTAGTTTGCTTTATTTACTACTGCTAAAATGAGTAATCCTGAAGTTGAAGTTCGTTCGTTTAAGCAACAAGGGGGAGAATGTTTTAAAGATGCTTGGTATAGAATTAGTGATGCTCATCATATGTGCACTAAGAAACACTCCACTATTATCCTACTTAGGAATTTTTATGTTGGTATCTCTAGCTGGAATAGGTATGTTCTTGATACTCTTGCGGGAGGTAATTTCCTAGGCACTCCTGCTTTAGAAGCTAGTTGCATTATTGAGAGTTTAGTTGGAATACCACCTGTTAATGAAGCTAAAATTGAAATCTCTCTTGAAGATGTCATGAAAAAGTTGGAGGCCATAGAGCAAAATCTTCCAAGTGTTGAGACTAAATTGGGAATATTACTTGATAACACTGATAAACTTGATAAATCTCTAGGTGGAATTAATGAGAGAATTGCCGTCTTAGAAACTTGTGCTACTCATGATAATCAAACCCATAGGATTAGTGAACTTGAAGAAGCTATGGGAACCTTGGGTTCAACTTTTTCTTCTCTTAAGTTTAAGGAGAAAGCTTATGTGGGTAAGGAGCAAAAGTTCATGTATGTCTCTAAGGTGCCTAAGCCCAAGAACTATTATAAGCCTAAAATTGACAAAGCCATTAGCACCACTATGGGAAATTTAGACAATGTAGCATCTAAGCTACCTATTGTGACAAGTTGTAAAAATTATGATGTTGATACTTCATCTCTTGATAATACTTGATTCACACTTTCTGCGCCTAGCTGAAAAAAGCGCTTATGGGAGACAACCCATTATTTTACTACAGCAATTTTGTTTTATATTTGAGTCTTGGAAGTTGTTACTACTGTAGCAACCTCTCCTTATCTTTATTTTATTGCATTGTTGTGCCAAGTAAAGTCTTTGATGGTAAGGTTGATACTAGATTTGGATTTCTGCGCAGAAACCGATTTCTTGCTGTCACGAATTTGAGTAGAACTCTCTGTAGGTAACTCAGAAAAATCAGCGAAAAATCATGAGTAATCCGCAGATATGTACGCAACTTTCATTCAATTTGAGCATTTTCATCTGAGCAAGTTAAGTGCCTCTAAAAAATTCGTCTTTACGTACTGTTCTGTTTTGACAGATTCTGCCTTTTATTTCGCATTGCCTCTTTTGCTATGTTGAATGGATTTCTTTGTTCCATTAACTTTCAGTAGCTTTGTGCAATGTCCAGAAGTGTTAAGAATGATTATGTCACCTCTGAATATGTGAATTTTTGATTATGCACTAACCCTCTAATGAGTTTATTTTGAGTTTGGTGTGGAGGAAGTTTTCAAGGGTCAAGAGAGGAGGATGATACAATATGATCAAGAAGAGTGAAAAGTCTAAGCTTGGGGATGCCCCTTGGTTCATCCCTGCATATTTCAAGAAGACTCAAGCATCTAAGCTTGGGGATGCCAAAGGCATCCCCTTCTTCATCGACAACTTATCAGGTCACCTCTAAACTATATTTTTATTCCATCACATCTTATGTGCTTTACTTGGAGCGTCTGTATGTTTTTATTTTTGTTTATGTTTGAATAAATTCGGATCCTAGCATTCCTTGTGTGGGAGAAAGACACGCTCCGCTCGTTCATATGAACACTGGTGTTCTTAGCTTTACTTTTAATGTTCATGGCGAAGGTTGAAACTTCGTTCATTGCTATTTGGTTGGAAACAGAAAATGCTTCATGTGGTAATTGGTATATTGTCTTGAATAATTTGATACTTGGTAATTTTTTTACTCAATAGATCATGTTTAAGCTCTTGCATCATGTACTTTGCACCTATTAATGAAGAATTACCATAGAGCTTGTTGAAATTTGGTTTGCATGATTGGTCTCTCTAAAGTCTAGATATTTTCTGGTGAAGTGTTTGAACAACAAGGAAGACAGTGTAAAGTCTTATAATTCTTGCAATATGTTCTTATGTAAGTTTTGTTGTACCGGTTCATACTTGTGTTTGCTTCAAACAACCTTGCTAGCCAAAGCCTTGTACTGAGAGGGATTACTTCTCGCGCATCCAAAACATTGAGCCAAAACCTATGCCATTTGTGTCTACCATACCTACCTACTATGTGGTATTTCTCTGTCATTCCAAAGTAAATTGCTTGAGTGCTACCTTTAAAATTTCATTCCTTGTCTTTGCAATATATAGCTCATGGGAAAATAGCTTAAAAACTATTATGGTAAAGAATATGTAGCTTATGTATCTTATTTCTTATAAGTTGCTTGTTGAGCGGTAACCATGTTTCTGGGGACGCTATCAACTATTACACCTTTGTTGAATATCATGTGAGTTGCTATGCATGTTCGTCTTGTTTGAAGTAAGGGTGATTTATCATGATCAAATGGTTTGAGTATGCATATTGTTAGAGAAGAACATTGGGCCGCTAACTAAAGCCATGAATCATGGTGGAAGTTTCAGTTTGGACATTAATCATCAATCTCTTATGAGAATATTATCTGTTGTTGAATGTTTATGCATTAAAGAGGAGCCCATTATCTATTTTCTATGTTGTCCCGGTACGGATGTCCTAAGTTGAGATCTATCAAAAACGAGAAATCAAATGCGATCTATCTCCTTGGAACTTTGTACAGGCGGCATAGAGGTCCCCCTTTGTGACACTTGGTTGAAATATATGTTATGCAATGATAATCCATGGAAATCCAAGCTAATTAGGACAAGGTGCGAGCACTATTGGTATTCTATGCATGAGGCTTGCAACTTATAGGATGTCTTATGCATAACACATATGAATTATTACTACCGTTGACAAAATTGTTTCTATGTTTTCAAAATAAAAGCTCTAGCACAAAAATAGCAATCCATGCTTCCCTCTGCGAAGGGCCTTTCTTTTACTTTATGTTGAGTCAGTTTACCTACTTCTTTCTATCTTAGAAGCAAACACTTGTGTCAACTGTGTGCATTGATTCCTACATACTTGCTTATTTGCATTCATCATATTACTTTGTGTTGACAATTATCCATGAGATATACATGTTGAAGTTGAAAGCAACTGCTGAAACTTATATCTTCCTTTGTGTTGCTTCAAAACTTTCTACTAAGAATTTGCTTTATGAGTTAACTCCTATGCAAGACTTATTGATGCTTGTCTTGAAAGTACTATTCATGAAAAGTCTTTGCTATATGATTCACTTGTTTAATCATTGTCTTTACCATTGCTTCGAATCACTTCATTCATCTCATATGCTTTACAATAGTATTGATCAAGATTATGATAGCATGTCACTTCAGAAATTATCCTTGTTATCATTTACCTACTCGAGGGCGAGTAGGAACTAAGCTTGGGGATGCTTGATACATCTCAAACGTATCTATAATTTCTTATATTCCATGCTAGTTTTATGACAATAGTCACATGTTTTATATACACTTTACATCATTTATATGCATTTTCCGGCACTAACCTATTAACCAGATGCCGAAGCGTCAGTTCCTGTTTTGTGCTGTTTTTGGTTTCAGAAATCCTACAAAGGAAATATTCTCGGAATTGGACGAAACAAACGCCCAGGGAATTATTTTTCTACGAAGCTTCCAGAAGACCGAAGAGGATACGAAGTGGGGCCACGGGGCGCCGACACCACAAGGCCGCGCAGCCAGGGGCCGCGCCGGTGTGGGGCCCGTGCCTCCCACTCGCCTTCCGCCTACTTATACTCTCCGTCGCGAAAACCCTATTACCGAGAGCCACGATAGGGAAATAATTCCAGAGACGCCGCAGCCGCCAATCCCATCTCGGGGATTCAGGAGATCGCCTCCGGCACCCTGCCGGAGAGGGGAATCATCTCCCGGAGGACTCTACATCACCATGATCGCCTCCAGACTGATGTGTGAGTAGTTCATTGATACGTCTCCAACGTATCGATAATTTCTTATGTTCCATGCTACTTTATTGATGATACCTACATGTTTTATGCATACTTTATGTCATATTTATGCATTTTCCGGCACTAACCTATTAACGAGATGCGAAGAGCCATTTGCTTTTTTCTGCTGTTTTTGGTTTCAGAAATCCTAGTAAGGAAATATTCTCGAATCGGACGAAATCAACGCCCAAGATCTTATTTTTCCCGAAGCTTCCCACCGGGAAGATACGAAGTGGGGCGACGAGCGACGCCACACTAGGGCGGCGCGGCCCAAGCCTGGCCGCGCCCACGTTGTGTGGGCCCTCGCGTCGCCCCTAAACCTACCTCTTCGCCTAAGAATCCTTCGTCGATAATAACTCCGGTCCGAGAGCCACGATACGGAAAAAATTCCAGAGATGCCGCCGCCAATCCCATCTTGGGGGATTCAGGAGATCGCCTCCGGCACCCTGCCGGAGAGGGGAATCATCTCCCGGAGGACTCTTCACCGCCATGGTCGCCTCGGGAGTGATGTGTGAGTAGTTCACCCCTGGACTATGGGTCCATAGCAGTAGCTAGATGGTCGTCTTCTCCTAATTGTGCTATCATTGTTGGATCTTGTGAGCTGCCTAACATGATCAAGATCATCTATCGTAATGCTACATGTTGCGTTTGTTGGGATCCGATGAATAGTGAATGCTATGTTATGTTGATTATCAATCTATCATCTATGTGTTGTTTATGATCTTGCATGCTCTTCGTTGCTAGTAGAGGCTCTGGCCAAGTTTTTGCTTGTAACTCCAAGATGGATTATTTATGCTCGATAGTGGGTTCATGCCTCCATTAAATCTGGGACAGTGACAGAAAGTTCTAAGGTTGTGGATGTGCTGTTGCCACTAGGGATAAAACATCAATGCTATGTCTAAGGATATATTTGTTGATTACATTACGCACCATGCATTGTCTATTGTTTGCAACTTAATACTGGAGGGGGTTCGGATGATAACCTGAAGGTGGACTTTTTAGGCATAGATGCATGCTAGATAGCGGTCTATGTACTTTGTCGTAATGCCCAATTAAATCTCACACTACTCATCATAACATGTATGTGCATGGTCATGCCCTCTCTATTTGTCAATTGCCCAACTGTAATTTGTTCACCCAACATGCTTATTCTTATGGGAGAGACACCTCTAGTGAACTGTGGACCCCGGTCCATTCTTTTACATCGAATACAATCAACTGCAATACTCGTTCTACTGTTTTTCTGCAAACATCATCATCCACACTATACATCTAATCCTTTGTTACGGCAAGCCGGTGAGATTGACAACCTCACTGTCACGTTGGGGCAAAGTAATTTGGTTGTGTTGTGCAGGTTCCACGTTGGCGCCGGAATCCCTGGTGTTGCGCCGCACTACACTCCGCCGCCATCAACCTTCAACGTGCTTCTTGGATCCTACTGGTTCGATAAACCTTGGTTTCTTACTGAAGGAAAACTTGCCATTTGTCATCACACCTTCCTCTTGGGGTTCCCCGGGCTCGTTACTGCGTGCCGAATCAAGACTTTTTAGGCGCCGTTCCGGGAGATCAAGACACGCTGCAAGGGAGTCTCCACCTCCAATCTCTTTACTTTGTTTTTGTCTTGCTTTTATTTTATTTACTACTTTGTTTGCTGCATTATATCAAAACACAAAAAAATTAGTTGCTAGCTTTACTTTATTTACTGTCTTGTTTGCAATCTCCATATTAAAAACACACAAAAAATTAGATACTTGCATTTACTTTATCTAGTTTGTTTTATTTATTGTTGCTAAAATGGGTACTCCTGAAAATACTAAGTTGTGTGACTTCACAACCACAAATAATAATGATTTATTATGCACACCTATTACTCCACCTGCTACTACAGCAGAATTCTTTGAAATTAAACCTGCTTTACTGAATCTTGTTATGAGAGAGCAATTTTCTGGTGTTAGTTCTGATGATGCTGCTGCCCATCTTAATAATTTTGTTGAACTATGTGAAATGCAAAAGTATAAGGATTTAGATGGTGACATTATAAAATTAAAATTGTTTCCTTTCTCATTAAGAGGAAGAGCTAAAGATTGGTTGCTATCTTTGCCTAAGAATAGTATTGATTCATGGACTAAATGCAAGGATGCTTTTATTGGTAGATATTATCCTCCTGCTAAAATTATATCTTTGAGAAGTAGCATAATGAATTTTAAACAATTGGATAATGAGCATGTTGCCCAAGCATGGGAAAGAATGAAATCTTTGGTTAAAAATTGCCCAACCCATGGACTGACTACTTGGATGATCATCCAAACCTTTTATACAGGACTGAATTTTTCCTCGGAACTTATTGGATTCAGCTGCTGGAGGTACCTTTATGTCCATCACTCTACGCGACGCAACAAAGCTTCTTGATAATATGATGATTAATTACTCTGAATGGCACACGGAAAGAGCTCCACAAGGTAAGAATGTAAATTATGTTGAAGAAACCTCTTCCTTGAGTGATAAGATTGATGCTATTATGTCTATGCTTGTGAATGGTAGGACAAATGTTGATCCTAATAATGTTCCGTTAGCTTCATTGGTTTCCCAAGAAGAACATGTTGATGTAAACTTCACTAAAAATAATAATTTCAACAACAATGCTTATCGGAACAATTCTAGTAACAACTATAGGCCATATCCTTATAATAATGGTAACGGTTATGGTAATTCTTATGGGAATTCTTACAACAATAATAGGAACACACCCCCTGGACTTGAAGCCGTGCTTAAAGAATTTATTAGTACACAAACTGCTTTTAACAAATCTGTTGAAGAAAAGCTTGGGAAAATTGATATACTTGCTTCTAAAGTCGATAGTCTTGCTGCTGATGTTGATCTTTTGAAATCGAAAGTTATGCCTAATGAAAATAAAGATATTAAGTCATTTGCTACAGCAAACGCCATCCAAGTTAGAATTAATGAGAATATAAGATTGATGGCCGAATTGCGTGCTAGGTGGGAAAAAGAAGCAAATGCTAAAGAAGATAATATAGCTAAAGTTTGGACTATTACCACCACTAGTAATGCTAATTCTCCACATGTTGCTGAACCTCCTACTATCAATGGTAAAATAATTGGTGTTGTCAATGTTTCTACTTCTAATGCAAAGCCTGCAAAACTGCCTGAAACTGCTAAAACTGCTGCCTGTGATAAACCTGCTGAAATTTTTTCTAACATTGGGGACAATGATCCCATTGCTTTAGATCATAATGGTTTATATTTTGATGATTGCCACATCTCTGAAGTTATAAAGTTCTTACAAAAACTTGCTAAGAGTCCTAATGCTAGTGCTATAAATTTGGCCTTTACAAAACATATTACAAATGCTCTCATAAAAGCTAGAGAAGAGAAATTAAATCGTGAAGCTTCTATTTCTAGGAAGTTAGAGGATGGTTGGGAGCCCATCATTAAGATGAAGGTTAATGACTTTGATTGTAATGCTTTATGTGATCTTGGTGCAAGTATTTCCGTTATGCCTAGAAAAATCTATAACATGCTTGACTTGCCACCATTAAAAAATTGTTATTTGGATGTTAATCTTGCTGATAACTCTACAAAGAAACCTTTTGGGAGGGTTGATAATGTTCGCATTACGGTTAACAATAACCTTGTCCCCGTTGATTTTGTTGTCTTGGATATTGAATGCAATGCATCTTGTCCCATTATATTGGGAAGACCTTTTCTTCGAACTGTTGGTGCTATTATTGATATGAAGGAAGGTAATATTAAATATCAATTTCCTCTCAAGAAAGGTATGGAACACTTCCCTAGAAATAGAATGAAGTTACCTTTTGATTCTATCATTAGAACAAATTATGATGTTGATACTTCATCTCTTGATAATACTTGATACACACTTTCTGCGCCTAGCTGAAAGGCGTTAAAGAAAAGCGCTTATGGGAGACAACCCATGATTTTACTACAACACCTTTTTTTATATTTGAGTCTTGGAAGTTTTTACTACTGTAGCAACCTCTCCTTATCTTAGTTTTGTTGCATTGTTGTGCCAAGTAAAGTCTTTGATAGTAAGGTTCATACTAGATTTGGATTACTGCGCAGAAACAGATTTCTTGCTGTCACGAATCTAGGCTGAATTCTCTGTAGGTAACTCAGAAAATTCTGCAAATTTACGTGAGTGATCCTCAGATATGTAAGCAACTTTCATTCAATTTGAGAATTTTCATTTGAGCAAGTCTGGTGCCTCTTAGAAATTCGTCTTTACGGTCTGTTCTGTTTTGACAGATTCTGCCTTTTATTTCACATTGACTATTTTGCTATGCTTGATGGATTTGTCTATTCCATTAAATTTCATTAGCTTTTTGCAATGTCCAGAAGTGTTAAGAATGATTATGTCACCTATGAACATGTGAATTTTGATTATGCACTAACCCTCTAATGAGTTGTTTTGAGTTTGGTGTGGAGGAAGTTTTCAAGGATCAAGAGAGGAGGATGATACAATATGATCAAGGAGAGTGAAAGCTCTAAGCTTGGGGATGCCCCGTGGTTCATCCCTGCATATTTCAAGAAGACTCAAGCATCTAAGCTTGGGGATGCCCAAGGCATCCCCTTCTTCATCGACAACATTATCAGGTTCCTCTAGTGAAACTATATTTTTATTCCATCACATCTTATGTGCTTTACTTGGAGAGTCGTCGGTTTGTTTTGTTTTTGTTTTGTTTGAATAAAGTTGGATCCTAGCATTCATTGTGTGGGAGAGAGACACGCTCCGCTGTTGCATATGGACAAATATGTCCTTAGGCTTTACTCATAATATTCATGGTGAAGGTTGAACTGCTTCGTTAATTGTTATATGGTTGGAAACGGGAAATGCTACATGTGGTAATTGGTATAATGACTTGGATAATGTGATACTTGGCAATTGTTGTGCTCATGTTTAAGCTCTTGCATCATATACTTTGCACCTATTAATTAAGAAATACATAGAGCTTGCTAAAATTTGGTTTGCATAATTGGTCTCTCTAAGGTCTAGATATTTTCTAGCAAGGGTCGAACAACAAGGAAGACGGTGTAGAGTCTTATAATGCTTACAATATGTCTTTTATGTGAGTTTTGCTGTACCGGTTGATACTTGTGTTTGCTTTAAACAACCTTGCTAGCCTAAACCTTGTATTGAGAGGGAATACTTCTCATGCATCCAAAATCCTTGAGCCAAACACTATGCCACTTGTGTCCATCATACCTACCTACTACATGGTATTTCTCCACCATTCCAAAGTAAATTGCTTGAGTGCTACCTTTAAAATTTCTATCCTTTATCTTTGCAATATATAGCTCATGGGACAAATAGCCTAAAAACTATTGTGGTATTGAATATGTACTTATGCATTTTATTTCTTATTAAGTTGCTTGTTGAGCGATAACCATGTTCCTGGGGACGCCATCAACACTTTGTTGAATATCATGTGAGTTGCTATGCATGTTCGTCTTGTCTGAAGTAAGGGCTATTTACCATGAGTTGAATGGTTTGAGTATGCATATTGTTAGAGAAGAACATTGGGCCGCTAACTAAAGCCATGATTCATGGTGGAAGTTTCAGTTTTGGACAAATATCCTCAACCTCATATGAGAATATTATTTGTTGCTAAATGCTTATGCATTAAAGAGGAGTCCATTATCTGTTGTCTATGTTGTCCCGGTATGGATGTCTAAGTTGAGAATAATCAAAAGCGATAAATCCAATGCGAGCTTTCTCCTTAGGCCTTTGTACAGGCGGCATAGAGGTACCCCTTTGTGACACTTGGTTAAAACATATGTATTGCGATGATAATCCAGGTAATCCGAGCTAATTAGGACAAGGTGCGGGCACTATTGGTATACTATGCATGAGGCTTGCAACTTGTAGGATATAATTTACATAACACATATGCTTTATTACTACCGTTGACAAAATTGTTTCTTGTTTTCAAAATCAAAGCTCTAGCACAAACATAGCAATCAATGCTTCCCTCTGCGAAGGGCCTTTCTTCTACTTTTATGTTGAGTCAGTTTACCTATTTCCTCCCATCTCAAGAAGCAAACACTTGTGTTAATGTGCAATTCATACTTGCATATTGCACTTATTATATTACTTTATGTTGAAAATATCCATGAGATATACATGTTATAAGTTGAAAGCAACCGCTGAAACTTAATCTTCCTTTGTGTTGCTTCAATACCTTTACTTTGAATTTATTGCTTTATGAGTTAACTCTTATGCAAGACTTATCGATGCTTGTCTTGAAAGTACTATTCATGAAAAGTCTTTGCTATATGATTCAATTGTTTACTCATTATCTTTACCATTGCTTTGGATCGCTGCACTCATTACATGTGCTTACAATAGTATTGATCAAGATTATGATGGCATGTCACTTCAGAAATTATCTTTATTATCGTTTACCTACTCGGGACGAGTAGGAACTAAGCTTGGGGATGCTGATACGTCTCGAACGTATCGATAATTTCTTATGTTACATGCTACTTTATTGATGATACCTACATGTTTTATGCATACTTTATGTCATATTTATGCATTTTCGGCACTAACCTATTAACGAGATGCCGAAGAGAGTTCTTGTTTTCTGCTGTTTTTGGTTTCAGAAATCCTAGTAAGAAAATATTCTCGGAATTGGACGAAATCAACGCCCAAGATCTTATTTTCCACGAAGCTTCCAACACGGGGAGATACGAAGTGGGGCGACGAGGCGACGCCACACTAGGGCGGCGCGGCCCAAGCCCTGGCCGTGCGGCCTATTGTGTGGGCCCCTCGCGTCTCCCCTAAACCTACCTCTTCGCCTATAAGAAGCCTTCGTCGATAATAACTCCAGTACCGAGAGCCACGATACGGAAAACCTTCCGGAGACGCCGCCGCCAATCCCATCTCGGGGATTCGGGAGATCGCCTCGGCACCCTGCCGGAGAGGGGAATCATCTCCGGAGGACTCTTCACCGCCATGGTCGCCTCCGGAGTGATGTGTGAGTAGTTCACCCCTGGACTATGGGTCCATAGCAGTAGCTAGATGGTCGTCTTCTCCTAATTGTGCTATCATTGTTGGATCTTGTGAGCTGCCTAACATGATCAAGATCATCTATCTGTAATGCTACATGTTGCGTTTGTTGGGATCCGATGAATAGTGAATGCTATGTTATGTTGATTATCAATCTATCATCTATGTGTTGTTTATGATCTTGCATGCTCTCCGTTGCTAGTAGAGGCTCTGGCCAAGTTTTTGCTTGTAACTCCAAGAGGGAGTATTTATGCTCGATAGTGGGTTCATGCCTCCATTAAATATGGGACAGTGACAAAAAGTTCTAAGGTTGTGGATGTCTTGTTGCCACTAGGGATAAAACATCAATGCTATGTCTAAGGATATATTTGTTGATTACATTACGCACCATACTTAATGCAATTGTCTGTTGTTTGCAACTTAATACTGGGAGGTTCGGATGATAACCTGAAGGTGGACTTTTTAGGCATAGATGCATGCTGGATAGCGGTCTATGTACTTTTTCGTAATGCCCAATTAAATCTCACACTACTCATCATAACATGTATGTGCATGGTCATGCCCTCTCTATTTGTCAATTTCCCAACTGTAATTTGTTCACCCAACATGCTTATTCTTATGGGAGAGACACCTCTAGTGAACTGTGGACCCCAGTCCATTCTTTTATATCGAATACAATCAAATGCAATACCCGTTCTACTGTTTTCAACAAACATCATCATCCACACTATACATCTAATCCTTTGTTACAGCAAGCCGGTGAGATTGACAACCTCAGCGTCACGTTGGGAAAAGTAATTGGTGTGTTGTGCGGGTTCACGTTGGCGCCGGAATCCCGGTGTTGCGCCGCACTACACTCCGCCGCCATCAACCTTCAACGTGCTTCTTGGCTCCTACTGGTTCGATAAACCTTGGTTTCTTACTGAGGGAAAACTTGTCGCTGTACACATCACACCTTCCTCTTGGGGTTCCCAACGGGCTCGTTAACTGCGTGCCAACATCATTCATCCTTGGACTATGGGTCCATAGCAGTAGCTAGATGGTTGTCTTCTCCTCATTGTGCTATCATGTTAGATCTTGTGAGCTGCCTATCATGATCAAGATCATCTATTTGTAATGCTACATGTTGTGTTTGTTGGGATCCGATGAATATGGAATACTATGTCAAGTTGATTATCAATCTATCATATATGTGTTGTTTATGATCTTGCATGCTCTCCGTTGCTAGTAGAGGCTCTGGCCAAGTTGATACTTGTGACTCCAAGAGGAGTATTTATGCTCGATAGTGGGTTCATGCCTCCATTGAATCTGGGACAGTGAGAAAGTTCTAAGGTTGTGGATGTCTTGTTGCCACTAGGGATAAAACATCAATGCGTTGTCTAAGGATATTTGTGTTGATTACATTACGCACCATACTTAATGCAATTGTCTTGTTTGCAACTTAATACTGGAAGGGGTGCGGATGCTAACCCGAAGGTGGACTTTTTAGGCATAGATGCATGCTGGATAGCGGTCTATGTACTTTGTCGTAATGCCCTAAGTAAATCTCATATTAGTCATCATGATATGTATGTGCATTGTTATGCCCTCTCTATTTGTCAATTTCCCAACTGTAATTTGTTCACCCAACATGTCATTTATCTTATTGGAGAGACACCACTAGTGAACTGTGGACCCCGGTCAATTCTTTTACATCTGAATACAATCTACTGCAATCATTGTTCTATGCTGCTCATTGCAAACAAACTTCATTTTCCACACCATACGTTTAATCCTTTGTTTCGACAAGCCGGTGAGATTGACAACCTCACCGTTAAGTTGGGGCAAAGTATTTTGATTGTGTTGTGCAGGTTCCACGTTGGCGCCGGATCCCTGGTGTTGCGCCGCACTACACTCCGTCACCAACAACCTTCACGTGGCCCTTGACTCCTACTGGTTCGATAACCTTGGTTTCTTACTGAGGGAAAACTTGCTGCTGACGCATCACACCTTCCTCTTGGGGTTCCCAACGGACGTGTGCTTCATGCGTTATCAACACTCCTCCATGGTATGTGAATGTTGGAAGGCACCCGAGGATTCGGTTAGCCATGGCTTGTGTAAGCAAAGGTTGGGAGGAGTGTAATCCATAATGAAACTAAAATACATGTGTAAACAAAAGAGAAGAGGGATAATTTACCCTGCTGGTAAAGATAACGTCCTTCATGGGAGCCGCTCTTGAAAGTCTGGTTGACGAGCTATTTAGAGTGCCCACTACCATTCGTTGACAACAACAAACACCTCTCAAAACAATTTTACTTCTGTTTTAAAAATGAAAAGCTCTAGCACATGTTAATCCCTGCTTCCCTCTGCGAAGGGTCAATCTTTTACTTTTATGTTGAGTCACCATCCTTTCTTTGAGCACCTTCTTGAAAGCATAATTGTCATTCTTAGTGTAATATGTTTGTCCCAGAATATGATTAACTGTGGTATAACTTTGATGCTTTTATCTTTGATAATCTTTACTTCTAGTCTTTCCATGAAATTCAGAGGTGCCTGGGCATTTATGTTTTGCTGTACAAATACGGGCAAGCGAGATACCACTTTATCATATCTTTTTATGAGCATTGCAATCCTGCTGATAGATATGTTTCATGATGCTTATTATTAGTTTGTTGGTATCTTTTTCATGATTGACATAACTATTAGATGACTTTATTTGCATTTATCTTATTATGAATTGCCTAAGTACTCGTCCATATAATGAAAATATTTACATCATATGAGCAAATGTCTTCGTGAAATTTCTTTTATCGCACTCAGTTGTTAACTGAATTGCTTGAGGACAAGCAATAAGCTAAGCTTGGGGGGAGTTGATAAAAACGTATCTACTTTCCCGAACACTTTTGCTATTGTTTTGCCTCTAATTTGTGTATTTTGGATACAACTAACACGGACTAGCGCTGTTTTCAGTAGAATTGCCCTGGTGTCTTATTTTTGTGCAGAAAATCAACTTTCAGGAAAATCCCGGAAATAATTGCAATGGGCCTATTTTCACAGAAGACTTACGGAGCCAGAATACGAGACGGAGGGGGGCCACGAGGCGCGCACACCATATGGCGGCGCGGTGGGCCCCTGGGCCGTGCCGCCCTATGGTGGCGCCGCCTCGGCCAGCCCCCGACGCTCCCCTCTGGACTACCAAAGCCCTTGACCTAAAAAGCGCGCGGGGGTTCGACCAAATTGCCGAGAAGACATCCAGAACTCCGCCGCCGTCGGAAACTCAATCTCGGGATCGAAACTCCGTTACGCACCCTGTCGGGACGGGGAATTAGAGGAGATCATCGCCATCATCGCCACCGACGCCTCTCCATCAACCATCCATGCTTCCACCATCCATGTGTGAATAATTCCCCCGCTGTAGGCTGAAGGGGATGGTAGGGATTGGATGAGATTGTTCATGTAATAGCCATAAGATTGTTAGGGCATGGTGCCTAGTATCCGTTGTTGGTACTTTTATGATATTGTTGCAACTTGTTATGCTTAATGCTTGTCACTAGGGCCCGAGTGCCATGATTTCAGATCTGAACATGTTATTGATTCATGATGATATTCATGATGATATTCATTGTTTTATGATCTTACCTGCAAGTTGTATACACATATTGCTATCCGGAACCCGAGGCCCCAAAGTGACAAATTGGGACAACCGAGAGGGAAGGCTGTGATATGAGGATCATTGTGTTCACGGAGTGTTAATGCTTTGCTCCGGTGCTCTATTAAAAGGAGTACCTTAATTACCAGTAGTTTCCCTAGAGGCCCGGCTGCCACCGGCTGGTAGGACAAAAGATGTTGTCCAAGTTTCTCATTGCGAGCACGTACGACTATATACGAACACATGCCTATGGTTATTTAGTACTTGGACACTGTTTTATTATTATCTGCAAATGCCTTGATTATTACATGAGTTCTCTTATCCATGCAGCGCCCGTTCATCCATCCCTATGCCTACGGTATTTTAATCCTCCTGTTTACTATAATCATTCTTGATGTCTTTATTACACCGGCTTTTGTATTTCACTACTTCTACTTTGCTATAAAGTATTGCTCCAGTAAACTCTTGCGAGCAAGTCTGTTTCCGGTGCGGCTGATTGACAACTCCGCTATTAAGGCTTACAAATATTCTTTGGCTCCCCGATGACCCACAAGTATAGGGGGTGTATCGTAGTATCTTCGATAAGTAAGAATGTCGATCCCAACGAGGAGCGAAGGTGTTGGCAGCAGTTTCGATGAAGGATTCACTGTAAATGCTCACAGACAAGTATTCGGGGGGTTTTGATATTGCAGATAAATAAAGTACAAGTAAATAAAATGCGAGAGAAATAATTGCAGCGAGTGGCCCAATCCTTTTTAGCACAAAGGACAAGCCGGTTTGTTTACTTATAATGACCAAACGTTCCACGGGACACACGGGGATTTTAGTCTAGTGCTTTCGCTTCATGTGGTTTAATAATCTTCATTGTTTTGATAAGTGTTGTGTGGGTGAACCTATGCTAATGCACCGCCCTTCCTAGGACTAATACATACTTGTGATTATACCCCTTGCAAGCATCCGCAACTACAAGAAAGTAATTAAGATAAATCTAACCACAGCCTTAAACTAGAGATCATGCGATCCCTCTGCATCGATATATAACGGGGCTCAGGTTTTGTCACTCCGGCAACCCCGCAATTAGCAACCGAATACAAGATGCACTCCCCTAGGCCCATAAATGGTGAAGTGTCGTGTAGTCGACGTTCACACGACACCACTAGAAGAATGACACCACAACTTAAATATCATAACATTGAATATTACTCAACCATAATTCACTACTAGCATTTAGACTTCACCCATGTCCTCAAGAACTAAACAAACTACTCACGAGACATCATATGGAATACAATCAGAGGTGATATGATGATGAATAACAATCTGAACATAAACCTTGGTTCAATGGTTTCACTCAATAGCATCTACAACAAGCATAGAATAACACCGGGAGAGTTTCCCCTATCAAACAATCAAGATTTAACCCGAATTGCTACAGCGATGACGAGGTGCAGCGGTGGTGATGGCGGTGTAGATGGTGGAGATGATGATGATGGTGATGGAGATGATGTCCCGCTCGATGACGATGGCGATGGCGTCGATTTCCCCCTCCGGAGGAATTTCCCAGTGGATTCCTGCCGCCGGGAGCTCTTTCTCTCTGGTGTTCTCACCCCCGCGAGACGGCTCAACCTTCCGAGGGATCCCTACAGCTTAGGTTTTCGGAGCAGAGAGTACGAAGAAAAGGAGGCGAAAGGGGTCGTGGCCCCCCGAGCATAGGGTGGCGCGGCCGGGCCCTAGGCCGCGCCGCCTGTGGTCTGAGCCCACAACCTCTCTTCTTCCCCTTAAACCTCCGTCATTTGGAAAAATAGGAATTTACGTGAAATTCCCTTCCACAGTTGATCTTCCGAAATATTGCGTTACGGACGGTGCTTTTCCAGAAATCCTGGCTCCGGTGCTTGATCCTCCAATGATGATGAAACATGCAAAATAGATAAAATAATATAAGTATTGTGTCCCAATATGAAATATATCAATGAATAACAGCAAATTATGATACAAAATAGTGATGCAAATTGGACGATCAACTCCCCCAAGCTTAGACCTCGCTTGTCCCCAAGCGAAGCTCGATAAAAACGAGACCACATGTTTATGGAGTGAAGAGTCGATAATAAATAAAATACGGACAAGAAGCATCATATTCATTCACACAAGACATTCTAGTAAACAACTTCCTCATATAACTCATCTCGAAATAAGTAAAGAGAGATCACATGTAAAGGTGCATAAGAAATCATAATTGGTGATGGCAAACTTTGTTCTTGGTCAGAGAACTACTAACGGATTGTACTTCTAAGCAAAGCTTTCATATTAGATTTTATAGCTGAGCCTTCATATTTAAGCATAACAATCTCTTCATAATCATTGATAACTTCAAAGTCATATTCATTCGAATAAATTGGTACTAAACAAGAAAGTATAAAAGGCATGATTAACTGAATCATAGCATAAATGATTGGTTCACAACAACTCAATTGCTTGCTTGAGATAGAGGGAAATAGGTTTATTGACTCAACATAAAAGTAAAGATAGGCCAGAGGAAAGCAGGATTAAATCATGTGCTAGAGCTTTTCAAGTTTTGAAATCATATAAAGAGCATAAAAGTAAGATTTTGAGCGGTGTTTGTTGTTGTCAACGAATGGTAGCGGGTACTCTAACCCCTTGCCAAACGAACCTTCAAAGAGCGGCTCCCATGAGGGACGGTATCTCTACCAAGGTAGATCATCCCCCTCTCTCTTTTTTACATGTATTTTAGTTTCATTATGGGTGACACTCCCCCAACCTTGGCTTTCTCAATCCATGGCTAACCGAATCCTCGTGCCTTCCAACATTCACATACCATGGAGGAGTGTCTATTGCAAAATTAAGTTTACTTGAGAGATAGAACATGTGAAGAAAATTATTAATGAAAGTTATTAATTGGGGCAGGGCTGTTGCCAGCTCTTATTGCTGAAATTATTGGATAAGCGGATGTGCCGCTAGTCCATTGGTGAAAGTCCGCAACAAGATTGAAAGATAAAACACCACATACTTCCTCATGAGCTATAAACATTGACACAAATAAGGAGTAGTAGTTTGAATAATTTAAAGGTGCACATGAAGTATTTACTTGGAATGGCAGAAAATACCATGTAGTGGGTAGGTATGGTGGACACAAATGGCATAGGTTTGGTCTAAGGTTATGGATGTATGAGAAGCATTCCCTCTCGATACAGGTCTTTGGCTAGCAAGGTTTGATAGCAAGCATAAAGGTTGAGGGAAACAAACAAATATACATATGATAGAAACAATCATGCATCTTTCTCATAAGCACAAACAATTTTAACTCTAGAATACTAAGCATAGAGATAATAGAATAATGTATCTAAGTGTATTTCTCTTTCATTAAACATCAAGATGTTGTTGCTATTGACCAATGCTAAGTTTGCCAAAACCAAATAGATTTACTTAATGCTCCCAAAGTGAGATCAATACTCATGTCAAGAGTAATCATATAATGGAGATTGCAAACTAAAATAAAGTGTGCAAAAAGTAAATGATAAGACTTCTCATTAATATTCCATAACGATAACTCACACCAACGGATACATAGATAACTAACTAAGAGAGATACTTCCACATTGCATACTATTCCATATGATAACTTCCCTACTCATGATATGACGCTACTTGATAGTAAAAGATAAAGGTGGTGATAATGATGTGATACCGCGGCACTCCCCAAGCTTGGAACAAACCAAGGGGATGCCAATACCGATGATGAATTACTCCTTCGGCGATGGTGGTGATGAATTCTTGACAAGCTTCTCAATAAGCTCCTGGAGCTCGTCAATCCTGTATATGAGATTGCGAATCATCTCTGAATTGTGCTCGACGCGGTTAAAGAGTCCGACGGTGAGTTCCAACTCTTGGAGTTATTTCCCCACTCTTCAGCCTCAGGCTCCTTCTCTCCTGCAGTGTCGAGAATTTATATCCCAACCACAACACTACCTTGGGGGTCCTTTCAGTTTGACGATGTAGAAGATTAGATTGCGGTAAGGGTTGTAATGGCTCGGATAAGACGTCCTTGGAGCCAAGTAGTGACGTGGAACCGCTCCTCCGGTGGCGATTCGTGCACTCCTCTTGATGTTGGATGGACTTGATATCACGCCAATACTTGCGACGGTGGCTTGTTGGCGTTCCTGCGGAGCTTCCTCCACTTCTTCATCCTCTCTTGCATCTTCTTTCTTCAGCTCCGGGTCTTGAATATTTTCCTTCAAAGGTTCCTTGTCCTTGTTGTTGGAGACCATGGTGCTTCTAGATCAAAAACAAATCTGGCAGAAAACAGCTCGAAACAAAACACGAGAAAACGATATTACGGACCTCCAGGGGTGTGGGATTATATAGCAAATATTTTTACGACAAAAAGGAAGGTTCCAGGTCGAAAACGAGTGGAAAGCAAGGCGCGGCCAGACCATAGGTCGGCGCGAAAAGTGGGGCAGCGCCGGCTGGTGGCACGGCCTCGCGCGTCTTTTCCACTCCGTTTCGATTCGTAATTTTCATATTTTCTAAAAACAGCAGAAATAATGTTCGGAAAGGTAAACGCGGACTTTTATTACCTATCTGTTACCTATTCAAAGTCCAGTTCTGGAGGACTGTCAATTGTCCTTTGATGAAAACCTCCGGTGTTTCCACTTGAATAATATCAACATCAACATTATAAGAATCGCCCGAGATATAATGCTTGAGTCTTTGTCCATTCACCACTTGTGCGGCATTGCCTTGGAGAGAGCTAATTTTAATTGCTCCTGAACGATACACCTCCTCAACAACATATGGTCCTTCCCTTCGAGAGTAATTTCTGCAGAATCTGAGGCGAGACCGATACAATAGAACTTGATCTCCAACATTAAATTCTCTTTTGATGATCCTTCTATCATGCCATTTCTTAACTTTTCTTTAAAGAGTTTAGCATTTTCATAAGCTTCACTTCTCCATTCATCTAGAGAACTTAATTGCAACAACCTCTTATTACCAGCTAATTTAGGATCTTTATTTAGTTCTCTAACAGCCCAATAAGCTTTGTGCTCTAGTTCTAAAGGTAAATGACAAGCTTTTCCATAAACCATTTTATAAGGTGACATTCCCATAGGTTTTATAAGCAGTTCTATAAGCCCATAATGCTTCTTTCAATTTGCTAGGCCAATTCTTTCTAGATTTATTAACAGTTTTACCTAAGATAGCTTTAATCTCTCTATTTGATAATTCTACTTGACCGCTAGTTTGAGGGTGATAAGCAGAAGCAATTCTATGATTAATACCATACTTAGCAAGAGTTTTTTTAAAACCTCCATGAATGAAATGAGAACCTCCATCAGTCATAATATATCTAGGTACTCCAAATCTAGGAAATATAATATCTACAAGCATTTTTATAGAGGTCTCACCATCAGCACTTTTTGTAGGTATAGCTTCTACCCATTTAGTAACATAATCAACAGCAGTATATGAGTGTTACCTTCTGAAGAAGGGAAAGGACCCATGAAGTCGAATCCCCAACAATCGAATGGTTCAATAACAAGAGTATAATTCATAGGCATTTCATTGCGTCTGGAGATATTACCAACTCTTTGACATTCATCACAAGATAAGATAAACTTCCTTGCATCTTTGAAGAGTGTTGGCCAATAAAAACCTGATTGTAGAACCTTTTGCGCGGTTCTATCTCCAGCGTGGTGTCCTCCATAAACACTTCCATGACATTTATTCAATATTTCTGTTGTTCATATTCAGGAACACTCGCATAATACCATCTACTCCTTCTTTATATAAGTGAGTCATCCCAAAAATAATGCCTCAAGTCATAAAAGAATTTCCTCCTTTGCTGAGCTGAAAAGGTGGAGGCAAGCCCGAAACAATAAAGTTAGCATAATCTGCATACCAAGGGCTCTCTCGCGAGCTCACCTTTATTACAGCCAATTGTTCATTTGGAAAACTATCATTATGGAGCAGGATCATAAGCAATATTTTCCAATCTAGACAAATTATCAGCAACAGGATTATCAGCACCTTTCCTATCTATAATATGTAAATCAAATTCTTTGTAGTACCCATCTAATAAGCCTTGGCTTAGCATCTTTCTTTGTCATAAGGTATCTAATTGCACATGATCAGTGTGAATTGTAACTTTCGAATCAACAATATAGGTCTAAACTTATCACAAGCAAAGACTACAGCTAACAATTCCTTTTCAGTTGTAGCATAATTTCTTTGAGCAGCATCAAGAGTCTTACTAGCATAATGAATAACATTTAACTTTTTATCTACCCAAGGACAGCGCCTACAGTAAAATCACTAGCATCACACATAATTTCAAAAGGCAAATTCCAATCGGGAGGTTCGACTAAGAGCAGTTGTTAAGGCTTTCTTTAGAGTTTCAAAAGCTTCCTTACAATCATCAAAAAACAAAAGGTACATCTTTTGAAGAAGATTAGTAAGAGGCTTTGAAATTTTAGAGAAATCTTTAATAAATCTCCTATAAAACCAGCATGACCAAGAACACTACGAATACCTTTAACATCCCTCGGATAGGGCATTTTCTCAATTGCTTCAACTTTAGCTCTATCAACTTCAATACCTCTCTCAGAAATTTTATGTCCCAATACAATTCCTTCATTAACCATAAAGTGGCATTTCTCCCATTAAGAACAGGTTAGTTTCTTCACATCTCTGCAAAACTTATCGAGGTTTCGCAGGCAATTATCAAAAGAATTCCCATAGACAGAAAAATCATCCATGAATACCTCTACAATACTTTCGCAAAAACCATGAAAATAGCAGACATGCATCTTTGAAAAGTAGCAGGAGCATTACATAAACCAAAGGCATACGCCTATAAGCATAAGTTCCATAAGGACAAGTAAAGTGGTTTTCTCTTGATCTTTAGCTTTAATTTGTGAAAACCCAGAATAACCATCAAGAAAGCAAAAATGAGTATTTTTAGACAACCTTTCTAACATTTGATCAATAAAGGGTAAGGGTAATGATCTTTCTTAGTAACTTTATTAACTTTTGAAAATCAATGCACATTCTATAACCTACAACTATTCTTTGAGGAATAAGCTCATCATTATCATTAGGCACAACGGTCATTCCTCCTTTCTTAGGAACACAATGCACAGGACTAACCCATCTACTATCAATAATAGGATATATAATACCAGCTTCAAGAAGTTTTAATACCTCGTTCCTTACCACCTCTTTCATCTTCGAATTAGACGACGTTGATGTTCAACAACAGCTTTGCATCTTCTTCCATGTTAATAGCATGTTGGCAAATAGAAGGAGAAATCCTTTCAAATCATCAAGAGTATAGCCAATAGCTCCTCGGTGTTTCTTCAATATTTCCAATAACCTTTCTTCCTCAATCTCTGAAAGCTTAGAACTAATAATAACAAGATATATTTTCTTATCATCAATATGAGCATATTTAAGATTATCAGGTAAAGGCTTTAAATCAAAAACAGGATCTTCCTTTGGTGGCGGTGTTGTACCCAAATCTTCCACCGGTAAATCATGCTTGAGAATAGGTTGGCGAAGAAAAATTTCCTCAAGCTCATCTCTTTCTTTCTTAAAAGCTTCACTTTCACTATTCTCCAGATGTTGCTGCAAAGGGATATTAGGAACAAGAACAATAGATGCACACCTTCATCATTAAAATCATTACTAGGCAAGTCAGCTTTATAAGGAGTTTTGGTAAATTTAGAAAAGTTAAATTCATAAGGTTCACAAATCTAGTCAAAATTTTCTCTTTCTTACAATCTATAATAGCTCCACAAGTATTTAGAAAAGGTCTACCAAAAATGATAGGACAATGATCACTAGCGGCAGAACCAAGTAAAAGTCAAGGAGATATTTAATCTTACCACATAGAACTTCCACATCTCGAACAATACCAATGGAGAAATAGTTTCTCTATTAGCCGATGAATAACCACATCAATATCTTCAAGTTCACAAGAACCAATCTCGTGCATAATCTCCGTGTAAAGCTCATAAGGAATAGCACTAACACTTGCACCAATATCACATAAACCATAATAGCAATGATCACCAATTCTAACAGCATAGCAGGAACACTAACTTGTTTGGATTTATTAGGATGTGAAACAATATTAGAAGCATCTTCACAGAAAATAATATGACCATCCTCCACATTTTCAGTCACAAGATCTTTATATATAGCGGTTCAATTTTAATTTGTTCTTCAGTTCTTTAGGTTTCTTTTCACTTTTATTAACCGCACTAGATATGACAGAGTACTCCTTCATTTTAGCAGGGAAAGGAGTTTTTCAATATAAGCTTCAGAATAACATTATCAACAGTTTCAACCACTACACATTTGTTTACAGATGAATCAATTTTATCTTTATACGGTTCATGATACTTATCAAAATTCTTCTTAGGCAGGTTCATAATGAGGCAAAAGCTTTATAAAGATTTGCAACAACTTGGAATCAAGACCATATGTAGCACTCATATTACGAAATTTATCAGTATCCATAAAAGCTTTAATTTTATAATCATAAATTATACGATTCTCTATCTTTGTCGTTCTCCCATCCTTCAGTATTTTCTTGGATCCGATCAAGAAGGTCCCTTTTAAACTCTTCATTCTTGCGTGTAAATGATCCAGAACAAAGTATCCAGCAAGGTCTTGTCTTGAAAAGAAAGTCTTGCATAGAAATTATCAATAATAACATTACCAGGAAGCTCATGAATGGGGCATTTGAGCATTAAAGACTTCAATCTCCCCCAAGCTTGGGCGATACTCTCTCCATCATGAGGCCAAAAATTATATATGCGGTTCCGATCTTTGTGAATTTCACTTGGAGGATAAAATTTGAATAGAATAAAGGCACAATGTCCTCCCAATCAATAGAATCACCATTCTTCAGCAATTTATACCAGTGCGCCGCTTTACCAGACAGCGATATAGTGAATAGCTTCTTTCTAACTTCATTCATAGAAATACACATTTGAATAACCCGCATAATTCATGCAAAAACAATAAATGATCACCAGGATGGACGGTTCCATCCCCTTCATAGCGGTTATCCATAACACGTTCAATAATTTCCATAGGTATATTTATAATGGTCTACTTCCTCACCTGGCGCTTCATCCACTACCGTTGCAGTAGTAGTAGATTTCCCAAATAGAAATTGAAGAAGATCTCTCCATAATGATTTATAGCAGCAGAAATAAAATCAGCACAAACAGGAATTTCCTTACCAATTCCGCTTACCAATAGCTTCACTCCCGGCAACGGCGCCAGAAAATAGTCTTGATGACCCACAAGTATAGGGGTGTATCGTAGTATCTTCGATAAGTAAGAATGTCGATCCCAACGAGAGAAGGTGTTGGCAGCAGTTTTGATGAAGGATTCACTGTAAATGCTCACAGACAAGTATTCAGGGGGTTTTGATATTGCAGATAAATAAAGTACAAGTAAATAAAATGCGAGAGAAATAATTGCAGCGAGTGGCCCAATCCTTTTTAGCACAAAGGACAAGCCGGTTTGTTTACTTATAATGACCAAACGTTCCGAGGACACACGGGGATTTTAGTCTAGTGCTTTCGCTTCATGTGGTTTAATAATCTTCATTGTTTTGATAAGTGTTGTGTGGGTGAACCTATGCTAATGCACCGCCCTTCCTAGGACTAATACATACTTGTGATTATACCCCTTGCAAGCATCCGCAACTACAAGAAAGTAATTAAGATAAATCTAACCACAGCCTTAAACTCTGAGATCCTGCGATCCCTCCTGCATCGATATACTAACGGGGGCTCAGTTTTCTGTCACTCCGGCAACCCCGCAATTAGCAACCGAATACAAGATGCACTCCCTAGGCCCATAAATGGTGAAGTGTCGTGTAGTCGACGTTCACACGACACCACTAGAAGAATGACACCACAACTTAAATATCATAACATTGAATATTACTCAACCATAATTCACTACTAGCATTTAGACTTCACCCATGTCCTCAAGAACTAAACGAACTACTCACGAGACATCATATGGAATACAATCAGAGGTGATATGATGATGAATAACAATCTGAACATAAACCTTGGTTCAATGGTTTCACTCAATAGCATCTACAACAAGTATAGAATAACACCGGGAGAGTTTCCCCTATCAAACAATCAAGATTTAACCCGAATTGCTACAGCGATGACGAGGTGCAGCGGTGGTGATGGCGGTGTAGATGGTGGAGATGATGATGATGGTGATGGAGATGATGTCCCGCTCGATGACGATGGCGATGGCGTCGATTTCCCTCCGGGAGGGAATTTCCCCGGGATTCCCGCCGGAGAGCTCTTTTCTCTCTGGTGTTCTCCGCCCCGCAGAGGCGTGTAACCCTTCGTGAGGATCCCTCTGTGGCTTAGGTTTCGGGACGAAGGAGTACGCGAAGAAAAGGAGGCGAAAGGGGCGTGGGCCCCCGGAGCATAGGGTGGCGCGGCCGGGCCTGGGCCGCGCCGCCTGTGGTGCTGGCCCGATGGCCCCTCTCTTCTTCCCTTACAGCTCCCTCCGTCATTTGGAAAAATAGGAATTTACGTGAAATTCCCTTCCAGTTGATCTTCCGAAATATTGCGTTCTGACGGTGCTTTTTCCAGCAGAATCCTGGCTCCGGTGCTTGATCCTCCAATGATGATGAAACATGCAAAATAGATAAAATAACATAAGTATTGTGTCCCAATATGAAATATATCAATGAATAACAGCAAATTATGATACAAAATAGTGATGCAAATTGGACGTATCACTCCCTTGTGTCGAATCAATAAATTGGGTTTTACTTCCCTCGAAGACTGTTGCGATCCCCTATAGTTGTGGGTTATCACTTGGCTTGGTCAAAATATAATATATGAAGATCCCTTAATTCTTCATGAAGTAGCCAAATCTCCAATGCCCTCCACATACACCTATTGATCAAGTTTGAGCTTGTTGGTCCCCAACCAAGTTGGGTCCTAAGAGGTTAGTCACAATAGGATTGGCAGCCCAAATGGTTCTTTTCTTGAAACCACTTTGAGTTCCAACAAACTTGGCAAACACATTTCCATTCTTATCCTTCCCAAGAGAGTAATCATCATTAATATTGATAGGGTTAGATAAGGTACCGTTTAAGCATGAAGATGCAAAGTGCCCCTTCTCACAACATAAGTAGCAAGTGTTCCTCTTTCTCTTCTTTATTGATTTCTTTTCTTGGGGAACTTTATCTTGATTCTTCTTGAGAAGTGGCCTATCTTCAACTTGAGGTCGAGCTTGAGCTTGAGCTTGACCTTGTGGCCGTTTCCCTTGTTGCTTCTCACTCAAGTGCTTCTTCTTCTTCAATGGGCATGATCTAACATGATGCCCTTCAACCTTGCACTTGAAGCAAACCAACTTGGTCGGTTTCTTGACTTTATCTTGGCCCTTCTTCTTGTTGCTCTTGCTCTTGGACTTGTTCTTGTTATTGGAGTTGAATCCAAGTCCACTCTTGTCATTGGGGGATTGTTGCGCACTCAACATCTTGTCAAGTGCGGATTTCCCTTCATGACGCTTTTCCAAGTCTTTCTTCAAAGAAAGGACTTGGGCCTCGAGCTCTTTTATTTCCTCTACATGGTTAGTAGAAATATAAGTACTAGAAGAAGTAGAAGCTTCATTGTTACAACAATAAGGCAAGGCAAGTAGTCCAACACAAGGTGTATCAATAGTTTGACTAGATGGATTACTAGGACTAGCACATGGCAATATAGCATTTTGAGTAGAGGTTGTGCTAATGTCCATATGAGGCTCACAATATGTTACCTTAGTAATACTTCCCTCATGAGCTAACTTTAGCTCATCATAGGAGGTTAGGAGATCCTCAAGAGAGTGTGAGAGCGTTTTATTGCTTTCTTCCAATTCCCTACAATTTCTAGTTAGCCAATCAAGTTGAGCCCTTAGCTCAACATTCTCCTTTAAGATAGATGATTCACAAGAAGTAGAGTTAGTATCACAAGCATCATTAATAGTTTTTTCTTTTTCAAGCACATAAGATTCATTTTTTTGTGTAATAAGAAAATTAGTATGCTTCTCATCTTTTAGCTCTTGCTTGAGGAGATTTATTCTTAGTCTCCTATTTTCAATATGAGGCTCCAACTCCACTATGGTTTCCTTATATTTGTGAACGGTTTCCATAGAGTGTTCGAGTGTAGCACGAGCCTCCTTGTTACCACTAAGAGAAGCATACACAACTCCCATCTCTTGCAATAAGGAAGCCCATTCCTCATCGTCAACATCATCATCATCACTCTCATCATTAGAGAATGTGTTAGGAGTCCATTTTCCATAAGGCACATGTGCGTACCGGAGGATGAAGATGAGGATATTCTTGAATCCCCATTTGAAATCATGTCTTGATCCATAGAGTGTTCGGTTTCCTCTACATTGTTAGTCAACAAAAAACTAGAGGAAATGGAAGCATTTTGATTATGGCAACAAGACAAGGCAAGCATATCATCATGGGATTTATGTAGGGAGTTTATACATGATATGCAAGGACTATCAACACTAGCATGTAAGACAATTTTTGTGCTAGATGTGTCTTGGTCCAAAGATGAAACATTGCAATGGGATAGGGTTGAAGGATCACAAATAGTGAGCACAATATCAACATTACAATTTCCATCACCACTCACCATGTCATTACCTTGTGTCTTGCAACACGTTGGTGAAGTGGAAGAAGATGATAAATCATCACGGCCGGAGGTGGAAGCAACTTGGAGCTCTTCATGATGTGAAGGGGAAGAGAGCTCCTCGGAGACACCACCGACCAAATGAGAAATGGATCCACCAAACATTTCCTTAAGTTTGGTCCACATCTCATGAGACGACTTTCGCTTTATATATATCAAGAACCGACGAAAATCTGGTCTCAAAGAGGATAAAAGCTCATTAAATACTTGAACTTCAAGATGTAAGTTTTTCTCATCCTGTAAAGATATATTTTGAGGATCCATTGGAGGAGAAAAACCTACGTCTATAAATAGCTCTATATTTGGACACAAGGTCCGAAGATTACAAAGCAAGCGATTTCTCCACAAAAGATAATTTGTGCCATCAAGGACAATTGTGTCATTGTGCACTATATTACTAGCCGACATCTTTACTCTCAAGGCGGTGAAGCCTTAAACAAGGAGATACCTTGCTCTGATACCAATTGAAAGGTCGAGATGTCGCCTAGAGGGTGGGGGGTGAACAGGCGTTTTAAAAACTCCTACGGATTTGGCTTGTAAGAATGTGGAATTAAACTAACGTTTATTTTACAAGCACAAATCCTACATCATCCTCTTCATCATCATCATCATCCCCGGATGTGTATTCTTCTTGAGTTGATAACACAATAGATGTGTCCAAGGAGGACCTTGCCATGAAGCAATGTGCATTCTTGATGTGAGGGTTCTCATTGGGGGATTCAAAGAGAGATGAAGAGGGAATATTGGTGGTGGCAATGGCGGCCACTTCCTTTGAGGTTTCTTCTTCATCACTACTACTATCATTGTCATCGGAAGAATATTATTCCTTGGTTATTAGCACAATCATTGATGGCCTCTTGTCCTTCTTACCCTTGTTGTAGAATTTCTTGTTGGTGGCCTTTGGATCTTTGCTCTTATCTTTGGGAATGAGCCTTCCACCACGAGTTTCCCTATGATCATAGGGGCATTGGGCGATGAAATGGTTCTTGTCCCCACAATTGTAGAAAGATCTTGTCCTTAGGTCCAAGCTCTTGAACCCACTTGAGTTGTTTCTCTTGATGTTGTCTTCCTTGGCCTTGGATGGATCAACCCAAAAGGTTTTTGCATGGAATGCCATGTGGTCATTGTAGTGGTATTCCAAATCTTCCGGATAGGACATGCTCCAAGATGTCCTACCAATTATGAGGTGCCAAAAAATTCAAGAAAATAAACTTTTATAGCACATAGAGGATGACATGCGGGTCCCATGAGCCAGCAGGTTCCTCAATGTTTCAAACGTGGCATGAGATCGAAAGAAAAAGGCAAGTGACCAAATATCAGGAGCCAAAAATAATTCAAGAAAAGAAAGTTGATTGTACATAGAGCATGACATGCGGGTCCCATTTAGCAGCAGCGGTATCACCGTTTCAAACGTGGCATGAGATCGAAAGAAAAAGGCAAGTGACCAAATATCAGGTGCCAAAAAAATCCAAAAAAATAAAGTTTTATAGAACATAGAGGATGACATGCGGGTCCCATTTAGCAACAGCGGGATCACCGTTTGAGATGCGGCACGGGATCGAAAGAAAAAGGCAAGTGACCAAATATCAGGTGCCAAAAAAATCCAAGAAAAGAAAGTTTTATAGTACATAGAGGATGACATGCGGGTCCCATTTAGCAGCAGCGGGATCACCGTTTGAGAGGCGGCACGGGATCGAAATAAAAAGGCAAGTGACCAATTATGAGGTGCCAAAAAAATTCCAAGAAAAGAAAGTTTTATAGTACATAGAGGATGACATGCGGGTCCCATTTAGCAGCAACGTTCTCAACGTTTCCAAGGCGGCACGGGATCAAAAGAAAAAGGAAGTAGCCAAAAATCAGGGGGTCAAAAAATCCAAGAATAGAAAGAATTTTGGTTCATAGAGGATGACATGCGGGACCCATGATCCTGCATCGTAAACGGCTCGATCGGAGAGCGTTGAACGAGATGACGCGATCGAGAAAAAAACAATGCAAGAGAGGCTGCCATCTGGGCCCTACATCCCTGGGCGGTGCGGATTTGCGTTGACTCGGCCGACGAACCCGAGAATTCACGATGCACCACGTCTCGGGCCACCATAGGAGACGTTTTGGCCGCTTTCGTCGGGCTAGGTGGCCTCAAAAACGAGAAAAAGAAGTTTTGACATGCACCACAGAGAGACCCAAAATCGTCGGCCATGGTGCACCAGCAACCACGGCGCGACTTCAACTTCGTCGGCCATATATGGCAACTTTTCTTGTAGTGTGTTCACCTCTTCCACGGTATTGACCGTCAAGGCAAAGTTTGTACCTCTAGACATTCCAATGGCACGATTGCGAGAATCATGAGAGTTTTGTTCGGCCACCTTGAGAGCTTGCAACTCGTGCACCACTTGTTGGGAGGTGAGAGAGGGGTAGCTTTCTCTTCCAAGGAGACTCTTGACATCAACGGGTTCAAAAGGCATCATGCAATCGATATTCTTGTCCTTGATCCAAAAATCATCAATATGTTGGGCACCTACATACCGAAATGCATCGGCACCGGAGATGAGCCTTCTGTACATCACTTGATGATCTTCATCCAACAACCTCATGAACCCTTCGGCTTGATTCTGAAGAGCACTATACTTGTTTCTCTTCGTGCTTTCACTTCCCATGAAGCTTATGGCCAAACCCTCCCAAGCTTCCTTGGCGGTTGTGAAGTTCCGAACAAGAGCCAAGTCGTTTGTCCCACACTAGTTTGAATCATGTGCAAGGCAATCGAGTTGAGTTGGTTATCAACCTCTTCTCTTCTAGTCAACCTTTCGGGGTTGTAAGGCTTGTAACCTTCCAAGATGATTCTCCAAAGTTCATTGGAGGCAGTGCACACATGAGAGCGAAACTCAAATTTCCATGTACTAAAATCTTTATCATTAAATTTGGGTGGATCACCCCTAGTGTTTATATGAGGATGGGGAACCGGGATATTGGGGGAGAGCAGAAAGGTGGGGGCACATTATTGTAGCTCACACCCGCACTAATTGCCCTAGGAGAAGCAATGGTTTTTTTAATTGTGTTTAAGTGATCACCATCCAAGGGCTTGCTAGAGGAGGGTAATGCCGAAGCACCTCCCTCTTCTAATGCACCCTTGTCCTTTTCCTCTGTGACGGGAACCACGGAGGGAACCGGAGTCAAAAGCTCGGAAATCATTTTCTTCATGCTTTCCATTTTGAGCTTCCATGGAGGACCTCAAATATGTTTCCATCAACTTGAGATCATCCATGGAGACCATCTTTGCGGCCCCTTCCGCAGCCTCTTCGTCCGGCATACTCTTAGGCGGTTAAGCCCGAAATAAGAGCCGAGGCTCTGATACCAATTGAAAGGATCGTATGCCGCACCTAGAGGGGGGGTGAATAGGTGCTAACCAATTTTTAGTTGTTTTTCAATTTAGGCTTGACACAAAGGTAAATTCTCTAGATATGCAACTATGTGAATTTACCTACATGACAAGATCAACAACTACGCAATATATAGCTAGGCAATATATAGGGAAGATAATAGGATAGAGGTAACCGAGAGTGGAGCACGCGGAGACACGGAGATGATTCCCGTAGTTCCCTTCCTTTGCAAGAAGGTGCGTCTACGTTTGGAGGAGTGTGGTCGCTACGAAAGCCAAACCAACGCCACGAAGGCTTCACTCAGGTCTCCTGTGAGCAACGCCACATAGGCCTAGCCCACTTCCACTAAGGGATTTTCTCGAGGCGGAAATCGGGCCTTTACAAGGTTCTTGGGGCACACATCCACAACCAAATTGGAGGCTCCCAAATCTGTAACAACAACAAAGAACAATATCAACTACAAACAACTAGGGTTTCCCAAAAGAGGAACACTAGCAAAGGGCCCTCAAGCATATGAGGGGGAAATGCAAATCGCTTCAGTGAAGATGTAGATCGGGGTTTTCTCATTCGAATCTCCAAAGATCAAGAGCTTTTTGGGTGGAGGAGGAGATCTTGAGATCTTGTGTTTCTTGAGGTGGCTCTAATGGTGATGAACTTGGCAGGGATTTGAGCGGCTTGGGAAGGAGGAAGAAGGGGGTTATAAATACATCCCTCAAAAATCCAGCCGTTGGGTGAAAACAGGGGCCAGATAATCCGGTATAAGTAGGGGCCGGATAATCCTCCCCCCCCTCCCCGGAAAATCCGGCTGCTGGAAAAATCCGGGAAAAAGTCCGGCCCTGATCCAGGGTAGTACTGAGCCACTCGCCAAAATGTCCTTAGCCGATTTTTGGGCCCCGGATATTTTGGATCCGGCCCGGATTATCCGGCCTGGTGAATATTTTCATGCTTCCTTTTGTCTTGTTTTTCCACGCAAAAACAACCATACACACACACACACATATATATATATATATTCTCTGCACCATCTCATCAAACATTAGTGTATCACATATATTGACATGAAACATTCAAAACACAAACCGAGAGATGTTCTTTCAACTTCGCGCGTGCCAGAAATTACGGAGGACGTGTGTCCCCCACTTGCGCGACGTGTCGATGGCCAAGTGTTTTGGACCCATGACCCAGTGAGATGACATGAGCCATGTCTTTCCAAGGTGGGCATCGTGGCTATCGTCAGCAGCGACGTCATTCAAGAAATCTTCGAGTGGTTTAACAAAATATAGTGACAATAAAACTTCGAGTTCTAAAAAAGGAAAACTTCGAGTTCTAAAAAAGGAAAACTTCAAGATCCTATGATCAAATGCAAGCATTTGTTCATATGCTCAGGGGCTACTCTTATCAGAAGTATTGTCTATACTTCTGATAAGAGGATGAGGCAGAAGAGAAGAAATACAGAGTTGATCAAAATATCAAAAGTTGAGCCTAAAATCAAGTGCAAACACTCGGCTGTAGCCTTGGGGGCTACTCCCATCGGGAGCGCTGGTCGCGCACCCGATGAATTATGAGGAAGAAAAAACAAGAGAATAACAAGACAATATAGAAGTACAGACGAAGAATTTTCATCGTACATCTTCGAGTTACACATAACTCGTTGACATGGGCATACCCTTCGGGTACCCATTATTAGTATACCTGGCTCGGCCCAATATGGAGGAGACCCAATATGGAGAAGGCCCAACAAGGCAACTCGAAGAAGTAGTCAACTAGGACTCTTGTAAAAACCCTAGGCTGGTTGCATATATAAAGCCAGCCAGGGTACCCGATAGAGGCAAGGCCAACATATAGACATAGAGATAGACAACATAGCTGCGCCTACGGTGGCACCCTGTAAACATACTTATGATTATATACTGGATTGCTAGCAGCACGTAGGGATCCTCCACCGAGGGGACCCGAAGCTGGGTACGTCGTGTGCCTAATCTCGCTCCCGGAATCTCCATCGCCGCTCTTCCCAAAACTCAATTCTACAATACGTAGGCATTGGCTAGGTGATCCCTCGTCAATTGGCACCATCTGTGGGAATCGCGGCGACTGGATTTTGTCATCCGGGCGGGATCCTTCATCGACATCTGCAACAAGATCTTCATCGGCTTCTTCACCCTCGCCGATGTCAAGGGCGGCTGTTTCCTGCACGCTCCGGCCAAAACCGTCTTTGCGTGGCGGCGCTAAAACACTAAGTTGTCTGCATCCAGTACACGGAACGAGCAGAGGCAGCGAGCGAATTTGCAAAAAGAAGAAAAAAAAGTATCACGGTGCCGCGATCTGGCACTTGATCGGTCGGGTCACTAGCATCTGCGCTAGGACGTTTCAAGTCCCAAGGAGAAAACCCTGACAGGAGTACAGATCCATCATATCTAACCATGGCAGATAAGTTTCCTAATCAATCTTATGTCTTTTTTCCGTCGATAAATCTACTACTGCTTGGTTATTTGCAATTGGGACCGTTTCCTATTCAGTATGGTTTTTTTTCTTCCAATCTATTAATTGATCTAGGGCACCTGCTTGGTTCTAATCCCACGTACGCGTATACTTATTTTGTATGCATATGTTTAATCTGGACCAACCGGATATAGTACTTCGTGGACTACAATTCAATCAGGTTGTACCGGCAGTAAGCTGCGCCCATCCGGCTATCAATCGTACATTCAAAGTGTGCACACCCGCCACACGCGCCAACACAGATTCATCATCGCAAACTCGTCATCCGACACAAAGATTATCAGATTAAAATAAAATTTCGACTTTCTTTGCTGCGTCAACCACGTTCTCCATCATGCACTCGCTACGATTGGGGGTTCACCCGCCGTAAACTCGACAGCGCGCACTCGCCTCGCTCGGGGGTTCGCCCGTCGCAAACTCGACGATTCACTCCATGCCGATTACTTTGGCTAAACGCAGTACGGCTCCACTTCATCGGCTGAGTCCGCTTCCTCGACTCCGTCCGAGGCACGACTTGCGTCCACATCGGCTTCGCCGCACCCGATAAAAAGCTAAGTTTTCTTTTTCCTCCAAGATTCAATTATTTATTTACTTTCGCCACACCCGAATACTCGGGGGTTGTGCCATTACAATATTACAGCAAATACATCCGACAGTTGGGGTTGTGCCATTACTTCGTTACCACAAATATACTCGGTTATTTGGTGAATTTCTTTTCTTCGGCTCTGGATATATCTTCTCCAGCTCAAATTATTTTCTTCGGTTCAGTGGAATTATTTTCTTTGACTTAGTGGCTTTATCTTCTTCGGTTCAGTGGATTTATTTTCTTCGGATTACTGGATTGGTTTTCTTTAGGTTATTATTAGTTTACTTATACAATATTACCCGATGCGTTTCGGGTCAATGGATTCATCTTCTATGGTTATTACTGGAACTATTTTCTTCGGTCAATGGATTCATCCTCTATGATATCAGCGGATTCATTTTCTATGGTTATTACTGGATTCTTCGGGTCAATGGATTCATCCTCTATGATATCGGCGGGTTCATCTTGAATATATGATTCATATTTGATAGTGTAATATTTAATATGGATTCATTTCAAGTACTTCATCTCGGACTTCATCTTCAGTATTTCATCCTTAATGGACTTCTTTCGGCGACATGGATAATACTCGGGGGCTCGACAACGAATTCGCCCCGAGTAACAACTGTGACACGGCGTCTAAGCAACAATCATGATATCACCCCAGCAACGCTCGGGGGCTCGGCTATTTCTTCATCAACAATTTCGCGGCATCCACTTTTGCTATTTGTTGGTTTCTACTTTGGCTAGATTTCTTAACTCGAAGACTTCATCATGCATCGACTTCGTCGTGTACAAAAAGCTAAGTGTTCTTTTATTTTGTACAAGGTTGATTATCGTTTACTTTCGTCGCACCCGACACTTGAGGGTTGCGCGGCATATATTCACTTTACATATAATTGAATCTGAGCATCTGACACCGCATGCGAAAAAAAAGAGTCAAGGAAAAGATAGAAAAAGTTTGTTTATTTGTGCAGGAGGAATCAAATTTCAAAGTATACAAGTTCTTGAGCCTATGTCCGGATACGCGCACCCGACCATAGCCTCGGGGCTACTCCCATCGGGAACACCCGCACCATTGTCTTCAAAAGAAGAGGACCCGAAGAATTATCCTCAAGGAGGACCCGAAGAATTGTCCTCAGGGAGGACCCGAAGAATTATCCTCAAGGAGGACCCAAAGAATTATCCTCAGGGAGGACCCGAAGAATTGTCCTCAAGGAGGACCCGGAGAATTGTCCTCAGGGAGGACCCGAAGAATTGTCCTCAGGGAGGACCCGAAGAATTGTCCTCAGGGAGGACCCGAAGAAATTTTCTTCAAGGAGGAAATCGACGAAATTTTCATCAAGGAGGAACCCAAAAAAAAAGTGGACAAATCTTCGGGTCCATTGACTCGTCATATTGTTCCGAGCAAGAGCATTAGTGATGTACCCGATAATATAGAAGAACCCAATATATTCGGCTGTCTCATCATGCCCGAGAAAAATATAGAAGAACCCGCAAAATGGGTCATTGCATTAGCCGAACAAGGCACTTGACAAAATATTCTCAGAGCGCGTCCGTCGCGAAGAAATCTCCGAATGCCGTAATACTTACGAAGGTAAGACCCCGGGATCCGTCCTGTGTGGCGTGGTATCGCCAAAGACTGTGCTCTGCTACTTTTTTCCACATCAACAGATGTGAAGAAAAATCCCGGCGGACGCGTTGTGGACCCGATAACATTACTGGAATTCGGATCATGGTAAATCCTTAAGCGGCACGTGAAGAATTACGCCATGTACCGAGGTCAAGTCCGGGGACTTGACCTTGAAGTAGGTTCCTACGGGATTACCACAAGAGCAGTTAACTGGTACCTGATCCGTCAGATGAACCAGCCCCATTAACCATTATCCCTGTACAATATAGATATGGATGTCAAATAAAAATAGCAACGGCCCGGAGTCGATAAAAAGAGGGGCTGCGCCCAGAAATATAGTCAAGTTCTTTATCGAGTAGTACAACTTGAGTCGATGCCAGGTGCAAGCACCTTCCCATAGGCTCGGGGGCTACTCTTATCGAGAGTATTGTTCACCCTCCCGATAAGATACAAGAAAGAGGAAAAATTGTGGAGTCGATTAAAAGCAAGTTGAGCCTACACCCAAGTGCAAACACTTGGCTGTAGCCTCGGGGCTACTCCCATCGGGAGCGCTGGTCGCGCACCCGATAGAAAATAACTTCGACAGCATCTACGACAATCATGGTTTGTAGACTCAACTCAATTCTACGACTCGAGTGGAGCCTACTCCCATCGGGAGCACATGGATTTCATCAAGTCCTCTAGAAATATAGTTAAGTTCTTCATCGAGTAGTACAACTTGAGTCTATGCTCAAGTGCAAGCACTTGCCCATAGACTGGGGCTACTCCCATCGGGAGGCCCCGCACCCGATAGAAAATTAACTTTGAGAATCGTCGACATCATCTACGCTACACATGATCTACGGCATGGATCTCGCCTTGTATTTCTTCGACTTCGAGGTGATTATGCTTGGTCTCTACGCAAGTCTTCGACTCCTAGACCCGGCGGGGCTGACATGGGCATACCCTTCGGGTACCCATTATTAATATACCTGGCTCGCCCCAATGTGGAGGAGACCCAATATGGAGAAGACCCAACAAGGCAACTTGAAGAAGTAGTCGACTAGGACTCTTGTAAAAACCCTAGGCTGGTTGCATATATAAAGCCAGCCAGGGTACCCGATAGAGGTGATACGTCCAAAACGTATCTACTTTCCCGAACACTTTTGCTATTGTTTTGCCTCTAAATTGTGTATTTTGGATGCAACTAACACGGGCTAATGCTGTTTTCAGCAGAACTGTTCCAGTGTCTCGTTTTTGTGCAGAAATCCAACTTTCGGGAAAATCCTCGAATTTATGCAGAAGGCCCTATTTTCCGAATACGGAGACCAGAAGGACAAGTAAGGTGGAGGCCCGAGGGCCCCACACCATAAGGCGCTGCCTAGGGGCCCGCGCCCTATGGTGTGGCCCCCTCGGCCGGCCTCCGACGCTCTCCTTCGGACTACTTATTGGCCTCGACCTAAAAACGCACGTGGAGAAGTCGATCGCGAAACCCTCCAAGAGCCGCCACATCGCGAAACTCCGTCTCGGGAGCCAGAAGTCTCCGTTCTGGCACTCCGCCGGGACGGGAATTGGAGGAGATCTTCACCGCCATCACCGCCAACTCTCCATCGACCAGCCATGTTTCCATCCATGTGTGAGTAATTCCCCCGCTGTAGGCTGAAGGGGATGGTAGGGTTGGATGAGATTGGTCATGTAATAGTCATAAGATTGTTAGGGCATAGTGCCTAGTATCCGTAGATGTCACTTTTATGATATTGTTGCAAGTTGTTATGCTTAATGCTTGTCACTAGGGCCCGAGTGCCATGATCTCAGATCTGAACATGTTATTGATTCATGAAGATATTCGTTGTTTATGATCTTACTGCAAGTTGTATACACATGCCGCTGTCCGGAACCAATGACCCCGAAGTGACAGAAATCGGGACAACCGGAGGATGGTAGTGATGTGAGGATCACATGTGTTCACGGAGTGTTAATGCTTTGCTCCGGTACTCTATTAAAAGGAGTACCTTAATATCCATAGTTTCCCTAGAGGCCCGGCTGCCAGGGGTAGGACAAAAGATGTTGTGCAAGTTTCTCATTGCGAGCACGTACGACTAAATATGGAACACATGCCTATTGATTGATTAGTACTTGGATACCGTTTTATTATTATTATCTGCAAATGCCCCCTTTGATTGTTATATGAGTTTCTCTCATCCATGCAACGCCCGTTAATCTCGTCCTGTGCCTACATTATTTTAATCCTGCTGTTTACTATAATCACTACTGCTGTCTTTATTTCACCGCGTTATTTCACTATTCCTCTGCTATAAAACTGTTGCTGTTGATAAACTCTTGCGAGCAAGTCGCTCAGTGCAGCTGAATTGACAACTCATTTGTTAAGGCTTACAAGTATTCTTTGTCTCCCTTGTGTCGAATCAATAAATTGGGTAATACTTCCCTCGAAGACTGTTCGATCCCTATGCTTGTGGGTCATCAAGACTATTTTCTGGCGCCGTGCCGGGGAGCATAGCTTTATTTGGAAGTTCACTTGGATTGATATTGTTCGCTGCAAATTCTCCATCATGGGTAAACCTCGCGATACTAAGATCGCCATATTACCATCCACTACAAGAAAAGGTACAACTCTTAGTACCTCTGCTGCTCTTGATTCACCATCTGTAATAAGTAAACTTGTTTCACCACCACAAGCTTCAAATGCTGGTACTTCTGCTGAATCTGAAAATTCCTCTCATAATTGTGATGATGCTTCTGCTGTGCTTGATAATGATGGTTCGTTAGGATCTTTTCTAGATGCTACAATTGCTAAGTCTAGACAAATTGAAAATACTGAAACTCCTAATGAAAATGCTGCTACACCTGTTAATTCACCTGAGTCTGTTGAATATTCTAGTGATGATCTTGATGAAGATTATGTTGAGCTTGATGATGATTTTATTGAAAAATGCAATGCTACTACTGATGCAAGAAAAATTAAAAAGTTGCTTGCAGAACATGCTGTTAGATATAAACTATCTCCTGATCCTAAATTTGCCACATCTCCTATAAACATTAGGGATAAAGATTATGAATTTTCTCTTGATCTATCTCATATAGCTATTGTTGAGAAAACACCCTTTTGTGGTACTGAAAAAGAAAGTGCTGTTGAACACATGACTGAGTTATCTACTCTTAGTGGCTTGTTTTCGATGATATTAAGATGCGTACTTATTGTCGCTAAAATTTTTCCTTTCTCATTAAAGGATGATGCTAAAACTTGGTATAATAATTTGCCTATTAAAAGTCCAAAAGAATTGCTTGATGTTTTCTTCCGGAAATACTTTCCTGCTAGTGCTCAACATGCTGCTTTGCAGAGAATTTATAATTTTGACCAGGAAGATGGAGAGAAATTGCCTGAGGCTTGGGCGAGATTTTGCCTCTTATTAGAGCTCAGCCTGACCATGATTTGGAAAAGCATGATTTACTTGATATATTTTATAGTGGACTAACTATTGAGTCTAGGGCATACCTGGATAGTTGTGCTGGTTGTGTTTTCAGGAAAAGAACTCCAGATTTGAAGAATTATTGGCTAAAATAGGCCGGAATCATGATGATTGGTCTACACCTGAACCAACCCCGACACCGATAGTGGAGAAGAGGGTATGATTAAATTAAATGATGAAGATATGAGGGAAGCCAAGAAGTCTCTTAAAGAGAAGGGTATTAAACCTGAAGATGTGAAGAATCTACCTCCTATAGAAGATTTATGTGAGATAACTCCCCCTTCATCCATGATTGAGGTACACTCTCTTCAACGCTTTACTAGGGAAGATATTCCGTATTCAAAACCTCCTGCTCAATGCTTAGATGAGTTTGATAATTATATTGTTAAGCAAGAAAACTTTAATATGAGAGTAGAGAATCATTTAATGGAAAATTCTCGAGCTATTAGTGAATTGCATGGTATTGTGGAGAGAACCTCCAATGATGTTAAGATACTTGTTAAACATTTTCATATGGTTCAAACTCAAATTGATCAACTTACTAAAGTGCAAAATGACTTGTTGGGAAATAATTCTAAAGAAAAACATGCTTATGAAGTAACAACTAGAGGTGGTGTTTCTACCCAGGATCCTCTATATATACTGAAGGGCATCCCAAAAGAGTTGAACAAGATTCTCAACTAACTAAAACTAGTGCTCCATCTAAGAAAAAGAAAAAGAAACATAAGAATGTTGTAGAATCCTCTGAACCTGTTAATGATCCTAATAGTATTTCTATTTCTGATGCTGAAACTGAAAGTGGTAATGAACATGATAAAGATAATGATAAGGATGATACTCCCGATAAAGAAGAAATTGAAAAAGAACCTGAAAAGCCTGCTAAAAATAAAAAGTACACTAAAGAAGATTTTATTGCTGAGAAACATGGTAATGAAAGAGAACCTTGGGTTCAAAAGCAAATGCCTTTTCCTGCTAAGAAACTAAAATCAAAGGAGGAGGAACATTATAATAAATTTTGTGATTGGATGAAACCTTTATTTTTGCAAATCCCTTTGACTGATGCTATTAAATTGCCTCCTTATTCAAAGTATATGAAAGATATTGTTACTAACAAAAGGAAAATCCCCAATGAGGAAATTTCCACTATGCTTGCTAATTACTCTTTCAATGGCAAAGTTCCAAAGAAGTTGGGCGACCCAGGTATACCTACTATTCCTTGTTCTATTAAGAATAATTATGTTAGAACTGCTCTATGTGATTTGGGAGCGGGAGTTAGTGTAATGCCTTTTTCTCTTTATAAGAGACTTGATTTAGATAAGTTGATACCAACTGATATATCTTTGCAAATGGCTGATAAATCTACTACTATTCCTGTTGGTGTATGTGAAAATGTTCCTGTTCAAGTTACTCAAGCATTGCTTGATATTAACTGATTTTGTTGTGTTGGAAATGCCTGAAGATGATAATATGTCCATTATTCTTGGAAGACCCTTTCTTAATACTGCAGGGGCTGTTATTGATTGCAATAAAGGCATGGTTACTTTCAATGTTGATGATAAGGAACACACTGTCTATTTTCCCAAGAGGATTGATAAAGTATGTGGAGTCAATACAATTTTTAATGTGAAAACTATCAAAGTGGGATCCATTGATTGTCCTATATATGAGCCTAAAGAAGAATATCAAACTCTTGTGATTGGATCCATATCAATTCAATATAAGGTAACATGATTGATTTGAGGTTTATTTCTTCTTATGTCATATAAAATTTATTTGGTAGCAAGACTTGATCAACCTTGTTAACAAGTATATTTTAATGCATAAGAGAGCTAAACAACATTTCTTTCTTTCTTTCTCCCTCCATTTGTTTTACTTGCTGTAGCACCTTTTTGTTTTGCAATATGCCTTAGTTGTTAGGATTTTGGAAATCATTTTCCTGCGCAGTAATAATTAATTTAATACCCAGAAATGTGCATTTTTCAAAGTTTTCAAAAATTCGCGAAAATTACACCGTTGGTCCTATTTTTCGACGAGGCACCTGGGAGTACCAGAGGATGACCTGTGGGGCACCACAGGGTGCCACACCACAGGCGCGGCCAAGGAGGTGGGCGCGCCACCCTGTGGTGTGGGCCCCTCCTTGCCCCACTACTTCATCTCTTCCTCCCAGCATCCTCTCTCTCCCGAAAAAACTCGCACCAAGTTCCTCTCACTCGCGTTTCTGCTCAAGAACTCGCGATTTCTCGATCTCCTTGCTCAGCCCAGATTTCTGTCTGAAATTTGGCACATTTGCTCCTTGGTATGTGACTCCTTTGATTGTCCAATTAGAATTTTGTTTGGTTGAGTATATCTTGAATATTTTGCTGCTGTAGATAACATGTTTAGTGAGCTTGCATGCTTGTTCTAAGTGGTAGAAATTACTTTTGATGCATGTGTAGTACTCTAGCAAGTTCCTATAGTAGTTCCCCTCAATTATATACCTTGAAATCAAATTTTATAATGGTTGTTGAAAATTTCAGAAGAGGAAGATGAAGAAATTCAAATTTGGAGAATTGTTCAAGAAAGGAACAACCAGCACCGGTAGGCCCTCGAGGGCGTCCACTCAGATTAGGCGATCCTACAATGAGGATATCATCGCGCCTAGCTTCGCCCGAGGAGGACAATGGGGCTCCTAATGCTTCATCCTTCCCATGTTATGATTTTCTGACAAATGCAGGGATATTGGATGACTTCTTCACCCTTGTCAACAGGGCAGGCTTAGCCACCTACGTGGGGGATGAAAGGGAGCAATACTACAGGCTCACCAAAATTTTCGTTGAGAGCTTCAAGTTCTACAACACGCAATATGAGCCGACAGTTGCATTCAAGATCTATGATAATCCTGTTACTATAGAATTGGAGGAATTTTGTCGTGCATTGGATATTGCCCCTGTAGGTACAACAAGAAGGATTGATGACAACCCCCGGGACCTGTTGGAGCTCTATCGAGGGATCACCGAAGATGATTGCCGCACCATTCAGCGCGGGAAGATAAGAAACATTCAACTTCCCGCCATTAAATATTTTGCATATTACATTGCTACTAGCATTCTGGGTAGAGAAAATACTAGCAATATCTCTAGCTACCATCTTGCTTTCTTGAATGCTGCACTTACTGGACAGACACTTTATCATCTTGGTTCTCTTATTGCTCGCCGCCTGTCTAGCAGGGGGCCTATTTTTGGAGGAACTATTGCACTACGCATTTTAACACATTTAAGACTCCCTCTTGATTCTAATGATGTGCCATTAACCCCTAGGAGACTAGATATTGCTGCTATGAAGAGCCATCATTTTTTTACTACTGACTCCACTATAGATAATATGGTCTATAGAATGTTGTTTGCTGATGGGAATGAGAAGGAAATCCCTCTTCCCCAGCCAGGTTTGTTCAATATTGACAGGCAATCATGGTCGCTCACTAAGGAGGAGGTGGAGGAACATATTAAGATACAAGACTTCCACCAGCAGCATGACTCCGAGAACGCCGAGCCCTCCTACGACTGCACCGTCACATACCCCGATGTTTCCTCCAGCACATACCTGGAAGGTCGTTCGTCGTACTACGGAGACACCACTTCATGGGGACCGTGGGAATGAACTCCACTTAGGCCAAAAGCCTAAGCTTGGGGAGGTATACCGGCATCACTCATTCTTTGCATATTATGGTTGCTGGATACTTGTACATACTTGTTTAGTTTCTTAGGGTGGTTTTCTAATGAGAAGGAGATGATATTTGGGGAAGTGCTGTCCAAAAACAGATTCTGGCTGTTACCAAAAAAATTCGTACGCACAGCCAGAACGTTATTTTGAGTTGCCAATTTTTGAGCATGTGCCCCAGGTTGTTATCTAACTTTCATTAGTTGAACACTTTTTGGTCTGAGCAATGGAAGATTTTTGTTAATTTCGATTTCTGTACTGCTGTCAGGATTTGGCAGATTTCTGTCATCCTGCTTTTCTGTGTTTCTTTTAGTTTTCATTCTTTTGTTTTCGCTTTGTTTCTTTCCTAAAACACAAAAATACCAAAATATTTCTGTTGTTTCTCTTCACCATTTGTTTATTTGGTTCTTTGCTCTTAGTTTACTTTATTTGCTATCGTTGGTTTGTTATGAGAAAACCCAAAAAGATTTTGCTTTGTTTGCTTGTTTTTTTGTTCTTGTTTCCAATTTGAAAACACCAAAAATATTTGCTGTTCTTCTTTGGTTTGTAAAGTTCATCATGAGTTCAATGGTCTTCGGTGGCTGGAGCGTGGTTTTCATTTCATATTATCCAAGCTACACAAGTAAAAGGCAATAATGACGATCTACAACAATTGGATTGTGGTGAGAGGCTTATATGAACTCTATTTGTTTTCATTTTTGTACATATACTCATCCATGTGAGCATGCTTAGATGGTTCATATGAGGTATATGTTATTTGAGAAAGTCTAGTAGTTCATGATCTCTCATGTTTAGCTCCAATTTATTAATATGAGTAGCATGTCATGGATGTTCGCTTGCATTGTTTTATTCATAAGTAAGTATGGCATTGTGGTATCCTCCTCTGAATAATTCATTTATATCGACTTGGCACATGCTCATGCATGCATATGACTGAACAAAAATTCAATTAAGCCTCGATGATTTATATTGCTTCAGAGTTCTTGTATCACTTTTATGCCTCCGTTAATTTATTTTGCAAGCATGATTATGACAGTTACTGCTCTCTTGATTTGTCGCTCCCTAGTCTTTTGCTAGCCTTCACTTGTACTGAGCGGGAACGCCACTCGTGCTTCCAAACACCTGAAAACCAAGTTGTTCCAAAGTGTCCACCATAAATACCTATGCATGGCATTTCAAACCATTCCAAGTAAATTCTCATGCGCTACCTTTAAAACTTTCAAAATGCTTCTCAATTTGTGTTAATGTTTCATAGCTCATGAGGAAGTATGTGGTGTTTAGCTTTCAACATTGTCATTTACTTTTGACGGACTCTCATATGGACTAGTGGCACATCCGCTTATCCAATAATTTTGCAAAAAGAGCTGGCAATGGGATTCCCAGTCCCAAATTAATTAACTTAAATAGACACTCCTCCATGGTTTGTGATTGTTGGACGGCACCCGAAGGATTCGGTTATCCATGGCTTGTGTAAGCAAAGGTTGGGGGAGTGTCATCATCATAATAAAACTTAAATAAAAAGGCACTCCTTCATGGTATGTGATTGTTGGCAGCACCCGAGGATTCGGTTAGCCATGGTTTGTGTAAGAAAGGTTGGAAGGAGTGCCACATAAACATGCAAATAATTCATGGGAGCCGCTCTTGGGAGTCCGGTTGATGAGGTAGTTAGTGTACCCATTACCATTCGTTGACAACAACAAACACTTCTCAAAATAATTTTACTCCTGCTTTACAAATGAAAAGCTCTAGCGCATGTTAATCCCTGCTTCCCTCTGCGAAGGGTCAATCTTTTACTTTTATGTTGTGTCTCCATTCTTTCTTTGAGCACTATCTTGAGAGCACAACTGTCATTCTTAGTATAATATGCTTGTCTCAAAATATGATTGATTGTAGTATAACTTTGATGCTTTTATCTTTGACAATCACTACTTCTAGTCTTTCTATGAACTCCAGAGGTGCCTCGGCATTTATGTTTTGCCGATCAAATACGGGCAAGCGAGATACCACTTTATCATATTCTCTTATGAACATTGCAATCCTGCTTATATACATGATTCATGATGCTTATTATTAATTGTTGGTACCTCTCCATGATTGACATAGCTGTTGGATGATCTTATCTGCATGAACTGCTTAAGTATTAGCCATAGCATGAGAATATATACATCATATGAGCAAATGTGTTCGTGAAAGTTCTTTTATCGTTGTTAACTGAATTGCTTGAGGACAAGCAATAAGCTAAGGGGGGAGTTGATACGTCCAAAACGTATCTACTTTCCCGAACACTTTTGCTATTGTTTTGCCTCTAAATTGTGTATTTTGATACAACTAACACGGACTAACGCTGTTTTCAGCAGAACTGTTCTGGTGTCTCGTTTTTGTGCAGAAATCCAACTTTCGGGAAAATCCTCGGAATTTATGCGAAGGCCCTATTTTCCCAGAATCGACGGAGCGAAGGACAAGTAAGGTGGAGGCCCGAGGTCCCCACACCATAAGGCGGCGCGGCCTAGGGGGGGCCCGCGCGGCCCTATGGTGTGGCCCCCTCGGCCGGCCTCCGACGCTCTCCTTCGGACTACTTATTGGCCTCGACCTAAACGCACGGGAGAAGTCGAGTCGCCAGAAACCCTCCAGAGAGCCGCCACATCGCGAAACTCCGTCTCGGGAGCCAGTCTCCGTTCGGCACTCGCCGGACGGGGAATTGGAGGAGATCTTCACCGCCATCACCGCTAACTCCATCGACCAGCCATGTTTCCCCCATCCATGTGTGAGTAATTCCCCCGCTGTAGGCTGAAGGGGATGGTAGGGATTGGATGAGATTGGTCATGTAATAGTCATAAGATTGTTAGGGCATAGTGCCTAGTATCCGTAGATGTCACTTTTATGATATTGTTGCAAGTTGTTATGCTTAATGCTTGTCACTAGGGCCCGAGTGCCATGATCTCAGATCTGAACATGTTATTGATTCATGAAGATATTCGTTGTTTATGATCTTACCTGCAAGTTGTATACACATGTCGCTGTCCGGAACCAATGGCCCCGAAGTGACAGAAATCGGGACAACCGGAGGGGATGGTAGTGATGTGAGGATCACATGTGTTCACGGAGTGTTAATGCTTTGCTCCGGTACTCTATTAAAAGGAGTACCTTAATATCCAGTAGTTTCCCTAGAGGCCCGGCTGCCACCTGCTGGTAGGACAAAAGATGTTGTGCAAGTTTCTCATTGCGCACGTACGACTAAATATGGAACACATGCCTATTGATTGATTAGTACTTGGATACCGTTTTATTATTATCTGCAAATGCCCCTGCTTTGATTGTTATATGAGTTTCTCTCATCCATGCAACGCCCGTTAATCCGTCCCCGTGCCTACAGTATTTTAATCTGCTGTTTACTATAATCACTACTGCTGTCTTTATTTCACCGCTGCTGTTATTTCACTATTCCTCGCTATAAAACTATTGCTACGATAAACTCTTGCGAGCAAGTCTGTTTCAGTGCAGCTGAATTGACAACTCCGCTGTTAAGGCTTACAAGTATTCTTTGTCTCCCCTTGTGTCGAATCAATAAATTGGGTAATACTTCCCTCGAAGACTGTTGCGATCCCCTATACTTGTGGGTCATCAAGAGGCAAGGCCAACATATAGATATAGAGATAGACAACATAGCTCTGCCTACGGCGGCACCCTGTAAACATACTTATGATTATATACTGGATTGCTAGCAGCACGTAGGGATCCTCCACCGAGGGGACCCGAAGCTGGGTACGTCGTGTGCCTAATCTCGCTCCCGGAATCTCCATCATCGCTCTTCCCGAAACCCAAGTCTACAATACGTAGGCATTGGCGAGGTGATCCCTCGTCACTCGTCATGTACTCCCATCGGGAGATCAAGATATTGTCATCAGACAACTCGAAGAAGTTCACAATTCCAGCAGCCGACAAAGGAACTCGACAATATATTCTCAGAGCACGCCGTCGCGATAAAAACTCTGGATGATTTTACATTTTATGAAGGTAAGTCCCCAGGATCCATCCTGCGTGGCGTGGTAACGCACCCGAATGTGCTCTATCATTTCATCCGTATCAACAGATGCGAAGAAAAATCCTAGCGGATGCGCTAGGCACTCGATAAAACATATCTGGGATTCGATTCACGATAAGTCCTTAAGTGGCGCGTGTCGAATTACACCAGCATCCCGAGTTCAAGTCCAAGGACTTGAGCTTGAAGTAGGTTTATGCGGGTTTGCCACAAGAGCAGTTAACTGGTACCTGATCCGTCAGATGAATCAGCCACATTTACCAGTATCCCTGAAGAAAATAAAAGTTAAACAAAAGACTCGTCTCGTTGGTATATAAAGATATGATTCAGTTCTACGATGGATATTTTGCTCCATTCTACGATTCAAACAAAATCTTGGGGGCTACTGACATGGGCATCCCGAATGGGCATGCCGAATAAAGTACCCGAGGATATTTGGAGGCCCACGACCCGCAGCTTTTCAAGGCCCAGAAGCCCAGCGAACGTCAATATGAAATAGAGTTATATTAGGAATCACGAGTCATGTAATCGTACGGGAAAGACTCAGATAGTCTCCTAGAGTTGGTAACTTGTACAGATCCCTCAGCTCTCCCTCCTATATAAAGGGGAGCCGAGGGGTGAAGAATCATCGAATCTATTAATTGTCAACATAACCCTAGTTTTCTTAGTCGAGCACCTTTTCGGCTGAACCTTCGAGATCTACTTGCCCTCTACTTTCTACGAAACCCTTAGTCTAAATCCGTAGGCATTGACAAGTTAATCCCTTGTCAATTAAGAAAATAACTTTAATTAACATGTATAAGATAAGCATCCATATGAGCATCACGTCCTAACATAGAAATGATGCAACACATCTCTATTATACTCCACAAGATAGGAAGAACTTCAAGCAATCTTGTATTAATAATTAATAGAGTATAGCCATAAGTACTTTGACATGATATTTGAATATCAAATATGCTACATTGATCAAACAAGATCATCACTTTTTCACGTGACGAAGATATCACATGCATTCACTGTATCCCTAGTGAGATAGCAAAAGAAAAGGCAAAGCCATAATAGATCATGAATTTGTTGTCACTACTCAATCACTAAAACCATGCTATTTCATCTAACACACATATCACCCAACACACGTTCTTGCATACAAGTTGGATCAGAACTAATAATTAAGAACGGGGTACATAATATGCATCTATAAATACATCTTATACAAAAAATAGCAAAATCTCATACATCATATCATAGAATAAAGATCCACCACATAGGTATTAAAAATATGACCATAGTCATGTTGGACAGCTCATACGGTACTAAGAACTATGAAGAACATGAGATAAATAGATCAAGCTACTGCCACAAACCCGTAATCCAGAGGTGTACTACTCCCCTTCATCATGGTGATGATGAGGAAGACGTTGGAGAAGGTGGAGATCCCTCCGGCGGCGGCTCCGACGGAGTTTCCGCCTCCAATCTTCACCGCTTCAGCCTCTGTTTTCGTGTTTCTGTGTTTCTGCAGCGCTCTCTTCCCGCGAACCATTGGGGGCCATATATATAGTGGTTTTTAGGTTAAAATACGTCGGTGGGAAAAAGTATCAAGCGATTTGGACGATCGACATCCAAAAGAGCCTAGGTGGCGCGCCCTACATGTCTGGGCATGCCACCTGGCCTCTTTTGGGCCCCAGGCCTCTCCTGTTGTGCTTCCAGGGCCTAGGTTTCTTCTCTCGATGAAAAAAAAATGACCCTCCGGAAATTCTAGCTCAATTTGACTCTGTATAGGTCTCTGATAGTGAAAAATACACAAAATAGGGAATTCCTATTCTGCAGAGTTATAAGCCAAATACAGGGGATCATTGTTAAATTCCCATAAATCAATGTAAAACATGGTATTACCATCATATATGTTTCAAATATGTGGGAATTCGTTCTAATAAAGGACAAAGTTCATGAATTCCATACACAAGTATCCGGAGGGCGAATATGCATTTCTGAATTGTGGAGAAACCAAGCAAGCCGACGACGCTGCTCTTTAGTTTGAAGTGAACGATCTCCCTCAAATTTTCGACAATCTTCAAAAAGGCTTCCCGCTCATCCGGAAATGGCGGCGGAATATGTCGTCGTCATGCAATGCATCATCGGCAAAGTAGTCGGAATACAACATGTGATATCCTTTCACCCCTGCCTCGGCTTGCTCTTGCCCCCATCCTACCCTGACGCGGAACCACCAATCCTTGGCTTATCCTCTTTGAGGATCATGGCCAGGAGGGTGCCGAGGATCGTTAGATGCTCCTCGTTGCTGATGGCTTCCCTTGCCACAACGACGACAATGACTTCCTCGTCCATCAAAGCGGCAAGCACCTCCTCATCGTTTGAGTCCATCGCCTTGGCAAACCACCGTACACTTGGCATTCAAGGTCGGCGTGAGGGTGGGAACAGAGTATGGGTGGCGGTGGGGGACGACGGAAGAATGGGGCGACGTAGTTGCACGTGTTGCAGAAAAGTATATGCGACAACGAAGGGATTTCTTCTACCGGAGACAAACAGCCACCGACGGCGAGGGATGGTTGCGACGGTGATCTGGGGTGCGGGAGGCCGTCACGAGGTGTAAATGGCGAGATGGGGAGGGTTTTATGCTAGTCTCGCCGACAGGGTTGGCTCGCAGCGTTATTTCGTCCATCTGGCGCCCCGCTAGCCCCTCCGTGGGTTGGGTTCGACCTAGGACCACCGGATGATAAGTTGGACGGCGCAGCGCAAAAACAAAATTGAGTGGTGCAGCTGGAAGCGATTTTTATCGTAACACTCCCACTTTCTAGTTTTGGCCCTTTAGAGAAAGCGAGTGGAGCTGGTCTTTTAAACTTCTTTTTGCGAAACATTGTAATCATAGACTCTCACAAATACGAACAAGCACTCACCCTTATAAACGTGTGCACACATGCCTTACCCCTATGAATACATTCGAGGTGCTGAGTCCAAAAAATTGATTTAACGGGTTTTTGAGATTGACGAAATCACCTCCCACTAAACAAATATTCCGTCATTATAAAACATCAGAAATTATCTCCCACTAGAAAAATATTTCATTTTTATAAACCATCAAAGTGTGTCGAACCTGAAATTAAACTCTCATGGCTGGATACCATAGATTGGTTATGATGCTCTTTTGGACCACTTTTTTCTTTCTTTTTTGCCTGTTCGTGATCGTAACACGAACAAGCTCCCTTCAGCTCTGCTTTTGCAGAACGACTCTACTGTGCCTTGTGACACCTTGGCCATAGTTCGGTACTCACTTTATGGACTAGCTCCACTGCACCGAGCCTTAGAGCATCTCCAGCCGCGTCCCCCAAAGCATCCTCCAAAGGGATTTGGGGCGCGTCGGACAAAAAATGCGTTCCAACCGCGTCCCCCAAAGACCATTTTTGTCCGGCGCCCCCCGATACGGTGTTCGGCGCCCCGAGCCCGTCCCCGTCCGACAGGGGACGCACCAGGGACGCCGGACACAACGAAAAGCGAGGCGGGGAGTGGCGGGGCCGACTCGTCAGCGGCACAATAAATTTTTAACCTAACTGTCGCCTACCTCGCGACGGAAGTTATTGGCGATGCAGTTCCCGCAGCGACGCAGCGACGGTGCAGTTGCCGCGGCGACGCGGCGACGCGTCCCATCGCACCTAGCTCTGCGTGCCGGCGTTAATGAGCGCCACCGCTCCTCCGCCTCCCTCCGACCTATAAAAGGGCCGCTTCTCATCGTCCCTCTCACACACAAACCCTAGCGCCTCTCTCCCAAATCCTAGCCGCCACCATCTCAACAAGACTCGACGCTATGTCTGGTAGAGGCGGAGGCCGACCGCGGCCGTGGTCGTGGTCGTGGTCGTGGCCGCGGCAGCTGAACGCTCGCCGTCGCCTTCCACGCCGCCGGCTTCATCATCGGAGATGGACGTGGAGCGGACGTGCGGTTCGAGTTCGTCCTCGTCCTCAAGGGCGACCCGCGCGGTATCCAGAGGCTGTCGGACTCCTTCGCCGACTACGTCGCCGGCAACGACCGCCCGCGCACGATGCATCTGCGGGAGGCTGCGTGCGGCTACTACCGGTGGATCGTCGACGTGATCTACGACGCGCGCGGCAAGATGTACCTCAACATCGGCGGGGAGAAGTTCGCGCGGCACCACAACCTCGAAGCCGGCTTCATCCTCCTGTTCTCCTACTTCGGCGACAGGGACATGAGCGTCAAGGTATTCGACGAGATGCGGTGCCGCCGGGACTACCACAGCGAACACCGACGAGGAGGACGACTGAGTGTTCTTTCTTCGCAGCGAACACGTGCACGGAGGTTTCTGCCTGTTCGCCTCATCGGTAGAACCAACAAGGGCACCATCCTCCCGCTGGATTTTCCAGTTTAGGTGACTGGGTGTGCTCTCGAGTGTTCTTTCTTAGCAGCGAACACAAGAAACCTTCGATGCACGGCCTAGTTAGGTTTAGTTTCTTTGCAAAATTTTATATTTGTGTCCACGACGGTTCAAACTATGTATTAGTTTGTGGAAAACCATGTACCTAACCGTGTTTTCGTGTAATCCACGTTCCAAATTATGTATTAGTTTGTGGAAATTGAAATAAAAAAAAGCCAAAAAAATTGTATTTTAAATGTTTGGGGAAGGCGTTTGGGGGACGCGGCTAGGGTGCGACTGGGGCGGGCATAAAAAACCGAAACCGAAAACCGAAACCAAAAAAACCAGGACCGAAACCGAACTCACCGAAACCGAATTAACCGAGCCTAATTCCGGTTAGTAAATTTGATAAAACGAATTCTAAAATATTAATTCGGTTTGACCCTATGTTAACCGAATGTACCAAAATAACCGAGATATGTGTTCAGTACCGTGTGATGTGCGTACAGACTGCCAATATATGGTCCAAAAGGTATACAAAAGCCCATCAGGCCAGCTCCATGCACGTATCCTAGCAGCCCCATGCACGTACACATCCATCAACAATCGATCCTTCATCAGTTCATCGTATATAATCACGGCAGGCGCGATTAGAGGCACCATTCCCTATTCGTCATTCCCATCTGCATCTGCATCCGCCCGTAACGTGAGAAGTGAGAACCCTAGCCAGCTGGCGTGCACCGTCGCGTCGATCGACTCCGGCCGGCAGGGCGGACGCGGCAAGCCCGCTACAGCAACGCTGGTAAGGTAAACAAGCAAGTTAGGACCAAACAAGTCAGGACCAAAATCTGCCACACGCAAGTCTACAGCCAATCGCAAATTCGCAAGAAAAAATAGAAGTTGTTGATCTGCTTCTGTTTGCAGTTTCATTTTATCAGTTTTACCTTTTTCGTTCGTATGAATTGTCAAGTGTGTTTTTGATTTTTGCTGCAAGACTTTCAGTCGTGTTAATGTTTGGAACATAATCATGCATTTTAGCAGAACTTTGAACATCATGCGTTGACGGGTTTTTTCTGTGTGGACCTAAGGTAGATAGGGTTGAAAATGAAAGGGAAACTTTCCTTCTGTTTCCGAAGAAAAAGGAAATGGAGGGCCAAATACGGAAAAGGAAGCGGCATTTAGAGGAAAAGAAACGGAAACGGCAAAATCATAAACGGAAACGGAAAAGAAAACGAGGGAGCCCTTTCCGACGGAAAGGAAAACGGCAGAGGAAATTCCGGAAAAATAAATACGGAAAGTTTCCGAAAATATAACCTAGAGAGGCTCGTGCATTTAGTAGGCCTATATTTACACATGAAACTGGACCTGGCCACGTATCAAGTCCACTAATTACTCTAACCCTAATCACTTTGTATAATTAGGTGTGCATGCAGCCGTTATACTATGTGTATTACTTTATGTTGAATTGCGTCTTGTCGAAGTTAAGTGATATATCTTGTCTTATTGTTATTTTATTTATGTGTGTCTTTCAGTCTACAAATCGGTATTATACCGCATTGTGTTGTGGCAAATAATCGTTTTCGTAACGTATCCGCTACGTTTTCATTCTGTATTCATATTCGATGATTTCCGTTTTCATATTCGTTTCCGGGGTTTTCGATTCCGACAAGATAGAGGGAAACAAAAACGATAAAGCATTTTTCCGTCCGTTTCCGTTTCATTTTCAACCCTAAAGGTAGAGATGTAAATTGTTTGTCTGGTGTTGTCATTTTGTGTAGTTCGGTTAAAAACCGAACACCGAACCGAATTGCCGATTAACCGAACTGCCATATAATTAAAAAACCGAGATAATTTCGGTGCCCATTTCATATAAACCGAATTACACAAAAACCAAAAGAACCGAACCGAATTTTCAAAAAAAACCGAACGCGCAGCCCTAGGTGCGAGGTCCCCCAAAGGCGGCACGAACAAAACACGTCCCCCAAACGATCAATTCGGCGCGGTTTAGGAGACGCTTTGGGAGACACGGCTGAAGATGCTCTTATAACACCTTGGCCATAGCATGATGCTCTCGTCCTACACTCCCCATTGCTGATATCTGTGCACCGAGCCCACATGAAGCAACAAAGCCTACCCGGGGTCCTGGCCGAAACGAAAGCCCCAGTCTTTCTCCCAACAGTTGCAGTGTTGCAGACTCCACTCCGCCACCGCGATGTCGCTCCGCCGCCGCCTCCTCGGCTTCTCCGCCGTCGCCACCGGGCGCCTCCGCCGCTGCTCCCTTTCGACGGCCACCGCCTCGCACCCTCCCTGGGCCATGTTTGACTTCCTGTCGGTGGTCTACAAATCGGAGCCGCCGGCCATCCACCTCGCCGCGCCGCCGCGCTACTCGTACCTGCAGTTGCCGGCGCACCTCATCAACACCAGCCCGGAACCCAGCCCCGAGAGCGAGGTCAAGCAGCTTGTCTCCGGCATGGTCTCCTCCTCCAGCGGCGCCGACGGCCTCCTCCTGGTCACCGTCTGCGACGCTCGCGTCGAGTCCCCCATCCTCGCGCAGCAGGGGAGCAAGCAGGTGCGCCAGAGCACCGGCAAGGGCGTCGAAGGCCACGTCCCCGACTACACCTACCTCGTCTGCAACCCTCTCAGCGGCCAGGTGCTCCGCGTCCCCAACGTCGGCGGCACCACCAAGATCCTGCGGGAGCTCCGCATGGGCTTCCTCACCCAGGCCGACCGCGGGCACGGGCCGCCTGACAGGTTCGCCGTCGCCCAGCTCTACTCGGGAAATAACATGGTCCGGTTCCTCTCGGAAACAGGAAAGTGGGAGCTTGTAAACGGCGCGCCGTCCCAGTGCCAACTCCCGCGTCTGGCGAGCGGGATTGGGGCGGTATACCAGGACACGCTGGCCTTCGGCGGGTGGCTGTGGTATGTGGACGTGGGCTGCGGCGCCGTGACGGTCGACCCCTTCAGCGACCGGACGGAGACCCGCTTCGTCGAGCTGCCCAAGGGCAGCGTGCTGCCGCACGCGACGAAGGGAGGCACGCGCTGGGCAAGTACCGGCGCATGGGGGTCAGCGAGGGGAGGTATGCCGAGGTGTCTCAGCAAGGAGCAGCTCATTCGTGCTCGATGAGGACTGCGGTGGCGGCTGGACGCTGGAGCACCGGGTGGCGCTCAGCTCACTCGTGCTCGATGAGGACTGCGGTGGCGGCTGGACGCTGGAGCACCGGGTGGCGCTCAGCCGGGTCTTGGCGGATGGAGGAGACCACCCGTGGCTGCCCTTGCGAGGGACGCCACACATTGCCGTTCTTGACCCACTGGACGCCAGTGTCATGCACCTCACTGTAGGCGAGCACATCGTAGCCGTGGACATGGACATTGGGAAGGTGATGGGGAGTTCTTTGCGTAATGTCCGCGAAGCTTGGGTACCATGTGTTCTCCCATCGTGGCTTCGATCAAGCCGGATCCCTTCTACAGGTAATTAATCGCTAGATTGTCTGTGTGCCTTACTGCAAGCTGGAAGGCTCCTGCCCAAAGCCCCATAAGCTGAACAGAGTAATATGCTGTTTGCGAATTTCAGATTTACACTACATTTTTGTGCATGCTATTTCTGTATCTCTATAATTTGATTCGAGAAAGTGCCATAAGCGTTGTGTATCTTCCTCAGTTACCCCTCTACACTTCTTACCTGATCTAGAATTGTCTACCAGAAATAAGAAATTCTTCTGATTAGCCTCAAGTGAACTCTTGATCACCTGCTCTGCTCTTTGTATTGATTTTGTTCCCTAAGTCAATCCCTGTGTGCAGTGCACATAAATATGTACCACTGCAGTTTTTTTTGTTTATATTATGGATTTTGTTTGACTACTTAAACATTCACCAACATAATTACATAACCGTTTTCAGGCATGGACATATCAAAAAACCATTGTTTTGCAGACGTCCAGGTTCATTCAGAGTTTCAGACAGAGAAGGGAAGAGATGCAGAATACCAGAACCAGGCTACCATCTAATGTGTCTGTGTGTACCTTCTCTTACCTGATTCTTCTTTATTGATCAGCTATTAGTTGTATGCGTGCACTTGTGCATGTATCTCGTTCTCTACATTTCGTTTATTCGAATGGCAAAACAATGATGTGCACATATTGCTAATTACTAATGTACTGCATATTGCCATCCGTAATACCAGCTTGTTCAAACTAGTGTTCCCTCCGTTCCATGCTTGCAATCCATGATTTCTATGCTAAATGTTGGATCCAAATCACCACATATTACTCAGTTCAACGCTTACTTTTATTGAAGGGTTCAGTCTGAACTTGTTCTTCCGCCCGTACAGAATTATGGTAGTACTTGGCATTATACACCGGTTGGTGTTTTAGCATATAATAAGCATCACATCACGTCGTATTAGTGTGTTCTAAGCACGCATGATTATGTGAAAAATATTAATTGGGGGTTTAGTTTTATTCATCGTAAGAGCCTGAAAGATGACAAGTTTTGTCACTAATACTATAATTCGCAAAAAAAACTGTAACAACAACTGTTTTTTTTTCCTTTTTCCTAAAATATTAACCAACGGATCAAGCTTTGAACTGATCATGGTGCAATTATGTGCTGCAATTAACATATATAGGAAACAAACATGTTAACTCACATTTTTGTAAATAAATCCTTCTGGTTTTTAAAAGCAACAACAACGGACTACTAGTAGTCTAGTATAGTATGGCTGCACAAAAATAGATTAACTACCAGTACTAGTGTTTCTGTTAACTCAAGAAATTTTTTTCCCTATATATCGCTCATTCTTCATGTGTATATTCGAAGTTCCTAATGTTTTGCTCTCAAAGAAAGTCCCTATTGCTTCTTGTTTTTATTTTCAGGCTTCTTGCAAGTAAAAGATACAGGCCATGTTATGATCAATTATGAAGCTGATGTTGCTGAACTTTATCTTGGGTTAAATCTGGAGAAGTTTTAGGTTTCTTCGAGTTTGCCAGCTGATGAATTTAGTGTATCTCGTTTTTGGAGGACAATTTGGAGAGTTGCTCAGAACTTTCTGTTGTTTACACTAGAACAACAAACAAGTAGAACGCTCAGTTAAATGAGAATGTCATATGGATATGCATTCCACCCACCTAGCTGTTTTTTTTAAAATGGGAGCATGGTCCCAGCCTCTGCATCTAAAGGATGCACACAACTTTTTTTATTAGATTATTTATAAAGCCTTACAAAGAAGATACAAAGATCAACTCGGAGCCACCTTTTCAGCGACAACTCGCTATACCTACAAAATTGATGAAGGAGGCGACCATGAACACGGCCATTACCCTGACAATACACCAACATACATCATTTAAAATCGAGTGACACATCATCTAAAACCAAGTGCTTTTCCAAGCCGCCCATTGATTGGTGAGAAGAAGAAATCGACCGTCTCCCTCGAACCCATCTCCAAGAGGGATCATCGCATTGACCTTATCAGGCCTACCATCGATGTCGCCACAGCGTCAGACGACACCACCATCCTGCGCGCATCCATCACACTGCGTCCGTCTCCGAGACACCACTGCACCATGCTGCCGAGTCTTGACGACACCGACACAGCAGAAACATACCGCTCCACCTCAGCACCACCACCATCTATTATCTGCTCCAAAAATGATGCCCCCAACGGGTAGAACGACGCTATGCGCCGCCATCGTCCGATCCAGGAGACCCGGGTCTGGGGTTTCCCGGAGCAGCCCAGGCGAGAAGAAAACGTAGATTGCAGAACAATGTCTTCAACAAGGTAGCGACGATGCCGCCATCATCCGCCATGACCAAAATCAGGGCCGGCTTTCACCGGCAACCACGCCTCACTGTCGGGGACTATTTGCCCGATCGCGAGACCCACCAAAATAGCCACAAACTGGCCGATCCCCTCCGGCGAAAGAGGAGACCACCACCGCCATAGATTCCTCGTGCTGCAGGACCACCCCAGGAGCACCTGTTGACAGTTGACCCTAAGTTAAAACTGTGAGCATATTACATAAAGAATCTGCGTGAAAATCACACAGTGTTGTAGTTTCAACTTGCCTTGTCCTGAAATACTGTGCAGCAAATAAATAAGAGCGTATGTTGCAGGCTTACGGCTGGGAAAATCACAGCCATGCTATACTACTGTTAACTAAAATCCAACCAGTTAACAAATCATCAATGATTATACTACACTTATATAATTTCAGTACAGGCTATTGATTAGGTATCAAATTTTTTCCTTCTTTCTCCACTTTTTTATGATCCTTTGAATCATCATGCAAATGTCAGTAAATTGCACATCCAAAGAGGAACCGATTGCCACGGATTGATTAAAACATACAAAGAGAAACGGGCCATAGTAATGAATTCCATATGGATTCTCGTGAATCTCGAGATCAGGTAGAATTTCATAAACTAGTCATCTCGTGTGAAAAGATAATTGCCTTTAGGTCAAAGTATCACCGACATGGACATGAATTCAAGTATAATTCAAACAAATATTTGAACCTTTACCAAAAATTACTTTGATGCATTGTCATCAAATTTAAGTGCGAATTGAAACCCAAATAACTAAAATTTTGGAATCACAAAAGTATTCCAGCGAACAAATTTGAAAACAACTAATAGTACAACATACTAAACAACACTTGTATATTGGTATGAGCTCTCAATTTCATCTCTAATTAACCCCATGTATCAATTGATTGATAGACGGGGAGGCGGGAGACCAACTCATAACATGCATGAAATTTCATAGACTCGGATCGAAAACCTCTTGTTTTTAAACTGAAGGCTCGACGAGCTCGACTTTGAATTAACAAAGTCATCACGACCAGAAGTACAACAAGAACAACCACAATAGAAGAAAAAAAGAAGTGAAAACTGGGGTTGCCAGCTAGCGGTACAAGCACATGTGCTAAGCTAAAGCCTAAACAAAGATAAAACAAAGAAGCCCAAGGCCTCAGCTAAACACCGGCAGCTCGGCTGGAAACTTCACGCACCGAGCCGCCGCTCCGAGGAACTGCACCAAATTGAAGAAGTACACTGGGCCGCCTAGCAGAAGACCACCGATGCCAAGGGAGCTACCTAACTGCGCAAGAGAGCAGGTGAGACTCTAGAGTTCAAAGGAGGAAACCTTCACGACAGCGCCTGCAGGAAGGGACACGACCCTCACAAGCGTCGTCGCTGTCGGCACAAAGGAGTTGTGCAATGCTTTCGCATGGGCTTCAACACCCATCCCACGGAAAGCCCCTGTCTTTGCAACTGACATCAGGACATCCGCCAGCTATTGAGAACCACCAGTGTCCCCCTGCGCCGACCTCAACTCCTTGTGATGACCCAGCGTACCACTGCATGGTGTAGTACACAAGTCGTTGACATAACACAAGTGAAACACCGTTCCACTCATATTACATCTCTCAGTGGTACAACGAAACATATGCGAGTCCAAGGTATGTCTATAGAAGTACACACGAACTGTTTACATAAGATCCACTCAGCCTCCTACTTTACATTGAGGTAAAATTTCAAATAAAGCTCCAGAAGAACGACTCGTAGTCTATCGTATAGCTAACTCAAGTTTAAGAGCTAATTGGCTTGCTATAGAACTCTAGCTACTTAGATGCTAGGATTAGGGAAAGGTTCCCTTCTATTACTAGTCTAGGTTCCAATTATAGCTGATGCGGAAGTTGACTCCATTGACTTCTTTGATTGGATTCTTCATCTTGTTGCAGTTGACTCCTTTGTCTTCGAGTTCCACGGTAGTTTCTCCTTCGGTGCCTTGATCTAAGAAGGGGTTCAAATGGGATAGAATGAGTACGAGCGTACTCAGCAAGTTCATATTAGGAAATAGGTGTATCATGCACTAGCTACAGCCATAGACCAGAAAGTCATAGGTCAATGCATGTTTTCATAAACATTTCTTCAAAAGGTTTATTTTATTCTGAAAACTATGCCCGTCTCTTCACAGTTGACTAGAACTTCGTGGAGTTCCTTTGCCGTGTTCGCAGTTCCCTTCCCGAACAGGGAGTGACAGTCACAATTCTTGATACCCTCTGCAGAGGTGCGTTACTTTACCCCACAAGAGATCTTAACCTTGTTGCCGGCCGAGAGTATGTCCTCATCCACACTTCCTTTGGTGTGAGGCCCAGTATAAGAACCAAGCCAATCACTGCCTTCTCCGACCCCCCAACCCACCCTTTTGTCCACCCGCACACCCCCAGTAGACTTCTCCCGATAATACGGCTTTACTCACGGTGTACTTTGGACAATCCATCATAGATCGTAGAGCCATCATCACTAATGGATGGGGATTTAAAAGGCTATCCCAACCTACGGCAGTGCCTCCAACACCCCGCCGGCTCTACCAATCCGTTGGCGTGCAGAAGGGAAAAGATACAGCTGACTTCCCCAGAGCCATTATAGATCTTATGGATAACGCGATATGTACGGCGCTAGAATCACTGGACGGCATTGGTACTTAGTCCTAGATGAGTAGTACCCATGCAATGGAACCTCCACCATATCAACACATACCATGGTTCCATTGCCCACCACATAGTCATATTCATAATTGTAAAATAATACTTTGCTTTTCAATGCATGAGTGATAAGTATAGTACTTTGCATATAGTTTGATACAAATAATCAAATGACATGAGCAAGCGATGAACTTGCCTTTCTTGACTGCAAGATTATGCAGGCAAAAGCTTCGATACGTGATAACTCCAAATTCTGAAATACCATCATCATCCGGTAAGGACAATGTTTAAAGAACGGGCAAAAATGCTATAATGCATAGTATGAGATGCAATCGTTCCGAGCGTAACCTAACCTCGATGATTTAGGATGGATGAGTTGTAAAGGTTTATTTAGGGTTTGTTGCACTTTTAGAATGGTTCTCAAACAAGGTTCTTATTAGGGTTTGGTCATATTAGCATCATAACCAAGTGATATAAGACATAATAACAATCATACACATACAGAATAGTGATGGAATAATATGTAAAGAACAGTTGTCAATTTTAAGTTCTACAGATCATGGTTGATGATTACTTATACTATACTTCAAAAGAATAACTTTTGAAGAACATGTTAATTAAGAATCAATGAGTATTTCAAATAAGAACTATGGCTTCTAAGGTTTGATTAACATTTGTACTTCAAAAGAATAACTTTTGAAGAACAGGTTAAATAAAAATATGAACTACTATACATAGGAGCTGTGGCTTTCTAGGGTTTACTATTGGATTCATTTAGTTCACCAATAGGAACTAGTTGGTTCTTAATTTGGATTGGGGTTTCTATATAGCAAGTATTGGTAGGTTTATTGCTATGGTTTCTTCTAAGCATCATATCAAAGGATGGTTATTAAGATGGTTCTATAATTAGCTATTAGGGTTTATTATAGTTTCACAATTGCTTTACTAAATAATCACTAATAGTTCCTAAGCTAAGTGGATTATCATTTCCTAAGTCGGGTTGAGTGGAATAGGAACATGTGATGTGAATTACTACACAAGATTGGTATTAGGGTTTATCATTATGGTGCTACTAGGGTTTGATGATTGAGGTTGACCTTAATGGTATGGTATATAGGATAGTGGTTAGGGGTACTAATTCAATTAACAAGTTAGGGTTTATATCTAGGTGGCACTTAGTGGATCATATAGGTGTTAACCAAAAATAAAGACATGAAATGATGATCATATGTGAATTGGTTTTTATGTTGATGGATCATGATTATGCATTCACTAATTACTTACTAGGGTTCTATAAGTATTGATGTAGCTTATATGATCACATAGGCTAAACCCCTAGGGTTTTAGGGTTGCACTAATTTAGGATGATCACATGAAATAATGGAATCAAGGTCTTACTCAAACTGAAACTAGGGTTTCTAAATTATGGTACATCTCCTAAAATGATGATTCGAAATATAAGTGTGGTAACTAATTACTTTGAAGCATAATTAGTAATGGTTTGGCATTTTATTAATCTTCACAGACTTAATAATTAGAGTAACTCCTATTTTAGTTTAATTAAGAATCAGGGTTTAATAATTGTTATTAGGGTTAAAAATAATTAACTTGTTAACTAAAGATGTTTAAGTAAATAAGTTTTGATTTACCAAAATAATATTGGCTTATAATATTTTCTTGAGTTATTGCTATTTACAGAAGATAGAAAATAGTAATTTACAATTAGGGTTTATGAATTACCACTAATAATTAAGTTAATGCAAATATGGTAAATAAAATTAATCCTAACATTTTACTAGTTTCTGAATAGTTAAAATTTAATTTTTAAACTTTACTAATAATTGAATTCCAATTGTATTTTAAATAAATGAAATGGCATAATTAATAAGGTTAAAAATAAATGGATTTTTATTTTGTCACACATTTTTGTTTTATATTTTATTTGAATAGAGTTTATTTTTGTGAGCATTTTGATATATTATTCATAATTTTCTGAGTTAAAATGTATTTTATACAATTTTGCAAAGTTTCAACATTTTTCTGGAATTTGAAATAACACGAAAATGCTAAAGATACCGGTTCGCACCTAGCCACTGCGACTGACGAGTGGGGCCTGCGTGTCCACCTCAGCAGCCACGCGGCAAGGTCTGGTCAACCTTGACCATGGGTTTGACATCACCGGCGTTTAACCGCCGGCGGTCTGCTGAGGACGGCGCCGCCGTTTTATGGCCCCCCGGGACGCGCGAATAGAGTTTTCTGACTCTCCTCGACTCACTGAAACTGATGGTGATGTTGGTTTGGCGAGGGGTTCACCGGAGCTACGCCGGCGATAATGTCCCGCGGCGGTGCTCTCCGGTGAAGTGGCTAAACGGAGCTACAGAGAGATCTAGGAAGCGAAACTTGGTTCATCAGATGCGCGAGCTCACCGTGAAGATGATGGTATTGTCGGCGAGGACGTTGGTGGTCGGAGACGAGCTCAATTTCGCCATTGCCGGCGAGGTACTGCAAAAGGGATCGGCGAAATTCGTCGGCTTGAGGAAGATCCTGGACGATTCCTTCCTCCCAGATGATCTACGGCGCCAGCGCTTCTCCTCGATCACGTGCCGAGGCGGGGTGGCTGTACCACCGTGTTCACCATCGACGCCGGCGACAGAGCGTGGAAGAACACGAGAGATAGAGGATGACTGAGAAGCAATGGATGGGCGGAGAGGTACTAGGGTTTCACAGCGGAGCTACTGGTGGTTTTATAGCGTGAGGGGAGCTCTACAGCGGCGGCACGGCGACGGAGATGACGCAGATGCAACGTCCGCATCGAGCATGTTTTGGCACGAATCTTGACGAGGAGTGGATAGGACGGACGCGAAGAAAGTTGGGCGAAGCTCTGGGTGTCTCTGCGGCGTCCAGCTTCATCCCTATCGCCAACGGTGAGGTGGCCGGGGTGCTCCTGTGCGCTGTCGTCGTTGGAGAAGACGACGATGTTCCTTTTCTTCCTCAACGAATCGGTAAGGTGGGTTGGGTCGTTTCCTTTGGTGGGCTGGGCTGGTGCTGGGCCTGTTCAACGTGGTGGTGATGGGCTGCATGGCCAGGTAAGCCAGGTGAGCTTCCCTCCCTTTCTCATTTCAAATTTCTGTTTTCTTTTTCTGTTTTTTATTTACTGGTTTGAATTCAAATTGAATTCTGGTTTGTCTTGGAGGATCTAAAATATTTGAGTATCAAGATAATTTGTTAATCATGCTTACTGCATGGTTTATTATTTTAACAAATAGTTTGTTTAGGATTCAATTGAGATCTTGTGAGACTTGAATTAAATAGAAATGGTTTAGGTATTTATCTCAACTCTTTAAATTTGGAAATCAAACCTATTTTGAATGATTTGAAGGTTATAACCAGTGCATAGTAAATATGCCATTAAGTTTTGTTATTACTTAACAATATTGATGGTTCCCATGTATTTTATATTAGGGTTAGAGTTTTAAATTAAATGGTAATGAGAATGAGATGAATTCATCATTTTATGTGAAGGATTATTTCTTAGGGTTTAAGAATATGGTTGGCTTCACTCTGTGTTAAATAATCTTGCTTAGCAACTACTAACTTGAATTATTTAACATAGATCCTAAGCTCACTATGGTTAACTCAACTACTTATCTGAATACTATTTCATTTGATTCCCAAAGCAAGTACTTGGGAAGCCAAATAGAATTGAATGTTTGTTTCACTCTACTCACCAAATGGCATTTAGTTTATAAGTGTATATGGATTGGTTTATACTTGTTATCCATGATACACAAGTTAGGACATAATATTCTATGTGGTGTGAATTCTACTTGAAAGATTTAGGGTTTTGCATAAGCTTCACTAAATTGAAGTATAAATAGGCATGAGGTATGGCAGGGTTCTAATTATAATCCCAAGTTAATCCATGGGTTGGAATTCAAATGTAGTTTAGGGTTTAAGTAGTGATCACCAATGTGATACACAACTAGGATTAGAGTATGAGCATAAGCTTTGGTTATGTTTCACTAATGGAACATGGCTCTCATCTACAAGATTAAAGGTTGGTTTAAACAACTAAGATTTAATACTACTCTAAAATTCTCTAGGATAGACATGGCTATGGTTAGCATCTATAATCTCTCTCACTTCTAAATGTCTTGTAATAGCCTAAGGTTCTACTCAAGATATGATGATATGATCCTCTAAATATATGGTTTTCCTAGGGATTCTACCTTGCAATATTATGTAGCTTGTTCTTCAGGAAATCTGATAAACCTTCATCTTGTGGTATGCCTCCACCTCCTAGCTTCTTCATCTTGATCCTAGCTAATTCACATGGAGTGGCTCTATGTGTTTGTTCCCATGTATCATGGTACTTGATGAGCAAATGGATGAAGGGTGTGGCTCTATTTATAGGCTTGGGCAAGCTCTAGCATCATGACACATAGGTGGTGACTCTTGTGTTGGTTAGATGACTAAGGTGCTTGGTTGTCATGCCCTTATCCATAGCAATCCTTTGAGCATGAGGTGGCATAGCTTGGAAAGCAAGTCATGTAGATATTTTCATCCTATGTGGCAAGATGCAACGACCGCATCGAGCATGTTTTGGCACGAATCTTGACGAGGAGTGGATAGGAAGGATGCGAAGAAAGTTGGGCGAAGCTCTGGGTGTCTCTGCGGCGTCCAGCTTCATCCCTATCACCAACGGTGAGGTGGCCGGGGTGCTCCTGTGCGCTGTCGTCGTTGGAGAAGACGACGATGTTCCTTTTCTTCCTCAACGAATCGGTAAGGTGTGTTGGGTCGTTTCCTTTGGTGGGCTGGGCTGGTGCTGGGCCTGTTCGACGTGGTGGTGATGGGCTGCACGGCCAGGTAAGCCAGGTGAGCTTCCCTCCCTTTCTCATTTCAAATTTCTGTTTTCTTTTTCTGTTTTTTATTTACTGGTTTGAATTCAAATTGAATTCTGGTTTGTCTTGGAGGATCTAAAATATTTGAGTATCAAGATAAATTGTTAATCATGCTTACTGCATGGTTTATTATTTTAACAAATAGTTTGTTTAGGATTCAATTGAGATCTTGTGAGACTTGAATTAAATAGAAATGGTTTAGGTATTTACCTCAACTCTTTAAATTTGGAAATCAAACCTATTTTGAATGATTTGAAGGTTATAACCAGTGCATAGTAAATATGCCATTAAGTTTTGTTATTACTTAACAATATTGATGGTTCCCATGTATTTTATATTAGGGTTAGAGTTTTAAATTAAATGGTAATGAGAATGAGATGAATTCATCATTTTATGTGAAGGATTATTTCTTAGGGTTTAAGAATATGGTTGGCTTCACTCTGTGTTAAATAATCTTGCTTAGCAACTACTAACTTGAATTATTTAACATAGATCCTAAGCTCACTATGGTTAACTCAACTACTTATCTGAATACTATTTCATTTGATTCCCAAAGCAAGTACTTGGGAAGCCAAATAGAATTGAATGTTTGTTTCACTCTACTCACCAAATGGCATTTAGTTTATAAGTGTATATGGATTGGTTTATACTTGTTATCCATGATACACAAGTTAGGACATAATATTCTATGTGGTGTGAATTCTACTTGAAAGGTTTAGGGTTTTGCATAAGCTTCACTAAATTGAAGTATAAATAGGCATGAGGTATGGCAGGGTTCTAATTATAATCCAAGTTAATCCATGGGTTGGAATTCAAATGTAGTTTAGGGTTTAAGTAGTGATCACTGATGTCTACGGGAGCTTCTATTCTTGTAGACAGTGTTGGGCCTCCAAGAGCAGAGGTTTGTAGAACAGCAGCAAGTTTCCCTTAAATGGATCACCCAAGGTTTATCGATCTCAGGGAGGAAGAGGTCAAAGATATCCCTCTCAAGCAACCCTGCAACCACAATGCAAGAAGTCTCTTGTGTCCCCAACACACCTAATAGGTGCACTAGTTTGGCGAAGAGATAGTGAAATACAGGTGGTATGAATAAATATAAGCAGTAGTGACGGCACCAGAAAAGTGCTTTGCTGTCCAGGACTGACGTATGGTTGATGGTGGTAATATTGCAGGAAGTACAGATGCAGTAAAACAGTAAACAAGCAGCGATAGCAGTATTTAGGAACAAGGACTAGGGATCATACTTTCACTAGTGGACACTCTCAACATTGATCACATAAATAAATAGATAAATGATATACTCTACACTCTCTTGTTGGATGATGAACACCACTAATTGCGTAGGATTACACAAACCCTCAATGCTGGAGTTAACAAGCTCCACAATATTCAATGTTCATATTTAAATAACCTTAGAGTGCAAGATAGATCAACATAACCAAATAGATCACATCAATACCATCATAGTAATAGTTAACTTCATAATCTACAAGAAATCACAATCATAAACTACGCTAAGTACTACATGATGCACACACTGTCCACATTACATCATGGAGGAGGAATAGAGTACTTTAATAACATCACTAGAGTAGCACATAGATGAATAGTGATACAAAACTCGTATGAATCTCAATCATGTAAAGCGGCTCATGAGATTATTGTATTGAGGTACATAGGAGAGAGATTAACCACATAGCTATCGGTACAGCCCGAGCCTCGATGGAGAACTACTCCCTCCTCATGGGAGACAGCAGCGTTGATGAAGATGGCGGTGGAGTCGATGGAGGAGCCTTCCGGGGCACTTCCCGTCTCGGCGGCGTGCCGGACGAGACTCCGTCCCCGATCTTGGCTTCGCGATGGCGGCGGCTGGAAGGTTTCTCGTACCGCTTTTTCGTATCGATGTTTTAGGTCAGGGACCTTTATATAGGCGAAGGGGCGTCGAAAGGTCAACGAGGCGACGACACAACGGGGGCGGCCCCTTGGCCGCGCCAGGCCATGTGTGGTGGGCTGTGGCCCCCTCTAGCCTCTCTCGGGTGTTCTGGATGCTTCCGGGATTCTAAGATGTTGGGCGTTGATTTCGTCCGATTCCGAGAATATTTCCTTACTAGGATTTCGAAACCAAAAACAGCAGAAAACAAAAGGCATCTCGTCAATAGGTTAGTTAAAACGTATAATAATGACATAAAGTATGCATAAAACATGTAGATATCATCAATAATGTGGCATGGAACATAAGAAATTATCGATACGTCGGAGACGTATCAATCACCAATGTGATACACAACTAGGATTAGAGTATGAGCATAAGCTTTGGTTATGTTTCACTAATGGAACATGGCTCTCATCTACAAGATTAAAGGTTGGTTTAAACAACTAAGATTTAATACTACTCTAAAATTCTCTAGGATAGACATGGCTATGGTTAGCATCTATAATCTCTCTCACTTCTAAATGTCTTGTAATAGCCTAAGGTTCTACTCAAGATATGATGATATGATCCTCTAAATATATGGTTTTCCTAGGGATTCTACCTTGCAATATTATGTAGCTTGTTCTTCAGGAAATCTGATAAACCTTCATCTTGTGGTATGCCTCCACCTCCTAGCTTCTTCATCTTGATCCTAGCTAATTCACATGGAGTGGCTCTATGTGTTTGTTCCCATGTATCATGGTACTTGATGAGCAAATGGATGAAGGGTGTGGCTCTATTTATAGGCTTGGGCAAGCTCTAGCATCATGACACATAGGTGGTGACTCTTGTGTTGGTTAGATGACTAAGGTGCTTGGTTGTCATGCCCTTATCCATAGCAATCCTTTGAGCATGAGGTGGCATAGCTTGGAAAGCAAGTCATGTAGATATTTTCATCCTATGTGGCAAGATCATTATCCTCTCATATGATTTATTTTTGGATAGCCAAGTGGCATTTGTTACTAAATATCTTGTGGATGGTTTTATTATTGTGGATGAGTCACTATATCATATTGGATTGTATTTATATTATAATATTGATCAAAAGATCAAGGTTGAAGGTTATTCCTCAATTTTGGATAGTTGGTGTTTGATTTCACCAAGGCATGATCATATGAGTTTCAAAATACCCATAGTTAATTTTATTCAAATAGTTTGAACTATAATTTGTAATGTAAATGGATTTAGTTTTATGATATTCCATATATTTAATAAGTTATGATTTAAATAAGAATGTGTGGCTTTTATGCACTTTAGACCCCGTGGTTTACCTTGTTTGGTAATAAGTTTAGAAGTGAATTAATTTACACACAAAGGTAGTTGCTAACTTTTAAGTGTTAATAAGTTAGGGTTTGATTCATAAAGAATGTGTTGTTATAAGGAATGCCATGTGGAGATCTTTTATAAAATCTTGTAGTGGATCCTTACTTAAGGTGTTGTTTGTTGTAAAACTAATTCTATTTGATCTAGCCCATAGATCAAATCATCTCTACCCAAAACAAGGCTTTAGCAAAGATCACAGTGAAGTTTATAGCACTTGACTTGATGATCTACTTCAATTCCAGCAAGTCAAGTGAAACTTCAGTTACTGTGGTAAGTTTTATTTGAAGCGCAAAAGTTCCCTGGATTTTCTATGCATAAATGCAATGCACACTTTGGTGTTCTCTCATTTTATTGCCTCTAAACCTGGGATATTACAACCTCACCCCCTTAAACTGAACTTCGTCCCGAAGTTCGAACGCTCTCATGTTTCGGATTGTGGAAATGACTTGAACAGATCACAATTCTTTCAAACTCCTTAGTGATCTCATTGGATATAATTGAATATATCCCTTGTCCAGATCCTTCATGGAGTCTTCTGATGTCTGGCACTGATACTTTCTTCAATTCTATGATTTCTTCCAACACTCTAAGCTTATAGGCTTACCCTCCAAAGATTCTTGGATTAGGACATCTTATTGTGTTAACGGACTTTACTAATGGTTGTGGTGAAATCTTCCTATTTGGGTACTCAAAGCTTGGTTCCACCAGCTGCGGTGCCCAAACCTTAAGTCTAAAGGATTTGTTTAAAGTAAGGTATTATTGTCCCTTACTACCATAACGAAAGTAATGGTACTTCATAAGGTATTTACAATAGGCATGGTCCTGATGATTTAGTCCTACGAATGGATTAGACTCATTTAGTCCATCCAATCATGGCTTCTAGTTAATGCTAGTTATCTTCCTTTTGGTTTCTTTAAGTTCCATGAAAGGAATCTTTCTAATAGGCTTATGTCTTGGGTATGGTCAAACCCTTCGGTCTTTTGTTTTCTTTGGCCTTGATTGTCCTCCGATATCTTCTTCCTCCAACTTCATTATCTAAGGCTTACTTAAGTTCTCTTGGTTTAGAGTAATTACAATTACCCACTCAAGTTAAGGTCAAACCCTTACTTCCTCGAGATATGAACCTCGGCTTCTGGTCTGACATCCTCCTGAGAGTATTATTATATGGGTACTTCCCAACAACCTTATAAAAATAAGATCGGACTTCCTTTCAGTTCAGACCTTTTTCTCCATCTATCACACTACTAATAATATCTTAATACTTCTCCTTCAGCCTTCCTCTCCCCCTTGGAGTTTACTAATGATCTTCAAACTTCCTTTCTTCTAATCGTTAAACTCCAAGGTTATAAGATTAGTTTTGGTCTGGCTTATAGTTTGTACTTTTCAAGAGTCCCACGAAGAATTCTTTCCGGTGTATCCACATAGTTGTGGGTATCCGATGTGAATCCTCCAACTAAATATTTACCAACTACGAGATACCAGCTGTGAAATACTAGCTGCGGAATCCCCCTTTCTTTTAGGGTAAAGAAATGTTCAGGCTGTGGGCTATCTAATACCAGCTGCAGACTACCTAGTACTAGATGTGGCTAATTGGATACCAGTTGTGGCTTTGTTATGGTTCTAGTTAATACCTACCTACCAGCTGTGGCTACTTACATAGTTTTAGTTAAGATATACCTAACTTTCAATGATTTCTCTTCATGATTATCCTATATCAGCTGCGGTCTTATTATACCAGCTGCGACTTCACTTGTCTATTTTCCTTCTTCTAGGGTTTGTTTTGCAAGATAGCCACTTGTTGACACTATGAAAATAGTATTTTAAGTGACTTCACTTGCATTCCCTTCTTCCATAATGAATACAGCTCTACTTCTACTGCTCCATATTCACTATTTTTCTCACTTCCATGGTACTTTCATGTTGAAGTACTCCTTGATTAAGGATAGAAGTGAGTTTTGATTGGTCTTTCCTTTAGAGTATTGTGGTTGCTTCCCACAATTTTACTTCCTTCTTCAAGTGAACCTTCATCTTGACTTCAGAATCTTCAGAATTCATCACTTCCTCACACGAATACCTTTACCCTCTAGACCTATAACATCAAGTAAGAGCTTGATATTGCAACATGCATTTGCATATCAAAGTCAAACTTCATGTATGGATCTAGTCAATCAATGAAGATTCAAGAAAATCCAAGAAGATCCAGCTTTGTGCATATAATACACATCCTTATATGCCTGAATAAAATAGTTGGGTAAGACATCCCTAAGCATCAGGTTCAGATGTGTAGTATATAACACCACATAAGATAGGGTTTAGGTTGTGATACTTAGCATAATACGTGAATTTCTTCTATTTGTCTCAACATTCATCTTAATTGCACATTTGCAATGAGACAATTTTGAAACAAAATGGCCTGGGACAGTTGAAGTTAACCTAGTTTTCTTTGGAAGTACTAACAAAATAGTATACCATATATATGTGCTATTTAGGACTACTTCCTAAATTATAATTAGTTTTAACATGTCTACTCTAAACACATGATTGTTTAGAATATACCACCTATAACTCTAGGATTTCTCTGTGTAATATGCTCTAAATAAGACTTCTTAATCTTAAGGACTATGGTTCTAACATTCTTGACACAGTTTCCAGGATTTTAAGGCCTAAGCTTTCGAACTATTCCCTAAATCCTACTCCTTATCATCCTTTTGTTATCGTACTTATGATGTTCTACTCCATCATACCATGATTCTCAAGTGAATCATATATGAGTACCTAGTTTATTATTGAAAGTAGACTCATGTAACTCCTATCACTCTTCCTTACCTCCTATGATTGACTCATCATAGACATATACTACCTTATATAACTTATCTCCCTTACTTAACATCAGTCAGTTGACATTTTTAATGAATCTTACTTAACTATAACTTGCATTGGTATACTTCTTCCAATAGGATATCTTCCTTATGGTTGTATCCTCTCTTTGGACTACCATGTATTGTATACCAACTGTGGTCTACTACCACCCATTATCTTAAGCTTCAATGGTGTTCTAATTATTTGGAATGAAGCAAGATAACTAAATAACCTTATTTAAGAAATATAGATAAGAAAGATTGACTCAAGTGTGTCAGGATTATTCTCAAGTGAATACCCATCTCAAGTCAAAAGAATAGTTGGTTTAACTAAAACATCTTCCTATAGACACTACCAAAACCTATAGGTCTCCTTTAAAGGGTTTTAATCCTAGGGTCAAAGCATTTGCTCTGATACCAGCTGTGATGACCCAGCGTACCACTGCATGGTGTAGTACACAAGTCGTTGACATAACACAAGTGAAACACTGTTCCACTCATATTACATCTCTCAGAGTGGTACAACAGAAACATATGCGAGTCCAAGGTATGTCTATAGAAGTACACACGAACTGTTTACATAAGATCCACTCAGCCTCCTACTTTACAGTGAGGTAAAATTTCAAATAAAGCTCCAGAAGAACGACTCGTAGTCTATCTTATAGCTAACTCAAGTTTAAGAGTTAATTGGCTTGCTATAGAACTCTAGCTACTTAGATGCTAGGATTAGGGAAAGGTTCCCTTCTATTACTAGTCTAGGTTCCAATTATAGCTGATGCGGAAGTTGACTCCATTGACTTCTTTGATTGGATTCTTCATCTTGTTGCAGTTGACTCCTTTGTCTTCGAGTTCCACGGTAGTTTCTCCTTCGGTGCCTTGATCTAAGAAGGGGGTTCAAATGGGATAGAATGAGTACGAGCGTACTCAGCAAGTTCATATTAGGAAATAGGTGTATCATGCACTAGCTACAGCCATAGACCAGAAAGTCATAGGCCAATGCAAGTTTTCATAAACATTTCTTCAAAAGGTTTATTTTATTCTGAAAACTATGCCCGTCAGTCTTCACAGGTTGACTAGAACTTCGTGGAGTTCCTTTCCTGCGCGTTCGCAGTTCCCTTCCCGAACAGGGAGTGACAGTCACAATTCTTGATACCCTCTGCAGAGTGCGTTACTTTACCCCACAAGAGATCTTAACCTTGTTGCCGGCCTAGAGTATGTACTCGTCCACACTTCCTTTGGTGTGAGGCCCCGTATAAGAACCAAGCCATGGACCTTGACGCTACGCCGACGATGATGGAGATCATGCCCGTTAATGATGGAGATCATGTCCGTGTTTTGGAGATGAAGATCGAAGGCGCGAAGACTAAAGGGCCATATCATATCACATATGAATTGCATGTGATGTTAATCCTTTATACATCTTATTTTGCTTAGATCGCGACGGTAGCATTATAAGATGATCCCTCACATTAATATCAAGATAATAAAGTGTTCTCCCCTCGTATGCACCGTTGCTAAAGTTCGTCGTTTCGAAGCATCTCGTGATGATCGGATGTGATAGACTCAACGTTCACAAACAACGGGTGTAAGCCATGTTGCACACGCGAATACTTGGGTTTGCTTGACGAGCCTAGCATGTACAGACATGGCCTCGGGACAACGGAAACCGAAAGGTTGAACACGAGTCATATGGATGATATGATCAACATGTTGATGTTCACCATTGAAGCTACATCATCTCACGTGATGATCGGTTTTGATGTAGTGGATTTGGATCGTGTACCACTTAACAACTATGAGGGATGTTGTATTAAGTGGGAGTTCATTAGTAATTAGATTAAAACATGAACTAATTATCATAAACATAGTCTGAGTAGTATTTTGAATTAATTTTGTAGTATTGGCATCCGTTTTTCTACCATGCGCTAGTCTTATTATTGAGATAGAAATACTGTTAAAATCTGATAAGAAACTTTACGGATTGGTACCGTATTGTTAAAGAATCAAGAATTGATTAAGTCCTATTGCAAACTTTTAGTAAACCTCACATTGTTGATTCAAAGAGCTATGGTTTAAATTAGTACCTACAATTATCTTGTCTCCGTGAAACTTGATGTTCAAATTCGTTTGAAAAGTAAGGAGCTGAAAAGTTTGTTTTCAGAAATAAGCGAGGTATGAGATATATGCGATATCTAAGACCTTACTGCAAGATGATAGAATATAATCTAGTGAGACTACATAAACTCATAAGTTTTATGGGAATGTACGAAGGTTGAAGACGCCAGGCGTCCCAATCCTCCAACTATTGGGGCACTAACGATATTCGCATATCCATGAAGTGATCGTCCTTAGTATGCACCGTTGCTAAGACTCGTCGTTTCGAAGCATCTCGTGATAATCGGGTGTTATCGATTCTACGTGTGCATACAACGGGTGCAAGCCAGATTTGCACATGCGAATACTAAGGTTAAACTTTACAAGCCTAGCATGTACAGACATGGTCTTGGAAAGTCATCATGAATTGATGGATAAAATTATGAGTGAAATTGTTCATCATATTACATAGTTACTAATAGTGAAATCTGCAACACTTGTCATATGATGATCAACTTCAGAACCTCAAGGTTATTGGTATTTGACCAACAAACCTAGAAGTTATTGATGTTGAAGTGTTTTTATGAATAATGAGGAAAGCTAAAAGAGAAACTACAAAGGATATTTTGGCAAAAAGAAAGAAAAGACTAGAAAGTCTAGCTCAGGTGTATATAAATGATATACATGTTATGGTTGTATTCCTAGTTAGGTCACACAATGAAATTCTTGGGTATTTGTACCATATTGGTTGGTATGAAGTGTCATACAAAACAATGCAATACAAGAATACAATGGCCTAAGTGACTGACAAGGAATATGATAAGAATGCACGTCTGGAACAAAAATAAAGTGTTATTATGTTCGTCGTTGGCATTCTATCTAGCCCTTAGAATTTATAATAAAGAACTTAATAATTGTTATTTTGCTCTGGTCAAATGAAAACAATGAGTTGTTCAAATTATGACATTACTCCATGTACGATGGATAAGTTATTATAAATCTTAATGGTGAAACACACATACATAACACTGACGCTAAAATGCCATAAGGCAAATGATTTAAATTCCACTTATTTGTGGAACCGCCATTTAGGTCATGTTAGAAAGGAACGCATGAAGGAACTCCATGCAAATGGATTTTTGGAGTCATTTGATTTTTGAATCATTTGGCGCTTGCAAATCTTTTCTAAAGAGAATGATTAAAATACCGTTCATAGGCCAAAAGTTGAACGGGCAACTAACTTAGTGGAAAAATACATGATGATGTATGTGCGGAAGTAGTAGCTCCTCTTGAATCCGACAGCACGACGGCGTGGTGTCGGCGGCGGTGAAGAAGTCCGGCGGAGCTTCGCTAAGCTATGCGGGCAATATGGAGGAGAGGAGCTTGGCTAGGGTTTGGGAGGGTGGCGGCCACTATGGGGCGGCCAGCTTGTGGTCTTGGGGTGGCCGGCCCCTCCCTTGGCCCCTCATTATATAGGTGGATCCCCAAGAGTTGGTCTCCAAGTCTTCGAATAAGACCCGAACCAAAAACCTTCCATATGGTGGTGAAACCTAGCCCAACTAGGACTCCCACCCAAAGGTGGGATTTCCACCTTCCATAGGGGGTGGCCGGCCCCTATGGTGGAGTCCACTTGGGACTCCACCCCATCTAGGGCTGGCCGGCCATGGAGGTGGAGTCCCTTGTGACTCCACCTTCCTTGGTGGTTTCTTCCGGACTTTCTAGAACCTTCTAGAACCTTCCCTAGAACCTTCCGACATTTTATTCCCATAAAATGACATCCTATATATGAATCTTATTCTCGGACCATTCCGGAACTCCTCGTGATGTCCGGGATCACATCCGGGACTCGAACAAATATTCCAACTTCATTCCATATTCAAGTACTACCATTTCAACATCCAACTTTAAGTGTGTCACCCTACGGTTCGCGAACTATGCGGACATGGTTGAGTACTCACTCCGACCAATAACCAATAGCGGATCTGGAGATCCATAATGGCTCCCACATATTCAACGATGACTTTAGTGATCGAATGAACCATACACATATGATACCAATTCCCTTTGTCACACGATATTTTACTTGTCCGAGTTTGATCATCGGTATCACACTATACCTTGTTCAACCTCGTCTCCGACAAGTACTCTTTACTAGAGTATGTCAGGAGACGAGGTTGAACAAGGTATAGTGTGATACCGATGATCAAACCTCGGACAAGTAAAATATCGTGTGACAAAGGGAATTGGTATCATATGTGTATGGTTCATTCGATCACTAAAGTCATCGTTAGTATGTGGGAGCCATTATGGATCCCGCTATTATTAGTCGGAGTAAGTACTCAACCATGTCCGCATAGTTCGCGAACCGTAGGTGACACCTTTGGATGTTGAAATGGTAGTACTTGAATATGGAATGAAGTTGGAATATTTGTTCGAGGGATGTGATCCCGGACATCACGAGGAATGGTCCGGAATAAGATTCATATATAGGATGTCATTTTATGTGAATAAAATGTCGCGGAGGTTCTATGGAAGGTTCTAGAAGGTTCTAGAAAAGTCGGAAGCCACCAAGGTGGAGTCCACGGGACTCCACCTCCATGGGCCAGCCCTAGATGGGGTGGAGTCCCAAGTGGACTCCACCATAGGGGGCCCCACCCTATGGAAGGTGGAAATCCCACTTTGGGTGGGGTCTGAGGCTAGGTTTCACCACCATATGGAAGGTTTTTGGTTCTTATTCGAAGACTTGGAGACCAACTCTGGGCTATATAATGAGGGGCCAAGGAGGGCGGCCACCCCAAGACCACAAGCTGGCCGCCCCATAGTGGTCGGCCACCCCCCAAACCCTAGCCAAGCTCCTCTCCTCCATATTGCCCGCATAGCTTAGCGAAGCTCGCCGGACTTCTTCACGCCACCGCACTGCGCCGTCGTCTGTCGGATTCAGAGGAGCTACTACTTCCGCTGCCCGACGGGGAGGTGGACGTCGTCTTCATCAACAACCGAACGTGTGACCGAGTACGGAGGTGCTGCCCGTTCGTGGCGCCGGAACCGATCGTGATCAAGATCTTCTACGCGCAAGCGGAAAGTGAACGTCTACCGCAGCAACAAGAGCCTCCTCTTGTAGGCTTTGGAATCTCTTCAAGGGTGAGTCTCGATAATCCCCTCGTTGCTACCGTCTTCTAGATTGCATCTTGGCTTGGATTGCGTGTTCGCCGTAGGAAAATTTTTGTTTTCTATGCTACGTTATCCTACAAGCCAATCACTGCCTTCTCCGCGACCCTGCAAACCCACCCTTTTGTCCACCCGCACACCCCCAGTAGACTTCTCCCGATAATACGGCTTTACTCACGGTGTACTTTGGACAATCCATCATAGATCGTAGAGCCATCATCACTAATGGATGGGGATTTAAAAGGCTATCCCAACCTACGGCAGTGCCTCCAACACCCCGCCGGCTCTACCAATCCGTTGGCGTGCAGAAGGGAAAAGATACAGCTGACTTCCCAGAGCCATTATAGATCTTATGGATAACGCGATATGTACGGCGCTAGAATCACTGGACGGCATTGGTACTTAGTCCTAGATGAGTAGTACCCATGCAATGGAACCTCCACCATATCAACACATACCATGGTTCCATTGCCCACCACATAGTCATATTCATAATTGTAAAATAATACTTTGCTTTTCAATGCATGAGTGATAAGTATAGTACTTTGCATATAGTTTGATACAAATAATCAAATGACATGAGCAAGCGATGAACTTGCCTTTCTTGACTGCAAGATTATGCAGGCAAAAGCTTCGATACGTGATGTCTACGTTCCCCCTCCTTTCCTGTAGACAGTGTTGGGCCTCCAAGTGCAGAGGTTTGTAGAACAGCAGCAAGTTTTCCCTTAAGTGGATCACCCAAGGTTTATCGAACTCGGGAGGAAGAGGTCAAAGATATCCCTCTCATGCAACCACAAAACCACAAGCAAGAAGTCTCTTGTGTCCCCAACACACCTAATAGGTGCACTAGTTCGAAGAGATAGTGAAATACGGGTGGTATAAATATATATGAGCAGTAGCAACGGTGCCGAAAATAGCTTGCTGGCGTGTAGTTGATGGTGGTAGTATTGCAGGTAAGTAACGATAAAACAGTAAACAAGCAGTAGTAACTCAGCGGTATTTAGGAACAAGGCCTAGGGATTACACTTTCACTAGTGGACACTCTCAACATTGATCACATAACAGAATAGATAAATGCATACTCTACACTTTTGTTGGATGATGAACACATTGCGTAGGATTACACGAACCCTCAATGCCGGAGTTAACAAGCTCCACAATAATGCTCATATTTTAGTAACCTTAAGTGTAAGATAGATCAAAACGACTAAACCAAGTACTAGCATAGCATGCACACTGTCACCTTCATGCATATGTAGGAGGAATAGATCACATCAATATTATCATAGCAATAGTTAACTTCGCAATCTACAAGAGATCATGATCATAGCATAAACCAAGTACTAACACGGTGCACGCACTGTCACCTTTGCACACATGCAGGAGGAATAAAACTACTTTAATAACACATCACTAGAGTAGCACATAGATGAATAGTGATACAAAACTCATATGAATCTCAATCATGTAAGGCAGCTCATGAGATCATTGTATTGAAGTACATAGTAGAGAGATTAACCACATAGCTACCGGTACAGCCCCGAGCCTCGATGGAGAACTACTCCCTCCTCATGGGAGCAGCAGCGGTGATGAAGATGGCGGTGGAGATGGCAGCGGTGTCGATGGAGGAGCCTTCCGGGGCACTTCCCCGCTCCAGGGTGCCGGAACAGAGACTCCTGTCCCCGGATCTTGGCTTCGCGATGACGGCGGCTCTGGAACTTTTCTCGTATCGTGGCTTCTCGTAAGGGTTTTCGATGGGGGCTTTATAGGCGAAGAGGCGGCGCGGGAGGGCGACGGGCGACCAAACCATAGGGTGGCGGCCGCCCGGCCAGGGATCATCTCATGGGAGGGGCCCCCCCTCTCGGGTGGGATGCTTCCGGGCAAAATAGGAACCTGGGCGTTGATTTCGTCCAATTCCGAGAATATTTCGTTACTAGGATTTCTGAAACAAAAACAGGAACTGGCACTTCGGCATCTTGTTAATAGGTTAGTTCCAAAATGCGTAAATACGACATATAATGTGCATAAAACATGTAGGTATCATCAATAAAGTAGCATGGAACATAAGAAATTATCGATACGTTGGAGACGTATCAGCATCCCCAAGCTTAGTTCTGCTCGTCCCGAGCAGGTAAAACGATAACAATGATAATTTCTTAAGTGACATGCCATCATAACCTTGATCATACTATTGTAAGCATATGAGATGAATGCAGCGATCAAAACAATGGTAATGACATGAGTAAACAACTGAATCATAAAGCAAAGACTTTTCATGAATAGTACTTCAAGACAAGCATCAATAAGTCTTGCATAAGAGTTAACTCGTAAAGCAATAATTCAAAGTAGAGGTATTGAAGCAACACAAAGGAAGATTAAGTTTCAGCGGTTGCTTTCAACTTATAACATGTATATCTCATGGATATTGTCAACATAAAGTAATATAACAAGTGCAATATGCAAGTATGTAGGAATCAATGCACGTTCACACAAGTGTTTGCTTCTTGAGGTGGAGAGAGATAGGTGAACTGACTCAACATAAAGGTAAAAGAAAGGTCCTTCAAAGAGGAAAGCATCGATTGCTATATTTGTGCTAGAGCTTTGATTTTGAAAACATAAAGAGAGCATAAAAGTAAAGTTTTGAGAGGTGTTTGTTGTTGTCAACGAATGGTAGTGGGCACTCTAACTACCTCATCAACCAGACTTTCAAGAGCGGCTCCCATGAAGGACGTTATCTCTACCAGCAAGGTAGATCATCCCTCTTCTCTTTTGTTTACACATGTACTTTAGTTTAGTTTTTCTTTATTTATGGATGACACTCCTCCCAACCTTTTGCTTACACAAGCCATGGCTAACCGAATCCTCGGGTGCCTTCCAACATTCACATACCATGGAGGAGTGTCTATTTGCAAAATTAAGTTGCTTACTGATGAATCAGAGCAAAACATGTGAAGAGAATTATTAATGCAAGTTAATTAATTGAGGCTGGGAACCTCATTGCCAGCTCTTTTTGCAAAATTATTGGATAAGCGGATGAAGCCACTAGTCCATTAGTGAAAGTCTGTCAAAAGTAAATGACAAGATTGAAAGATAAAACACCACATACTTCCTCATGAGCTATAAAACATTGACACAAATAAGAGGTAATAAATTTTGAATGGTTTAAAGGTAGCACTCAAGCAATTTACTTTGGAATGGCGGAGAAATACCATGTAGTAGGTAGGTATGGTGGACACAAATGGCATAGTAGTTGGCTCAAGGATTTTGGATGCATGAGAAGTATTCCCTCTCGATACAAGGTTTAGGCTAGCAAGGTTATTTGAAGCAAACTCAAGGATGAACCGGTGCAGCAAAACTCACATAAAAGACATATTGTAAACATTATAAGACTCTACACCGTCTTCCTTGTTGTTCAAAACTCAATACTAGAAATTATCTAGACCTTAGAGAGACCAATTATGCAAACCAAATTTTAGCAAGCTCTATGTATTTCTTCATTAATAGGTGCAAAGTATATGATGCAAGAGCTTAAACATGAGCACAACAATTGCCAAGTATCACATTATCCACGACATTTTACCAATTACTACATGTAGCATTTTCCAATTCCAACCATATAACAATTTAACGAAGAGAAACTTCGCCATGAATATTATGAGCTAAGAACACATGTGTTCATACGAACCAGCGGAGCGTGTCTCTCTCCCACACAAGGATGAACTTATTCATAGAACTAAGATAACAAAACAAAAACAAAAATAAAAGCACACAGACGCTCCAAGTAAAGTACATAAGATGTGACCGAATAAAAATATAGTTTCACTAGAAGAAACCTGATAAGTTGTCGATGAAGAAGGGGATGCCTTGGGCATCCCCAAGCTTAGATGCTTGAGTCTTCTTAAAATATGCAGGGATGAACCACCGGGGCATCCCCAAGCTTAGACCTTTCACTCTTCTCGATCACATTATATCACCCTCTTCTATTGACCCTTGAAAACTTCCTTCACACCAAACGTCAAGCAAACTCGTTAGAGGGTTAGTGCATAATCAAAAATTCACATGTTCAGAGGTGACACAATCATTCTTAACACTTCTGGACATTGCACAAAACTTCTGAAAGTTAATGGAACAAAGAAACTCATTCAACTTAACAAAAGCGGCAATGCGAAATAAAAGGCAGAATCTGTCAAAAACAGAACAGTCCGTAAAGACGAATTTTAAAATGGAACCAGACTTGCTCAAACGGAAAAACTCAAAACTAATGAAAGTTGCGTACATATCTGAGGATCACGCTCGTAAATTGGCAGATTTTTCGAATTTTCTACAGAGAACTGTGCCCAGATTCGTGACAGACAGCAATGCTGTTTCTGCGCAGCAATCCCAAATATAACATCAACTTTGACATAGAAACTTTACTTGGCACAACAAAACACAAAACTAAGATAAGGAGAGGTTGCTACAGTAGTAAACAACTTCCAAGACTCAACAAAACAAAAATTGCTGTAGTAAAATAAACACATGGGTTATCTCCCAAGGAGTTCTTTCTTTATAGCCATTAAGATGGGCTCAGCAGTTTTAATGATGCACTCGCAAGAAATAGAAGTTGAAGCAAAAGAGAGCATCAAGAGGCAAATTCAAAACACATTTAAGTCTAACATGCTTCCTATGCATAGGAATCTTGTAAATAAACAAGTTCATGAAGAGCAAAGTAACAAGCATAGGAAGATAAAACAAGTGTAGCTTCAAAAATTTCAGCACATAGAGAGGTGTTTTAGTAACATGAAAATTTCTACAACCATATTTTCCTCTCTCATAATAACTTTCAGTAGCATCATGAGCAAACTCAACAATATAACTATCATTTAAAGCATTCTTATCATGAGTCTCATGCATAAAATAATTACTACTCCCAACATAAGCATAATCAATTTTATTAGTTGTAGTGGGAGCAAATTCAACAAAGTAGCTATCAAATATAGGAGGTATATTGTAATCATAATCAAATTTATCCTCCATAACAGGTGGTAACAAAAGACTACTATCATTATAATCATCATAAATAGGAGGCAAAGTATCATCAAAGTAAATTTTCTCCTCAATGCTTGGGGGACTAAAAATATCATGCTCATCAAAGCCAGCTTCCCCAAGCTTAGAATTTTCCATAGCATTAGCAACAATGGTGTTCAAAGCATTCATACTAATAACATTCCCATTATCATGCATATAAAGTTCCATGGGTTTTTTAATTCTTTCTTCAAACACATCATGTCCTAATTCAAGATAAAGTTCATAAAGATCTCTCATTTTATTGTTGTCTTCCATTAAGCCTAACTAGTGTAAACAAGAAACCAAATGTTGCAATTGCAGAGTCTAAAGGAAATAGCTTCGAGTACTTACAACGGCGCCGGGAAATAGCTTAGTAGCCAAGATCCGGAGTGTGAGTACCTTTACCTTTCCTCCCCGGCGCCGAGAAAGTGCTTGATGTCTACGTTCCCCCTCCTTTCTGTAGACAGTGTTGGGCCTCCAAGTGAGGTTTGTAGAACAGCAGCAAGTTTTCCCTTAAGTGGATCACCCAAGGTTTATCGAACTCAGGGAGGAAGAGGTCAAAGATATCCCTCTCATGCAACCCTGCAACCACAAAGCAAGAAGTCTCTTGTGTCCCCAACACACCTAATAGGTGCACTAGTTCGCGAAGAGATAGTGAAATACAGGTGGTATAAATATATATGAGCAGTAGCAACGGTGCCAGAAAATAGCTTGCGGCGTGTAGTTGATGGTGGTAGTATTGCAGAGTAACGCAATAAAACAGAACAAGCAGTAGTAACTCACAGTATTTAGGAACAAGGCCTAGGGATTACACTTTCACTAGTGGACACTCTCAACATTGATCACATAACGAATAGATAAATGCATACTCTACACTTTTGTTGGATGATGAACACATTGCGTAGGATTACACGAACCCTCAATGCCGGAGTTAACAAGCTCCACAATAATGCTCATATTTTAGTAACCTTAAGTGTAAGATAGATCAAAACGACTAAACCAAGTACTAGCATAGCATGCACACTGTCACCTTCATGCATATGTAGGAGGAATAGATCACATCAATATTATCATAGCAATAGTTAACTTCGCAATCTACAAGAGATCATGATCATAGCATAAACCAAGTACTAACACGGTGCACGCACTGTCACCTTTGCACACATGCAGGAGGAATAAAACTACTTTAATAACACATCACTAGAGTAGCACATAGATGAATAGTGATACAAAACTCATATGAATCTCAATCATGTAAGGCAGCTCATGAGATCATTGTATTGAAGTACATAGTAGAGAGATTAACCACATAGCTACCGGTACAGCCCCGAGCCTCGATGGAGAACTACTCCTCCTCATGGGAGCAGCGGTGATGAAGATGGCGGTGGAGATGGCAGCGGTGTCGATGGAGGAGCCTTCCGCTTCCCCGCTCCGGCAGGGTGCGGAGAGACTCCTGTCCCCAGATCTTGGCTTCGCGATGACGGCGGCTCGGAACTTTTCTCGTATCGTGGCTTCCTCTGTAAGGGTTTTCGATGCGGGGCTTTATATAGGCGAAGAGGCGGCGCAGGAGGGACGGGGGGCCCAAACCATAGGGTGGCGCGGCCAGGGCCGGGCCGCGCCACCATGTCATCTGGCCTGGGGCCCGACTCTCGGGTGTTCTGGATGCTTCCGGGCAAAATAGGAACCCTGGCGTTGATTTCGTCCAATTCCGAGAATATTTCGTTACTAGGATTTCTGAAACCAAAAACAGCAGAAAACAGGAACTGGCACTTCGGCATCTTGTTAATAGGTTAGTTCCAGAAAATGCGTAAATACGACATATAATGTGCATAAAACATGTAGGTATCATCAATAAAGTAGCATGGAACATAAGAAATTATCGATACGTTGGAGACGTATCAATACGTGATAACTCCAAATTCTGAAATACCATCATCGTCCGGTAAGGACAATGTTTAAAGAACGGGCAAAAATGCTATAATGCATAGTATGAGATGCAATCGTTCCGAGCGTAACCTAACCTCGATGATTTAGGATGGATGAGTTGTAAAGGTTTCTTTAGGGTTTGTTGCACTTTTAGAATGGTTCTCAAACAAGGTTCTTATTAGGGTTTGGTCATATTAGCATCATAACCAAGTGATATAAGACATAATAACAATCATACACATACAGAATAGTGATGGAATAATATGTAAAGAACAGTTGTCAATTTTAAGTTCTACAGATCATGGTTGATGATTACTTATACTATACTTCAAAAGAATAACTTTTGAAGAACATGTTAATTAAGAATCAATGAGTATTTCAAATAAGAACTATGGCTTCTAAGGTTTGATTAACATTTGTACTTCAAAAGAATAACTTTTAAAGAACAGGTTGAATAAAAATATGAACTACTATACATAGGAGCTGTGGCTTTCTAGGGTTTACTATTGGATTCATTTAGTTCACCAATAGGAACTAGTTGGTTCTTAATTTGGATTGGGGTTTCTATATAGCAAGTATTGGTAGGTTTATTGCTATGGTTTCTTCTAAGCATCATATCAAAGGATGGTTATTAAGATGGTTCTATAATTAGCTATTAGGGTTTATTATAGTTTCACAATTGCTTTACTAAATAATCACTAATAGTTCCTAAGCTAAGTGGATTATCATTTCCTAAGTCGGGTTGAGTGGAATAGGAACATGTGATGTGAATTACTACACAAGATTGGTATTAGGGTTTATCATTATGGTGCTACTAGGGTTTGATGATTGAGGTTGACCTTAATGGTATGGTATATAGGATAGTGGTTAGGGGTACTAATTCAATTAACAAGTTAGGGTTTATATATAGGTGGCACTTAGTGGATCATATAGGTGTTAACCAAAAATAAAGACATGAAATGATGATCATATGTGAATTGGTTTTTATGTTGATGGATCATGATTATGCATTCATTAATTACTTACTAGGGTTATATAAGTATTGATGTAGCTTATATGATCACATAGGCTAAACCCCTAGGGTTTTAGGGTTGCACTAATTTAGGATGATCACATGAAATAATGGAATCAAGGTCTTACTCAAACTGAAACTAGGGTTTCTAAATTATGGTACATCTCCTAAAATGATGATTGGAAATATAAGTGTGGTAACTAATTACTTTGAAGCATAATTAGTAATGGTTTGGCATTTTATTAATCTTCACAAGACTTAATAATTAGAGTAACTCCTATTTTAGTTTAATTAAGAATCAGGGTTTAATAATTGTTATTAGGGTTTAAAATAATTAACTTGTTAACTAAAGATGTTTAAGTAAATAAGTTTTGATTTACCAAAATAATATTGGCTTATAATATTTTCTTGAGTTATTGCTATTTACAGAAGATAGAAAATAGTAATTTACAATTAGGGTTTATGAATTACCACTAATAATTAAGTTAATGCAAATATGGTAAATAAAATTAATCCTAACATTTTACTAGTTTCTGAATAGTTAAAATTTAATTTTTAAACTTTACTAATTATTGAATTCCAATTGTATTTTAAATAAATGAAATGGCATAATTAATAAGGTTAAAAATAAATGGATTTTTATTTTGTCACACATTTTTGTTTTATATTTTATTTGAATAGAGTTTATTTCTGTGAGCATTTTGATATATTATTCATAATTTTCTGAGTTGAAATGTATTTTATACAATTTTGCAAAGTTTCAACAATTTTCTGAAATTTGAAATAACACGAAAATGCTAAAGATACCGGTTCGCACCTAGCCACTGCGACTGACGAGTGGGGCCTGCGTGTCCACCTCAGCAGCCACGCGGCAAGGTCTGGTCAACCTTGACCACGGGTTTGACCTCACCGGCGTTTAACCGCTGGCGGTCTGCTGAGGACGGCGCCGCCGTTTTATGGCCCCCCGGGACGCGCGAATAGAGTTTTCTGACTCTCCTCGACTCAAAACTGATGGTGATGTTGGTTTGGCGAGGGGTTCACCGGAGCTACGCCGGCGACAATGTCCCGCGGCGGTGCTCTCCGGTGAAGTGGCTAAACGGAGCTACAGAGAGATCTATGAAGCGAAACTTGGTTCATCAGATGCGCGAGCTCACCGTGAAGATGATGGTATTGTCGGCGAGGACGTTGGTGGCCGGAGACGAGCTCAATTTCGCCATTGCCAGCGAGGTACTGCAAAAGGGATCGGCGAAATTCGTCGGCTTGAGGAAGATCCAGGACGATTCCTTCCTCCCAGATGATCTACGGCGCCAGGCGCTTCTCCTCGATCACGGGCTTGAGGCTGGGGTGGCCTGTACCACCGTGTTCACCATCGACGCCGGCGACAGAGTGTGGAAGAACACGAGAGATAGAGGATGACTGAGAAGCAATGGATGGGCAGAGAGGTACTAGGGTTTCACAGCGGAGCTACTGGTGGTTTTATAGCGTGAGGGGAGCTCTACAGCGGCGGCACGGCGACGGAGACAACGCAGATGCAACGACCGCATCGAGCATGTTTTGGCACGAATCTTGACGAGGAGTGGATAGGAAGGATGCGAAGAAAGTTGGGCGAAGCTCTGGGTGTCTCTGCGGCGTCCAGCTTCATCCCTATCACCAACGGTGAGGTGGCCGGGGTGCTCCTGTGCGCTGTCGTCGTTGGAGAAGACGACGATGTTCCTTTTCTTCCTCAACGAATCGGTAAGGTGGGTTGGGTCGTTTCCTTTGGTGGGCTGGGCTGGTGCTGGGCCTGTTCGACGTGGTGGTGATGGGCTGCACGGCCAGGTAAGCCAGGTGAGCTTCCCTCCCTTTCTCATTTCAAATTTCTGTTTTCTTTTTCTGTTTTTTATTTACTGGTTTGAATTCAAATTGAATTCTGGTTTGTCTTGGAGGATCTAAAATATTTGAGTATCAAGATAAATTGTTAATCATGCTTACTGCATGGTTTATTATTTTAACAAATAGTTTGTTTAGGATTCAATTGAGATCTTGTGAGACTTGAATTAAATAGAAATGGTTTAGGTATTTACCTCAACTCTTTAAATTTGGAAATCAAACCTATTTTGAATGATTTGAAGGTTATAACCAGTGCATAGTAAATATGCCATTAAGTTTTGTTATTACTTAACAATATTGATGGTTCCCATGTATTTTATATTAGGGTTAGAGTTTTAAATTAAATGGTAATGAGAATGAGATGAATTCATCATTTTATGTGAAGGATTATTTCTTAGGGTTTAAGAATATGGTTGGCTTCACTCTGTGTTAAATAATCTTGCTTAGCAACTACTAACTTGAATTATTTAACATAGATCCTAAGCTCACTATGGTTAACTCAACTACTTATCTGAATACTATTTCATTTGATTCCCAAAGCAAGTACTTGGGAAGCCAAATAGAATTGAATGTTTGTTTCACTCTACTCACCAAATGGCATTTAGTTTATAAGTGTATATGGATTGGTTTATACTTGTTATCCATGATACACAAGTTAGGACATAATATTCTATGTGGTGTGAATTCTACTTGAAAGATTTAGGGTTTTGCATAAGCTTCACTAAATTGAAGTATAAATAGGCATGAGGTATGGCAGGGTTCTAATTATAATCCAAGTTAATCCATGGGTTGGAATTCAAATGTAGTTTAGGGTTTAAGTAGTGATCACCAATGTGATACACAACTAGGATTAGAGTATGAGCATAAGCTTTGGTTATGTTTCACTAATGGAACATGGCTCTCATCTACAAGATTAAAGGTTGGTTTAAACAACTAAGATTTAATACTACTCTAAAATTCTCTAGGATAGACATGGCTATGGTTAGCATCTATAATCTCTCTCACTTCTAAATGTCTTGTAATAGCCTAAGGTTCTACTCAAGATATGATGATATGATCCTCTAAATATATGGTTTTCCTAGGGATTCTACCTTGCAATATTATGTAGCTTGTTCTTCAGGAAATCTGATAAACCTTCATCTTGTGGTATGCCTCCACCTCCTAGCTTCTTCATCTTGATCCTAGCTAATTCACATGGAGTGGCTCTATGTGTTTGTTCCCATGTATCATGGTACTTGATGAGCAAATGGATGAAGGGTGTGGCTCTATTTATAGGCTTGGGCAAGCTCTAGCATCATGACACATAGGTGGTGACTCTTGTGTTGGTTAGATGACTAAGGTGCTTGGTTGTCATGCCCTTATCCATAGCAATCCTTTGAGCATGAGGTGGCATAGCTTGGAAAGCAAGTCATGTAGATATTTTCATCCTATGTGGCAAGATCATTATCCTCTCATATGATTTATTTTTGGATAGCCAAGTGACATTTGTTACTAAATATCTTGTGGATGGTTTTATTATTGTGGATGAGTCACTATATCATATTGGATTGGATTTATATTATAATATTGATCAAAAGATCAAGGTTGAAGGTTATTCCTCAATTTTGGATAGTTGGTGTTTGATTTCACCAAGGCATGATCATATGAGTTTCAAAATACCCATAGTTAATTTTATTCAAATAGTTTGAACTATAATTTGTAATGTAAATGGATTTAGTTTTATGATATTCCATATATTTAATAAGTTATGATTTAAATAAGAATGTGTGGCTTTTATGCACTTTAGACCCCGTGGTTTACCTTGTTTGGTAATAAGTTTAGAAGTGAATTAATATACACACAAAGGTAGTTGCTAACTTTTAAGTGTTAATAAGTTAGGGTTTGATTCATAAAGAATGTGTTGTTGTAAGGAATGCCATGTGGAGATCTTTTATAAAATCTTGTAGTGGATCCTTACTTAAGGTGTTGTTTATTGTAAAACTAATTCTATTTGATCTAGCCCATAGATCAAATCACCTCTACCCAAAACAAGGTTTTAGCAAAGATCACAGTGAAGTTTATAGCGCTTGACTTGATGATCTACTTCAATTCCAGCAAGTCAAGTGAAATTTTAGTTAGTGTGGTAAATTTTATTTGAAGCGCGAAAATTCCCCGGATTTTCTATGCATCAATGCAATGCACACTTTGGTGTTCTCTCATTTTATTGCCTCTAAACCTGGGATATTACAGCCACTCTAGGCCCGAGAGTGGTCGCGCAAATCGGAGCACACCGTCTATGTGAAGCCGGTCGCATCAAGAAGGTCGCACCGTCGCGAAAACCTCTTGTCCGTCTGCAAATCATCTCACAAACTTATATGAACTTGTATCGAAAACCTGCATGTCCTCTCACGATCTTACATGAACTTGTATCTCCAGATATGAGTTAACATGGACTTCAACCCAACAAAGAAAAATCAAACACTTCAATACATAAATGCTAGGTCCAGTTCACTCAGGCCAAATAAAATTTGTCTTTTGGTCAAAGTATCAGCGACATGCACATGAATTCAAGTCTAATACAAACAAAATATTTGAACCTTTGCCAAGAATACTCAAACTTTGATCAACTTGTCATCAAATTTAAAAGTGTTTTTTTTTATCTTTGCACTCAATTGAAACCTGAATAAGAAAAATATTGGAACCCGAAAAGTATTCCAGAGAACAAATTTGAAACCAATTGGATACAAACATGCTAAATACATCACTTGTAGATTGGTCTGGACTCCCGAGTTCATCTCCAACCCCATGTATCGATGCATAAAAGTTTATACAGGATCGCATCAAAATTCAAAAACCTCTTGTGCGTGTGCAAATCATCTCACGAACTTATATGAACTTGTATTGAAAACCTGCAAATCATCTCACGAACTTATATGAACTTGGAGCGAAAACCTTGTCCATTTGAAAATCATCTCACGAACTTAATATATATGGTCATCGATCACTGGTTGTTTCCTCTTTTAATTTCAGCCTCCTTATAGTCTGTATGATTAGTTTACTTAGATGCGATTTGTGTATCTATTCTGCTAGTCTGTATGATTAGTCTACTTGAATTCATAGATCGCGCAATCTTTTTAAACCCTAACGTCTCACCCCTGCACGGCAGCCGCAGCACCACGCCAGGGTGGCCGCCGCGTCCCTCCCCGCTCCTCCTCCCCCCCCCCCCCCCGTGCACTCTATGCCCCTATCGCCGCCCGAGGCGCCGCTGGGCAAAGACCTGGTGGCAGCGAAGGCGGCTCTTCCTCGACCATTGTTTGGGGACTGGCTTCCATCTGCGATGGTGAAGTGGGTGGTGGTGGCCAGGAAGCGATCTGCAGGGCGGCGGCACTGCTGGGCAGCGGCGGCGTGGAGTTTGGTCGGTTCTGGGTCCGATCGGGCTTCTTCTCGAGCTGTTGCTTCCCTGGCTAGCTACTCCATCGGCAGTGGCTCCTTGGGCTTCACCCGCGTCATGAGGATCCCTGGAGCAGCTGCTCCGGGCATGGTAGTGGTGTCCATCTCCTCCGCTGGAGGTGGTCGACCTGAGGCTGGGTTGTCGGATCGCGAGATTCGTCATCCAGTCTCGGCTGACATAGTTGCTAGTGAAAACTTAGCCGATTGGCGAGCGCTGGCGGCGTTCTGCGTCCTTACCTTGATGAAAGCATCACTGAGCAACGACCGTCGACCTACTTGTGCTGCTCCGGGGGAAACCCTAGTCTGGTCTTTCAGTTCAGACGATGGCGGCACGGTGGTGTCATTTTCTCTCTTGGGAGCATCGTTTGTGGAGCAGCGCCGGTGGCCAGAAGGTGGCGGAGGAGATGTCAAGTCTTGCCTAGCTGAGAGGTGCTACACTGAGTCATGCCTGCTTGGCAGGTGCTACGAGTGACAGATCTTCCATGGTGGCGTCGTCATCAGGACTGGCAAGAGCTATGTGGATCTTTGCCATGGAGATGGACCAGCGGTACGATGGTGGTGATGGCTTCTGAAGCGAGGACAAAGGTGCTCGCTCAGGGTCTACTAAACCGATTGTGAGCTCTTGTCTTCGTCATAGGGCGACTCAGGGATGCCCCCGACTTTTAGTTGGTGGGGCGCTTATTTCTGTATTTAGAGCGGAGGCTTGATGGCATGTTACTTTCACCCATTGTGAGGTTTGTAGGTGTTGAGTGGTGGTTTCGGTGAATAAAGTTTAAATAAAAGCGGTATGCATCGAAGTGGCTGGGCTCCTCCAATTTGAAAAAAAAAATGATTAGTCTGCTTGTTGTTTCTGTTATCATGATTTATTCCTTGTTTATCCGAATAAAATCATATAGTAATATGCTTATGTATTCAACACTTGCAACCACGTAGCTGTTGACGCTAAGCTAAAACTGTTCGCATATACAAGAAGAATCAGAGTGAAAATCGCATCAGATTAAACAATCAATCACCTCCATGCGTTGTAGTTCGAACTTGTCTTGTCCTGAAATATTGTGCAGCAAATAAATTACCTACTTTGTATGATCCTTCGAATCAAACAAATATTTGAACCTTTGTAAAAAAATCTCAAACTTTGATCAAATTGTCGTCAAATTTAAGGTTTTTTTTTATCTTTGCACCCAATTTTGAAACCTGAATAACTAAAATATTGGAATCCCAAAAGTATTCCAGAGAACAAATTTGAAACCAAGTAGATACAACATGCCAAATAAATCACTTGTAGATCGATTGGTCTGGACTCTCGAGTTCATCTCTAATCCCATGTATCGATGCATGAAAGTTCATACAGACTCGGATCAAAAATCTCTTGTCCGTGTGCAAATTATCTCACGAACCTGAACTCGTATCGAAAACCTGCAAATCATTTCACGAACCTGAACTCGTATCGAAAACCTGCAAATCATTTCACGAACCTGAACTCGTATCGAAAACCTGCAAATCATTTCACGAACTTATATGAACTTGGAGCGAAAAACCTTGTCCGTTTGAAAATCGTCTCACGAACTTAATATATGGTCATCGATCAATGGTCGTTTCCTCTTTTAACTTGAGCCTCGTTATATATATGAGTTAACATCGACTTTGATAAATAACCCAGCTCAAACACTTCTATATATGCATCACCACTAGGTACAGGCCACTCAAACAAAATGATTAGGTAAGAGCTCCGTTTAACCGGTGCAGTATTGGTCAAGAGCTCTTGCGATTTGCGTCAGTGAAAGCCCGAGCTAGACTCTCCTTGTATATAGCCGCGCCGCGCGCGCAGCTATGGCACCAAATAGCAGATTCACGTTCAAACCGCCGCGGCTCACGCAGAACTCGATCGATCGACGAGCAGGACGACAATGGCGGCACCGCAACCAAGAGTGGCACTGGCGAGGGACTCTTGCTCCCCGTCTGCAGCGGCGGTGAAGGCTTCGGCCTCGCCCACTGCCGCGGAGGCGCCGGCCAATGCTGCGCCGGTGGCCCCGCCGACCTCGTGTTTCCTCGCGATGGTTTCGCCGAGGCTGACGAGGTCGTCGTGCACGCCGGAGATGGAGGAGGGCAGGCACCTCTTCGACGTCAACCGGTACGGGTTGCTCAAGGACCTCGGCGTCGGGAAGTGCGTCAACTCTGGCACTTTCGACGTGGGCGGGTACGGCTGGTCGATCCGCTTCTACCCTGCCGGCTCCGGGGCCGCCCCCGCCGGCCAGCACCACGTCTCCGTCTACCTGGAGCTGATGACCCCAAACGCGGAGGTCCGGGCGTTGTTCGACCTGAAACTGATGGACCAATCCACCGGACGGTGGCACTCGCTGTTCGGCGACGGCGGGGACAGGCCGATGCGACACGCCCGGTTCAATACTACTTTTCAGACCAACACGCTCCCGCCGCACCATCCGCCGCGGTGCTGGGGCGTGCCGTCGTGGAAAGCAAGCAGCCTCGAGACCTCCGTGTACATCCACAACGGCGGCCTCACCATCAGGTGCGACCTCAGCGTGATAAAGCCGCCTCAAACGCCGGAGACCAAGCAGCTGCCACGGATCGAAGCGCCGCCTCCGGGGCCCGGCATGTCCAAGGATTTCAGCAAGCTCCTCGAGGACAAGGGCGGGAAGGCCGTCACGGTGCACGTCGGAGGAGAGGCCTTCCGCGCGCACTGGGCCGTGCTCGCGGCGCGCTCCCCAGTGCTCAGGAAGAAGCTCCTCGACGCCGCCACCACCAGCAACGAGACCACGCCACCCTCGCCCGTTGAAATAACCTTGGACGACGACATGGAACCCGCTGTCTTCAAGGCCATGCTCCACTTCATGTACACCGACGAGCTGCCTCCCGACGCCCAGGGCCACGACGACGATGAGACGGTGGAGCTTGCGCGGCGGCTGTTCGTCGCCGCCGAAGGGTGCGGCATCGAGAGGCTCAAGCGGCTGTGCGAGAGCCTACTGTACACCAACCTCACCAAGCGGACGCTCAGGGCCACCATGGAGTTCGCCGAGCGGCACCGCTGCGACAGGCTCAGGGCGGCGTGCGTCCAGTTCCATGCGGCGCGTCACCCTCCTGGAACCGTCGTCTGCAACTTCTTGAGCGGCATCAAGAGAGAGACAAGTGCGGGAGTGTCGGAATCTTGCAACTGCAAGCGCCTCAAGACAGATCACCAGGGTGCTGGAGATTCCAAGTCTTGCTAGCTAGTGCCTCAAGATAAATTAGCACAATTTGTTATTTTCCATCCTTATATAATTTGTTAACTTACCATGCAAGTGCATTCTTGTATTAGTTCGATCCCCAGGCATATGCGTAGGAAAGAAGAGACGCCTCTTTTGGTGTTTGCTGCACTATCTTAGATCATGTAGACCAGGCCTGATGTAGACTATTCGTGATAAGATGTTTATCGAGAAAGCATTTATACGGCGCATTTCTGGTTCAGTATTTAAATTCTTGATGTCTTTGTAGTTACCCACTGTAGACAGCGGGACAAAGAGCTTGAGGCGGCAGACCATGTTTCCTCTTCATCTAGCCGCTGAGCTACCTCTTATCGCCCACCCATTGGGTGTGTCCCTTTTGTTGTTTTACTTTGGGCATGCTTCTGTGGTTGCTTCAGTGGACTTGTTTTGCTTTATAACTTGATCAAGATCTTTGTATGGTTGTGGTTGATTTATTTATAAATCGAAACGAAAGCCTGATGTAGACTATTCGTGATAAGATGGTTATCGAGAAAGCATTTATACGGCGCACTTCTGATTCAGTATTTAAATTCTTGATGTCTTTGTAGTTACCCACTGTAGACAGCGGGACAAAGACCTTGAGGCGGCAGGCCATGTTTCCTCTTCATCTAGCCACTGAGCTACCTCTTATCGCCCAACTATTGGGTGTGTCCCTTTTGTTTTTTTACTTTGAGCATGCTTGTGTCGTTGCTTCAGTGGACTTGTTTTGCTTTATAACTTGATCAAGATCTTTGTATGGTTGTGGTTGATTTATTTATATAAATCGAAACGAAAGCTTGTTTCGAGAATTTTATTAGTTTGTTCTCCTTTTCAGAGGCCGCAAGAGAGGCCCTATGGTGCGAGCACGGGAGATCCGTAATCTTGCAATTGCAATCGCCTAAAGACAACTTATGCGGGTGCCAGAAATTCGGAGGATTGATAGCCCCTCAAGAAAAGTTAGCACGAGTTATTCCTTTTCCTCCTTATATAATTTATTAGGTTAGCATATGTACATACTTGTATTAGTTCATTCCCTTTTTCAAAAAAAAAATCATGGTATCAGTTGTGCAAACCTTCATTCAAGATGTGTACAACATGCAAGCTATATTATAGTGCGTGAATTTTAACGAAACCACAAGTGTGTAGCCCGAGCAACACATACTCTTTTTTTGTCTTTTAAAAAGTCAGAAAGGGCATATTTTTTGTAGCTGCACATAGTTAGTATGTTGTTCTATCAATGTGCAAAATATCTAATACTGTCAGTTTTGCACAGCTAAGAATACACGATATTTGAAGTTGATAATTCTCACGTTGACATAACACATCATTATCTACATCTTGGATTTTTTTAACTTTAAAATGCCTTTTTTATATTTAAAAAAGGGTTAATTAAGTGCATTTTTAGCCCCTCATGTCTTGCATAAATCTAACTTTGGTCTATCAAATTTGTTTTGGTTTAAACCTGTCCTCAAACTCTTAATTAAGTCTAATTTTGGTCCCTGAAAGCAATTTAACGATGGTTTACCGGTTTTTCATTAGCTCCTTTTGGCACCGTGGACAGATTTGGAGAGGTTTAGTCCATGCAGGACCATCTCACCTCAAGATCATTTATACATTTAGCATTACGAACGTTCGCCGATGAGATCATTATCCGTTTGGCATGTAGTAACCCTTGCTCTTCTCCAAAACCTAGCGGCGGCACCTGACACTATGAGGGCGGATAATCCAGGCGGAAAAGGCAGAAGCGACGTGCATGGGAGGGCTTTTGTGTCGGGAGGAAAGGCAGAAGCGGCTGAAGTGGCGAGGATGGTTCCACCGAGCAAGAAAGGCGGAGGCAACGCACATGTGTATTAGGGGAAGGGGATTTCTTCTATTTGAGAACTAAAGACAAATTATCCCGCGCAGATTAAAACTAGCCAATTTTGTCCACGATGGAAAAAAGAGAGTCAAAAACCAGTCAACCATCATTAAACCGATGTCATCAGAGACCAAAATTAGACTTAATTAAGAGTATGCGGATAGATTTACAGCAAAACAAAGTTAAGGAACCAAAATAAGACTTTTCCAAGATTTGAGGGAGAAAAAGTGCACTTAACACTTAAAAAAATAGTTTTATGTAGCTAGAAAAGTCTAGACTCGTGAACTTTGTGGCCTCGCAATTCTCCAAGTTATAACTCCCTTCTCTAAGCTTTCGAAGACAAAGATTGGCCAAGGGGAGTGTTAGGGATCAATTAGCGTTAATTTTAGCCTAACTAAGCAGTTAGTAGACTCCATAATATATTCTAAGTAGCAGTTGGGATCTTTGATTTTGTTCAATCGTTGTGCAAAGCGAACAACCGTGTTCTTTTCCAAAAAAAACACAAACAGTGACATGTATGCTCCGGACTATTGTTCAATAGTATACATACGTGCGCTCCTAATCAGTAAAACATACTATTCACTTTCAATCTCTCCGATTATCTTCAATTTCATTAATACTAGCAATGAAACAACATATCAAAAGAAAAAAAGCAATGAAACACGGTTTTGCATGACTCGCATCACAAACGATTTAGAGCTGGTGACAAGACAAGGGACTTCACACGCCAATCATGAAATGCAACGGACCGAGTAACTGTATTTGATGGTGGTTATGAACAGTTTAGGCCGAGCGTGTTGGTATGGGCGTGTAACTACTAATCACGATGATGACACAAAAATAAAAACAAAAACAAAAAACCGGCCAGCTGTCGTATGGATGAAAGTTTGTTGTAACAAACTCGGGATCGGGGAATCAGCACCGACTTTACCGATGCAGTAAAAAATGCAGCAAAGAAACATCAGACACTTACTATAAAACCATCGCCGAGACTCGGACAGGTCCACCATCACCCAATCCAAACCAGATTTCCCTCGATAGTGCACTAGCCGTAGCAGCAGCTAACGGCCGGGCGCACGCACAACCGGGGCCATCCACGAGCGCAAGGCCGGCTATGGCGACACCGCCACGACCGCGACTGGCACCGCCGCCAGCCCCTTCAGCCCCGCCTGCGGCGGCGCACGCGCCGCTCAACGCCGCGCCGGCGACGACCCCACGGATCGATCCACGCGCTCACGCACAACTGGATCGATCCACGAGCGCAGCAAGGTCTATGGCGCCACCGCCACGACCGCGGTTGACACCGCCGACAGCCGCTCCGGCCCCGCCTTCCGCGGCGGCCGCGGCCGCGCAAGCGTCGCTCAACGCTGCGCTGGCGACCCCACGGATCGATCCATGGGCGTACGCACAACTGGGTCGATCCACGGGCGCAAGGACTACGGCGCCACCGCGATTGACACTGCCGACGACAGCCGCTTCGTCCACGCCTTCCGCGGCGGCGCAGGCGCCGCCCAGCGCTACGCCGTCGACCCCACGAGCCGCGCCGCGTTTCCCCGCGCCGGGTCGGCCGACGCTGACGACGTCGGCGTGCACGGCGGAGGTGGCGGAGGGCGGGCACGCCTTCCTCGTGCACAATTACACCCTGCTCAAGTCCCTCGGCGTCGGGATGCCCGTGAGGTCGGGCGCCTTCGACGTGGGCGGCCACAGCTGGGCGATCGCCTTCTACCCCGCCGGCTCCTACGACTCCGCCGACGGCCAGCACCACGTCTCCGTGTACCTGGAGCTCCTCACGCCCGACGCCGTCGTCCCGGCCTGGTTCGACCTCGCACTCATGGACCAGTCCAGCGGGCAGTGGCACTCGATCCTCGGCGGCGGCGGCGGGCTGCACGCCGTGTTCGATGCGACCAACTGGTTCTGGGGCGAGCCGTCCTGCCGCGGGAGCGACCTGGAGACGCCCCAGTACGTCAGGAACGGCAGCCTCGCCATCAGGTGCGACGTCCGCGTGGTTACGCCTCGCCCGTGGGTGCCCCAGCCGGTAACGCCGATGGTCACGCAGCCGGTGACGCCGATGATCACGCAGCCGGTGACGCCGATGATCACGCCGATGATCACGCCGCCGGGCCTGCCCGAGGATCTCGGCAGGCTCCTGGAGGAGAAGCACGGGTGCGACGTCACGGTGCGCGTCAGAGGAGAGGCCGTCCCCGCGCACGGGGCGATCCTGGCGGCGCGGTCCCCGCTGCTCAGGAAGAAGCTCCTGGACGCTGCGGCCGCCACCGACAAGGCCAAGACCAAGACCAAGACACGGCCGCCGCCGCCGCCGTCTGTTGAAATAACCATGGGCGACGACATGGAGCCCGCGGTGTTCAGGGCTCTGCTCCATTTCATCTACACCGACGACCTAGAGGTGCCTCCCCCTCCCGTCGCTGACGACGGCGGCGAAGGCAGGGCTGAGTTTCTGCGGCGGATGTTCCTCGCCGCGGACGGGTGCGGCGTCGAGGCGCTCAAGTGGCACTGCGAGAGCCTCCTGTGCGGCATCCTCAGCAACCGGACGCTCAGCGCCACCATGGCGTTCGCCGACCGACACCGCTGCGACAGGCTCAGGGCGGCGTGCGCAGCGGCCGTTGGCAACTTCTCCGCGGGACCCAAGAGGGGACGTGACGACGGTATGGGAGATTCTCGGGCTTACCATTACAAGCACCTCAAGAAAAATTAGCGCAACTTGTTCTTTTCCCCCTTCTAATTTGATCAAGCTAGCATACGTTACAGAACGGGAATTCATTGGATTCTTGTTTCCTCTTTTGATTTGATCAAGCTAGCATGAGTTGTAGTGAACTTCTTTGGATTCATTCATTTTTCCTCGTTAAATTTGATTGCTGAAGTTAGCAAAAGCGGGGAATTCTTTGGATTCTTCTTGTGTCCTCCTTTAATTGATTGATGAAAGTCAGCATAAACACGAGTTGATCTGAAATGGCATTGACAGCCTCCGAATCAAAATGACCAATGGGTGTTTAACTCTCATGTGGATTTGTTGCCGATTTTTAGTTCTTGTGATGCGGTTGTTTTCCGCAGATAGTTTTCTACCAGAGTGGTCTTTCATTAAGCTCAATAACATTTCACAGAGGCAAGCCTGCACCAAACATCGCTGAAATCAAGTGTAAATTTTCATCACAGAGAATGAATATAGCATCATTAAAATTCGACACATTATCTTCAGAAAACAAGTGTAGATTTTCAACATGTTCTCTTGTGATTTAATTCATAAATAATAGCTGTGGAGGCAAAAAAAAATACTGCATTGCTCTCATAGTTTTGACTTGCTTTCCAACACTTGATTACATTAGACAAGACAGTAAGGAAACACTAGACAAGTTACATTCTAGAGTTACTAGACAGCAAGAATCCAGTCCAGATTTTGGATTCATGACATGCCTCCGGGGTTTCAAGGCGCACGACCAGCCCAGATCCCAGATTATAGCTGAAAGACCTGACTCAAAGAAGATAGTTCATTGATCTTAGACACCATAGTCTCATCAACCTCCAGCCTAGTCGTCAGCTTTGGAAAGGAATAAGAGGGTGCAGTCGCTGCAGTTAATTCTTGGTCACTTGGCTTTTCTGATGCGTCCATGCAGGGGGAACCATTCTCCTTTCCAAACAGCTGTGCCATTATATCAAGGCAAGGCTTTAAATCATCCCCGCTCTGTGCTTTTGTCAACCTAGCAAGCAGCTCATTTGTTTTCGCGTTCCTCGCCATTTGCTGCTTTATGCTTAACTTCAGCAGCTTTCTATGGCCATCTATATTTTGCTCAGGGGAGTTGCCTTCCTCGTAGGTACTGTGTTTCTCTTGCAATTCCTTCAGCTTCTGATCCAAGACAATGGCAATTCTCTCTTTAAAGCCATCAGCATTTGCACAATCAGATCTTAACCTCACCTTTGCCTCAGAAACCATTATTTCCATCCTTTCTTCTGAAGAAGTTGCTTCAGTTTCATGTTCACCAGCAGCATCTTCTGTGAGATAGAACGTTTCCTCCAGTAACCCAATGTTCTGTGTATACCTATCATATGCTTCATTTTCAGCATCGATGTCTCCTTGCATATGTTCCTTTAGCTTCATAAACCTCCACTTGTTTATGCTTGCAACATCCTAAAACATAAGTACTTCAAGTTTTTAACCACAGGAATATACAAAATTATTCAAAACAATGGAACAGGGTAGAAAGGCAAAGAACCTTCTTGGCAAAGGACTTTCGTGTTCGGAGTGAGTTAAGAAAATGAAGGGGAAGCTTTTGTACAGAAGACAGCCTCGACGAAGAACTACAGCACATGACAAGCAAGCATTATAAATAATGACCTTTTGCATTATATGAATTTTGACTACCAGTTTATGAAGATTACCCAGTTACAGGTGAATTAGCTAATGGTTGGTCTGACGAGGGGGCAGGAGCTGGTGGTGTCTTTTCTGGCAATGTGTTGTTTGTTTTGAGAACTGTCATGAAAAATGGAGCAAGAAAGGATTAGTGCTATATTTATAAAACAAAGAGTTCAAAGACAAACCACTAAATTGTTTAATACATACATCATACTGCACGGAAACAAAGTAAAAGAAACTACAAGTGAAGATAAATGGAGTTCAGAGGCAGATTAAATAGTACCATAAATAAATAGCACAGCCATAAGCAAATGTTCTAGCCTAACAACCCCTTAATCTGCCATGAAAAATAAAGGTGCGCGCTTGGATCCTAAATAATAACTTCCCAAGACCTAAAGCAAGCTCTCTTATATGCTTCGCTTGGCTAAACAAGGTTTTTGAAACTGTACATATAGCCTCTCGGGAATAACTTTGCTTCAGAGGACTAGAAAACTTGCTGATGCACTTTCGGACAGAAATATTTTATCGCTGGAATGGGGAAAATCATGCAGTCTCCTTCTGCTATTAGCACCTTCTCTTCAACACACTTCAGTCACAAACCGCAGGGCTCTTCTTGTTTCTCTTCACCATCCTCCTCCTCCACCCCTTATAAGATCAAGAAGGGCATGCTCCTGTTTCCATACACTATATGCTAAGGAAGGGTCAGATCAATCACCCTCGTCTTCTCATTGGAGTTAGTTACTTCCTACAATCCTGATACCAAACACCTTTAACAGCAATCACAAGAGAGACCAAATATAAGCTCAGTTTTTAACAAAACTACTAGCCACTTGAAGTTGCCTGCTGTCACTGAAGGTAAAATAGCAAAACGTCAGCCTGAATCTATACCTAATAATAAAGGAGCTAAGGTTTCTGCCAAAAAGTTTCGTCAACGCTTTTTATTGTACCGTTTTGTCCTCCCACCAAACCACATAATACGCACAGATGCCACCGCCCAGTCAAAAAACGGTTCATACCTGTGACTCGATGTCCGACCGTCGCTCTTGGTCGACACTCCCTCGCGCTTAGCCGATGGCCCATGGCCCATGAATCGTTGGCCCAACCTAGCAACACCAACGCGGGAGATAAAAGGAAAGAAACCGCCCTGACAAAACGCTCCGGTAATCCGCTCAAACGTGTAGTACTCGATCTCAGAGATCTTACGATATTTTCTTGCCTTTTTTCAGCCTTTAAATACGGACGCAAGATTGATTGATCTGCATTAGATCTCGCGGAAAGATACAGATCGCCAATCGCCATATACGTACGTCTTGGCTTCACGGCGGCGACCTGCGATGATGAGGTCGTGCAGTCGTGGGAGAGAAGAGCGTCCACCTTCCCGGAGATCAAGCGCTTGCGCGCCGCCCGGCCATGTGTACTCCAGCCTCACGGTTAGCCCTCCAGGGCAACCATCGTAGGATCGGAAGGGCCGGGAAAGCATGGCGGCGGCACCATCGTGATCTGGTGCCCCTGGATCGACCAAGTGGTATCAGGAAAAGCGGCTCACTCTTATGACGACCACGAGTGGCGGCGCCATCTATCGATCTACTCGCATAGAGCTATGGAGGACCTGTTCAATCTGATAGCCAGCTGCTCCGGTATCCCCTAAAAAATACCCGATCGATCGAGTTGCTGACGCCGATGAATGTCTCTCCACCGTCACCGCATGTCCACGGCGTGGCAGGTCTACAAGGAGCAGGACTAGCGGCGATGAAACTCATGGTTGTGTTCGACGGTTGATTTCATACTTCTAGATCAGAGTGGTTTTTCTTCCTATGGCGACAATAAAAAGCGGATCGAAGTGGTTTTCTTCAATCCTAAGGGAACGGCCCCGTACGTCTCCAAAATCGGAGCAGAGCCCAGAAGCCTTCGCACGTCCCTGATTTCGTGCCGGCGGCGAGAGTTGGCCTCCCAATCTGGCAGTAGCATACAACCCTTGTGGCCAATCTGACGGGCAAGGTGTGGAGTCTTTCCTCTTTAGTTCGAACGGAAATTTTGTTCCGAGCTGTTGACTAGCCGCCGCCAGCCGACCTCGCATCGATGGCGTCCAAGCGATCCTCATGTAGACGGATCAACACACATGAATCCTACACGAACGGCCGACGCCTAGAGCATCGCCAAGGAAACGCGCAGACCGCCCCTGAAATCTTCTCGATTGCAAGGCCCCTGAAAGCTTTCGTGCAAGACCGTGTACGACGTGTTGACGCGCAGCTCGACCGGCGCTTGGCGTTTGCCCTTGACCTACACATCCGACGAACTACGGAACAAAGTAGAACTGAATCGGCATGCAAACGCAGCAGCTGGTGGTCGTCCTTGTGTCTGAAGGCGCTGCTACTCGCACAGCGGGTTGCAGGTGCAAGATGAAGTGATGAACTGATAGAGAAGGAGATCCCGCTATAGCCCGGCTATTTAAAACTATGAGATGAACTGATAGAGAAGGAGATGTGTGGGCTTGTGGTGTTGTTCAAAGTGCGTGCACTGGGGACTTGACTTGCTGGTAGATGTGTTTGGGAAAATCGACCAAAGGTAGGTAGCTGACGTGTGTTTGTGTGTGTTGCAGAATTGTGATTTTTTTGCAAATCTAGCTTCAGGTTTGATTTACCTTAAAAAATCTTCTTCGTGCACATTAAGTTTAGCAAAGTTTATTTGTTTTGGTTGCGCATATCTCAAACTCTCCATCGATCCGGCTCTTCAGCTTCAACGACTAGCTCGCTCCACCTCTGCTTATGTGGCTATCAAATCAAGTTGCACCTAGCTGCCCCGACAACTAAACAAACTCATTTGTTGTCTTGAGCACGAACTCTGGTGGCAACGCTTCAGGCACCTCTTCACTTTCACATGGTTGGCGGCAGTTCTTTTTTATCCCAATGCAACGCATGGGCACTTTTGCTAGTCATGGATTATGAGTCTAACGACTAGTCTAGACTAGTCGCTCGACTAGTCTATGAGTCTTAACTTGACTGTCGACTAGCTTGTTCGACTCGACTAGTTTGTAGAGTCGAGCGGTCGAGCAACTAGTCATGGACTAATCTAGATTAGTCTTAGTATTTGAGTCTATTGACTCAATTTTGGCATGAATAAGTGAGGCTCTCAGCCCGCGAGATGGAAAGTTAGAACACTGGCTATTTCCAGGCTAGATTGGCGGCGGCCAGAAGCATTGCGACGCCCTCCCCCCGCTGGTTTTGCTCCTATCTGGTTGCCATATATGTACTAGCTACTGCTGAAGTACACGTCGACTAGTCCAGCAGTAGTCTAGATAGACTAGTCACGACTAGTCCATGAGTCGGTACCCTGACGACTCGACTCGACTTGTCGACTCGTAATCCTTGGCCCGAATGAGATGACTTGGATAAAATTGATTATCTAGCCTACCTAAGATTGAGCAAGCTCCTACCGTCTACAGAACCAAACAAATCCAGAACTATAGAATCGCTAAACTAGTGTGGTTGAATGGTGAAGAGGCTAGCTACTCCAGATAACATATAGCTCAACTAGGCTAAGGAAGCAACAAAACCCTAATTATAACCAGTGACGGGAAGGGCTAAAACCAAGAGTAGGGGGCAACAGGAAAATCATGTCAGGCAAACAATGGGCTGGCGCCGAATTAGTTGATGGTGCCGATACTTGGATAGCTAACTGCTCCCGGATAGCTAACAAAAACTGCAATTCATTGTAGACGACGAAGATCTATTGCATCTAGCAGCAGTAGTATTAGCCATACCGTGAATATGACAAGGGTTCTGGGCTTTGTAGCAGCAGCTCTTGCAACACTGGAAGGGGCACCTGAAAGGCCAACGAACGCATAAGTTTCATGAACCTGACAAGGACACAGAACTCCAAGATCAGAGAAGCTCGGCAAATCCTGGCCCTTCTTACCGGGAGCGGGCGACGTTGCCGCACTGGATGCACTTGGGCTTGTTCAGCCCGCGCAGGTTGGGCTTGGGCATGTCGAAGCCGGGGCCGGAGGGCGGCTTCTGCGGCGTCCCATTGCCGTTGGCGACCGCCGGGGCAGGAGCGGAGGAGTCGCTCGCCGCCTTGCCGCTGGAGGCGGGAGACGACGCAGCCATCGAGCTTTTGGGATGTGGGGAGGGAAATCCCGGGTGGAAGGTGGAAGGCGGCGTCTCCGGCAAGGCCTCGCCGGCGGCCGCGGGTGGAGAAGAAGAAGCGGGGAGAGGAGAGTTGGGACCGGGCTCAAATTGCGGCTAGGGCTTGGACCGATTGGGGATTTTGCTAATGTTGCGAAACGGCCTTTCTACTTTAATGAGATCGCAGACAGGTCCTCAACATGTGTGCCAAACTTTTGGATGTGTATGAAAATATGTGGTGACAACAGGTATTTTTTTTAATAAAAAATACAGAACAAAACGTCCTAGCATACGCATGAAACAAGACTTCAGTGGTACAACTCGACCGGTACATGTCATATGCTTCCCTCTTCCTAGATATGAGGCCATGCTCCCGGCATACCTCAAGACACCATAGTTGCCCATCGTGGAATTATTTGGAGGACCGCCGCCACATGTGCATGAAGCCAATGTGTCGGTGTTCACCGACTCTTAGACAAATTCACCGGGTCTAATAAAGGATCGGAGACAGAACCATCCATGTGCTACCAATTAATCGGAGTCGGTACCATTTAACAAGAGCACAGCGGGGAGGACTTATTCCAATGCAAGAACATTGCCACCACCTCATCATCCTCGCCAAGACAATCTAACCTACAAATAAGTAAGACCTTCTCCCGATCTAGGGTAGACCGATAAGCACACCGATGGGATGGCATGTTTTTGGACTGCCTCCAAGGATGAGCCCGGCGGCTAGGTTTTGTGGAGTGGAGAAAAGGATGGAGCTTGGCAACATATGTTATTTAATTAAAAGTACTCTTTCTGATCCTAAATAAGTGTCGGACTGTCAATGCAATTACGTTTCGTAATTAAATCCTTCCAAAAGTTATTGATGGTTTATCTCATAACAGACCATGCACGAAGAATGTCTCTCGCCTCAATTAATGATGTCGCTCACAGGCCCATGGTTAGCTAGCTTCATTTCACTCGCTCTAGCAAGAACAAAATGGAGTGCGGGTTAAGGAACTGGTAAATGTGAGGGGTTTTTTGCAAAAGAGTTCGTTCGACAATTTTCCGGATTGGAAGGGGTATAAAAGAAGCTATAAAATTTAGTTGACGACAGAACCCTTGCAAATTAATAAGAGTTCATGTTGGTACCCACCTATCTTTTTAGAAAGTGGAAGCTTCATTATGCCATTTTTTATAGATCTGCGAAAACAAGTTCAATAAAGAAGAAGACACGTCATGGCAGACTGCTAAACACAAAATAAGTTATAGCAGACTCCATTTTAACCGCTATGTATGAAGCTAAGAAGCTTTCAAGACCGCTCACATGTTAAAAGCTAATACTACCTCTGTTTCGCAATGTAAGACGTATAATTTTCTCTACAATCAAACGAGGTAAAGTTTGATCAAATCTATAGTAAATGTATTGAAAACTATCATACTATATAAATATAATGTGAAAATGCATGTCATGATGTATCTAGGGTATCTAATGACATGATCAGGTGTGATAGATATTGATAGTTTTTTTTCTAAAAACTTGGCCAAAGTTTCAGTCGTTTTACTCTCGGAAAAAAAGTGTACGCCTTATTCAAAGGAACGGAGGTAGCATGCAACAATGAGGTGTAGTCGTGTAGATAAGACTAGTATTCCACGCTATAGCTCCGTCAGCAGGGATTACGACTTCCATAGTCATCGTCATTAGATATTGACCTTATAGCGTCGCTGAGAAGTAATCAAGCCGAGAAGAACCCCATGCCCGACGTGGAACCTACAAACCCCCTATCGTCACCAACTTTTCTTTAGATCAGTAGGGCCCATAAGGCCTGATTTGGCAGCAAGGTTTTCTGGTGTTTCACGGGTACTATACCCAGGGTTTTGGTGAAAACACTTGCCTATAATCCCCCCCCCCCCTTCTCATAGACCACGTGCAACTAAATCATATCGTTTGGGACACATGTCATTTGGGAGGGACTAGTCTAGTCATCGGCATTAGACGCAAGCAAACACAAAGCACTTTGGGTGTACAAACAAGATGTCAATTGGCCAAGCGCAATTTTTTCTTGTCCTTTATAACATTTCAAAGACAGCAATTTTCTCTTGTCCTTTATAACATTTCAAAGACAGCGTGCCATTTGTGTATTAGTGAGATGTAAGATGTTTTCTAAGGAGTCGATTTCTGCCTATTTTGAATTGATGACATGTTCAAAACAGGTCAATACCCACAGATTCCTAGCAATGTGATTGATTTCAACAAACAAAATGGTGGCGTCATCAACATATTGCAAAGTGAGGACCCGATGGGTATATTAAGTTGAGGGCCACATCAATGTGGCGAAGGTGGCGGCGGTGACTCGACGGTGTCTGAAGACGGGCGGCTTCCGGATTCGGTCTCTGTACTTGGGTGGTGACGATGAGGACGATGGGCTTGATTTCGATTTGGGAGTACGGTGTGTGGTCTTCTGGGTCCATATTGTATTTTCCTTTTTTGTGGAGTCGTTTGTAATCGGTTTCGCCATTGATTGAATTCCATCAGTTGTTATCTCAAAAAAAAAAAAAAAAAGTTGAGGGCCACATTATCTTCGCTGACCACCATAAGATCCTCGCATCACCTCTTGGTAGCCCCAGGGCCCACGTCCACGCATCCAGATGAGAGACGCCGACGAGGACGGCATACCGAGGAAGGACAATCCCTGCCGCCGTAGGACGAAGGGAAGCGGCCCCGATGGCGATGAGGTGAGAAGAGGCGGCAACAGCAACTCCTCTTCGGGGAAACCCTAGTTGCCCCTCGACGCACGCGGGCGACCCAGGGAGCGAGCGTTCTGCTGCTGCTGAGCATCCAGTAGACAAGTTAACAAATTGACAGTCACCAATGCCCACTAGGAGCATATCCACATATAGCTTCCACATGTTCCATCAATGTTTCTACTACCAAATTCCTACGCCTACGCGCACCAAAGCTGGTTTCTTCAGGCTAGCACACACGAATACATACACACCAATGGCCAATCCTTCAAATTATCCGTCATGCTTACTGAGAGGGTAAGCCACAATTTTCCCAAACAAAATCGGATCACACTACATTGGATTGCCTCCCTACTGGGTACTGTTCCTGACGTGAACAAGGTTCCTCAGCTCCTCAAATGCATCCATGGTCTCCGTATCGAATCCTCCAGCAAACTGAAAAGGAAAAAAAATGAACTGCCAATTTAGAAGGCGCGGCTTATGGTTTTAATACTTGAATAGAACATACAGATTCTACAGAAGGGTTCCCCAGATATAGCCCAGAATAACCAGCAGGGATTCTTGATTATGTATAGCATGGAAATGAAGGATAAAATTGAAATCAGACAGATGTGATAGTTAGGATAGGTGAAGAACACGGTTTTTATAAGAGTAACTGATAATCTAATCAGCATTGATTTGATACAGGCAGAAGACTTGTTCTAATCTAATCAGCATTGTTTTTATAAGAACACTACATTCTTTATTTTCTTGTTCTACAGTTACTGCCACAGCCTTAAAAAAAGTTACTGCCACATTGTATTACCTGATGAACTCTGAAGGCAAATCTCACAGCCTGAAGCAGCATATACTCCAGAGCTAGATCCTTGTTCAGAGGTCCCATATACTGAAGTTCCATAGCAACTCTTTTCATGTACATGTTTGCTAATTTGACAGAAGCAAATTTTATCTGCAGTGACCAAGGGAAATGGGTTACTGAAATTGTATAAGCAAATATTACCGCAGAGGTCTTTACAGGCTGCTATTAGACTCCAAAGTATGTTTTCCGGTACCGATAGGATAGTAATGTACCACTAGTTACTTAAAACCTGCAGAGCAGCAGTCCAATACTGAAAATTATACATCATTTACCTTGCTAATAAGATTGTTGTCAAGCATCCAGTCAGTAGGAATGTTAAACTCCTTGCACTGCCTCATCATTGCATCCCTTGTCCTCAGAACACTGTAAACACCTCGCTCCGTCCTGAATTAGGAATGCCAATCAAATTTTCAGTACCCAATTTGATTCTACTGATAAAAAAAATTCTATAGTAAAATGGCCATACTTTTCAGACACTGTAATCATCTTCTTAAGTGCAATGTCACAGGGAAGGCGTGGATCGTCTTTGTAGTTCGAAACTTCTGATTCCAATTTTTTGAGGTCTTGATAGCCAAAAGCTGCCTCTCTTAGAGTGTCTGCCTTCCTCTCGGGCCAATCAAAATGCTTCAGAACTGCTCTCTCATCCACCTTCAAGTAATGCAAATAAATGGGAAATATTAACTTCAGTGACTGCTGCAACTGAAAAGATTGCTCACATAATGGTAATAATAGAAATATGCATACAAGGAAACCGAGTTCATCGTCGAGCCATTTCACAAATGCAACCACATCTTCTATATCTTTGTAAGCTGCATCAGTCACCTCCTTGATCAACGATTTCACAAATTCACCTTGAGTCTCAACATCCGCCTTGATCTGAAAATGGTATGACAAATCAATGCACATGGTCAGCGTAGGAACGAGCTACTTATTGTTATCTACATTGTGTCATTTCGTCCAATCTGGTTAGTCTACTTACAGCCTGCAAATGTGAAGAACGGTTCTCGATTTCACCAATCATGCTACTCCGCACATTTGCAGAGTTAGCTGTTTCGCAGATTGCACCCCCAGAAGTATCTTTCTTTGAGTCCCTTCTCATAAGTGAATGGTAAAGCTCTGCAACTTGGGGTGCCCTCTTCATGACCCCAGTATTCCTTGTGGAAAACTTCGGTGGAGGAGGAGGTGGAGGAGGCCGGGGTGGGTTTACAGACGGTCCATTTGATGGACCAGAATGTGGCAGGGACACTGAAGGTCTTGGAGGAGGGTTTGGAATGCGCAGGGTGCGCTTTTCGACATCCAAGCATTGCGACTTGCATATTTCTGTTTTACCAAGAATAAATCTTGGACTATCAGATTGACCAATATCATATTTGTCCATAAGAAGACCACTCTTCTCCCTGCCTGTCTGATCCGTATTACAAGAGGCTACTTCATCTGCTGCCTCTGGAAGGCAGATAAAGGTATCAGATTGCCTCCTCTTCACAATGTTCAAGTCCTGTGTACATCCCTTTAATCCACCAAGTGAGTGCCTACGTGTTGGGCTTCGCGCTTCAGTGTCTTCAATCCATGCTCTATCAAGAAGTGATTCCTTTTTAGATGTTTGAGAATTCTTGTCATTCTGAGACCATTGCTTGATACGTTCAGCAATGCTTAGTCTTTTATCATCAGAACTTTTGTCAGCATTTGGACCATCGCCATCACAATGGTCATCATTACAAGCCATGTCATCATTATAACCAATATCAGAGATTGCTCTAGGTGCTTGATCTGAGCTACAGAGCTCATGACGTAAACATGAATTGATCCACCGAAGATAAGCAAGCTCCTCAACCTCAGTTAGCCGACTCATCTGTAGGCCCTCAACTTGCTTGCTCAAGTTCGCATTTGTGTGTCGCAACAACGAAGCCTCTGCTTGAGCCTTTGCAACTATCTCGCTCTGGTGAAAACAAGAAGGGCGCAAAAATGATTAGTCGAAATAAAACTAGGTAGTAATCTCTTTCCCTTACAAATGGTGAAATTCATGAAATGGTACCTCTGCATTCTTTTCAAGGACAGCCAATTTGGACTCTGCTGAAGAGAGCTTGATTGCAAGACTTCGTTTCTGAAACTGAAGCTCTTTGTTTAAGCGTCGCAGCTCGACAACTTCGAACTCCAAGTTCCCTGAACAAGATGCATTGCCCCCACCTGTAACAGATGCCCTACTGCCATGCCCATCCAATCTTACAGTTTCTTCGTGTTGCTCCACCATAGAAGATAGAGCTGATAACTGCTCAGAAAGACTTGTTTTCTCAGCTTCAAACGATGTTTTAAGCCGTGCAAGCCTGTCAATCTCATTCTTCCTAGAGTCAAGCTCCTTCTCGAGTTCTGACACCCTTGGATTTTCTTTGCACTGCCGCAATTCTGATTGCAATGCCGATTCTCTTTCCTTCGACTCACGTAGCTGTTCCCTGAGATGGTCCAACTCAAAGAAGAGATCATGAGACGCCGGGGACCTAATACCGTGGCAATCAAAGACATGGGGGTGAACTTGAGAACCAGCAGGCGAGCAAGGAAAATCTCCTATCAGAGATCTCTTAACCCTGGAATGGTACGGAATCTGTTGGTTGCTCTGGCTAACATTCTCCACGCTCGCAAGAGGCGGCTTCTTGCTTGCAATGGCCGACGCCTTCTTGGTTTTCTTGTCGGCTGTGAACCCCTTGACGATTTGGGACCCCCATGATGACCCAAACTTGGGCTTGAGAGGATTCTGGTTGCTTTTGGAGTCAACCCTGGATCTGCACGGTTTCGATTGGTTGTCGAACATGATATCCTCTTTCATCTTCAGTCGAGATTCCAGGACTCTGAACACAAACCATGCAACGGCGGCGGAACTTCAGTCCAATGCTAAACTGCCTGCAAATAGAAGAGGGTGGAAACTTGAGTAATTTCCCGGGGAACCACTGTCACCGATATAATAGTATAAAAATAAACAAACTATCAATGCTGAAGAACTGAAGGACCATGTATAATTGTCCTTCTGACTTGCCCATGAAGATTAAATAAACAAGCAATTCAACTCAATATCTGGTCAAATGTATCCTTCTCGCCAGGACTCTAGGCCGGACCATAAAGAAAGACTTAAGCTTGACAGTGTGTCTCCCCATCTCCGTACGCACCAGTAATTACATTTTACACGAAGCAAATTGCAAACAAAGATTGTAAAGGGCTGGGCAATCGAGCAGGGAATGGTCTGAGGTAACTAGTGTGTTTCGCACAACCAGAAGCACCGGGTTCCTAATCCTTTTCTGCCCGGCACAGCACCAAGAACGGCATAGCGAAATCGAACCATCGATTGAGCCTAAGAAATCGAGCATACCAGTATGTACTAGTACTACTACATCTACCTGCTACTGCTTGAGATGCGTGGTTCTTGATCTTACCTCCTCCCATCCGGCTGCCTGGATGTAGCAGACCAGGGCGCAAAAACGCCGGTGGGGATTCTTGCAGTCCCTTCAGAGTTCAGTCAGATGCACCTGGAAACAAGAAAGAGAAGACGAATCTGAGTTCTGAGCTCCAGCAAGCCCCCTCAGAATCCGGAATCCCCACCCGAAGCCAGCAACCGAGAATCTCCCCCGCACAAATCTCCGAGCTTGATGATGCCTACCTCGCGCCTCGAAGCTGGACCGAAGCCGCGACCCTCTCGCCTCCCTCCCTCCCTCGAAGCCGAGCTGAGCAAAGAACGGGCCGGGAGCAGAGTGGGGAGAAGAGGAGAGGGAGTGGGGGCTGGACGCGACAAGGCTAGCTAGGGCAGCTTGGGATGCTCTCGCCTCGTTCCTGCGCCCTCCTCCTCCGCCCCACGCTCTCGATTTTTCTATGGAGCTCGTCGCCGGATTCCGAGACGAGGTCGCGGAGCGTTCGAGGAGGCGCTGGTCGACAGAGCAGAGCTGTGTGTGCGGTGCGCGTGGTGGGTTTTGAAATTTGAAATGGGAAGGAGACAAGGGTAGGCTGTTGTAGTAGCCGTAGCGGGTAGGGTAGGGGGACAGAGGAGGCAGGCCGACGCAGGTTGACTGACCGGCGGGCCACCACCTCTGGGATGGTCATCCGCTTTTCGTTCTGACTTTTGCTTGGCTCAACTCACGTGTCTCTGCAGCTGCGTGTCCGCGTGCTGAGTGCTGCTCTTCGTTGTCCCAAGAATTCAAATGCCAAAGAGATTGAAAAACCACAAGGGGCTAAATTGAAAATTGGTAATGTTAAAAAAAAAGTTGGAAAATGGCAAAGAGATTGGGAACCCCGTGCCTCCCATTGTCGTCGCCAAGACGTCCATCCGCTCGTGCTCCCCATCCCTGCCATGACCAACGTCTCCTTCCAGAGCTCACGCACCGTCCTGGCCTCCATCACCGACCTACGGCGCCGCCCTCGAGGAGGAATAGACAAGTTCGGATGCCCCTTTCCCAGTAGTCGGCGGACGGTCTCGATCTCCTGGGCCTGTGGTGTGTGCAAGTGCGCTTGTATATTGTAGCTAGTTTCAAAAGTAAAAGTATCGAACAAGAGAGAGAGCTATTTGGTTAAGGTATTTATGCCCCTCGTCACTGTCTATCAAAAAATACATGTAAGCTATCCTTGATCTCAAGTAAGATTGTGTTAAAGAGAACAGTTTTGTGTGTAAAGTAATAACTGAAAACAAAAGCAAACGTAGAGACAAACGCGATGTAAATGGTAATGAAACTGCACGGCGAAGAACAATGTAAGATCCACATTTAGCATTGGTATTACTTATGATTAAGATAAATCTATATCTTTTTTGGTAACATGTGTGGAGAGAGCTCCATAAAAAGATGATCACACACAAGTCATATGATATTTCATCCCGAATGACCACTACAATGATAGTAAGCAAGCCACTCTGACCCATCAGAATTAAGAGTTTCCTCATGGATATTGGTATTAGCACGTGGGCATGTTATGTCACTAAGCACCGTACGTACTACCACATGTCCAACGGTGATTCCCTCTCTAGCCCTGAAGGCAAATATTACATGATCGTATTCATATAATATCTCGAGAGAAAACTAACACATAATTATGCAGCAAAGTTATAGATCATCTTTATTTCACATCATAACATTTGTATGGTTTATGCATCTCCCCAAGAAGAAGGTAAAATGCTCACGCATGGAAGCAATCAATAGCATCACCATAGGCATATGAACTGAATACGAGCGTTTGGATTTATACAAGTGCAAATCCGCAACAACAATTGGAATTACAATAAGTTGAAGGTAGATGAGATGTTGGTGATGGAGATGCAGCGGTTGATGCGGTTGATGATAGGGGATGATGCCTTAGCCTCTGATGATCCTTGTAACGACGAGGATGATGCCCTTCTTCAAGTTCCCTCTTTAGATCCCTTCCGAAGGTGAGGTTTCTGCGAGCTGTGGTGTCTCTAAATGTTGGATCTCATATCCATCCTTGCGAGGTGAAACTATTTGACGAGGCGAGGCAGCTGCCACATGATACAGGCGTGCGTTACGGATGGGCCCCGTGCCGATGGTCGTTAACACTTCTGGAGTTTCCTCTCTCGCTTTGCCTTTTCACCCAATTGCGTGGAAAATCATTTAGATGACTTTTATTACTTCAAAATATCATATTTATGTCTAATATGACTGTCATGGGCATATCCGTCGGGTGCCCACTGAATAGTCTACCTGGTTTGGCTCCTTATGGAGGTGGCCCAACATAATGGCTCAACAAGCTAGATCCGCACGTCATATCGACTCGGAGTACAAGACAGGGGCATCCCTTGAAGGGGGATTAGATTAGATCATATTAGACATAGACAAATCCCTCCCCGTGGTCATATACTGGATTGCTAGCAGAACGTAGCGATCCTCCACCGTGGGTAAGTGAACCTGGGTACATCGTGTGCCACTCTCGCTCCCGGATTCTCCTCGCCGCCTTCTTCCCAAAACCCAAGTCCATAATCTATGGGCATTATCGAGTTCACCCACGTTAATTGGTGTCATTAGTGAGGATAGCGGCGTGTGGAGCTACAATCCTGGTGAGATCCCTCATCAACATCAACAACAATATCGTTACTAATCGGATCACATCAGATCATATACGCGTTGGTGAGCTCGTGGCCGCGTCCATTGCAAACTCGCCGTTGTGGATTCGCCCGTTAGGGACTCGCCATGTCGCGGACTCGCCGCGTTCGGGGATTCGCCGGGTCGCGGACTCGCCCGTCACGGGCTCTCCACGCTCGGGGGCTCGCTCGTCGCGGACTCACCATCAAGGACTTTGCCATTGCGGACCCGCCTATAGCGGATTAGTGGACTCGCCGATCCAATCAGCTGCGTCTACTACGTCCTTCGCGTCAATTACTTCCAGCTAAACACCGTAAGGCTTCACCGCGCCAATTCACTCCACTTCATCGACTATGTTCGCTGTGTCTGTCGACTGTATCCAGTTAAATGCCGCACCCGATAAATCTAAGCGTTCATCTACCAATAGTTTATTATTATTTACTTTTGACACACCGGACACTCGGGGGATGTGTCGTGCAAACTCGCCGTACATATCATCGACTCTGAGCGTCCGACACCTCACATGCGAAAGCTCGAGTAGCTAACTACCCCCCGTCGAATCCTTGAAAACTCTCACTCAGTTGCAGCCCAACTGAAAGGTTGGCAAGGCACAGAGAACTTGGGAGTCGGGCTGACGAAAAGGCTTAGCATACGGTGACCATGCGATGAGCCCTATCACCGCCAACAATATTATAAGGCGCAAAGACAAATATTTGTTAAGATACAAATATTTCATAACTCTTCCCATTTTTGCAGTTTACAACATGGTGACTTCCAGGATTGCTACTGCCTCGGGGATACTCCCACCGGAAGCGTTGGTCGAGCACCCAAACATTCTAGCTTATCCGTTGTGTCAATTTCATCCAAATTGTCGACTCCTGGGTACTTACAAGCTCCGCTTACATCAAGATTCCTCATGGAGTCCTTCAACATGAGTCAACAGTTTCTATCCGTGGTCACAAGCGCACGACCCGAGACGAATACTTCCTCAAGAGCTAAAAACTTGAGTCAAATACTTACTCGAGTGCTAAAAAACCAGAGTCTAATACTTCCTTGAGTGTTACAAAAACTTGAGTCGAATACTTTCTCAAGTGCTACAAAAACTTGAGTTGAATACTTTTTCGAGTACTACAACAATTTGAGTTTATCCACAGCTACAAGTACCCGAACATAGACTTGGGGGCTACCCCCATCAGGAGCACCGGTCACGCACCCGATGGAAAGAAAATTTGGAGACATAATTCAACAAAAGAGGTAGATAAGAAATAACTTCGAGGCTATGATAGGTTGCAAGCACCCAAACATAGCCTCGGGGGCTACTCCCATCAGGGGGAAGGATCCCGCACCCGAAAAATATGTTAACACTAGGCAATCAGGAACCGACAACTTCAACTATTGGATCAAACTAGGCAATTGTAAATGTCGAGTTCTCATACCGCATCCGCCGCAATAACATGTCTGAATGTTATATTCATAACATGAAGATAAGATACCGGGATCCGTCACGTGGGCTGGCACTCACACAAGCCGCGATGTGCTTGAAAATTTCCATATCCACGATAGGATGAAAAATCCCGACGGAGGTGTTGGGTACACAAATAACAAAACTGGAATTCAGAACTTGATAAGACCTCCGTGATCCGAGCTGAATTGCACCATCATATACCAGATTCAAATCTGGTGACTTGAGTTTGAGTAGGTTCACGATGTTTTTTGCCAAACAGCATTTAACTACCTTCCTGGTCTGTCGGATGCACCAGATTCATTATACCAATATCCCCATAGCGAAAATATCTACCAAAGCTAATGAATTGATTATTCAAACAAAACTTCAATTTCATCTTGCAAGTGAATGAATCAAGGTTTGGAGACAAAGTTTGCGACTCGAGTGGAGTCTTGATGGCTACTATCATGGACATACATGTCGTGTACCCACTGATTAGTCTACCTGATTTGGCTTCTTATGGAAGTGGCCCAACACGATGGCTCAACAAGGAGCTGGACCTGCACGTTGATGGCAAGTGACCCAGAGAAGTGTCTACTCTAATCTTATACGGTATAAACATGCACTAGTTAGCAAAACGTCTAATTAAATCTATTGAAGTCAAAAGCGTTAACTTTCTAGGATTCTACCTCTTTGCCTCAAATGATTCGTGTACAATTTAGTAATGCTTCTCATAAATTTCTACTCCGGGTGTGTCAAATGTTCAGGGCAGGCATATCTATCAAGCAAGATAACTACTGTATATCATAATGTTCATGACGTGGCCGGTTCACAATCATACACAAATTAGTACCATGTGTTAGACCTAGATATCTAGGTCTTCGTGACAAAGTTGATGATTCATGCATATGCATGTCGTGGCACCTTTAATCATTTGGTGTTATGCACATAGTACATTAATTTATCCTTATAATTTTGGGGAAAACATATGATGCACAAATGCACAATGCACCCGAAACACCACGTGCAGGACAGACCTACCAGCTTTGGACGTTGCAAAGACCACGTGCATCATGGATCTGATTTGTGTGTATCGGTTACCTTTACTTGATTGCTATATACTCATATACCCTTGGACGCATGGACCTGTCATTTCAAGCATGTGGCACTCATATACCCTTGGACGCATGGACCTGTCATATGTAGATCAGAATCATGTAGGTATACTTCCTTTTGCGTAACCCAGCCATTCTTGTGGAAATTATTTCATTAAAAAAATCCACGTGGCATCCAAACATGATTTTTCAGCTTAAAATTTCAAATTGACAAATGAAATTAAAGCATTGGTATTATTTCATTTCTGCCATTTGAAACAAATGAGGGATGCCAAGAGAGCTCCAAAGGATTTGAACAAGTAGAAAAACTGAACACGGTGAGTATGAAACCGCAATTCGAAGTTGGATTGAGCTAGTAAATACATTCTCTTCAAAATCCTATCACAAGCAAACGAGTCTGACTAAGTTTTTTTCCACGGACATCCGATTTGTTGATAAACTAACAAGATTACATCAGAGCATCTTCACCCGAACCCCTGAAAACGGTTAGAGCAGAGAGAAAAAAAATCTTGGTTTGCCCCACTAAACTGCAACTAATTCCACGGACATCCGATTTGTTGATAAACTAACAAGATTACATCAGAGCATCTTGGTGAACCCCTCAAAACGGTTACAGGAGAGAAAAAAATCTTGGTTTGCCCCACTAAACCGCAACTAACGGAAATCCTATCCGGTATAGAGGAGTATATATTTTACTCCTCGGCCGCCTCGGCTCCTATTTTTACTCGCCGCCCACTTTGAGGAGTAAAATATCCCCCACTGATCACCTTTTGCTCCGACGCCGCCCAATATCGACCCCTCCACCTCTTCCCCACCACCGTAGTTGCCAAGAAATGGCCATTACTCTCATCGATGGTCCCCGCCGCCCATCCGCGACGTGCGGAAGAACGAGCGGAGATTTACGACCTCAACACCGACAAGAAATGCTGGATCGAAACCTACCAGTCGGAGGCACAAGCGGCATGTGCATATGTCATCAAAAAAAATTAGGCTCCACGGTTTTGACTCCGTCGAGCTCAACTTTCCCAAGTTTGACGCCCTGTGGTGGAATTGGATCCATCCCAGGCCGCGTGGCCTCGGCACACGAGGAGCGGGAGGATAGGGAGGCTCGCGAGGGACTCGATTCCGAGAATAGGCCTACGTACTGGGAGGAGATCCGCTGCCTCTACATGGAGCGTGTCGCAGAGGAGCAACACCGCTACGAGGCGTACACCGCCCTCCGAGGCGCCACTGGGCAAGATATCGCGGCTTCATCCTCGTCTGCCATTGATGGCGCTTCGTATTTGTGCGATGTTGCCGAAGGCCCAACTCCACACGCCATCTTCGACCTCACAGACGAGGACAACAACTCTTCTCTGGAGCAGTGGATGCAGGCGAACTTCCCCGACGGCGACGACAACAGTGGCGGCATATTTTACTTTAAATCTAGTTTTAGTTATGTTTGAGTCTAGTTTAGTACTTTCTTTGTTCCTTGATATAAGGTGTATAGTTTTTTGGGGATTTTTTTTTAAAATATAAGGTATATTGCCTTGCACCAGGTGTTTGGACAAAGTTTTTTATGATTTGATTATCTTTCCTAATCTAATACAGACTCCTCTATTTCCTCACGTAAATTAGCTAGAAGTAATCTCATCCAAGACTGTTGTAGCATTGCCTCCATGTGCGTTCTTTAATTTTCGTGTCAAAGCTATACACCTATATTTAGGAACGGAGGGAGTATAGTTTTGTTTATATTTTAGTTGAACTATGTTTGAATCTTGTTGCAATGTAATGTTGAACTATGCTTGAATCAATATCTATGTTTGCTTTTATCTATGCTTGTCTCAATGTTGAAGTGCATCCAGAGTGTTTGATTCATTGTGGAGTAGAATCTAGAATTTAGGGAGTTAACAATTGGAGTTTGGCTAGAAACAACATTTTTAAGGACTAAAGTTGCTCTTCTACAGGATAGGTTTCTCCTCTAGAATTTAGGAGTTTGGTTATCGATGCTCTTAGAGCGAATAAACTAAAACGCACCCTAAAATTTCTGCAGGGTATTGTTCACTTTTTTTTACATTTGACAGTAGGAAAGGTTCCTCCTGCCTTCTATATTAAAAGGTCAAAAAAGATGACCAGAATTACATGGTTACATATATACAGGGGATGGGTCTTTGCCCAAAAGAAGCTAGAGCAGGATGCTAATGTTCTGAAAAAGTCTCTACGAAGAGTGAGATGAAATTATGCAGCTCTGTTTTGGTCCTATGGACTAGCAGGGAAAAACTATCCTTGAACCTTCTCTTCCAGGACTACATTTCTGCGAGGTATTGTTCACTTCGAATTTAGGAACCCAGTTTTGTACGATTAACCCGAATAGTGATGTAGGAATAGGATTCAAGTTAAAGTTCGGCAGCTTGTTGTACCTAGCCTCAAGCAATTGTATACTTGAGACCTGAGATTGGCTATCAATCCTTCCTGAAGTCTAGAGAACATCTTTAAGTTGATAAACTTTGCACTACTCACCTCACGAAGTTCAAAACTGCCACCTTTGCACCACTTTGGTTGGATTTTATTTGTGATGTTCACTTATCCAAAGACATCTGAAGAATTCATGTATGCGTCTTGCAAGTGATTTTTTTTTTTTTTTTTTTGCAAAACAAGTAATTTGCTTTCGTTTCTATAAGGCTTAACATGTCGTCACATTACCTGCGTCTTATAGGGTACAGGTTGCAATAAACAATTGTTTGCAAGGTGGAGTGTGTCGGATCAAATTCATGACGTCAAAAACATAGATGTCTAGTACTACCTCTGTCATTCCTTAATAAGCAAATAAAGTTAAACCAAACATCAGGTCCCGATTTTTCTTGCATCTTAAACGATTGGTCACTAAACTCTGGTTAAATAATAAACCAGGATTAGCACCTCGTCTTATTGACATCCCACTATATAAGAGCATCTTTAGCAAATCCCCAAAGGACCTAAAACTGCGAAATAAAAGATATTTTTTTAGTTTTGATAAAAAAATACGTCTAGAACGGATCTCGTAATGCCGGGAAAAAATTCTAGCTACCCCAAAATGCCCCCCCCCCCCCCCCCCCCACCCACACCCACCACAAACCTGATATAGCTCCCTCGATCACCAAACCGGCGCCCGACTCGCCGGAATCCGGTGAAACTTTGCGTGGGCACCCCAATTCTGGCCAAATCTTCACCAATTTCTAGTGAGCCATCCTGATACGGACCTATTGCGGTAAGTTTCCGACCAAATAGCGACTAATCTTGAGCTCTGTGGGGCTGGCTGAAAATCTGGAGCTCCTTTCATTACGCGACTCGTGGAGTAGCAGGCACATGTCGTTGAGTGGGCGCGTGGGGCAACAGGGGCGGTCATCGGGCGTGAAAGGCGAAACACACGTGGAGCAGGGAGGCGCGGGCCGCCGGCTAGCGAACGTGGCCTAGCGCTGCTCCTAGACTCGCTTGGGACTGCACCGTGTGGGGCTTCCGCGCATGCATGGGACGCTAGCTGAGCAGTTGGTGTTAGATATGGTGCCCTAGGGGCAAATAATAAAGAGTTTATTTATTATTATGTATCAATAGTTCATAATATAGTCATAATAAGTTTTATGACATGATATAACTGTATCAATCGGAAACATTACTACCCGTGTGGTACGTAAATAAACTAGAGTTCCTAGCAAGCTTTATGCGAACTAGCTTATTGTGGCCAACCGATCATCGAGGTTTCCTGATCATGGACATTTATGTCAATTAGCAATGGGGTCATGTCATTGAGTGAATGATATGATGAACATTTCCAATATAAGTATTGCAACAAGATCAAGTCACAAGAGTTCATCGTTGCGATAGTTATGAAAGCGTAGTAACCTAATCACAGTGAGATCATATTTAATTACTATCACATGAGGCTGCTTGGCTACATCAACCGTCACAGGTGATCAAAAAGGTGTCTGTTGGGTATTCCGAAGGGATATGTTGAGGTGTATGTATCAAGAGTGAATTTTGTCCATTCGCGTGATGGAAGATACTCTAGGCCCACTCGGTGAGATTACATCCAAAAGGTTGCAACCTATGATTAGGTCATAAGGATGGAATCACAAGTGAACGAGATGAATAGTCTTGTGTGTAACAAGATCGAACTGGGTATGATGATACCGATGATCACATCTCGGACAAGTCTGGTATCGAAGTAACAAAAGTAATATTACTCAACGTTTGCGGTTCAACGACTTTATACATTCGTAGAATACATGTTGATCATTATGGTTCTCGAGAACTCCTTGGTGATCATTGATCGGAGAGGCTTCTCGATCATGTCTGTGTTGTTCTCAAACCGTAGGAAAACATGATTCAGAGTACATCGACCTTGAGATGCTTTTGGATTCATTAGAAAAATCGAAGAATAGAGAAGAGAGAACCGGAAAGGGTTCCGAGAGAATCCGAAGGGTGTTCAGAGTGGTTTGAGAGGTGTCTCGGATAATCGGGAATTAAATATTATGTAATTTATATATCAATTAAGTGAATTAATATTTAATTATATGATCTATTTAATAATAAAAGGCATCCCGCCCTTAATGGGCTCCTTCCGGAAGGAAACCCATTAGGGGGTGATAACGCGTGAAGCACACGTCCGTTGGGAACCCCAAGAGGAAGGTGTGATGCGTACACAGTTTCCCTCAGTAAGAAACCAAGGTTATCGAACCAGTAGGAGATGAAGGTCACGTGAAGGTTGTTGGTGGAGGAGTGTAGTGCGGCGCAACACCAGTGATTCCGGCGCCAACGTGGAACCTACACAACACAATCACAATACTTTGCCCCAACTTAACAGTGAGGTTGTCAATCTCACCGGCTTGCTGAAAACAAAGGATTAAACGTATGGTGTGGAGAATGATGTTTGTTTGCGAAGAACAACAGAGAACAAAGATTGCAGTAGATTGTATTTCAGATGTAAAAGAATGGACCGGGATCCAGTTCACTAGTGGTGTCTCTCCAATAAGATAAATAGCATGCTGGGTGAACAAATTACATGTGGGCAATTGACAAATAAAGATTCATATACATATCATGATGATCACTATGAGATTTAATCGGGCATTACGACAAAGAACATAGACCGCCATCCAGCATGCATCTATGCCTAAAAAGTCCACCTTCAGGTTAGCATCCGCACCCTTCCAGTATTAAGTTGCAAACAACAGACAATTGCATTAAGTATGGTGCGTAATGTAATCAACACAAATATCCTTAGACAAAGCATTGATGTTTTATCCCTAGTGGCAACACCACATCCACAACCTTAGAACTTTCTGTCACTCTCCCAGATTCAATGGAGGCATGGACCCACTATCGAGCATAAATACTCCCTCTTGGAGTTACAAGTATCAACTTGGCCAGAGCCTCTACTAGCAACGGAGAGCATGCAAGAACATAAACAACACATATATGATAGATCAATAATCAACTTGACATAGTATTCCATATTCATCGGATCCCACCAAACACAACATGTAGCATTACAAATAGATGATCTTGATCATGTTAGGCAGCTCACAAGATCTAAACATGGTAGCACAAGAGGAGAAGACAACCATCTAGCTACGCTATGGACCCATAGTCCAAGGATGAACTACTCACGCATCAATCCGGAGGCGGACATGGTGATGTAGAGCCCTCCGTGATGATTCCCCTCCGGGTGAGGCGATCTCTGAATCCCGAGATGGGATTGGCGGCGGCGTCTGGAACTTTTCCGGTGGCTCTCGGTAATAGGGTTTCGCGACGGAGAGTTTAAGTAGGCGGAAGGGTAGGGGGCACCCGAGGGGCCCACACCATGGGGCGGCGCCCCTCCTTGGCCGCGCCGCCTTGTGGTGTGGCCACCTCGTGGCCCCTTCGTATCCTCGGTCTTCTGGCTCCGATCCGTGGAAAAATAAGACCGGGCGTTGATTTTGTCCAATTCCGAGAATATTTCATTTGTAGGATTTCTGAAACCAAAAACAGCAGAAAACAACAACTGGCGCTTCGGCATCTTGTTAATAGGTTAGTGCCGAAAAATGCATCAAAACATCATAAAGTGTGAACAAAACATGTAGGTATTGTCATAAAACTAGCATGGAACATAAGAAATTATAGATACGTTGGAGACGTGTCAAGCATCCCCAAGCTTAGTTCCTACTCGCCCTCGAGTAGGTAAACGATAACAACAATAATTTCTGAAGTGACATGCTACCAACATAATCTTGATCAACATTATTGTAAAGCATATGAGATGAATGGAGTGATTCGAAGCAATAGATTGCTAACAAAGAGATAATGACTAAACAATGAATCATATAGCAAAACTTTTCATGAATAGTACTTTCAAGACAAGTATCAAAGAGACTTGCATAAGAGCTAACTCATAAAGCAATAGATTCAAAGTAGAAGGCATTGAAGCAACACAAAGGATGATTAAGTTTCAGCAATTGCTTTCAACTTGTAACATGTATATCTCATGGATAATTGTCAACATAAAGTAATATAACAAGTGCAATAAGTAAACATGTAAGAATCAATGCACAGTTGACACAAGTGTTTGCTTCTAAGATAGAAAGAAGTAGGTAAACTGACTCAACATAAAGTAAAAGAAAGGCCCTTCGCAGAGGGAAGCATGGATTACTATTTTTGTGCTAGAGCTTTTATTTTGAAAACATAGAAACAATTTTGTCAACGGTAGTAATAATTCATATGTGTTATGCATAAAACTTCCAACAAGTTGTAAGCCTCATGCATCGAATACCAATAGTGCTCGCACCTTGTCCTAATTAGCTTGGATTTACCTGGATTATCATTGCATAACATATGTTTCAACCAAGTGTCACAAAGGGGTACCTCTATGCCGCCTGTATCCAAGGAGATAAATCGCATTTGATTTCTCGTTTTTGATAGATCTCAACTTAGGACATCCATACGGGACAACATAGAAAACAGATAATGGACTCCTCTTTAATGCATAAGCATTCAACAATTACTATTCTCATAAGAGATTGAGGATGAATGTCCAAAGAAAACTTCCACCATGATACATGGCTTTGGTTAGCGGCCCAATGTTCTTCTCTAACAATATGCATACTCAAACCATTTGATCATGATAAATCACCCTTACTTCAGACAAGACGAACATGCATAGCAACTCACATAATATTCAACAAAGGTGTAAAAAAGTTGATGGCGTCCCCAGAAACATGGTTACCGCTCAACAAGCAACTTATAAGAACTAAGATACATAGCAACATATTCATCACCACAATAGTTTTTAAGCTATTTTCCCATGAGCTATATATTGCAAAGACAAAGGAATGAAATTTTAAAGGTAGCAATCAAGTAATTTACTTTGGAATGGCATAAAAATACCACATAGTAGGTAGATATGGTGGACACAAATGGCATGGGTTTTGGCTCAAGGTGTTTGGATGCAGTATTTCCTCTCAGTACAAGGCTTTGGCTAGCAAGGTTGTTTGAAGCAAACAAGTATGAACAGGTACAACAAAACTTACACAAGAACATATTGCAAGCATTATAAGACTCTACACTATCTTCCTTGTTGTTCAAACACTTTTACCAGAAAATATCTAGACCTTAGAGAGACCAATCATGCAAACCAAATTTCCACAAGCTCTATAGTAGTTCTCCACTAATAGATTTAAACTACATGATGCAAGAGCTTAAACATGATCTATGAGAGCTCAAAACAATTGCCAAGTATCAAATTATTAAAAACCATATGAAGCATTTTCTGATTCCAACCAAATAGCAATTAACGAAGCATTTTCACCTTCGCCATGAACATTAAAGCATAACTAAGAACACAAGTGTTCAATATGAAAAAGCGGAGCGTGTATATCTCCAATACAAGGATTGTGGGATCCGAATTTATTCAAACAAAAACAAAAACAAAAGACGCTCCAAGTAAAGAACATAAGATGTGATGGAATAAAAATATAGTTTCACTAGAAGTGACCGATAAGTTGTCGATGAAGAAGGGGATGCATTGGGCATCCCCAAGCTTAGATGCTTGAGTCTTCTTGAAATATGCAGGGATGAACCACGGGGGCATCCCCAAGCTTAGACTTTTCACTCTTCTTGATCATATTGTATCATCCTCTTCTCTTGACCCTTGAAAACTTCCTCCACACCAAACTTTAAGCAAATAGTACAAGTGCCCGTGCGTTGCCACGGGTCATCAAATTTTATTTTTCAACATATATAATTCACAACTTACATATGAAAATTGAAAAGAACGATAATGGATTTGAATATTGTTAATCTAACATTGGAAGCTCGTGACAGGACTGAAAAATGTCTGGCGCGCTCCAAAAATCTTTGGAGGATGCAACTGGAGAGGCTCTAAGGCCACAACAACTCATATTTCAGTAACAAAAATCAAAGGTTATGAACAGGTAAACAAGTACAGACAGTTGAAATCAATTTAATAAAGCGAGCTAAGATATTATCAGTTATGAGACTGGGATACGGTATTAACGGGCGAGAGAGCGGGACGTGGGCATATCCAGTTTTTTTAAAAAAAAAATCACCAGTTACATCGCAAAGAGGATTGATGCATGTTACGGCTCCGCCTTCCGGAGAAAGAAGAAAAACCTCAGTTTCTTACAATATGTGAGCTGTCAAGATGTACTACATACTACGTATTAGATTTTTAGAAAGCTCAAAACATCAATCCTTGATGATTGGCACCGCATTGGAAGTATACTTATTAACATGATTATATTGGACATACAAAAGATGCAGCTTCGAGAACACCCACCTACCAGACCGGTGCGGATTCTCTAACTTGCTTGAAGTAAGTGAGAGGCAGCCAGCCTCCTCCGGATGCCGTTCGTTTCCCATCTAAGGGATCCTGCTTCCCTCCCCTCTCTGCGAGTGTGATTTCTGTTTATTACTATATGCTGAAGAAAGTCAAGTAATTTATGTTTATTGATCCTTTTGATATGCTTCCTTGACAATTTGTTGACTGAATATTTTGCTCATTTAATTGATATGCTTTCCTTTAGAAAAAATGTAGGTGTTGGGCTATCGTCATGGTCTGCCGTCTTGGAGAAGGATTGATGTGCCGTCATTAAGACATCAAATATTTTAGCCTCCAATTGTATGACAGATTGAATGGGATATGGTAAGATGGTTATGTGACAGATTTTATGCCTCCAATTGCGAAATTTGGGTATTGGGCAAAATTTGGTAAGATGGTTATGTGATTGGTTGGGTGTAGAGCGGAAATTGGGCAAGGGGCAAAATTTGGTAAGATGGTTATGTGATTGGCAGCGTGACTTATGGAGGTGATTAGGAAGCTACGTATTGATTTTTGCTTGATTTGTTGTTTCGGTGTTTTGCGACGCGGCCCATAATGGCTGACGAAAGCCCGTTCGGGATTAGCGATGGTTGACGAAAGATATGGCAGAAAACGGAGGAAGTTCCTCCTTTTTATATAGTAGAGATTAGAGGGTTAGTGCATAATCAAAAATTCACATATTCAGAGGTGACATAATCATTCTTAACACTTCTGGACATTGCACAAAGCCACTGAAAGTTAATGGAACAAAGAAATCCATTCAACATAGCAAAAGAGGCAATGCGAAATAAAAGAATCGTCAAAACAGAACGTCCGTAAAGACGAATTTTTAAGGCACTTAACTTGCTCGACGGAAAAACTCCAAACTAATGAAAGTTTGCGTACATATCGAGGATCATGCACGTAAATTGGCAGATTTTGTATCTTCTAGAGAGATCTCAAAATTGTGAACAAAAATCTTTCTGCAGTAATCCAAATCTAGTATCAACCTTACTATAGAGACTTTACTTGGCACAAAAAACATGATAAGGAGAGGTTGCTACAGTAGTAACAACTTCCAAGACTCAACAATACAGTAGTAAAATAAAACCATGGGTTATCTCCCAAGAAGTGCTTTTCTTTAACGCCTTTCAGCTAGGCGTAGAAAGTGCAAATCAAGTAACATCAAGAGAAGAAGCATCAACATCATAATTTGTTCTAATAATAGAATCAAAAGGCAACTTCATTATCTTTCTAGGGAAGTGTTCCATACATTTCTTGAGAGGAAATTGATACTTAATATTTTTTCTTCTTTCATATCAATAACAACACCAACAGTTCGAAGAAAGGGTCTTCCCAAGACAATCGGACAAGATGCATTGCATTCAATATCCAAAACAACAAAATCAACGGGGACAAGGTTATTGTTAACCGTAATGTGAACATTATCAATCCTCCCCAAAGGTTTCTTTATAGAATTATCAGCAAGATTAACATCCAAATAACAAATTTTCAATGGTGGCAAGTCAAGCATATCATAAACTTTCTTAGGCATAACAGAAATACTTGCACCAAGATCACATAAAGCATTACAATCAAAATCATTGAATTTCATCTTAATGATGGGCTCCCAACCATCTTCCAACTTCCTAGGAATAGAAGCTTCAAGTTTTAATTTCTCTTCCCTAGCTTTAATGAGAGCATTTGTAATATGTTTTGTAAAGGCTAAATTTGTAGCACTAGCATTAGGACTTCTAGCAAGCTTTTGTAAGAACTTTATAACTTCAGTAATATGACAATCATCAAAATCTAAACCATTATGATTGATACGCCTCCGACGTATCGATAATTTCTTATGTTCCATGCCACATTATTGATGATATCTACATGTTTTATGCACACTTTATGTCATATTCGTGCATTTTCTGGAACTAACCTATTAACAAGATGCCGAAGTGCCAGTTCCTGTTTTCTGTTTTTGGTTTCAGAAATCCTAGTAACGAAATATTCTCGGAATCGGACGAAATCAACGGGTTCCTATTTTTCCCGGAACCATCCAGAACACCCGAGAGCCGCCGAGGGCCCTGGGAGCCCACACCACACGCGCGAGAGGGGCCGCCGCCCTATTGTGTGGTGGCCCCAGGGCCTCTCCGAGGCTGCCCTTCCGCCTATTAAAGCCTCCGTCGCGAAAACCCTATTACGTTGGACGAAACCCACGAAACCTTCGAGCCGCCGCCATCGCAAAGCCAAGATGCGGGGAAAGGAGTCTCTGTTCCGGCTGCCGAAGCGGGAAGTGCCCCTGGAAGGCTTCTCCATCGACACCGCTGCCATCTCTCCGCCATCTTCATCACCGTGATGCTCCCATGAGGAGGTAGTTCTCCATCGAGGCTCGGTTGTACCGGTAGCTATGTGGTTAATCTCTCTCTATGTACTTCAATACAATGATCTCATGAGCTGCTTTACATGATTGAGATCCATATGATGAGCTTTGTATCGCTACTAGTTATGTGCTACTCATGTGATGTTATTAAAGTAGTCTATTCCTCCTGCATGGTGTAAAGGTGACTAGTGTGTGCACGTGTGGTTCTTGTCGTAGGCTATGATCATGATCTCTTGTAGATTGTGGAGTTAATTGTCATTATGATAGTATTGATGTGATCTATTCCTCCTTTATAGTGTAATGTGGACAGTGTGTGCGCTATGTTAGTTCTTGGTTTATTTTGCAATGATCTATTATGCTCTAAGGTTACTTAAACATGAATATCGAATGTTGTGGAGCTTGTTAACTCCGGCATTGAGGGTTCGTGTAATCCTACGCAACGAATGGTGTTCATTATCAAACAAGAGTGTATGTAGCACATATGAGAAAGAGTTATTTATTATGCGATCAATGTTGAGAGTGTCCACTAGTGAAAGTATTATCCCTAGGCCTTGTTCCTAAGAGCAAGTCCAGCAGGACCCCTAAATTTTACTCCCTACATCTTCATGTAGGGGACACCCCTAAATAGATTCCCTCCCTACATCTTGTGCACTTCCAGCAGCTCCCCTATATCCCCCTATATCACATTTACATATATTTAAACAATATTTCATAACTAACTTTGTAAACGTTTAATTTTATAATCATCGTAATTCGAATGACTATATTTTCAACGGCTAATTTTCCAACGGTATTATTTTCAACGGCTAGTTTTCCAACGGTATTATTTTCAACGGCTAGTTTTCCAACCGGTATTATTTCTAACGGCTAGTTTTTCAGGTATATATATACAGATTCAACCCTCACACCTCTCACACATTGTTGAATCTTCCTCCGCTCCCACAATTCTCTCAATCTCCCAGTATCCTTTCCCACAACGAAATGAGTCGCCGCCGTAGCTTGGCCGTGCGAATGTGCATAGAGGAATCGTCGTCGTCCGACGACGAGGAGCTCTATGTGATGGCTTCAGTTGTAGCTCAGCAAGAACAAGAACGCTTGAATGCTCCACGCCGTCGCGGTTCTGTGCCGGGACGCCAAGTTATTGACCGAGAGAGAGCGGACGGTTGCATTAGACTCCATAGGGACTACTTTGCGGAGGGCACTGGATACCCCGCGAGGCTATTTCGTCAAAGGTATGCAAATCGTTAAAATGTTCATATTTTCATGTCTTGTGATGTGGGTCTCATTCCTTTGTACCCTTGTTTTTTTGTTATAGGTTTAGAATGCATCGACCTTTGTTTTTGCACATAGCGGGTGCCGTTGAACACCATGATAGGTGGTTTGAGCAGAAAAGAAATAATGCTGGTGTTCTTGGATTACATCCTTTGCAAAACATCACTGCGGTATTTCGAATGCTTGCTTATGGAATATCAGCTGATGCTACAGATGATTATTGTCGGCTAGGGAAGAGCACTGCATTAAAAAGTCTCAGAAGGTTTGTGAGAGCTGTAATTGAGATCTTTGGCGACGAGTACCTTAGATCTCCAAATGGTGATGATACTTCTAGGTTACTTGCTATTGGAGAGCAAAGGGGTTTTCCCGGCATGCTAGGGAGTATAGATTGCATGCATTGGAGGTGGAAAAATTGCCCTAGTGCACACCAAGGCTATTTCCAAGACCATATTCATGAGCCCACAATCATTTTGGAAGCTGTTGCTTCACAAGATCTTTGGATTTGGCATTCTTTCTTTGGCTTACCAGGATCTTTGAATGATATTAATGTTCTTCACCGTTCCCCTGTATTCGCAAAACTAGCCGAAGGTGAAGCACCCGAAGTGTATTATAACATAAATGGACACAACTATACAATGGGGTATTATCTTGCAGATGGTATATATCCAGAGTGGGCAACATTCGTGAAGACAATACCAAATCCAATGGTACAAAAGAAGAAAGATTTCGCCCAAGCTCAAGAAGGTGCTAGGAAGGATATTGAAAGAGCCTTTGGAGTTCTTCAAGCTCGTTTTGCCATTGTTCGTGGACCAGCAAGATTTTGGAATCAAGAGACACTCGGAGATATCATGACAGCTTGTGTCATCATGCATAATATGATTATTGAGAACGAGCGTCACACTCACGAAGACTATAATTATGAGCATATGGGTGAAAGGGTGACAATATCTCACGAACACTCAGCTAGTTTTTCTCAGTTTCTTCAGGTTCATAGAGATATCAGAGACAGCCAAGTTCACTCTCAGCTTCAAGAAGACCTAGTTGAGCACCAATGGCAGATCCGAGGAAATATGTAGCTTGTTTAATTACATAATAAAATATGATGTATCTTGTTTAATTATGTTAGATGATCATGCCCGTCAATGTATCCAATGGAGGAATTATGTTAGAAAATATGATGTATCTTGATTAATTCATACAACACAAGAAGTGTCAAATAGGAAATAATTCATACAACACATGTCTCTTGTCCAACGAGACAAACAAGTTCACTCCTTCCGACGTAGTACCGTAGGCCATCTATGCAGTAATTTAGCTTGCTGCACTTTCGCCGCCTTTCTACCAATTGGTCTTGTCGAAACAGCAGTAATTTCTATGTTGGGATCCATAGCTTCATCCTCAAACATTTTTGTGTTCGAACTAGGAGCTGATGAACTAGAGGTCTTTTTCTTGTTTTGTTTACACTGAGTAGCCTCGTCCTCATGCACACTGAATTCTTTTCCTTTCTTTGAACTTGAGCTCAAATCAACACTACGAGGATCCGCCATCAAATCAAACTTCATCAAATTTGCAATTGAAACATTAGACATGAGTTTGACAATTAGACAACACTTTGACAAACAATTGCGCATCAATTGAAAAACAAGCAATATCAAAACTGCAATCGGTACATTCATCAAAGCAATTGTACAATAGAAAGTTTTTCCTATACAAGGCAGAGCACAACTTATTCAACACAGGCAGTAGCCTCCACGGCGCAAGGATTTGTCAAGCGGCCACCACTGCGCCCGCATGTCGCCTGCCTCACTCTGGCCCTGGCCTCGCTCGAGCTAGCCAGCCCATGGCCATGGCGCCGCCGTGAGTTGACCATCCCCTCCTATCCCGGCCGTTCCCAGCTCACCCCGCACAGCGCTGCCGCACCTCCCTCTCTTCTTCCTCTCATTCCCGTGCCCAGCTCCGGCCAGCTCCGGCCAGCTCCGGCCTGTTCTCCGCCCAGCTCTGGTCTGCTCTCCGCCTAGCTCCGGCCTGCTCTCCGCCCAGCCAACCGCCTCCGACCCTCACAGCATATCTGACCCGATCTGGAGCTCGATTTCGATTTCGTTTTTGACAGATGAAGAGGAAGAAAATGGCGGAGACGTACCTGGCTCCCGAGCTTGGTGGCGGGAGGAGGCTTCCGGGAGCGAGCAGTTGGCCTGGGAGCCGGATTGGGGACGCCTCCACTGCCCCGATGTGTAGGGGGGGAAGGGGGTCTCGGTCGGGGACGCGGATAGCTCGGGGCGGCTGTAGGGTACCTGCTGGAGAGCGTTTTTCTCCGCTCTATCCCCTATATTTCCTATCGGGGGAGCTATCGGGTCCCTGCTGGACTTGCTCTAAATACTGCTATCGCTGCTTGTTTCTGTTTTTTTTCTTCTTCTACTCTTACTCTGACAATTCTTACTATATTCAACTACGCGGTAAGCTATTTTCTGGCCGTCTATGCTGTATTCATTCATACCACTGTATTTACTATCTCTTCGCGAACTAGTGCACTATTAGGTGTGTTGGGACACAGAGACTTGCTTTGTGGTTGCAGGGTTGCTTGAGAGGATATCTTTGACCTCTTCTCCGAGTTCGATAAACCTTGGGTGATCCACTTGGGGAAAACTTGCTTGTTCTACAAACCTCTGCTCTTGGAGGCCCAACAACACTCTACAAGAATAGAAGCACCCGTAGACATCAAGCTATTTTTGCGCCGGGGAGGAAAGGTAAAGGTACTCACACTCCGGATCTCGGCTACTAAGCTATTTTCCGGCGCCATTGTAAGTACTCGAAGCTATTTCCTTTAGACTCGCAATTGCGACATTTGGTTTCTTGTTTACACTAGTTAGGCATAATGGACAACAATGACCTTCTTATTCTATTTCCGATTTAAGACATGGATGGTTTGATGCGAAAATTAAAAAACCCATGGAACATATTAATATGAATGCTTTGAACTATTGTTGCTAATGCTATGGAAAATTCTAAGCTTGGGGAAGCTGGCTTTGATGAGCATGATATTTTTAGTCCCCCAAGCATTGAGGAGAAAATTTACTTTGAAGATACTATGCCTCCTATATTTGATGATGAGAATAATAATGATAGCTACTTTGTTGAATTTGCTCCCACTACAATTAATAAAATTGATTGTGCCTATGTGGAGAGTAATAATTTTATGCATTAGACTCATGATAAGAATGCTTTATGTGATAGTTATATTGTTGAGTTTGCTCATGTTGCTACTGAAAGTTATTATGAGAGAGGAAAATATGGTTGTAGAAATTTTCATGTTACTAAAACACCTCTCTATATGCTGAAATTTTTGAAGTTACTCTTGTTTATTCTTCCTATGCTTGTTACTTTGCTCCTCATGAATTTACTTGTGTACAAGATTCCTATGCATAGGAAGCATGTTATGTTAGACTTAAATGTGTTTTGAATTTGCCTCTTGATGCTCTCTTTTGCTTCAACTTCTATTTCTTGCGAGTGCATCATTAAAACTGCTGAGCCCATCTTAATGGCTATAAAGAAAGAACTTCTTGGGAGATAACCCATGTGTTTATTTTACTACAGCAATTTTTGTTTTGTTGAGTCTTGGAAGTTTTTACTACTGTAGCAACCTCTCCTTATCATGTTTTTGTGCCAAGTAAAGTTTCTATGTTAAAGTTGATGTTATATTTGGGATCGTGAAACAGCATTGCTGTCTGTCACGAATCTGGGCACAAGTCTCAGAGAAAATTCGAAAAAATCTGCCAATTTACGAGCGTGATCCTCGGATATGTACGCAACTTTCATTAGATTTGAGTTTTTCCGTTTGAGCAAGTCTGGTGCCATTTTAAAATTCGTCTTTACGACATTTTTGACAGATTCTGCCTTTTATTTCGCATTGCCGCTTTTGCTTTGTTGAATGGATTTCTTTATTCCATTAACTTTCAGTAGCTGTGCAATGTCCAGAAGAGTTAAGAATGATTGTGTCACCTCGAACATGTGAATTTTTGATTATGCACTAACCCTCTAATGAGTTTGCTTGAAGTTTGGTGTGAAGGAAGTTTTCAAGGATCAAGAGAGAGTATGATATACTATGATCAAGAGGAGTGAAAGCTCTAAGATTGGGGATGCCCCTGGTTCACCCTGCATATTATAAGAAGACTCAAGCGTCTAAGCTTGGGATGCCCAAGGCATCCCCTTCTTCATCGACAAAGTATCAGGTTCCTTCTCTTGAAACTATATTTTTATTCGGTCACATCTTATGTACTTTACTTGGAGCATCTGTGTGCTTTTATTTTTGTTTTTGTTTTAGTTTGAATAAATGCTTGTGTGGGAGAGAGACACGCTCCGCTGGTTTGTATGAACACATGTGTTCTTAGCTCATAATATTCATGGCGAAGTTTCCTCTTCGTTAAATTGTTATATGGTTGGAATTGGAAAATGCTACATGTAGTAATTGGTAAAATGTCTTGGATAATGTGATACTTGGCAATTGTTGTGCTCATGTTTAAGCTCTTGCATCATATACTTTGCACCCATTAATGAATAAATACATAGAGCTTGCTAAAATTTGGTTTGCATATTTGGTCTCTCTAAGGTCTAGATAATTTCTAGTATTGAGTTTTGAACAACAAGGAGGACGGTGTAGAGTTTTATAATGTTTACAATATGTCTTTTATGTGAGTTTTGCTGCACCGGTTCATCCTTGTGTTTGTTTCAAATAAACCTTGCTAGCCTAAACCTTGTATCGAGAGGGATTACTTCTCATGCATCCAAAATCCTTGAGCCAACCACTATGCCATTTGTGTCCACCATACCTACCTACTACATGGTATTTCCCGCCATTCCAAAGTAAATTGCTTGAGTGCTACCTTTAAACAATTCGAAAGTTATTACCTCTTATTTGTGTCAATGTTTTATAGCTCATGAAGAAGTATGTGGTGTTTATCTTTCAATCTTGTTGGGCAACTTTCACCAATGGACTAGTGGCTTCATCCGCTTATCCAATAATTTTGCAAAAAGAGCTGGCAATGGGATTCCAGTCCCAAATTAATTAACAAAAATAGACACTCCTCCATGGTATGTGATTGTTGGACGGCACCCGAAGGATTCGGTTAGCCATGGCTTGAGAAAGCAAAGGTGGGGAGGATCATAAATAAAACTATAATAAAAAGGCACTCCTTCATGGTATGAGATTGTTGGCAGGCACCCGAGGATTCGGTTAGCCATGGTTTGCGAAAGAAAGGTTGGAAGGAGTGCCACCCAAAAATAAAATAAAATGGGAGCCGCTCTTTGAAGGTTTGTCTGGCAAGGGGTTAGAGTACCCGCTACCATTCGTTGACAACAACAAACACCTCTCAAAACTTTATGCTCTCTTGATGTTTTCAAAATCAAAGCTCTAGCACAAATATAGCAATCAATGCTTCCCTCTGCGAAGGGCCATTCTTTTACTTTTATTGTTGAGTCAGTTTACCTATCTCTCTCCACCTCAAGAAGCAAACACTTGTGTGGAGTGCATTGATTCCTACATACTTGCATATTGCTTATTATACTACTTTGCATTGACAACTATCCATGAGATATACATGTTACAAGTTGAAAGCAACCGCTGAAACTTGATCTTCCATTGTGTTGCTTCAATGCCTTTACTTTGAATTTATTGCTTTATGAGTTAACTCTTATGCAAGACTTATTGATGCTTGTCTTGAAGTACTATTCATGAAAAGTCTTTGCTTTATGATTCACTTGTTTACTCATGTCATTACCATTGTTTTGATCGCTGCATTCATTACATATGTTTACAAATAGTATGATCAAGATTATGATGGTATGTCACTTAGAAATTATCTTTGTTATCGTTTGCTCGGAGACAGAAACTAAAGCTTGGGGATGCGATACGTCTCGACGTATCGATAATTTCTTATGTTCCATGCCACATTATTGATGATATCTACATGTTTTATGCACACTTTATGTCATATTCGTGCATTTTGGAACTAACCTATTAACAAGATGCCGAAGTGCCGGTTCTGTTTTCTGCTTTTGGTTTCGAAATCTAGTAACGAAATATTCTCGGAATCGGACGAAATCAACGCCCGGGTTCCTATTTTTCCCGGAACCATCCAGAACACCCGAGAGCCGCCGAGAAGCCCAGGGGGCCCCACACCACCCCTGGCGCGGCGGAGGGGGCGCGCCGCCCTGGTGTGGTGGCCCAGGCCCCTCCGAGGCTGCCCTTCCGCCTATTTAAAGCCTCTGTCGCGAAAACCCTATTACGTTGGACGAAACCCACGAAACCTTCCAGAGCCGCCGCCATCGCGAAGCCAAGATGCGGGGACAAGAGTCTCTGTTCCGGCACCCTGCCGGAGCGGGAGGTGCCCCGGGAAGGCTTCTCCATCGACACCGCTGCCATCTCCACCGCCTTCTTCATCACCGCTGCTCCCATGAGGAGGAGTAGTTCTCCATCGAGGCTCGGGGCTGTACCGGTAGCTATGTGGTTAATCTCTCTCCTATGTACTTCAATACAATGATCTCATGAGCTGCTTTACATGATTGAGATCCATATGATGAGATTTGTATCGCTACTAGTTATGTGCTACTCATGTGATGTTATTAAAGTAGGCTATGATCATGATCTCTTGTAGATTGTGGAATTAATTGTCATTATGATAGTATTGATGTGATCTATTCCTCCTTCATAGTGTAATGTGGACAGTGTGTGCGCTATGTTAGTTCTTGGTTTATTTTGCAATGATCTATTATGCTCTAAGGTTACTTAAACATGAATATCGAATGTTGTGGAGCTTGTTAACTCCGGCATTGAGGGTTCGTGTAATCCTACGCAACGAATGGTGTTCATTATCAAACAAGAGTGTATGTAGCACATATGAGAAAGAGTTATTTATTATGCGATCAATGTTGAGAGTGTTCACTAGTGAAAGTATGATCCCTAGGCCTTGTTCCTAAATACTGCTATCGTTGCTTGTTCTTGTTTTCTGCGTTACTGCTGCGTTACTACTTTGCTTGTTTACTTGGTATACCATCAATACCCAGCGAAGCTATTTTCGCGCCGTACTACTGCTCATATTCATTCATACCACTTGTATTTCACTATCTCTTCGCCGAACTAGTGCACCTATTAGGTGTGTTGGGGACACAAGAGACTTCTTGCTTTGTGGTTGCAGGGTTGCTTGAGAGGGATATCTTTGACCTCTTCCTCCCTGAGTTCGATAAACCTTGGGTGATCCATGATACGTCCAAAACGTATCTACTTTCCCGAACACTTTTGCTATTGTTTTGCCTCTAATTTGTGTATTTTGGATACAACTAACACGGACTAACGCTGTTTTCAGCAGAATTGCTCTGGTGTCTCGTTTGTGCAGAAATCCAACTTTCGGGAAAATCCTCGGAATTTCTTCAGATGGCCCTATTTTACCAAAATATTGACGGAGCCGAAGGGCAAAGGAGGTGGAGCCCGAGGGCCCCACACCATATGGCGGCGCGGCCCGGGGGGCCCGCGCGGCCCTGGTGTGGCCCCCTCGGCCGGCCTCCGACGCCCCCTTCGCCTACTTATTGGTTTCGACCTGGCGCACGGAGAGAAGTCGAAGTCGCCGGAACCCTCGAGCCGCCACATCGCGAAACTCCGTCGCGTGAGCCAGAAGTCTCCGTTCGGCACTCCGCCGGGACGGGGAATTGGAGGAGATCTTCACCGCCATCACCGCCAACGCCTCTCCATCAACCAGCAATGTTTCCCCCATCCATGTGTGAGTAATTCCCCCGCTGTAGGCTGAAGGGGATGGTAGGGATTGGATGAGATTGGTCATGTAATAGTCATAAGATTGTTAGGGCATAGTGCCTAGTATCCGTAGATGCCACTTTTATGATATTGTTGCAACTTGTTATGCTTAATGCTTGTCACTAGGCCCGAGTGCCATGATCTCAGATCTGAACATGTTATTGATTCATGAAGATATTCGTTGTTTATGATCTTACCTATAAGTTGTATACACATGTCGCTGTCCGGAACCAATGGCCCCGAAGTGACAAGAATCGGGACAACCGGAGGGGATGGTAGTTATGTGAGATCACATGTGTTCACGAGTGTTAATGCTTTGCTCGGTACTCTATTAAAGGGAGTACCTTAATATCCAGTAGTTTCCCTAGAGGCCCGGCTGCTGGTAGGACAGAAGATGTTGTGCAAGTTTCTCATTGCGAGCACGTACGACTAAATATGGAACACATGCCTATTGATTGATTAGTACTTGGATACCGTTTTATTATTATCTGCAAATGCCCATGCTTTGATTGTTACATGAGTTTCTCCCATCCATGCAACGCCCGTTAAATCCGTCCCTGTGCCTACGGTCTTTTAATCCTGCTGTTTACTATAATCCTCTGCTGTCTTTATTTCACCGCTTGTTATTTCACTATTTCCATTGCTATCAAGCTGTTACTACGATAAACTCTTGCGAGCAAGTCTGTTTCCAGGTGCGAATTGACAACTCATTTGTTAAGGCTTACAAGTATTCTTTGTCTCCCTTGTGTCGAATCAATAAATTGGGTAATACTTCCCTCGAAGACTGTTGCGATCCCCTATACTTGTGGGTCATCAAGACTATTTTCTGGCGCCGTTGCGGGGCATAGCTTTATTTGGAAGTTCACTTGGATTGATATTGTTCGCTGCAAATTCTCCATTATGGGTAAACCTCGCGATACTAAGCTCGCCATATTACCATCCACTACAAGAAAAGGTACAACTCTGAGTACCTCTGCTCTTGATTCACCATCTGTGATTGATAAACTTGTTTCACCGCCACATGCTTCGCGTGCTGGTACTTCTGCTGAATCTGAAAATTCTCATAATATTGATAATGTTTCTGCTGTGCTTGATGATAATGGTTCATTGGGATCTTTTCTAGATGCTACAATTGCTAAGTCTAGACAAATTGAAAATCTGAAACTCCTAATGAAAATGTTGCTACACCTGTTAATTCACCTGAGTCATTGAATATTCTAGTGATGATCTTGATGAAGATTATGTAGAGCTTGATGATGATTTTATTGAAAAATGCAATGCTACTACTGATGCAAGAAAAATTAAAAAGTTGCTTGCAGAACATGCTGTTAGATATAAACTATCTCCCGATCCTAAATTTGCCACATCTCCTATAAACATTAGGGATAAAGATTATGATTTTTCTCTTGATCTATCTCATATAGCTATTGTTGAGAAAACACCCTTTTGTGGTACTGAAAAAGAAAGTGCTGTTGAACACATGACTGAGTTATCTACTCTTAGTGGCTTGTTTTCTGATGATATTAAGATGTGTACTTATTTTGTCGCTAAAATTTTTCCTTTCTCATTAAAGGATGATGCTAAAACTTGGTATAATAATTTGCCTCCTGGTTCTATTAAAAGTCCAAAAGAATTGCTTGATGTTTTCTTTCGCAAATACTTTCCTGCTAGTGCTCAACATGCTGCTTTGCAGAGAATTTATAATTTTGACCAGGAAGATGGAGAGAAATTGCCTGAGGCTTGGGCTAGATTTTGTTCTCTTATTAGAGCTCAGCCTGACCATGATTTAGAAAAGCATGATTTACTTGATATATTTTATAGTGGACTAACTATTGAGTCTAGGGCATACCTGGATAGTTGTGCTGGTTGTGTTTTCAGGAAAAGAACTCCAGACGACGCTGAAGAATTATTGGCTAAAATAGGCCGAATCATGATGATTGGTCTACACCTGAACCAACCCCGACACCGATAGTGAAGAAGAGGGGTATGATTAAATTAAATGATGAAGATATGAGGGAAGCCAAGAAGTCTCTTAAGGAGAAGGGTATTAAACCTGAAGATGTGAAGAATTTACCTCCTATAGAAGATATATGTGAGACGATTCCCCCTTCATCCATGATTGAGGTACACTCGCTTCAACACTTTACTAGGGAAGATATTCCGTATTCAAAATCTCCTGCTCAATGCTTAGATGAATTTGATAATTATATTGTTAAGCAAGAAAACTTTAATATGAGAATAGAGAATCATTTAATGGAAAATTCTCGAGCTATTAGTGAATTGCATGGTATTGTGGAGAGAACCTCCAATGATGTTAAGATACTTGTTAAACATTTTCAAATGGTTCAAACTCAAATTGATCAACTTACTAAAGTGCAAAATGACTTGTTGGGAAATAATTCTAAAGAAAAACATGCTTGTGAAGTAACAACTAGAGGTGGTGCTTCTACCCAGGATCCTCTATATCCTGAAGGGCATCCCAAAAGAGTTGAACAAGATTCTCAACTAATTAAAACTAGTGCTCCATCTAAGAAAAAGAAAAAGAAACATAAGAATGTTGTAGAATCCTCTGAACCTGTTAATGATCCTAATAGTATTTCTATTTCTGATGCTGAAACTGAAAGTGGTAATGAACATGAGGAAGATAATGATAAGAATGATACTCCTGATAAAGAAGAAATTGAAAAAGAACCTGAAAAGCATGCTAAAAATAAAAAGTACACTAAAGAGATTTTATTACTGGGAAACATGGTAATGAAAGAGAACCTTGGGTTCAAAAGCAAATGCCTTTTCCTGCTAAGAAACTAAAATCAAAGGAGGAGGAACATTATAATAAATTTTGTGATTGGATGAAACCTTTATTTTTGCAAATCCCTTTGACTGATGCTATTAAATTGCCTCCTTATTCAAAGTATATGAAAGATATTGTTACTAACAAAAGGAAAGTCCCCAATGAGGAAATTTCTACTATGCTCGCTAATTACTCCTTCAATGGTAAGATTCCAAAGAAGCTTGGCGACCCAGGTATACCGACTATTCCTTGTTCCATCAAGAATAATTATGTTAGAACTGCTCTATGTGATTTGGGAGCAGGTGTGAGTGTGATGCCTTTTTCTCTTTATAAGAGACTTGATTTAGATAAATTGATACCAACTGATATATCTTTGCAAATGGCTGATAAATCTACTGCTATTCCTGTTGGTTTATGTGAAAATATTCCTGTTCAAGTTACTCAGCATTGCTTGATATTAACTGATTTTGTTGTGTTGGAAATGCCTGAAGATGATAATATGTCCATTATTCTTGGAAGACCCTTTCTTAATACTGCAGGGGCTGTTATTGATTGCAATAAAGGCATGGTTACTTTCAATGTTGATGATAAGGAACACACTGTCTATTTTCCCAAGAGGATTGATAAAGTATGTGGAGTCAATACAATTTTTAATGTGAAAACTATCAAAGTGGGATCCATTGATTGTCCTATATATGAGCCTAAAGAAGAATATCAAACTCTTGTGATTGGATCCATATCAATTCAATATAAGGTAACATGATTGATTTGAGGTTTATTTCTTCTTATGTCATATAAAATTTATTTGGTAGCAAGACTTGATCAACCTTGTTAACAAGTATATTTTATTGCATAAAAGAGCTAAACAACACTTCTTTCTTTCTTTCTCCCTTCACCTATTTTACTTGTTGTAGCACTTTTGTTTTGCAATATGCTTTAGTCATTTAAGATTTTAGAAATCATTTTCCTGCGCAGTAATCATTAATTTAATACCCAGAAATGTGCATTTTTCAAAGTTCTCTAAAAATTACAAAAATTACACCGTTGGTCCTATTTTTCGACGAGGCACTGGGAGCACCAGAGGATGACCTGTGGGGCACCAGGGGGTGCCACCATAGGCGGCGCGGCCAGCAAGGGGGCGCCACCTGTGGTGTGGGCCACCCCTTGCCCCACTACACCATCTCTTCCTCCCAGCACCTTCTCTCTCCCGAAAAAGCTCGTACCAAGTTTCTCTCACTCGTGTTTCTGCTCAAGAACTCGCGATTTTTCGATCTCCTTGCTCAGCCCAGATTTCTGTCTGAAATTTGGCACATTTACTCCTTGGTATGTGACTCCTTTGATTGTCCAATTAGAATTTCATTTGGTTGAGTATATCTTGAATATTTTGCTGCTGTAGATAACATGTTTAGTGAGCTTGCATGCTTGTTCTAAGTGGAAGAAATTAGTTTTGATGCATGTTTAGTACTCTAGCAAGTTCCTATAGTAGTTCCCTTCAATTACACACCTTGAAATCAAATTTTATAATGATTGTTGAAAATTTCAGAAAATGGAAGGAGGTGTGCCCCAATTGAACCAAGAAGAGTTGGAGGTACAACACGTTATGAGAGTCCATCGTGAAGAGGGAGTATACCCCTCTTATTACCCATGCACGGACTTTATGCGGAATGCAGGAATCCTGCAAGATGTGCAAACACTAATTTCCAATGCAGGATTGGGAAATTTTGCTGTTGGTGAACCTCACCAATATGCTAAACTAACGGTGTCGGTTGTGCAGGATTTCGAGTTTCACCGGTCTCGAACTGACCCCATGGTCCGGTATAAAATTTATAACAAAACCATTGACTTGCCTTTTAGTGATTTTTGCACAGCGATTAGAGTGCCGCAGTGGGGATCCTGCGAGAAGATCAGGGGAACACCACGGGAGCTCTCAGATCTTTATACAAGGATTTGTAATGGGAGGAGCCTCTCCAATGATGGTGGTAAGATTAGTAGCATTCAACATCCAGCCATCCGCTACTTTGCCTATTTCATTACAAAGTGCGTTCTTGCGAGGAGGACTGGAGGTAAATTATCTGTCCCAGACTTGGCCTTCTTAGCTGCTGCTTTGCAACAGGATAGGACTTATAATTTGGGTGCTTTAATAGCTTGTAGACTTGCTACTAACCGTGAGAAAGGAGGAATTTGTGGAGGTCTTATTGCCTCTCGCTTATTAGCTATGCATGGTGTAGGTCCTCACCATTTAGATATTCCGCTTTCTATAGAGAAACTTGATGTTTTCTCCATGATTAGACATGAGTTTATTTCAGATACATCTAACTTGAACAACCTGCATTATAGGATAACTTTATATAAGAAAAATTGGAGTATAACTAAGAAAATTGAAAAACTAGTACGATTGCCTGCACCTGCTTTGTTTAACCTTGATGCCAGGGACGGGTGGTCGATCACAGAAAATGAGCTAAACGCATACATAGAAAGGGAAAGCCGTCGTGCAAGGGAAGATGTGGAGGAGGCCGAGGAGCACCCCGACTCTTCATCCGATGCAGCGAGCTCCTCATATCAACATCATGGGCATGTGGAACCTCCACGATATTCTGCGCAGGGGCCCTATTATCACTCCATGTATGATCCACCGGCGTGGAACTCCGACCCTCGTTGGGAATGAACTCCATTTAGGCCAAAAGCCTAAGCTTGGGGGGAGGTATACCGGCATCACTCATTCTTTGCATATTATGCTTGCTGGATACTTGTACATACTTGTTTAGTCTCTTAGAGTGGTTGTCTAATGAGAGGGAGATGATATTTGGGGAAGTGCTGTCCAAAAACAGATTCTGTGTTGTTACCAAAAAAATTTGTACGCACAGCCAGAACGTTATTTTGAGTTGCCAATTTTTGAGCATGTTCCCCAGGTTGTTATCTAACTTTCATTAGTTGAACACTTTTTGGTCTGAGCAATGGAAGATTTTTGTTAAATTCGATTTCTGTACTGCTGTCGGGATTTGGCAGATTTCTGTCATCCTGCTTTTCTGTGTTTCTGTTAGCTTGCATTCTTTTGTTTTCGCTTTGTTTCTTTCCTAAAACACAAAAAGACCAAAAATATTTCTGTTGTTTCTCTTCACCATTTATTTATTTGGTTCCTTGCTCTTAGTTTGCTTTATTTGCTATCGTTAGTTTGCTATAAGAAAACCCAAAAAGATTTTGCTTTGTTTGCTTGTTTTCTTTCGTGCTTGTTTCTAATTCGAAAACACCAAAAATATTTGCTGTTCTTCTTTGGTTTGTAAAGTTCATCATGAGTTCAATGGTCTTCGGTGGCTGGAGCGTGGTTTTCATTTCATATTATCCAAGCTACACAAGTGAAAAGGCAATAATGACGATCTACGACAATCTGATTGTGGTGAGAGGCTGGTATGAACTCTATTTGCTTTCATTTTTGTACATATACTCATCCATATGAGCATGCTTAGTTGGTTCATGTGAGGTATATGTTATTTGAGAAAATCTAGTAGCTCATGATCTCTCATGTTTAGTTCCAATTTATTAATATGAGTAGCATGTCATGGATGTTTGCTTGCATTGTTTTATTCATAAGTAAGTATGGCATTGTGGTATCCTCCTCTGAATAATTCATTTATATCGACTTGGCACATGCTCACGCATGCATATGACTGAACAAAAAGTCAATTAAGCCTCGATGATTTATATCACTTTTATGCCTCCGTTAATTTATTTTGCCGCAAGCATAATTATGAGTTCTTGCTCTCTTGATTTGTCGCTCCCTAGTCTTTTGCTAGCCTTCACTTGTATTGAGCGGTGACGCCGCTCGTGCTTCCAAACACCTGAAAACCAAGTTGTTCCAAAAGTGTCCACCATAAATACCTATGCATGGCATTTCAAACCATTCCAAGTAAATTCTCATGCGCTACCTTTAAAACCTTCAAAATGCTTCTCAATTTGTGTTAATGTTTCATAGCTCATGAGGAAGTATGTGGTGTTTAGCTTTCAACCTTGTCATTTACTTTTGACGGACTCTCATATGGACTAGTGGCACATCCGCTTATCCAATAATTTTGCAAAAAGAGCTGGCAATGGGATTCCCAGTCCCAAATTAATTAACTTAAATAGACACTCCTCCATGGTTTGTGATTGTTGGACGGCACCCGAAGGATTCGGTTAGCCATGGCTTGTGTGAGCAAAGGTTGGGGGAGTGTCATCATCATAATAAAACTTAAATAAAAAGGCACTCCTTCATGGTATGTGATTGTTGGCAGGCACCCGAGGATTCGGTTAGCCATGGTTTGTGAAAGAAAGGTTGGAAGGAGTGCCAACCAAAAATAAATAAAATGGGAGCCGCTCTTGTGAGTCCGGTTGATGAGGTAGTTAGTGTACCCATTACCATTCGTTGACAACAACAAACACCTCTCAAAATAATTTTACTCTTGCTTTACAAATGAAAAGCTCTAGCGCATGTTAATCCCTGCTTCCCTCTGCGAAGGGTCAATCTTTTACTTTTATGTTGTGTCTCCATTCTTTCTTTGAGCACTATCTTGAGAGCACAACTGTCATTCTTAGTATAATATGCTTGTCTCAAAATATGATTGATTGTGGTATAACTTTGATGCTTTTATCTTTGACAATCACTACTTCTAGTCTTTCTATGAACTCAAGAGGTGCCTCGGCATTTATTGTTTTGCCGATCAAATATAGGCAAGCGAGATACCACTTTATCATATTCTTTTATGAACATTGCAATCCTGCTTATATACATGATTCATGGTGCTTATTATTAATTGTTGGTACCTCTTCATGATTGACATAGCTGTTGAATGATCTTATTTGCATGTGTCTCATTATGAACTGCTTAAGTATTAGCCATAGCATGAGAATATATACATCATATGAGCAAATGTATTCGTGAAAGTTCTTTTATCGCTCAGTTGTTAACTGAATTGCTTGAGGACAAGCAATAAGCTAAGCTTGGGGGAGTTGATACGTCCAAAACGTATCTACTTTCCGAACACTTTTGCTATTGTTTTGCCTCTAATTTGTGTATTTTGGATACAACTAACACGGACTAACGCTGTTTTCAGAATTGCTCGTGTCTCGTTTTTGTGCAGAAATCCAACTTTCGGGAAAATCCTCGGAATTTCTTCGATGGCCCTATTTTACCAAATATTGACGGAGCCAGAAGGGAAAAGGAGGTGGAGGCCCGAGGCCCCACCATATGGCGGCGCGGCCCGGGGGGGGGGCGGCCCTATGGTGTGGCCCCCTGGCCGCCTCCGCCGCCCCCCGGACTACTTATTGGTTTCGACCTGAAACGCACGGAGAGAAGTCGAAGTCGCGAAACCCTCCAGAGAGCTGCCACATCGCGAAACTCCGTCGCGGGAGCCAGAAGTCTCCGTTACGGCACTCCGCCGGGACGGGATTGGAGGAGATCTTCACCGCCATCACCGCCAACGCCTCTCCATCAACCAGCAATGTTTCCCCCATCCATGTGTGAGTAATTCCCCGTAGGCTGAAGGGGATGGTAGGGATTGGATGAGATTGGTCATGTAATAGTCATAAGATTGTTAGGGCATAGTGCCTAGTATCCGTAGATGTCACTTTTATGATATTGTTGCAACTTGTTATGCTTAATGCTTGTCACTAGGGCCCGAGTGCCATGATCTCAGATCTGAACATGTTATTGATTCATGAAGATATTCGTTGTTTATGATCTTACCTATAAGTTGTATACACATGTCGTTGTCCGGAACCAATGGCCCCGAAGTGACAGAAATCGGGACAACCGGAGGGGATGGTAGTGATGTGAGGATCACATGTGTTCACGGAGTGTTAATGCTTTGCTCCGTACTCTATTAAAAGGAGTACCTTAATATCCAGTAGTTTCCCTAGAGGCCGGCTGCCACTGGTAGGACAAAGATGTTGTGCAAGTTTCTCATTGCGAGCACGTACGACTAAATATGGAACACATGCCTATTGATTGATTAGTACTTGGATACCGTTTATTATTATCTGCAAATGCCCATGCTTTGATTGTTACATGAGTTTCTCCCATCCATGCAACGCCGTTAAATCCGTCCATGTGCCTACGGTATTTTAATCTGGTTTACTATAATCACTACTGCTGTCTTTATTTCACCGCTGTGTTATTTCACTATTTCCACTGCTATCAAACTACTCGATAAACTCTTGCGAGCAAGTCTGTTTCCAGGTGCAGCTGAATTGACAACTCCGCTGTTAAGGCTTACAAGTATTCTTTGTCTCCCCTTGTGTCGAATCAATAAATTGGGTAATACTTCCCTCGAAGACTGTTGCGATGCCCTATACTTGTGGGTCATCAATCCACTTAAGGGAAAACTTGCTGCTGTTCTACAAACCTCTGCTCTTGGAGGCCCAACACTGTCTACAAGAATAGAAGCACCCGTAGACATCAATGATCCATTTTCGAAAAATTTCAGCACTATTATCACAAACAGTTTAAGTTTGGGCAATTTTGCACGCTTTGTACTAGGAGTAAAAACATTGCCAACACCAATTATTTTACCATTGATAGTAGGAGGTTTAGCAACATGTGAACAATTAAAATTACTAGTGGTGGTAATAGTCCAAACTTTAGCTACATTATTCTCTTTAGCAAGTTTTTCTTTCTTCTCTATCCCACCTAGCATGCAATTCAGCCAACATTCTAATATTATCATTAATTCGAACTTGAATAGCATTTGTTTTAGCAAACTTAGTATCTTTAACTTCATCAGGCATAACTTTCAGTTTTAAAAGATCAACATCAAGAGCAAGACTATCAACCTTAGAAGCAAGAACATCAATTTGACCAAGCTTTTCCTCAACGGTTTTATTAAAAGCAGTTTGTGTACTAATAAACTCTTTAAGCATGACTTCAAGACCAGAGGGTACACTCTTATTATTGTTGTAAGAATTACCATAGGAATTACCATAACCACTACCATTATTAGAAGGATATGGCCTATAGTTGTTGTTACCATAATTATTCATATAAGCATTGTTGTTGAAATTATTATTCTTAATTAAATTCACATCAACATGCTCTTCTTGAGCAACCAATGAAGCTAAAGGAACATTATTAGGATCAATATGAGATCTACCATTAACAAGCATAGACATAATAACATCAATCTTATCACCCAAAGAAGAGGTTTTTCAACAGAATTTACCTTCTTACCTTGAGGAGTTCTTTCAGTATGCCATTCAGAGTAATTGATCATCATATCATCAAGAAGATTTGTTGCGGCGCCTAAGGTTATGGACATAAAAGTACCTCCAGCAGCTGAATCCAATAGGTTCCTCGAGGAAAAATTCAATCCTGCATAAAAGGTTTGGATGATCATCCAAGTAGTTAGTCTATGGGTAGGGCAATTCTTTACCAAAGATTTCATTCTCTCCCATGCTTGAGCAACATGTTCATTATCAAATTGCTTAAAATTCATAATGCTACTTCTCAAAGATATAATCTTAGCAGGAGGATAATATTTACTAATAAAAGCATCTTTACATTTAGTCCATGAATCAATACTATTCTTAGGCAAAGAAGCAACCAATCTTTAGCTCTTCCTCTTAAGGAGAAAGGAAACAGTTTCAGTTTTATAATATCACCATCTATATCCTTATACTTTTGCATTTCACAAAGTTCAACAAAATTATTAAGATGGGCAGCAACATCATCATTACTAACACCAGAAAATTGCTCTCTCATAACAAGATTCAGTAAAGCAGGTTTAATTTCATAGAATTCTGCTGTAGTAGCAGGTGGAGCAATAGGAGTACTTATAAAATCATTATTATTTGTGCTAGTGAAATCACACAACTTAGTATTTTCAGGAGTATTCATTTTAACAGTAATAAGTAAACTAAGCAAACAGAATAGAGTAAAAACAAGTAACTAATTTTTTGTGTTTTTGATATAGCGAAAGCAAACAGAGAAAATAAAGTAAAGTAAAACAACTAATTTTTTTTGTGTTTTTGATATAAAGCAAACAAGACAGAAAATAAAGTAAAAAAGCAAGACAATAACAAAGTAAAGAGATTGGATGTGAGAGACTCCCCTTGCGCGTGTCTTGATCTCCCCAAAGCGCCGGAAAAAGAGCTTGATAACGCATGAAGCACACGTCCGTTGGGAACCCCAAGAGGAAGGTGTGATGCGCGCAGCAAGTTTTCCCTCAGTAAGAAACCAAGGTTATCGAACCAGTAGGAGATGAAGGCCACGTGAAGGTTGTTGGTGGAGGAGTGTAGTGCGGCGCAACACCGATTCCGGCGCCAACGTGGAACTGCACAACACAATCACGGTTTTGCCCCAACTTAACGGTGAGGTTGTCAATCTCACCGGCTCTGAAAACAAAGGATTAAACGTATGGTGTGGAGAATGATGTTTGTTTGCGAAGAACAACGAGAACAGAGATTGCAGTAGATTGTATTTCAGATGTAAAAGAATGGACCGGGATCCAGTTCACTAGTGGTGTCTCTCCAATAAGATAAATGCTGGGTGAACAAATTACAGGTGGGCAATTGACAAATAAAGATTCATATACATATCATGATGATCACTATGAGATTTAATCGGGGCATTACGACAAAGAACATAGACCGCCATCCAGCATGAATCTATGCCTAAAAAGTCCACCTTCGGGTTAGCATCCGCACCCCTTCCGGTATTAAGTTGCAAACAACAGACAATTGCATTAAGTATGGTGCGTAATGTAATCAACACAAATATCCTTAGACAAAGCATTGATGTTTTATCCCTAGTGGCAACAGCACATCCACAACCTTAGAACTTTCTGTCACTGTCCCAGATTCAATGGAGGCATGAACCCACTATCGAGCATAAATACTCCCTCTTGGAGTTACAAGTATCAACTTGGCCAGAGCCTCTACTAGCAACGGAGAGCATGCAAGAACATAAACAACACATATATGATAGATCAATAATCAACTTGACATAGTATTCCATATTCATCGGATCCCACCAAACACAACATGTAGCATTATAAATAGATGATCTTGATCATGTTAGGCAGCTCACAAGATCTAAACATGGTAGCACAAGAGGAGAAGACAACCATCTAGCTACTGCTATGGACCCATAGTCCAAGGATGAACTACTCACGCATCAATCCGAGGCGGGCATGGTGATGTAGAGCCCTCCGGTGATGATTCCCGAGATGGGATTGGCGGCGGCGTCTCTGGAACTTTTTCCGTATCGTGGCTCTCGGTAATAGGGTTTTCGACGGAGAGTTTAAGTAGGCGGAAGGGCGCGCAGGGGGCACCCGAGGGCCCACACCATAGGGCGGCGCGGGGCCCTCCTTGGCCGCGCGCGCCTGTGGTGTGGCCACCTCGTGGCCCCACTTCGTATCCCCTTCGGTCTTCTGGAAGCTCCGTGAAAAAATAAGATCCTAGGCGTTGATTTCGTCCAATTCCGAGAATATTTCCTTTGTAGGATTTCTGAAACCAAAAATAGCAGAAAACAACAACTGGCGCTTCGGCATCTTGTTAATAGGTTAGTGCCGGAAAATGCATCAAAACATCATAAAGTGTGAACAAAACATGTAGGTATTGTCATAAAACTAGCATGGAACATAAGAAATTATAGATACGTTGGAGACGTATCGGGGGGCCGGCCACCCCCCACATGGGTCATGTGTGGGCGGCTAGGGTTTAGGGTTTGGGGCGCATGGGCCTCCCTTGGCCCAGTCGCCCCCTTCCCTGCACCCCTCCTCCTATATAAGGTGGGCGCCTCTCTCCCTCTCTCTTTAATTCTCTCTCCCACGTGCGGTTTCTCGAAGAGTTGTGCACGGATGGAGTCTACTCCACCCAGTATGCGGGAGCACTGCTAGGATTCGGATCTAGAAGATCTACTTCCGCAACCTTAGCTGGATCTGAGACCGGGAGTTGTCGTTGAGTACCATGTGTGTGTGAAACTACGAGGTGCTGCACTTGCGGCACTTGACGCCGTACCATGAGGATTGAACTCGACCCTGAGGTCGGCGAAAAGTACGACTACATCATCCTCGTTCCAGCAGAACGTTAACCGCTTTCGGTCTACGAGGGCACGTCACCGAAACCATCTCCGTCACAACATTATTCCTAGATAAATCTAGGCAAACGAGAAGCGTTAGTTAGATTTATTTTTGTTTTTGCTACGAACCCCTACAGTTGGGTCGTGAGATGAGGATATACTGAACGAGTTTTAAGGTACCACAGAAAGTACTATGTGAGAGTTTTAAGATGAGGGTCGGCTAGTACTGGTGTTATCATCATAGGTTACCTACGTAACTTTATTGCCGCCCAAAACAAGGATCTTGTTTGTGATGCGATGATTGTTGAAGCCTATGTTCTTCGAGAGGGTGTTTGTTTGGCTCGACAAATAGGATGTAACTATCTCATTATTCAATCTGATAACAAAACAGTAGTGGATACGATGAATGATGGATACTTCTTAGCAAATGCTGCAGCTGCGATTTTCTTCAACTGCAATATTCTTGCATCATGGGTTTCTAAAGTATTGTACGAGTACTACTCACGGGAGGCAAATTCAGTAGCTTACGAGCTAGCTAAAAAAATTCTAGTCTATAAATTCATGAATTTGGGACGATAATCCCCTAGCTTTATTTTACCTTTACTGATAAGCAATGTAAATGTTTTTGATAATGAATAAAGCTAACCGAATGGCATGCTTCTAAAGAAGTTTTAAGGTAACATAGGAAGTACTATGTGAGGGTTGTGTTTGCATCACATCGATTTGATGGTGATTCCAAGAGTATTGACGTGCAAATGCTATTGCTATGTCGTAAGGGCATCTCCAACCGGGCGACCCAAACGGACGTGCTGGGCCGTCCGTTTTGGGCCGTTTGGGTGGCCAAGCGGACACGCGGACAGCGGCCCGCGTCCGCGTGTCCGTTTGGGTGCGCCCAACGCGGCGACCTAAAAAAACGCCACGTGGTTCGTCTTCCTTGCGCGGCACTGTGCCATGGCAGGCCTCGACGTGACAACAATGGTGGGTGGTGGAACGCGCGGGAAAGTTCCCGCGCGCGCCAAGGTTCCCGCGCGCGCGAAAAGGCCATTGGCGCCACCTAAGTTTCCGCCAGGCCGCCGGCTATAAAAGACGGCGGCGGTCTCACAGACCGCATCACACCCGCTCCGCCGTCCTCTCCCCCTCCACCTTCTCCGGCGCCCTCTCCATCGCCATGCCGCGCACCTGCAGGCCACGTGGGCCAAGCTCTCCCTCGCCGCCCGGGCCAGGTTCCCGCGGACGGAGGAGGAGGAGCGCGCGGACTCGCGGTGGGTCGTTGACGACGAGGCGCTCCGCGTCGCTGCCGAGGCGGCAGCGAAGAAGGGATGGGACGCGGAGATTGATGTAGCCCCGCTCACCAACGACACTACATCAAGGCCAACAAGTCCCCCAAGTGGACCAATGACAAGGGCTCGAGTTAAAGCTCTACATGAGAAGGTGAATTCGCTCCTCTCTACCTCTACCTTTGACACCCCTTGGATGGCTTGCTACTTCATGCAACTACACTATGTTCAATCAGGTACATCGGTCAAGACACAAGCCATGGAGTCCAAGCCAATGGAGAGAGAGCTGGAAATGATGAAGATGGAGCCCCAGCGCACGAGGCGGAACTTCCGCCCCAGGCCGGAACTTCCGCCCTCCAGGACCCGGACTTCCGCCAGATGCTGCCCAGATGCCGTCCGAGCGCCCAGAGGAGCCAGCCGGAACTTCCGCCCCGAGACCGGAACTTCCGCCCACCCGGAACTTCCGCCCAAGTTCCGCCCAAGTTCAAAGTCCGTCAAAACGCCCTGGATGTTGCAAGGAAATGGGCTAATTTCGAACTTGACCGGAACTTGAACTTCGGTCGGGCCGAACTTCCGCCCACCCCGGAACTTCCCCTGACCGGAACTTCCGCCCAAGTCGGGGAACTTCCGCCACCGCGAACTTCAGCCACTACTTTTCGTGTAACTTAACTCTTCGCCCCTACCTATAAATAGGCTAGTTGGCTCAGATCTGAGATTTAGACTTGTTTAGAACTCAAATCTACCTTTGAGCTTAGTCTCCCTTGGGTATCATCCCTCTGTAATCAAGGCACCTTGGTTGTTGACTTTTGAATTTGTGGAGTGAGATTCTAGTACTTGTTACTCTCTCCCTCCCCAAGTTCATCCTCTCCAATCCCAATCTCTCTCCGGAATTCTGCCTCGTGCCTCTTCCACGGAGATTCTATTGGCGTGGTCCATCGAGCCACGGAGGTAAGCATCGGGTGTATCGGGTTGGTGTGCGTGCGTGAGTCTCGGAGTTCGTCGTGTTCTTCGTCCCCCCGCGTTTCCCATCTCTCCCGCTTGGTTTCGAAGTCAATCCGCAAGATCGGGCCACACACGGGTCTTAGACCACATCATATGGTATCAGCAGCCTTTGGTTCCCGCGGATTTGACCCTCCACCCACCCGATTTCGTTTCTAGAAAATTTTCCAAAAAATAGCCCAAATTTGGACCGATCTGTGATTTGGTTGAGTTTTGAGTGGTTTTGATCCAATAGAAACTTGTCTTTGGTGTTGATCTGCAATTCCCCCACTTTCCCACAGCTTCTAGTGCCAAATTTTCCACGAATTCGAAGATTTTCGGCCCGGATTTCCGCCCAAATCGAAGAACAGCAATCGAGACTGCGCGACGATTCGCCGGAAGTTCCGCCCCGGACCGGAAGTTCCGCCCTCAGGACCGGAACTTCCGCCTGGCCGAATTTTTCACAGCTAACTTCGTTTGTTTTGGCACTAACCCCTTGTGTTTGGACTTCGTAGTGTGTGCCATTTCAGATACCTTCCGCAACATCAACTACGACGACGGCACCCCGAGGATCCAAGCGGTTCATTTGACACCTCCACCATAGCAAGTTCAAGTTCGTCGGCCACCGTCATCAAGTGGTATAACTTGCACCTAACTTGTAGCCTAGCTTCCTTTGCGTACCTTTCCTATCGAGAGTGGCTTTCTAGTGTTGCGAAGCATTGCGCAAGCGTCCCGACCGTGAGGGTGTGCGTGTGTTGAGCAAAGCTACGAAGCAAGCTCGTTGTGAAAAGATAGGCAAAAGAAGTGTGACATACTTACATAGATAGTGGAAAAAGAAAGCTTCTAAGCATATATGTAAAAAAAAAAAAAAAAAAAAAAAGAAAGAAAGAGTGTGAGTGACACTATACACAAAAGAGTCCAAAGCTTATAAGCAAAAGAGAAAAAGAGAAGAGAGGCGTCTTGCGCAAATCTTGTTGCTTCTCAATTTTGCAACCAAGCCACGGTCTCTCTTGCGTTAGCGTGACACCGAGCTAGTAGTCTTCGTTAGGACCATTTTTGTTCGTGCTCATTTTCCGTCGCGCTAACCCCATTTTGTCCCACGTGTGCGTTCCACATTGTGAATACCTTTTGTGATCACCGCTTTTGACTTGTGACTTTTGCATCTTACCCACTTTTAACAACATACTTGATCTTGGATTTGTCTTTTGGTTTTCCACAACACTCGCCTAACACCATATTTGCTAGCTTTTGCGTGTGGTTTTGCGTGTGTCCCCGATACACTTGATCTTACTTTCGGCTTGGTTGATTGCCTCAATACTATCTTACCTTGGTAAGAGTGCGAGGTAGTCTCCTTCCACTAACACATACAACATAGTTCTTGTTCTTCCATCATGGATAGGAGTGGAGATGAAACAAGGGATGGAGAAGTCCTTCGGAACACCGAGAGGTTGGCGACTCAACACAACCTATGGATTCAACGCCAAGAGTTCAAGGAGCAACTATCACTCTTCGAGACTCGCATCGATGAACAATATGAAGAAGTGGCTCACAACTTCTCCACGGTGAACCAAGACTTGGCTCTCCTCCGTGAAGCTACGGACAACTTGAATGGCCAAATGGCGGCCAATGATGCGAACATGGAGCGACGCATGGATAACCTCGAGCGCGCCATCACCAACTTGGGTCGTCATCGCCGACACCGCTCTACTTCATCATCATCAAGCTCGTCACAAGATTACTATTCTCATGGCCACCGTTCGTCATCAAGCTCCTCCTCAAGGCATGAAGACCATCCTCGTCCTCATCGACCACATGCTCGTCAAGAAGACTCTCGCTCTAACTCAAGGAGAGGTGAATTCCATCGCCATGCTCGTCCTCATGAACGACCTCCACAAGAACAAGCTCCTCACCAAGATCGTCATCAAGCGGCTCGCCATGCCCACCATGGGTATGACGACCATCCCCAAGACAACGTCCACCACAACATGGCGCCACATGGTGATGCTCCCGCCCAAGGTCGTCAAGAGCAACCAAGGCGTGATCTCCGGAATCATCCTCGCCATGACCAAAGGGGCCGAGGGCAACCACAACATGATCAAGATGAGAGAGCCATAATTGGGCAACGCCAACAACCTCGCCAAGACCCGCAACAACATCCTCACCATGAGCCAAGTGAAGCTAGTGTTCACCTCCAACGCCAACCCAATGCTATGGTTGGTCGTGGAAGACCTCCTCCACCTCCTCAAGTCGCAAGAGATGAAGGCATCCGTCCTCGCCGCCGCAACATGGAAGATGAAGAGAATATGTATGGAAAGCTCAAGTTCAATATGCCCAAGTTCAAGGGTGAAGACGATGCCGAGGCCTACCTCTCATGGGCACTCAAGGTTGACAAGATCTTCCGCATCCATAACTACTCCGGTGCCAAGAAAGTAGCCATGGCCTCCCTCGAGTTTGAAGATTATGCCAACACTTGGTGGGAACAAGTTGTCACTCTTAGGGAAGAAAGGGGTGATCCTCCAATTGATACTTGGGAAGACATGAAGGAGGAGATGCAAGCCCGCTTTGTCCCTACACACTACAAGACCGATCTCTTCAACAAGCTACAAAAGTTGAAGCAAGGCACCAAGACCGTTGAGGAATTCTTCAAGGAGATGGAGTTAACCATGATGAGAGCAAACATCCAAGAGTCCGAGAACCAAACCATCGCTAGGTTCTTCAATGGCCTCAACTACCCCATCAAGAAGATTGTGGAGTTCCAACCATACTCCAACATGGTTGAGTTGGTTCACCAAGCTTCCAAGGCCGAGCGTCAAGTGAATGAGGACATCAAGTACTCCAAGTCCAAGCAATACTTCGCCTCCAAGCTTGCTACATCAACTCCTACAACAAGTGCCAAGCCATCCGCATCCTCTACACCTTCCAAGCAACCTTCCATACAAAGTCGCATGAAGCAAACGGTATCCTCCACCGCCTCCTCTAAGGCCTCTACGGGACCCTCCAATGTCACTTGTTTCAAGTGTGGCACCCAAGGCCACAAATCCTTTGAGTGCAAGAACACCAAGGTCATGATCACTATGGAGAATGGTGACATAGAGACGCTAAGTGAAGGTGAATATGAAGCTCTAGTGCAAGCCGCGGTTGCTAATGAGGAAGACTATGATGAAGAAAGTGGAGAAGACCCTCTCTTATGCACACATGATCCAAGCCCTTCTCTTGTGGTCACTCGAGTGCTCACCACTCAACCCCAAGCTATGGAAGACCAAAGATGCAACATCTTCCAAACACGTGCCGGCATTGGTGGCAAGTCTATCAAGGTCATCATCGATGGTGGGAGTTGCCACAACTTGGCAAGCACCGAGCTATGTGAGAAGCTCAACCTCACGCTTCGCAAACATCCTCATCCATACCATGTCCAATGGTTGAGTGACAAGGGCAATGTCAAGATTCAACACACCGTCACCGTCAACTTCAAGATAGGACCCTATGAAGACACCGTCGAGTGTGACGTGGTGCCTATGACCGTGTGCCACATGTTGCTTGGCCGCCCATGGCAATTTGACAAGAAGGCCATACATGATGGTTTCTCCAATGCATACACCTTCAAGGTCAAGGACAAGAAGTTCGAGCTTCGCCCAATGACTCCTAGCCAAATCATCGCCGACAATGCGAAGGCTTTAGCGAGGGCACAACACCACATCCACCATAGTGAGTTGAGAGGAGAGGGAGCGACCCACCAAAAAGAGAGTGAGCGCCACCACCCACATATGAGTGAGAGAAAGAGTGTCCTCCTAACCACCAAAAGCGAGTGGAGAGAAGTGAAAGACAACCCATCCACCACCATACACTACGTGCTCATTTGCAAGGGCCTCTCGGCGGAGACTAATGACTTAACCAACATTCCTTCGTCTTTGTTGTCTCTTTTGAAGGAGTTCCAAGACGTTTTCCCCGACGAGCTACCCATGGACTACCACCGCTGGGCATCGAGCATCGCATCGACCTCATACCGGCGCTCCCCTACCAAACCGCGCCGCCTACCGCACCAACCCCGAGGACACCAAGGAGATCCAACGCCAAATTCAAGACCTCCTCGCTAAGGGTATGTCCGTGAAAGCCTTAGCCCTTGTGCCGTTCCCGTCATTCTTGTGCCTAAACCGGATGAGACGCAACGGATGTGTATGGATTGCCGCCTATCAATGCCATTACCGTCCGTTATCGACATCCCATTCCGCGTTTAGATGATATGTTGGATGAATTGAGTGGTGCCACGATTTTCTCTAAGATTGATTTGCGTAGTGGCTACCACCAAATCCGCATGGCAATTGGTGATGAATGGAAGACGGCATTCAAGACCAAGCTCGGTCTCTATGAATGGCTTGTCATGCCGTTTGGTCTTTCCAATGCTCCTTCCACTTTTATGCGTCTTATGAATCACATCTTGCGACCTCTCATTGGCAAGAGTGTGGTTGTCTATTTTGATGATATCCTCATCTATAGCAAAAATCTCGAGGACCATGTTCAACATGTGAGAGAAGTCTTATGCATCTTGCGCCACGAGAAGCTCTTTGCCAACCTTCCAAAATGCCATTTCGCTCAAAACAAATTGGTTTTTCTTGGTTTTGTGGTTTCCGCCAACGGGATAGAAGTTGATTCTTCCAAAGTTGAGGCCATCCACAATTGGCCCACCCCACAAATGTTGGCCAAGTGAGAAGCTTCCATGGTCTTGCCGGATTTTACCGCTTTGTGAAAGATTTTAGCACCATTGCTTGCCCCTTAAACGAACTTACAAAAAGAATGTTCCGTTCGTTTGGGGCAAAGCACAACAAAAAGCTGATGAATTGAAAAAGAGACTCACCGAGGCACCATTACTTGCTCTTCCCGACTTTTCCAAAACATTTGAAATCGAATGCGATGCGAGTGGACTTGGAATCGGTGGTGTCCTCATGCAAAATGGAAAACCCGTGGCATACTATAGCGAGAAGTTGGATGGCGCACGCCTCAACTATCCTATATATGACAAGGAGCTTTATGCTTTAGTTCGTGTTCTTGAAGTTTGGCAACATTATCTTTGGCCAAAAGAGTTTGTCATCCACTCGGATCATGAGTCCTTGAAGTATTTGAAAAGTCAACACAATTTGAACAAGCGACATGCTAAGTGGGTTGAGTTCATAGAGTCCTTCCTTATGTAATCAAATACAAAAAGGGCAAGGAAAATGTGGTTGCGGATGCACTTTCCCGCAAAATTACTCTCCTACTCACCCGCTTGGAGTTTCACATTTTGGGTCTTGAAGAGATCAAAGAGCTCTACCCTTCCGATGTTTTCTTTGGACCAATCTTTGAAAAGTGTTCCATTGACCGAGGTTTTGATGATTTCTACTTGCATGATGGCTACTTGTTTAAAGCTAACAAAGTTTGCATACCCGAGTCTTCTCTTCGTAAGTTGCTTTTGCAAGAGTCACATGGAGGTGGCCTCATGGGTCATTTTGGACGCCACAAGACTCTTTCGATGCTATCCACACACTACTATTGGCCACGCATGAAGCGAGACGTGGAGCGCCTTTGCAACCGTTGCACCACTTGTTTACAAGCTAAGTCAACATCCAACCCCATGGTCTTTACATGCCTTTAC